>JAKEPQ010000739.1:712500-1382187 GCA_024500445.1 Entomyzon cyanotis
AAATCAATATCCATCGGTTATAAACGATATTATTCTCGTCACTAAACAGTATTCTGTATTATGTTGGTTATTGATTTATCATGGTACACATTTTCAGTCTTTTTATTATATTTTTCCCTGATAAGGAGCTTCCAGCAAAAATGCTGAATTGTCTTTGTTAGTTTCTTCTTTATCTTCTGGTTTCTGCAACACGTCGTTCAAGGCTATAAATTCTGCATTCCAGGTGTCCAGTCTTCAGCAATATCTCTCTACCCCAGGCTTTGTTCACTGAAGCTCACCAGGGTTAGTTTAGCAAAACTTAGGAGTTTCAGTGATTATCCCAGTCTAATCTAACAATAGCTGTCTGTAAAAAAAATTTTGCTACTTGCTGGCTAAAGTGGAAAATTATACTGCTTGTGAGTGGTACACCGCTTATGATTAATTAAAAACAAGGAAGTAGAAAGTTAATTAAAACCATTATATGGTAGAAAATTCTTGGCTTAACTGACGTTTCAGAATTAATTATATAGACAAGATCACTTACCTGCAATGTTCTATAATTAAGAGGGGGAAAGTAAGTGTCATCTTATCCTTTACTTCGTCACCACTGGACAAATTCTTCTGCTTGTTTGATATGCCAAAGTTAGGTTACAGTGGTTTTCCTGGAACAGTTGTTTTTCCTGGAAAAGGGAAGATGTCAAAAGTACTAAATTGGACTCACTGGGGAAAGCAAAAGAAGACACGTATTTCAAACATTTAGTTCTAAGTATTGTATTTAGACAAACATCTGTCATCAAGGATTCACCATCTTTCACCAGTGCATTCCTGATGCAACAATTGAAAAGACAACTACTTATTTCTTACTCCAGACAGAAAAAAATAATATGAACCTCTCCCTAGGCATCCTTCTTATCCTGAAAGACTGGGAACTGTATTTGGAAATGTATTTTGAACTATAATGACACAATAGCTATATGTTTTATGAGCAAAACTGTGCTTCTTGCATTTTTCAAATACTAAAATAGTTATTTCATAATTTTCTTAGAAAATGGTCTTTTAAAGGACCAAGTCATCAATAAATTAGGAATAACCTAAAAAAAAAGGATCAGGGTTGGTAATTAATGTGAGTTAGCACTGCAATGCCTTGCCTTGCAGAAAGGCACTGCATTTCATTGCAGTTGCATTGTTGCTTCTGGCTCCTGGCACACAAATTTGCAGTTGTACTCTCTTTACTGAGCAATCTCCTGCTCTGGAAAAGCTCTTTTCCCAGTGCTTCCGAAAATATTTTACAGTGAGATGAGGTCTAACCACAACAGCAGATATCCAAAGTGACTTTACAGCTTCTCTGTTCTCTGACTGTTGTCTGTGTCATGTTTCTTGATCTCAAAAAACAAAATCCATTGGAAGTGTGTTTTTGAGAAAGCATGAGACAGAATTTAAAATCTATATTCTGTTTACAACAGGCATACTTCATCTCGCCTCTGGATGGATCCTGTTGCTTCAGTCCTGTTTCCTAGAATCTTTTGATTGACTTCCTGAGGACTGTAGTCTCTTTGATGGAGGAAAACCTACAGTCTTGGAGTCCCACAGTGGTAGTGATTGAATGGTGCTGTTGAGGGGAAGGAAAACAGCACCTTTTGAATTTAGACCATGTCAGGGTTGCTTTTTAGGTATATGATTTTTTGCAGATTCTTCCACTTCTGCAGCTAATCAAATCATTATTTTTTGTAGACTGCTCACGTTGTTTCAAGGCCCTACATGTCATGGTAAATGATGCTTTTCCAATTTAGAAGGCTTTATTGTGGGGCTTTCTGCTTCTTTCTTCTTCATGCACATCTGTGTTTTTCTACTCTTTATTCAATCAGATGTCTCTTGTCCTATTTCTTCCTAACTCTGTATTTTCTTACACATGATCCATGACTGTCTCCTCACACCATGTATTGGTCATTGCTCTAGTGGCAGCTTTGGGATCTTTTTTGTGGAGAGTGTGGGATCTGTGTTAAATGTTGCCATGTTTTGAGGAAGCTCTTGTATTGTCATAACACATTTATGTATGCTTCTCTGTGCAGCTATTACCTTATTTTTGGCTTCCTGGTATGTGTTTATTGATGTATTTAATGATAGGTTGTGTTGGTGACAAATGAAACCGCAAAGGAGAGGAGCTCAACTTAGCACTCACACTGATAGTTTGTGAAGGGAAGGACTGGCAATTTGATGATGTCCTCTTCCTCTACAGCTTTTTCACTGACTCAAAAGTATTTAATCCTGAAGTATCTTTTTAAATCAGCGCCTCGATTTCACGAGTGGTCCATCCGAATGACCCGTCAGCGGGGGGAGGGCTCTTTTTCCCGAGTCCCGGCGCTAGGAGCGGCAGCACTCCCGGGGACGGGCGGGGGTCCCGCCGGCGGCTTTTGGGGGTCCGCGTGGGGCGGGGAGCTTCCGTCTCGCTCCTCGTTAGTATAGTGGTGAGTATCCCCGCCTGTCACGCGGGAGACCGGGGTTCGATTCCCCGACGGGGAGATGGCTTTACCTTTTATCCCTGGGCAGTGCTCTTGCTTCATCCTCCTCCCGAGGCACCCCACCGTCCGCGGCGTGACCGTGGGGAAGGGTCGGGAACGCCTCCTGCAAACGGTCTCAGATCTTTTCGGTGCTGCTGCCGCCCCGCCGTGGCTGCGCGTCCGTGTGCGGGGTGCAGCCGGTAACCGCCGCCCGCGGACCAGAGGAGGGAGCGGGCAGAGAAAAACGAAAACTTTGGAAGTCTCAACTTTTTAGGAATGCTTGTCACCCCGGTTAGAGCCCTTGCTGCTCTGCCACGGCTCCATGAAACGCCCCGCCGAGGCAGTGTCTAGAACGACCGATGGCAGTAGTGCTGCTGATCGGCGCTCGGCAGCCGGAGTGCTTGAGGCACATCCATGGGAAGCTCAGCCGCGTGCACTCGGACATACATTTATAAGTTGGCCGGTTAGCTCAGTTGGTTAGAGCGTGGTGCTAATAACGCCAAGGTCGCGGGTTCGATCCCCGTACGGGCCAGGCTCGTTTTTTTCCCCTTCGAGGATGAGGAGAGCGCTGACTTCGCAGATTATCAATTTACTTTTTTTAGAGGGTGAGGGGTAACACGGAAGGGAAGGCGGTACCCTCCCACAGGAAGCTTGACGTGGGTGGTCATGGGAGGACGGTGAGAGTGAGCCGAGCCGGCACCTCTCCCGCACCCTGCCCGGGCACGGGGCCAGGCCGACTGTCCCACTCACGCCAGAAGCCCGCCTAAGGTGAGGTTGTACCACGTGGCGGCGGGAAGAGGGGCATCACGCATCCCACTCCTCGTTAGTATAGTGGTTAGTATCCCCGCCTGTCACGCGGGAGACCGGGGTTCGATTCCCCGACGGGGAGACGGAGCAGTCACCTTTTACTTCGAGTGGGGGGAAAATGGAACCCGACCCCCCTTGCTTTTCTCTACCGGATTCTCAACGCAGTTCGTGCTGGGAGACACAATCAGTCCAAAGCTGGGAGCGGCCTGAAAGGATAAGTGGATGCTCTCACGGCAACGCCCACCCACGTTCTGATCCACCCCCGCCCTCCCTGGCAACAGAGCTGGCCCGAGCAGCGCTGTTACGCTGTCGTGGTCGCAGCGACAATGCTCAAGGCTAATTTTTTCCTCAAACGGACAGCCAGCCTTCTGCTCTCAGGAGGTAACACTGGGACCTCAACCCACATTCTCCCAGATACTGATCAGCCAAGTCATGTTGCTGCAGCACATCTTAAACCATTCCCCCCCATAAAATCAATAGGACAGCATCAAAATACATGTGATTAAGTACCACCTTTTCCACAACTTCCTGAAAGCACAGTTTAAGGTTTAAAATCGTACCAAATATTCCCTTTATTCTTTATAAAATGTTTTTAAACATCCCAACATTTTATAAGGGTAAGCAGTCCTTTTTAGGCACAGATAATGCTTTCATTTCCCTGAACACATCAAAGTAGTTTGCCATTTTGCAGTCAACCAAATCAGCTGAGGAAGTTCTAAAGCATGCAGAGTAGCCCTGTGAGGCCTTCACCAGTCCTTCACAAGGCAACAGGAACGGGGGTGACAACATGAGCCCATCAATCTAAAAGAATGAGTTCACATATTTGCAAGTTATAACAAGTCTACAGCATAATTAAGGCACGAGGTAAGAGTATAAATAGACACACTGAAACACCACGCAACAGCACTTTGAATGGGCTGATTTGCAGGCATTCCTGTTCTCTCAGAATGGCTCAGTGGAAGCAATCCATCTTCTTCATGATCTGTATCAGTGCACCCAGTCTTTGGGATTTCGCAGAACCTCCAGGATTTCTGCTTCTTTGGAGCTCTCTGGTGGGGTGTGCATGTACTCCCACCTGCAAGGACAGGGGAAACTCACTCAGACAGCCGAGCTGATAGCCACTTCTCCCACACCAGGCTGTGTTTGGACTGCAGTTGCCTTTTCTAAGGATGCAAAGCTACATACACAGTTGATACTCTTGGCTGAGGTGACAGATGTGGTTACAAATCACAGGTTCAGTCAAAACAAGTAATAATGAGAGGAGAAATATTAGCTTAATCTTTTTACCAACTTCTGAAAAAGCTGGAATGACAAGGAAAAAGGAAAGAGCAGCGCCCCTTATCCCACAAGGCATGCAGGTTTATTTGCAAAGATCTTTTAGCAATCTCTTGTGACACCCTCGTATCACAAGGAAGGCGAATAAAAAAAAGGAACCCACATAATTTTGACAGTGAGGATGTGACACCTTTTTGCAGAATCTAGACTGGAAGCTCTACAAGCCCTTGTGGAATCTTGGTTTTAAAAACAAAGGCGATTAAAAGGCACAACAGAGAAAGGAAAGTGTCAGCAGTCACAGAGAGATGGGTACATCTTTTTTCCATTATTTGCCCAGGAATGACCCATTCATGCTGTGAAGTGAGCTAGTTACATTGATGAAAAAGTACAAACCCAGACAATCCCAGAAATGAAATCAAAAGATAGGAGCATGCTACACCACATCAGAAACATATCTAGTGTTGTCAGTGGGATGAAAGTATATGGTGAGAACAGCACTGCCTTCATGATTATGGGGTAGCAGGCAGTTTTCCTCACAGAGGGAGGTCACTAGTGAACTTCATGAATTCATGATAGGGCCTGTACCACTCAGCACACGCAAAAGCAACCTGAAAGTGGGAGTAAACAGTATATGACTCAATTTGCTGGTACCTCAGGAGTAAGCAAGATGGGTTAAAATCTAAAAGAGCAGTTAAAAACAATACTGAGCCAAGCAACTGAGCAATAAAATGGCAGGTGAAATTCACTGTTGACTGATGTGAAGTGATGGGCACAGAAGAAAGTTGCATACAGATTGAGTTAAGTTTTATTGCCCAGAAAAGATCTTGGCAGGATCTTCTGTCAGGACAGACAGAAGCTTTCATGGTTTCTAAGAGCTCCTAAACAACCCATGCAGCAAGGGGAAGAAATCTATCATGAGGAACTAAGCACAGAAACAATTTTTTTGGATCAGAAAATCTCTTGGCCATACATTACTGGTAACTAGGTGAGTGGAGCAGACCAGAGAAGCATCTACATTTGCAGAATATAGAACTGTATTTGTTCAGATCTTGTATCAGGCATGAACTCACCACTCTTAAGAGACTGGACACCAGGAGAGACCTTTGATTTAATCCTATGAAGTATTTTACTAAGAACAGTGCCTACTGCAACCCCTCATAACTACACCTTACCTTGCAGTCAGTGGCAGAGACATAAGAATGCTTTCAATTCTTGATCCTGGTGTTAAGAGGCCAAACTTCGTACCTCTGTCATAAACCAAGTTGAACTCTACATACCTATGGGAATAAAGAGATGCAACAGAAAAGAACCAAATTTATTAGCAGAAGTTGGTTGTGCCTTCTTCAACTGGCAGACCTCAAACAAAACCAGCTTCTCTTTCTGTGCTGGGGTCAACTGTTCTTTAGCATCCTCTGCATAGGAATGCAGGTGTGAACTTGCCACTCCACAGAGCATAGGGAGAAGTGACCTCAGCTAAAAGACTAGAGCAGACAAACTGTTCCAAGGAGAGCATTCTGCAGGCTCCTATGCTGTACTTTTTCCAGGCCTCAGCTCCACTGGCAAGCTCGACATTTACCACATTTACCTTTGTTATTCTCTTTTGTATGGAGGTGTAAAACAAAGAGGGGCCTTAAAGGTACTGAAAGTAACCAGAGGAAATGTTCTACTGTGCAGTCCTCTATTCTGAAGGACAAACACGCAGCAATTTTCTGCCCCCAACATAGGAACAGAGCTGTGACAATTCATCATGGATTAGCTTAATAGCCAGTACAGAGGTGTTTGTACTTAAAAGATACAGGAAGGCAAAAGCTCTTATCTCTCTGCAGAAATGGAAAGCTTGACATAGAAAACCTTCACACAGACCCAGGAAAATAGGCCTCAAGAGCTGGTCCTGGGTGCAACTTAGAGAAGCTATTCCCCCTTTTAAACTTAGCAGGTTTGCTAAATTCCATTCACAGACTGGATCCTGAGAACTCAGTGTTCCCAGGCACAGTCCCACCACATTAAGGACACTTGCCTATGTGACCAACAGCTGCAGGCCAGTGATCTGACCTTGAATGCTTACACTCTTCTTCCATGCCAGTCTCCCAGATTTCTCTGCAGAAGAGGCAGAAACTAAAGACCCTGGTTCTGAACAAAGCACGTGTAATCTCATTTCTCCCTATGCTCACACAGCCACGGGACATTGAGAACAGAGTCCAACTGCACTGATGAATGTACTTAAGCTTTTACAGCATTAACAGTTGGTCAGTTAACAAGCATCCTCTGAAGTCTTTTACAGAAACCTTGAACCATGCCAGAATAAAAAATCCAAACCACCATATTCCTTTACAGGAATCCTCATTTCAATGCCAATATTAGACGCAATAAATATGTATGTAAGGACCTGAAAGTACTCCAGTACAGTTATTTCCTGACTTTCTGGGGGTTTGCTTCATTGCTGAATAGGAAGCACCATTCCCTCACCCTTAGCTCCTCACATGACAGGGTAGCCCTGTATCCCATATCTGTGGGCAGCAGGGGAGGGCAGGATTCAGGACACCAACACACCCACAACCCTTTGCCTGTTATAGCAGGAGCTTCTCTTGCTTTTTGAAGGAGTTGGAAAGAAACTGCGGCATTTTATTTGGGTTGCTTGTGTTGCAACATAGGAGAGTGGGAAATGCACTGTTTTTGCACTGTTTTTAGTAATCTAGTGTTGGATTTCAGAATTAGTTCTGTGCACACAAATGCTGAAATTCCCTGGTAAGCTTTTTTTAGCCCACATAACAGGACATAAACCTGTAACCATAAAGAACTAGCTGGTAGCTTTTTCTTGCCAGCACAATTCACCTTCTGTGTATGCTTTTGTTTCTTCAATACTCACCGTCCTCTCCGAAGCTGTTGCCATAGCTTTTCCTCTGGTGTGAAGGAGTCATGGCAGTGCTTTTTCACAATGGGAATGTAACAAGGCACAACAGCTTTGGCACAACTCTTTACAAACTGGAATACTTCCTCCTTGGAGGGAGAGTCCATATCGTCAAAGAATATACCTCCAATCCCTCTTCGCTCGCCACGGTGCTTGATATAGAAGTAGTCATCACACCTAAAAGAAGCATCAGATGATTACTAATATGGTCCACAGTATTCAAAGAAATGAACAGAACTCCAAACAGCTGCATGGTGCAGGACAGCAAGGGTAAAATACTGATCACAAGTCAGTTCCTGCAGGGCTGGATGCCCCACTGTTACACTGACTGCAGAGAGCCAGGACAGTGCAGCACCACCTGGAAAGCACTTCCGTGTTGCTTACAGTAAAAGCTCCAAAAAAGTGATCGATACCATATCCTCTACCTACTCAGAACAGGGACACCTGATTCCAAAACTTTCAAAATGAAGGGTTCTTCATAGATTTCATTCCCAGCATTATATGTAGATTCCAAATTATTTGGACAGCTTTCATATTAACTCAAACTTGGAAGAGAATCTCTTTATTCTCTTTGCCATTCTAGGAAAAGAGTTTTCTTCATTGAAACTAAGGCAATCTAAGACCCCAAGACCAGATAAGAAAGCAACTGTCATGACACCCTCCCTTGGGAAAAGGCTTTTTAATAGTTAAAACTTGGAAGATTGAGTCATTATAGCAGTGGCTTTTCATGACTTATGTTTAAGTTTATAAATGAGTAAGGGCAGCTTATCCTACAATAGGAAGGCAATTAATCTCTTTTGTAGTTACAGGGAGTATTTAGTTGTGAAACTACTGTAATTTAACTGACCTAACCCTATCTTGCTTATAATTTCTTGCTTGGGCATGCAAGTCTTCACATGGAGGAGAAAGCAAAAGGAAATAGGAAGCAGAAACCATCAAGAAAAACCCTGCCTTTGTTTAGGACCAGTTTTCTATGCATGACCAGTTTTCCATATATCCACAATCATTCTCAAGCACAATATATGGCATGGTTATAACAAGAGAGACACAGAGATGTAACAGATAACCTAAGCTATTTTTTTATTCACTGACATGATCAGTGTGGTTTTTTTATGATAGCAGGAAGAATTAGGAAAAAAAGGCTGAGTCAGAAACACAAAAGAGAATAAGCCTGACAAAAATCTTAAACCTAGATCAGGTAGTCAATGTGGTAAATGTAATAACTTTTATCTTTTAGGAAAGTAGGAAAAAGTCTTCTACCCCCTGCAGCTGGCATTGCTAGCTTACTCAGATTGCAAAGAATGTGACCATTAAGGCAGATACTTTGAACTACCATGCAAAAAATCCTCAGAGAACAAGACTGTAATCTCAAGGCGCCAAGATATGTCTCTCTACAAAGTGGTTGCCACCCAAACTATAACACCCACTTTATCTCCTGTCCTCAGACAAGACCTAGTAGCTTACAAAAGGGTATCCCCACCTTCCTGGATACCACAGCTTGTGGCAGATAGGATTATCAGACACAGAGCAGCAAGTTCCCACTTAATAGTGGAGGATCCCATCACTTATATCTCTGAGCTCAAGAAGAACATTCAAAGTTTGCATCTTAGAAAATATGCTGTTGAACTCCCAGTGAATATGTCACCAGGGAAAAAAATACAGCTTCATCAAATTATGAAGCTTCTACATTAAGGACAAGGTCCTTTACGTACCTGGAAATTAAAAAAAAAAAAAGCCAGGAAGGCCAGACTGAAGGCAGAAAAACAGGAGTGGGATTTTCAGAACTGCAGTGATGGCCCAAGAGTTCACATTGAATCATGCATATTTACCGTGAATTCACTGTAAACGGAATTTTAAATTGCCCAGTGCAGTCTGTGGCTTACAAAATCTTGAAGAGTCAGTTTGGTTTTTATTTGGGCTACAGACTTACAATCCTAGTTGTCAGCCTTCTGATTTGAAAAATTCAGATTTTTGTAAATAAGATATTTCTTTAGGCTACATTTTGTCCCAGCACACTTCTGATTTTCATTAAGGTTTTCTGATACTTTTCAAAAGGCAGCAGAACCTATGGTTCCTAGTGTACTGTCAATATCGAGTGCTCCTTTCTGCTCCCCCCCAGCACATCTCCTCCCACATACCATTTCTTGTACTTGGGATACAGCTTCAGGTCATGCTTATCACAGGCTTCTTTCAGAGTCTTATGAAAATGAACAGCATCCTCTTCGTTCAAGTAAGTTGGAGTGAGGTCAGTCCCACCACCAAACCACCACTGTTTAGTTCCTGCAGGAGAGGCAAGCGGCAACATTTTTCTTTTAAACTTCTGAACAGCAACATGTTGCTAGTGGATCACCAAGAACTAACAACTACTTCTACAATACAAAACAAAATAATTTTTCAATAGTGAAAGACTTGAGTACAAGGTAGTGCCATGATCAGTGACTTCAGGAAAAGATGAAACAAACTTCAAAGTAGCAAAAACCATTTTGGACCGCTGACCCTGACTATAGGATAGCAGTTTCACAAGACGGGCTGCTGACTCTTGGTGCAGCTGGGAACAAACCTGTACGGGTTCTTGACCTCTTACCCCAGCCATGCATTCACACTTCCTTTGTTTGGAGTCATACATTTCATACATTCCTCATTGGATTATAATTCTTACCGTCTGCTTCTTCAATTTCAAAGTATCTGTAGTTGAAGTGCATGGTTGGAACATGGGGGTTCTTTGGATGGATAACAGAGCTCACACCCATGGCGCAAAAAGGCAGTTTCCCTAGATAAAAAGATGCACAGAGAAAACCCTTCAGTTTTTCAATAAACTTCACTTGTTATCGTTTAAGAAATATAACCATTTTCCCTTAGGCTCCAAGGCACAACAGGAAAATGTATCATGTTGGGTCACCATAATTATTAATCAGTGCTCAATTTATTTCTCATCCATACACTTCCATGCATCTAACTAAACTCTTTTTGTGGTATTTGTTCTAAAATGCAACAACACTTATGAGGACCCACTGGATGAAGACCACAAAAACATAAGGCACTGCAAAGGCTTTCTACCACCCCCAGTCCGCACTATTACCCTTTGCTACACAAACATGCGTTGAGTCCTCTTTAGCCTTCAGGTGTTGTTTTCTCCCTCCACCACTTTGGTATATAATTCCTGCACTGTGTCACCGTTGAACTACAGTGTCATTATTGAGAAACCACCTGTGCCTACAATACATTCCTTATAGCAGCAAGACAGAGCGAGAAGCACTCCAGTACCTGGCTTTTCAGGGATATGAAAGTCCACCTGTTAGCCTTACTGATTAGAAATCACGGTAACACAAATGAAAACCTTTGAGCTTTGGTCAGCCCAGCCTTCCTCACGTTCCACTCAAAAGGCAGGCTGCTTTCAGAGTACCTGCACGGGAATACCCAAGTGAACACGTCCCTGTTCCCTACCCCACCTCCCCTCCGGACACCTCACCGTCCTTGGCCTTCAGAGTCTTCCCCCTGCTCCGCATCTGCCGCGCTGCCTCCTCGGACAGGAGCCCGGACACGACGGACACATTCACACCCGCCTTCTCGAACACCTCGCCGTCCTGCAGCACGCAGCTGATGCCACCTCCGCCTGCCAATGCCAGGCTCCGGGTCAGGGTCACCGAGGGGTGACCGATCCCGGGGTGCCGGTGTCCGCGGTCTCCCCCGGCTCCCCCGTACCTTCCTTCCTTTCCCAGCTGTCAACGGAGAAGGAGGCGCCGGGGTCCAGCGCGGCCAGGGCGCGACACACCTCCGCCTGCGTCTCCATGATGAGCAGCTCCATGCGGCTCCGCAGCTCCCGCCGCCGCCGCCGCAGCTCCCGCAGCCCGCTCACCGGCGGCGCCATGAACCGCTGCCGCAGCTCCTTCTCCTCCTCGTCCTCCCGGGCCGCCGCCAGCGCGGCTTGCCGCCGCCACAGCCCCAGCGCCAGCCCCAGCCCGCCCAGCGCCCCCGCGGCCGCCAGCGCGGCCCGCCGCGCCCCCCGGCCCGCCGGCCCCGGCGGCGCGGAGCCCAGCGCCCGGGCCAAGGCGAGGGCGGGCGGGCCGCGGGCAGCCCCACGAAACAGGCGCGCTGCCGCCGCCATGACCGGCACCGGCGCCGCAGTGACGGCGGGGCGGGGCGGGGCGGAACGGGACGGGGAGGGGCGGGGGCCGCGCCGGGTATCAACGTGTCTCCGCACACGGAATCGATTCGGCGGGGAAGCACTTCCGAATTACTCATTCTGGCCTGTCATCTATCGCCACTTCGTCAGCTAGACCATGGCACTGACTGCCACGTCCAGTCTTTCTTTAAACACCTCCAAGGACAGTGACTCCACCACCTCCCTGAACGGTCTAATCCAATGTTTAATCACCCTTTCTGTGGAGAAATTCTTCCTGGCGTCAACCTAAACCTCCCCGGCACAGCTTAAGGCTATGTCCTCTCGTCCTGTCACTGGTTGCCTGGAAGAGAGTGATCCCCACCTGGCTACAACCTCCTGCTATGTAGTTGTAGAGAGTGATAAGGTCACCCCAGAGCCTCCTTTTGTCTAGGCTGAACAACCCCAGCTCCCTCAGCTGCTCCTCATAAGACTTTTGCTCCAGACCCTTCACCAGCTCCAATGCTCTTCTTTGGACATGCTCCAGCACCTCAATGGCCTTCCTGAGATAAGGAGCCCAGAACTGGACACAGTATTTGAGGTGTGTCCTCACCAGTGCTGAGTACAGAGGAAGAATCTCTTCCCTAGTCCTGTGTGCTGTGCTATTTCTGAAACAGGCCAGGATGCCATTGGCACACAGCTGGCTCATATGTGTCAGTGCAAGAAAGCCCATCCACGCCGGGTGCTGTGAAAGAGTGCAAACATCCCATAACCTCCCATCTGGGTGCCCCATGAGCTGGGCTGCCAGCTCCATGTGGGTGCTGCGACAGGGAGAGGCATCAATGGATGCAGCACTGAGGTGCCACAGGTCACCTGGTGCAGCTTTGGGAAGGGGGCTCTGCTGTCCTTGTGCCTGCAAAACATCTCTGCATACTGCATACAAATAACTTGGTATTGATTCAACTACATGGGGTTGCAGAGTCGTTGTGTGAATAATGGCTTGTACAGGGCCAGGCCTGGCTGCAATAGAGGTAAAGTTGTATTTTACTGAGCTGTCTTGTGAACAATGTGAAATTGCTGTCCTGTATATGGCATTTCTGGTTTTATACTCACAGTAATGAGTTTTTAGAACCTGACTAGTTTGTGGGACCAGCAGTTTAGTGCAATGGGAATATTTCCCATGGATCGTGTAGGGCACTTTTTTATATATCCTTTGTTCTTTCTAAAGCTGAAGCAAATATCTTTCCGAACATAATGGAGGAACTAGAGATACGTGTGCAGTCACAGGGCTTTGATCTCATTGCAGTTACAGAGATGTGGTGGGATAGCTTGCATGACTGGAATGTTGTCATGAAGGGCTACATCCTGTTTAGGAGAGACAGACCAGGAAGGCACAATGGTGGACTTGTCCTCTCTGTGAGACAGCACTTCTAATATATCAAGCTCTATCTTCGGGTGGATGACAAGCAAGTCGAGAGCTCCTGGGTTAGGATAAAAGGGCAGACTAGTAAGGGTGACATGGTTGTGGGTGATTGCTACAGGTCACCCGAGCAGGACAGTGTGGATGAGGCCTTCTACAGACAGCTTGAAGCAGCTTCACAGTCACAGGCTCTGGTTCTGGTGGGGGACTTTAACTACCCTGACACCCACTGGAGAAGCAACAGGTGACAAAAGTGATTAAGGAACCAGAGTATCTCTCCTATGAGGAAAGACTGAGGGAGCTGGGCTTGTTCAGCCTTGAGAAGAGATGACTGAGAAGGGACCTCATCAGTGTCTATAAGCAGCTGAAGGGAAGGTGTCAGGAGGATGGAGCCAGGCTCTGCTCAGTGGTGCCAAGCAATGGAAAAAGAAGACATTGAGTAGAAACTGATGCACAAAAACTTCTTTACTGTGCAGGTGTTTGTGCACTGGAACAGGCTGCCCAGAGAGGTTGTGGAGTCTCCCTCACCGGAGATACTCAAGAACTGTGTGGGTGCAATCTGGTGCCATGTGCTCTGGGATGACCCTGCTTGAGCAGGGAGGTTGGACCAGATGATCCACTGTGACCCCTTCCAACCTACCTATCCTGTGATTCTATGAAAGCAATAATTCAGAATAGTAAGGAGAAAGTCTGTGTAGAGCCAGATGTTGAAAGGTACATAGCACACCAATGGCTCAGCCCTGCCAGGTGCACTTTGGAATGGGACTGTTCCTTGGAAACAGTGACGTGGTATTTCTGGACTGATTAGTAGTACCCAAGAATAGATCAGTTTCAAGGGTGGCTCTGTGGAAAGTGTGGAGATTATTAATGCCTATTATGGATCTGGGCTTCATTATCTGCCTCTTTTCACTGCAGGGTATTTGGGGCAGGGAGTGTCTGTCTGTATAAAGCGATAACGTTTGCTCTAAGGCATAGTCCATGTGCTCATTTCTGATCTGATTCTGCTCTTCAGCAGCAGAGGATGCTGTGAAGCTGCGGAAGCTCTGCAAGGAGGAACGGAAGATCTCTGAGTTCAGCTCTCTTCCGAGCTCGCCTCTCTTCTGCCACCAGCTGGGGAACAAGATCACTGATGAGCCAAGAAACCTGACTCACTGGAGGTAGGAGTGAAGGAGGGAGTTTTGAGAGAGACCTGTGGCTGAGGGAGAAGGGCACTACCATCTTAGGGGGTTTTGGCTGCTCTAAGCAACTCTTGCCACAGTTCTTTATCCAGGGCTGGCAGTGATAGCTCAGTTTCTTCTTGAATTGTATTTACTGGATTTATCTAAACGTTTTCATGATAAACAGTATGCATTCATAATAAACAGTATAGACACTTCCACGCTATTTACTGTAGTAAAGCTCTGCTCTTTCAGTATGTTTTTTTTAGACACTGTTAAAAACAAATAAATGTTGGGGCCAAGACGTATAAAACACATTTTTATTTTAATGTGTTGGTGGGTTTTTTTCTGTACTAGGTTGAATGCAATCTTTGATTGGTAACATCTGGTAATTCAGCTGGATGGGACATCTGGAGGTCTCTAGTCCAACCCCAGGGGTTCACCGTTCCCAGGCTGGATGAGGTTGTGCAAGGCCTTCCTTCACCAGCTGCAGTCAGAAAACCTCTTTCCTCGTTTTGCTTGGGCTCCTGCCTCAGGACCCCACCACCCCGTCAGGAAGAATCTGGTGAGGATTTCCTTTGCTGCAACTACATTGCCAGGTCAGTGTCTTGCTGCTGAAGCTGAGAAGCATGACTGCTTTACAGACTGGGATTTTACAGGCTGGATGCAGAAGCCTGGTCAGGCTTCACTCACTCTTGGTGGTGAGGATGAGTGACAGAGTGTAAAACACACAGTTTCTGTGCTGAATCCTCTCACATTAGCTCCTTGTGAGGAACTCCTCTCTGGCAGCATTTTAAGGTTGAAACATCAGCCAAGTACTGATGTGTGTGAGATGCTCAGCAGTGATATGAGGCAAGAAAATGACAGCTCACGTTTTGATCTGCATTTGCAGTGCATAGTAGTGCTGCGTAGGGTAGGCCTTTCTGTGGAAATACTAATGGAAGAGGAAAAAGGCACTCAGTGTTTAGCTTAGGGCCAAAAGGAAAACCTGGAATTGGTCTTGCATTTACTTGAACAAGAATTGAATCTGAGGAAATGTACCTTGTGCTTTTTTAGAGGGCTAGGTTAAATTCCAAAGTCTTTAAATTCCCATGTCAGTTTTTAAAGTCTGACTGAAAATGTGCATGGTGAAATGACTTTGAATATTTTGTCTCTTAGTGTGTCATCCATTTTCATACCTGTATGTGTTGTGTAGTGAGGGTCTTGTGGTAGGTTTTGTTTTCAGTGGCAGTGAAGCCAATTAGATTGGCTTTGTAGCCAAAACCTGTACTGATGCAAATGAGTCTGATTCTAGAGGAGGTTGTAGGGCTACAGTGATTTCAAGTAGATTTGAAGAACTAGACTTCTAGCTACAGTTTTATGTAAGGTGATCTCCTATGAAGAAAAGAATACTTTAAATTCTATGTCTTCTTTTTTGTTGTTTTTCCTGTATTTTGAAGAGAGCTCTGAAGTTTCTCTGCTGCTGCTTGTTTTTAGGTTGCTGTCTACCTTGGTTTTCTTTTTTGTTCTTTTTTAATGAGAATTTATGCAGAAAAATGATAAAAGAATGAGAGACACTGCATATTCTAAGGTAGCAAAGCATGATCAGGTCTGATTCAGACTGAGACAGGCACATGCTTTCATTGAGGCTGTTTGATACTTTTATTTTGAATACTAAATTACTGCAGTTGCTTATCAGAAAATGGGAAGAAAAACATGCATTGAGAACAGAAAAAATTCTCCATCAAGTTGGCATTTATGTTACTTCTGCAGTTAAAAGAGCCATTTTCATCCAGTTTATCACACAAAGCATTGATTGTGACTTCAAAAAGATTTTGAGGGCTTGCAAAGTTAGACAAGTACTCTCGTTTAACAGAGGTCGTCTCAAAGGTTTTGCATGACAGTACAAGCTGAATTAAGTTATTATCTCAGTATGATAATATTGAGAGAGAAGTAAAAGCTTTGGTGACTGAGCTGAAACAGTATGCGATGTGAAGGTTATAAAAGGAAAATGAAAACCTTTCCTTCTGCATCTGTCATCTCTGTGATTTGTCTGGATGGCAGATTCATAGGAACCCTTTTTTTCTTTGCTTTTTTTTAATGCAGGATTGATTCTTCTGGGTATATGAAGGGAGGGAAGGACAGCTACAAAACATGAAGCTGCTGGAATTCCTTCAGGCTAGTTCCTGGAAGGTGAGTTATGCAGTGCCTTAGGAAAACCTTTCTTCCACTATTGATTGACCACCTTGGTGTAGTTAATAAGAGAAGTGAAAAAGTGAAATGTAGAGGTTTGTCCTAACAACCAGGCCCCAAAATGTGCTTGCATGCAGTCTCCTCTGGAAATGTACTACAGGTGCTACATCATCCCTCTGATGAGAGATTTGTCCATTGTTTTCCCACTTCCTCTGTGCCCTTGCTTGAGCTCTGCCTTCAGATTTGCTGTTACACAGCACTATCTTCAAAAAACATCAGGAATTTCCCCAACCGTAGCTATTGCATATGTGACTTCTTCCAGGCTAAAAAGCGGAAGTGTGACCTCTCTCCCAGGTTTCCAAGGAAAGGGAAAGAATAAGCAGAAGTGATCTGTTGGAGAGAATTCTTTTCTTGTACTGAGATCCAGGTAAAACACATTACTCCCCTGCCCTAGTGTCACAATTTTTTTTCCTGCAGCTTCTGTAGCTGTTTATACACACTAAATATAATGTTTACTGTGATGAAAGTCCATCCAGAAGCCAAAATATATACCCTTCTGTCCTCCCTGGAACAATAGGTACATTTGTTATGGTTAAGCTAAAAGAGTAGTTGAGTTAGCTCACAAGTCTTAAGAGACTTGTGTCTGCAGCTATTTCTGAGTAACAGACATACATTGTGGTAGTAGAACTGAAACTTCTTTACTGTCTGGGCAGCTTTATGGAGCTCCAGAGATTTATAGTCTTTGAAAAGCTACAACTACAGAACTGAACTTCAAATTTGTAGATTTAAAATCATGTGCTTATTCTCCCCTAAGTTCAGTAATGCCCATCAAGAAGCTTTGACTCCAAGGGTGTCAGAAAGAGCTACACATTTTATCATGGTGTAAAATAAGACCTTTCTCACTCTTGCAAGAGAGAGCCTAAAAGTTTTCTCTGTAACCGCAGCAACTTGAGTTAAAAGAGCGGCAGTACTGTGATTTAGGGTAAAATAGAAATTACTAAAGTAAAAAAGCTAGAAGCTGGATAATAGTAATAATAATATTTTTTAACTGATTTAGAGAGCCAGAGATTGGGTAATGATTTAATGATTTACTAAGATATGCCTGCTGCAATCCATTTATTATTCTCTTAATGAATTTGTGTCTACCTGGTATCGAGGAGGATGGAGAGAAGAGAGCCAAATAATTGAGAGAAACCACTGAGTGTAACCGAGCATCCCGCCCTTGGACCCCAGGACCGGTACGAGTTGGTTCTCAGGCTTGGACTAGGACCAAGGACCAAGGGAGCATGCGCAAGGGAACAGGGTGAACAGTTCATCGTGATGAAGAGGATGGATTCTGTCATAATTAATCATTGGGACCCTTGCCCACAATTAATCTGAAGACACTGCGCTTGCGCGGGCATATTAAAATGAACTTTGAACTCATTATAATACGAAGCGGGGATAGGTAATGAATATGTATAGGGGCTTTGTCTGACTTTATGCATATGTAATCTGTGACCTAATATAAACTTTGTGAAGTGCCGCTGAGGGTGTGCATGTCTTTGGAGGGGCTACCCCCCATGCACCCCAGCTGGAATAAACACATACCTACTTCATAACTATCTGAGTTGTGGAGTCTATTCCGTGCTTCAACTGTCTTTGGTATTTTGTGTGTCCATAACATTTCCTGGTGTAAGCCATGGTGGCACAATTAAAGCTATGTCATTAAGTTCTAGTTCATCTTTAATCAACTGGACTAAATCATATTCACACTAATACTTTACAAATTGTTCACATTTCTTTTGTAGACCTTGCTGCATTTTTCAAGATTTTTGAATCAGAAAACCTCTCAAACTGCACATGCCCATCAGATTTTTGTAAGACACATATAACTGAACATCATATAGTATTCTGCAGGGTTTTTTAAAAAATAATTACAGTTATTGAAATAGAAATCTTAGGAAGGAAGTAGCTGTATTTGTGCCACAACTCACCACAGGATTAGCAGGAAGACTAGTGGCAGGGAGGGTTGTGATACCTATGTTGAGAATCAGACAAGGGGAATTTAGGACAGCAATTCCCATGGGAAAAGGTGCTGTGCTCACCCTTGCTGACATGGAGGGCGACCAACGTTAAGAATTGTGGACAGTACACAAGAGGACTTTCGTGGTCATTTTAAAGCTGGCAGTTTTGACTCATGATGGTCCCTGGCTCAGGCATTTTTAACATTAGTGCTGTGGAACTGATTTACCATATGGTAGAACTGTAGCCTTAATACATTATCTGACCCTTACACTGTACTGCAGGGATGAGGTCAGGCAGGAATTTTATGAAAAAGAAGATGAAATGTTTTTCCTGCATTGGCTCCAGAAAACTAATGACAGAGCCTGCTCATTGCATTACTTGCTGTCAAGTAAGAGATACTCCTTCCTCATAGTTCATAGAAGTTCTAAATACAGGTTTTGCCATGGCCATTATTCGATTACCAGATCTAACTATATGACCTGTCTAAAAGCAAGCCAAATCCAAAAGCAATATGCCAGGGAAGTAGAAGAATAAGGCACAATACTTCAGCCAGATATGTTTCCTGACTATGTGTATTTTCCCTTTAGGGATTTCCTGAACCTGGTGTGATCTAGTTAGTGACTGCCAACAGGTTTCTCTTCTAAATGCTTGTTCAGTCTCTCTTGAGAATTTTCTGCAGCTAGAAAAGGCTCAGGCAAGGAGCATTGTGGTCTATAGGGCTTGCCTAGAATACCGCTTCTCTTAGCATCGTTGATGGCTCCATATTCTTGTACATCTGAAGAGACAGGGAAGAGTTTTTCCTATTCATGCCATCAGGCCCATCTCTGCACCAGGGTGGAGAATCTTAACTTTTTAGCTCCTTGTATGGTGACCACTGTCCCCTCATGCAAAGGATGTGTCAGGAACACATTGCTTACCTGTGAAAATGTATGTGTTTCTCAACCTGAAACTTCATGAGCAGGCTAGTGGATTTCTGAATTAACTCACTGTCTTCAGCAGTCTTTTCTTCTCTCAAAACTTTGAGAAACAACGAACAACGTTTTGTTACTGCCTGTTGTTCTGTCTGGTTTGAAAAGGAGCACCTTAAAAGGCCAGTTAGTAAAAGTCGTGGCAGCACTCAGATTGCCTAAAACAAATCACCACCTTTAGAATCACAGCTTTCACTTCCTTCATTGCCTGGATTTCTTCATCTTTCACCTCACATTGGTTTAGGTCTGTGGATGGAGCAGCGTCAACAAAGCGGAAACACCTTGCCAGAGATGAGTCTGAGGTCTGCAGAGACAAGTCTAGGCAGGAGTTCTGGGGACCGGGCTGGAGTGGAGAAGTGGAGCAAGCCCCCTACAGGTGGGGGTACTTTGAGGAGAGCAGACAGCAGAGGCAGGGAGCAGAAGCTTCTGGGGAAAGGTTGGGACAGTTTGTTTGGACGCTACTTAATGTTTTTTAAAAGTTAGTTTTCTGAAGTGGGATGAACTCCTGCAAGGGAGCCCTGTTGGGTAGTGTGGGTTGCAGGGACTGAAGTGGATTTGAGTCACTGTATTGAAAACCACAGAAATGATTTCTTACTGATACTAGAGCCTGTCAAGAACTTACTCTGTACAACTCCCTACCAGAGATCTCAAAAATGCTGATAAGGTGTAGGATGGCATAGGGCAGCTGCACCATCTCAGCATTAGACTTCCTTTTTTGGCTATTTATAAAAATTGGCCTTCTTGCCAGGGCATGCCTTGTCATGAGTTCTGTGGGATTTCATTGTCTTTTCAGCTTTTAAATGAAATGGAGTGTCCTAGACAATACTGGATTTTAGCATCTTCCCCTTCTGGGTGCTTCTTCAGTTTCATTCTTTTTCAGTGTAATAAACCCCAGAGCCCTGTCCCGGTGCCTTCCTTCCCCTGTTCTTCACAACTGCCATGAAAACCCCTGGCTAGACTGTCACATGCTCATCACTGGTTTTCCCCAAGTGTCCTGTGTCTTGTGGTAACACAACTCCTTATGGCTTTTGTCCCGAGACTACTTTTCATGAGAGAGCTGTTTTCTACTCATTCTTGTGTAAAACTCCTGCAAATTTTCCTCTCCCACAAGGTTCAAACTTTTTTTCTTTTCTGGATTTTCTTCTTCTCCATTAATGCATGGTATGACCTGTTACAGCAGCATGGTGCCTGCTTCCTGGAGAAACAGAATTTCTCCCTCTAAATTTCTTAATAAAAGGCCTTGGAGAAATTCTCTTTTCACCTATCAAAGAAAGATGTAAAAGGATTACTTTATTTTTAAAACAAGGGGCCATGTGAAAAGCATGGGACATTGGGCCCTACCTGCTTCTGTTGGTTCTTAAGGTAGGCTGTCTTGTAGGTTATAAAGCTGAGTTGCACAGTAAGAAAATACATTTTAAAATGGTCTTTAATCCATCAGGTTTTACAGTCTATCTTAAACAGGTAAAAGGGCTTCATCTATTAACTGTGGAAAGTGGAGGGTATGGGCATGATGAACTAGCTGAATAGTTGTTCCGTTATTTGAACTGTCCAATGGAACAGAAAAGTTAGGTTTTTTTAATAGTGCTGTAACATTTCTCTAGGTAATTCAAACCACAGATCAGTGTTAATACTCTCTATTAGACTGTGGAATTGTGGAAGATACTGTTCTAAAACATAGTGACTCATTCCTGTTACATTTTCATGGCAGTTTTGTTATAGGATTATAGCGATATTATCTACTGGATCACTTTGAGAGCTTCATGAAAGCATGAGCATTTTAGAGAGCAGAAACCTTTCTTGAAAAATAATATTATAATATAGAAAATAAGCAAGGATCTTTAATTATCATAATTTTTTTTATTTCTTGCTCATTTGAAGTCAGTGTTATCTGAAGTTTATTCAGTTGCACTTTTACAAAAGACAAATTACTTAACCATGCACAGTTTTACATGTTTTAATGCTTGCTGTATACTTTCTTGTATAATTTTTGACAAGTTCTCCATAAACTCAGGTAGCAGGTTACAGCTTGCATTGAACAGTTTGATACATTTGATTGATTTGTTTAATGCTGAGGTCTTTGGATCTTGAGAAATGTTTTCCACTAGCATGTTTTCCAGCCCTTCTGGAAGTACTGGAAGGTGAACTCTAACAGCTGTCCCTCATTAGTTTGAGCAATTTCTTTGTTTAAAGTACAAAACCCTGGGTTTATTCTGCAAGGGAGAACTACTGGATCCCTGAAGGGTTTGGTTGTTATTTAGTGAGATCAGAAACTGTTGCGATTCGATGCAATTCTTTTTCTGAAAGTTTTCTCTGTAATTTGTGGGTATGGTGATGGCAAAAGATAAAATGTATGTTTTATCTTTATGTTCTTTGTTTTGTCTCTATATCTCCTTTTGTAGTTGTAAATCAAGCCCCTGCCCCAGAGAGGATTGTGGGGACACACACACCGGTGATTGTGGTTCTGCTGCTCATGACCTGGTATTCAGCATATGGTGTGTGGGTGATTAGGGAGGGGATTATTCTATCACAGAACAAGAAGTCAGAGTGCCTATGGAAAACTACCAGGCAGTAGGCTTAAACCAAACAAAGCAAGTTCTTTTTATGTAGCACAGCTGAAACAAACTGAGACTGAGAGGTGCCGGGTGTAACAGAGAGCAGGGGTATGAATGAGCTTAAAAAAGGAACTACGAAAATCGTAGAAAGGCTTTTAAATGCACAGGTGCAAAAGGAACTTCTGGCTCTGGCTGTCTCTGAACAGCGAATTAACAGATCTCACTGTAGGGTGTATTAGAAGAATGGTCAATCTTGCCACATTTTGTCTACTCTTTCCCTAGGTACCCATTACTGGCCACTGTCAGGGGAAGGAGTCTGGCTTTTTATAGATTTAGTCTGATTCACCGTGGCTGTCCTTATGCCACTGACCCCCAGCATCTGGGAAGCAGGAGCAAGATTCATGGCTGAGTACACATTTTCTAGTGTGCAGAAAATTTCACTTGAAAGTCATGTCCTCATCCACACCACAATCCGCTCTCACTTTGTTAATATGCAAGATTAATCAGCATAAACATATCTGCTTGACCTAAGCACATTCCCTAGACTAAGAGCAGAAGTGCATTAGATCCTGAGATGGTTTGAGAAGAAAGAGTAAAACAACATCAAATTACTCTGCTGCTGTGTTCTGATTTGGTTAGCTCACAAATATTCAGGGATAGCAAGAAAAGTTATAACTTCCAGTGTAGTCCAATGCCAGGAATGTAATCCAGTTTGTCCTTAATCCCACGAGGATCCTCTCATATGTTTCCTGTGCTTTTGGCAGGAATATTAAATTACAAAATCTAGGACGCTTGCCAGAAAGAGAAAAAAGAAGGTTCACAGTAAAAGCAGTGCCCCTGCTCTATGATTCTGCAGGAGCAAAATGGCCTGTCAATATGGACTATAACTTTGAAAATGAAACTAATTAAAAGGTCAATTTCTCGTAAGTGTCTTACAGCAATCCATTCCAGTACTAAAATAAGCACCATTTGGTGCCTGATGACAATTCAAGGAAGTAAGTGAAGATGATTGAATTGTCAGTATATTGAGCTGTTCTTTTGAGCTAAAAGTACTTATCTGTCTCATTTCCAGCTCAGGCTGGGTCCTGAGCTCCAGAGCCTGACTTCTGTATTTTCTGTTGGTTGGAAGGAACTTGCCGAATACAGCAGGGTTGTTTCAGGTTCACTCTGATACAAGCAAGGCCAGAGTTCAAGGATTGCTTGCTTTGTTGAATTTACTGTAAGAAGGTGTTTATACCCTTAATAAACTAAATCCTTGACTATATAAGGAATTCCAAACAGAGCGAGTTGGAGAATCATAAGGTCTTGAATATATGTCAAGCCTCCTTTGAGACTTTGAGGCATGAATTATATGGAACTCAATACTTGCTTTATTTGTCAAGGTGAATTCCCATTTGTCTTTACAGAATGAGCTTTTGGCCATTTTTGATAAAATTGTTATAGTAGGGTACTGACATGGGTATAAGCTCCCCACTAGGGAAAAGGGCAAGTTATGAACTCTTTATTTAGTTAGTTGATAGTGGAAAATTTTCATCTTACATCAGACATGTTGATTTTGACACATTTTCCTTCTTTCAGAGACAGTGGAATGGGTTGCTCAGAGAAGATGTGAATGCCTCATCCCTAGCTTTGAGCAACCTGGTCTAGTTGCAGGTGTCCCTGCCCATGGCAGGGGTGCTGGATTGAGATGACCTTTAAGGTCCCTTCCAACCCAAACCATTCTATGATTCTCTGATTCTCTCTGTCCCTCATGGCTGCTTTCCAAGGTCAGCAGAGAAGTGTCTGACATTCTCATCCCTTCCAGGCAACTCTCCAGTGGTTTCTGCAAGAGATAAAAACACTAATGATTTATTTAGTAATTTATAATTAGTATTTAGAATTTTACGACTCTATTTGTATCCTTCTTCTCTGGTTTTACTGCAGAACTGTTCTTAATAGCAGCTAGAGGTTAATTTAGAAATTCCAGTTGTACCTTACCCAAAATACACATCTTACAGAATACCAAAGGTGTATAGATGTCACTTTATTGGCTATTATTTTGAAATAAGAGGAGCATGAGCTTCAGTCTGGCTTTTTTGCAGAGCCTACCCCATTCAGGTCCGTTGATGTTAAGATGATGTAAACAAAACATGATGCAGTTACATAAAGCTGGTACCAGTATTTTATTGCCACACTGTTTAGCACCAATGCTAAGAAGTCTTCATGGATGGTGCTGTACTTTGTTGGTGCCTCTTACTACGGAAGTGTACTAACTCAGCCATGAACATCACAGAATATTATTTTCTGTCAAAAATGGAGTGGCTGAAAAACACTTTTGTCATTCATATCAGACCATTTCACTTTTTTGTGGTGGCAGGAAAGGGTGGAGAGGAAGAAGTGTTGACCTCAGAGCTGCTTTCATGCTTATCTTTCTTGCCTTTTCTTGGTCTGAGGGATATTTATGTCTGCAGCTGTAGCTCAACTGCAGCTGCATGTCTTACCTTACAAGGATGATTGACTTCTTAGGGTGCTTAGAAGACCTACCCAAGCTGTTGAATTTGCACCGTGTATGTTAGAAGCCACATCCTGTATCACATGAATAATTGCAGCCATAAATGGCAAATAGGACACATTTTACACTTGATGCTCAAGTTTTGATGAACCCAATCATGAGACAGCATCTACTTTACTATTTTTATTCTTTTTCACAGCTCTGTTCAGATAAAAGGGTTTGAAAGAATGCTGAAACTAGAGAGAAGGTGACAGACCACATATGTGGAGGAGCAATGCACACTCTGCCTCTCTTGTGGAAAGGATAGATAGAGGTTCTGGAAAGCTTTGTAGGCACGAAGCTTGTCAAACCCACCAAACATTTTTCAGAGGAAGTCAGGCATGGATTCAAGGAAATGTTGCTGGCAACACTAAAGGTGCTTAGAAAAATCTCAGTACTGCTTTCTAAATATAAGTTTCTACTCCTTTTATATTATAAATCACTAGTTACTTTCATTAAAGGAAACTATAACATACCTATTTTTCTTGTTAACCATATACCTGGTGACATTTTTTTCCTTTTGAAGATCAACTTGACCTTTTGTTGAAACAATGCCACAGGGTAACTCATTAGTGTTAAGGAAAAGGGGCAAGGCAGTAGCATTGAGAGAGAAGCAAATTGAGGTTTCTGACTTGTTACTGTCAAAAATGTATGTGGCCAAGTGGCAGCATATTCAGCTAATTTCACACAGCAGTTATTTTGCTCTGTGACCTCTATTTTCAAAACCTTGAATGCTTAACTCAAATTATATGAAAACAAGTTAAGTACATCTACTGAAAAAGACACCTTACAAAGGCTCTCTGGCAAGTCATCAGATAAACTCCAGTTCTTCAGCTGCTGTTTGCTGAGCACCTGTGAAGGAGCATCAGCTGCAGAAACAGCCATTTCATGTGCCTGTACTGCAAACAATGTTATATTGGTGTTGTAATGTGAGGGATTAAAATGCATAAATAGTTGAGGGCATCAGATATCTGAGGCGAAACATACTGACTAATTAGCTTCACAGTAATCAGAAGCAAAATACCCAGCATTTGAACAAGAAATGCTGGTCTCTTTTCTGTGTACAGACAAAAAATGAAACAAAATTAACTGGAACACAATTTCAGATAGTCTTGGAGTCCTAAATGAAAGAAAGAAAAAGGAAAAGAACACAAATTCAACAATAGAATCCAAAGCCTCCGGTAGGTTTCAGACTTAGCATGGCAGGATCCAGGGAGAGTGGAGCCCAAACATTTTTCTTGCAAGGTTTGTTGATGTACTTTATAGCCCTTGGGAAATTGTGGTAATCACCTATCTTCCCATTAAGAAGTGACTCTGTGATGATACTCTGCTTCTTACATTTTGTTGTGCATGTTTGGTAAAATGCCTTCACTCCCCAACTTTTAGCATATGGTTGCGTTGCTTAGTGCTGTTATGAAAATAAATAGCAGCAGTTTGGGACTCACGCTGCTTTTCTGTTTTGTTTGTTGTGGTTTTCATATTTGCTGTTGTTTCATTTTAACAGCCTGGACAGTATTCGGGGTGATTTAGCTGAGAAGAAATTGGTCATTCATATTTTTTTTATTAGTGTTTTTAAGGCATGTTGGTCAAATCATATTAACTGTAAAGATTGAGCAGTGATTAATGAACCCTTTAGAGAACGTAGGTGAGTTCTGCTTCAGATTACATCCTGATGAGTACAAGGACAACTACCAACATTTTCAGAATGATTGCTAATGCTGCAAGTTTCAATATCTGGGACATTTGCTAGGCCCTGTTAACTTGGACTCATGTTGTCAGACCATATGCCTTAAAAAAATTAATGCCAACCAGAAACACTGGCCATGGGATCTTAGAATGTGTTCACTTCTTAAGTCTTCTACTGAAAGATGCTGAAGACCTGCAGCCCTGGTTCTTACTGCTGAGAGCTACTTCCCCTTGGGACTTCTGAAAACTGGCAGAATGTGTTGCCAACCAAGTATCCAAAAATGACTGTTTGAGTCATTCAGCGGTAAGCACCCTGGGCACACAACCAGGCTTCCTGTTCTGCATTTATGCAGTGTGTAATTTTATAGGGGTCTGGATCTGAGTGTCTTATGAGCTATGCAATAAACTAGATATTAATAGTAGTCATAACTAAGGAATATGGTTTGGCTGCTTCTGATTTCCTCATTTTCAAATCTTGCAGAGCTGAATGTAGAAATCCAGAGTCTCTAGACCTCAGCCTCCATTACTTGCGCAGCAGGCCATTCATTGCAGTAGTTATTCAGTTCTACACAAAGCAAAATAAAAACAATGAGATCGAAAGAAGGTCCTTGATGCAGTGTCTGTTGTTTCTTTGCTCAAATGGCATTTACAGCTCTGCAGCGTGCAATTGGAAATGAGGCCTCCTACTGCCAGGTCCTATACAAACATGCTGGAATGTACAATTTTTTCTACACAATTCTCTTAAAATGAGATTGCCTGTAAAATTTGTACTTGGGCACTGAGAT
This sequence comes from Entomyzon cyanotis, assembly GCA_024500445.1. Classification (NCBI taxonomy): domain Eukaryota; kingdom Metazoa; phylum Chordata; class Aves; order Passeriformes; family Meliphagidae; genus Entomyzon; species Entomyzon cyanotis. The sequence continues at coordinate 739,344 of JAKEPQ010000739.1, forward strand.
TATCAGCAGAGCTTAAGGAGTGATTAAGAGATGCAAGATTCCCAAGCCATCCATTCAAAGATCATTCAAAGATTACTCAAAGTCACAAGATTTATTTAAAATACGTAACCTAGGGCTCTTCTCTATTTGCCATCTTGCCGGGAGGCGGGGGGGGGGCGGGAGGGAAGGTCAGATTTTTCAGCTTTTGATCTTTGAGCAGGCTGACAAAAGACTACTTTTTTCAAGGCAGCTGAAGGTTATGTATAGACATGTGATTGCATGAGTTAGCCTTCAGACAGAAGATATTACACTATTTAGCAACATGGAGGAGCATTATTGTCCTTTTAAATTGCTTTTCAGCACCAGTGAAGGATGATGTTTCTAGTAATTCTTCCTAAGAATATGAATGGATCCTCTTGTTGCTGCAATCTCAAGGAATGATAATGAGTCTTCTGTATAGCCATAGGGAGACCACATTTTGCAGGATGTGGGGATAAAACACTTCTTAGAGCAGCATGCTTGTGAGCAAATGAATGCTTCCTTAAGGAAAAGCCCATGTTTCTTTGCAGGGCCACATGTGTATCAAAGCAGCACTTGCAAAATGTCAGCCATGATTCAAGCACTCTCATGACTCTTAAAAGATTAAAAGTGAATGTTGCTGAGAACCAAAAGGAAGTACAGTATGTAACCATCCTGTTTTCAATCTACTCTTGATGGCTCATCCTCTGTGAGCAGCAACATTCATGATAGCAAAAATGGAGTCTGAGTGAATTGATTAAAAAATCTCCTTGGTGGCCTTGGTGTAGCCTAAAAGCCACACATGCCTAAATGGTAAAATGTAAAACCTCTGTCAGCATCTCCTCTCCATTGAGCCTTGCAGAGGGAACTGGCAGGCAGCACATGTGGACCTCCCAGCAGGTTTACAACCAGGCATGCCAATGGCCACATGCTCCAAAGTGCCTAAGTCCTGAGTTCAAGGTCAGGATTTGGAGCCATGTGAGCTGTACTTCTATAGGGAAGGAGTATCCTGACTGCAGCTATGCTTTATTTACATTCTCCAGTATGCAGGTTAAACCAAATCAGAAGACACTAAATTAATTAGACTAATATACCTTATTTCTCCTTACAGAAGTTAAAGTTGTATGCATACATCACTATTTTATCATTGTCCAAAAGATAAAAGATACATCTGTACACCAGAAAATGGCATGTGCATGTTGGCATTTGCCTAAAATAACAGTGAAGATGGAGCAATTCCAGATGGAGCTTGGGATAAGTTCCTTTTGTCCAACTGTGATCTTGTATATAAACTTTAACTGCTATAGCCAGCCCTATTTATACTGGCCTGGTGGCTGTCTTAACCTGAATTAAGATCCCCCTTGATTTTGGGGTTTGGGTGGGGGGGTTTGGGGTGGGGTTTTTTTGAAGGGTGTGTTAAAGAATCCAAATTGCTTTCATTCCTTATGGACAAAAGGGAAGCAATAGCTATTAGAAAAACTGCTAACAAGATAGAGAAGGCTACAGTTTTAAGGTTGGGGAAACTTGAAATCAAAGTGACATAATATTCTTGAGGTCACACCAGAGCACCAAGCATGGCAAGGATTAGAATGCAAGATGTTCTGACCACTTTTCACAGTTTATTCATGCCTACAAAACATGTGTGAGGGAGAGAAGAGAGAGAGAGAGAGGGGTGACTGATTCTTGAGCCTGTGTGGCTATTTCATAACCAGTCTGTGGCTGTGTCTGCAAGTGTTCAGATCCATGGAGCTCAGTTCTCCCTTTTGGAAAGTAGAATTCTGGGCTAAGCCTGAGGATGTGTATGCTCCAAGACATGCCCTAATTTTGGCCCATGCATTGCTGTATAATGTCAGATCACATAAGCAACCTGCAGTGATGTAGTGACCTTATGGGCTGCAGAGCCCATGAGGTATAATCTGTTCCCTGCAACAGGTGCAGGTAGCCAGGAGGTTTCTAATGCCAGCAGAAAGCAGCCTGTATCCCAGGTACACTTTTCACAAGTGAAAGTTGAATTGTATAGGTCTGCAAATTGGACTGACAGGTCTGACCCTAGTAACCATTTGGGTGATATATTTAATATTTTTAAAGTCACTCAAGTATTATTATTGGAGAAATTCTGGAGTATCTTACTGTTTTCTTCTCTTAATTCAGTCTTACTCTTCTAATACCTCTTCAGTTCATGCACATTCTCCTCCTATCATACTTTTCTTCCTTTGCTTTACCTCTTCCTATCACTGTGTTTTTCCTTCAGCCCACCTATGTTCACTCTGTTCTTTCCACTCTCCTACCAGATCAGGTACCTCATTAGTATATACTAACCCAGGTTTGTTGGCATGTATATGCATGCATATGGCCATGGCATCATATATGGCAATATGTGAAACCACAGGCTGTGATAGAGAAACTGTGGAGAACTATGTATTTATTTTTGTTGCATTGTGTTTATTATAATACCGTGAGGCCTCAAGTAGAAAACTGTTTTAACCCAGACACGATAAACTCATCTAGTTATCCTTCTAGCTCTGCCATTATTCAGTTTTTATTGATGCAGACAGACTGGAAAGTGCCTGGATCTGAAGGAAATGTCATTAAATATTTTCACCAGCAGTCTGGCTGACGTCGTACAGCAAGTGCATAATCCCAATTAATGAAATGACACAAAAGCAGGCTTTAGCAAGCAGTGTTACGCTTTAAGTATAACAGTTTTCATGCCTTTTATAATTTTTCATTCCACCTTGTGATCTTTTTTCAGATGATCACCATATGCACTCTCATTAGAAAAGTCTTCTGAGACAATTGTTTTATCTGCATTTTTCCAGGAAAAAGCCTATGTCAATGGCCCTTCTTAAATAATTCAGGATTGAAAAACCAAGAGGAAGATGATCAAGACAGTTGCATTAGTTTGATTCAATCAATTCATTTTAATCAATGCAAGAACCATTTGTGGGCATTTTTTCCAAGTCATAAACAGCTGAAGCTGATTCAGTCTATTATCTGTTGTTAATTTAATTTCAGATTGTCAATCTACTTTAGCTAAATCAGTACAACCAAGTCAGAGTAAAGAGAGTGAGTGGGTAGACACAAAGCTTGGCCAGCTGTCCTCTTCTATAAAGCATGGGGATCATTGTTGAGATTCTGAAGGCAAATAAATGTATAAAGAATTAATCTTTTCCCATTTAGGCCATGAGGAAAGTTACAGTGATCAAAATGGAAAGAATGCCAGCAACAAGAAGAATGGATTAGGACAATTGTGCAAAGACAGATCTCCTTCTCAGTCCCTGGCTTTGGGAACAGCTAGCTACCTCAAAATAAGTTTTTTTCCTTTTTCACCTCCTCTACCCTCATCCCCCCGCTCCTCCTTCCAGCAAGAACTGTTTACAGAGGGGTGCAGCAACCCAAGCTTTCTGCTTGCTCACAGAAGAGCTGGTCTATACAAGGCTTCTTATTTTGTTCCCCTTAAAACCTAACTTTTAGTCCAATTCAATGTGTTTCAGTGGCTTTCAGGAAGCTTTCAGTTGTTTAGATCAGGCTCACAGATTCTATACCATACAACAAAAGCCATTTTCAGAATTCTTTAGGGTATTTTTCTCTTTTGTATCAATGGGCTTTTTTGGAGGGCATATCCTGGGATCTGGGAAGTCTCTTTCCAAATGGCTGAAGAGTTGGACAAAAATCAGGGGTGGGGGTGGTGAAAGGAAGTCTGAAGAAGGAGAGAGGCCTTTTGTGCACATATGTTATTTCTTTCATAGTGAGGAAAAAAAGTATACTAAAGGATAAGATATTTGGAGAGAAAAACTAAAGTGTGGGAATGGGCATGCTTTAGCGCAGAATAGAAAGGAGGGAGCTTGGCAAGAAAATATGAAAGAGAACAAGACTGTTGAAAAGGCATCCACATAGAAAACAGTTGCCCAAGATAAGAGGCAGATTGCAGCTCATGTGTGAGTAAATACAGAAATTACAAATTTAAACAAATTGGTGAGTGTAGTACACAGTGAGTGTAGTGTAGAGCATAGTGAGTGTAGCTCTTCATTTGTCGAGTAGCTAGAATAGCTTTACTAGACTTTGCTGTTCATTTTCTCTTCAACTGCTAAGAAATTTGTGTCATACCAGCTGTACCTTAACCAAAAGATCTGATTTAAAACTCAAAGTGGCCCTAATGAAGGGAAGAGAGGGAATAATGAGTGTATGTGTGTGGTTCCTTATGTGTGTAGTTGACTGGGTCCCATGATTGTGTCTTGTGGTTTTATTACAGAGAGCTAAAGCCTGATGCAGTAGATGAGACAGATCAAGAAGAGCTTAAGGCTTTTCCAGATAGCGTAACTCTTTCTTAAAAGTGGCCACTTCCTGTGTAGAAATCATCAGAGTTTCCACTCCATGGGTGAATGTGAATACCCAGGGCAATTAAGTTTTGCCTCTGTTAGTTCCTTTAAACCTTGGCTATTCAGTAGTGTTGATCAGCCATCTGCTGTGGACATTACTGGGAGATCCAAGCTCAAACAGAAATACCTGGGTTGTGACACTGTGCTGGTCAGCCAGTGCACCAAGGCTACAAGAGAGAAACAAACTATGTCTTTCTGGTTTTGTTTTTTTCTTTTCAGTTCACTGTAGTTCCTTCTTTCTTGATGTGTGTGTGGGGACACCTGACCAGAAGCACTCTGAAAGCTGCTGGTGTTCTGGAGATAACGTTTATGGACTCTAACCACTGGTATTAGCAGCCAGCTGGATCAAGTGGCACAGACCAAACAGCTCTTGTTTTCTGAAGGTGTTTTCATTTCTAGGGATCATTAGTGCAACTTTATGCTCATTGAGTAACTCAAACAGTGAAAACTTGGACTGGTTTCATAGCTATTTACGTTATTTGTCACCTTAGGCAGTGTGACAAACACTTGGTAGGTCACCCTAGCAATGCTTTCCTACTAATGTTTGGCAGCTCTTGAAAATCTGAGTCATGTCCTTTCCAGTTTCCAAGTTTCACTGGTGAACTCCCTCTCGGTACCTCCCCACTCCAGCAGTACCCATGCCTACCTGCATACCACAAAACATTGCTCATGCTATCCCAAGTGATCTCTGCAAATGTTACAGTATTCTAAACAGTCACGGTCCATTTTTGAACAAAATCTAAATAAATACTGGGCTTGCTTCCCTTGTTTTTTTGGGAGTTTCTCGTTAGTTTGTTCTTTAGTGATTACATTCATATGAGCCAACTAAAATGAATTTTGAACCAAGATGCTGCAAACTCACCTGTAAATTTTCCTACAAAATTGCTGCAAGTAATTACAAATTAGCAAATTTACGGAATCAAGATTTGCTTGTAGGCAACAGAAGAACAGGACAAACAGACAAACTTATCAAACACACTTAATTAGTCTAAAACTGTACTATTACTTCTGATAATTAGGTTTGTGTCTTTTTCCATAATAAATTTTTGGCAGATTTGTTACGGACAATTGACCGTACTGTGTTTTGTAACAACACATGTAGCAAGGGAAACCATTAGATGCAGTTGAGCTTCTCAAATAAATAGCAGAAAAATTGTAGTGTATGTATGAATAAGTTTGAGTTTGTTTTGTTTTTTTAACACTGTTGTATCATGGCCATTTTCCCCCACGATTGCTAAAGCACAATCATCAACCCAAGTAAGAGTGAGTCTGACCACCCTGCATAGGTGAAACCTGCAAAGAAACCTGTACCAATTTTGTCCAAAAAGCAGCTTCATTAGCTGAAAGTAAAAACCAATAACAATAAGAATTGCTTTATAAACTAGGGTGGGGAAGAAAAGTCCATGGATTGGATACCAATGATTGTTTATTTCTCCTTTTTTACATTGGTAATTGCAACGTCTATTCCTTTTCTGCAGGCATAAGTATCAAACATACTAAACAAATACGCATTTGCTTACTCCAAAGTGGGTATCTTTCATCCTTAACTTTTCTGCTTTGCAAGAAAAAAAAGGGTTTCTTAAAATTCATAGTATAGAATTTAAACACACGCATGGAAGTAGAGTTGTTTTCAACCATAGACAAATACCAGGATGGTCAAGGCTGCATTTTATTTGTTTACTCAGTATTTAAATCAGCTTGGCTGTCTCTTTATTGCCTTTGAGGACTGTTGATACACTTTACCTTAAAGATGCTGGTAGAGTGCTGGTAGAGTAATTCATCTGATTATGTCTCTGTTGAATTCTATTTTATGGTATTTGAGTCTAAGAAATTCTTTCCTAGTCAAAGGAATGGGTTGGTTGTTGTTTTCTCTTTTTTCTCCTCCTTTTGTTTAGGAAAAACTGGTGGTTTTGCTCAGTCTAACCAGCTCAACAGCCAAACATTGACTCTCCAATATTCTCAAGAAAACGAATCCCTAGGAAAGTGCTAAAGCAGTAAGGTGAAACCAGCTGTACCAGTGGTTGTACTGGACATAGTTTTGCAAATCTCCACATGTGATTTTCTCACTGTAGTTTTATTTTTCTTCCTTTAAATATCTTCTATTCTCATAGTGAATGTTTTTGGAAATGCATATTTTTAACCAAATTTTAAATTAATAAGAAGCTTTTCCTCTTCAAACTAGCCACTGCAATATCTGCAGACAATTATTAATTACCTCTTCTTCAGACTTGTATTTGCCTGTCTGTCTTGCCAAAGACATAATTCTGAATCTTCCCAAACCAGAGGCAGGAAGAGAGAACAGTCAATTCCTATCACAGATTACTTTGAAAATCAACATTTCTGTTTTAATTGCAAACTGCAATGGAAGATAATTGCTAAGCTCTCCACAGAACACCAATCTGAAAAATGTTAGCTTGCTGATTTCAACAAATTAGGACTGGGGAAGATTAAGAAAATGTGGTCTTCCAGTTTCAAAAGCCTCCGTGTTTGCCCTAGAGGCTGGGGCTTTGTTTGTTCATTCCCTCTCAGCCCATGTAGGGGGATGGCAGGAGAGGGAGGGAAGCATCTGAGATGTTTTGATTTCTAGGCTGTTGCGGGCAAGGAATCTGAAAATCCTGGACACTGCTTCCCTGGAGGGCTGCCAGGATCGAGCTCCTAATATTCTTGACTTTGAAGGAAAACAAAATCTGCTAAGGAGGCTGACTGCAAGGCCAAGACACTGGAAGCATTCCCCAGAGTCTGTCTGTGGAGCTGAGGATCTCTATGAGTAAATCACCAGGAGTTTAATCAGGATCCCAAGGGAAAAGTACCTCTTGACTTTGATTTAAACTGTATTTGTTAGAAGTTCACTGACAACTATAACAGTAGATGAGGAAAAGCAAGCAGTCTGCATAACAGTAGCTGAACATCTTAGGGAACCCTGGCAGCAGTGACTGTCTGCAGAGTCAGATGCAGCTAATATGAGTCTTCTCACAGAATTTCTGCTTCTTGGTGTCTCACAGTGACATCACATCCGTACTGGCTTAAAATGAAATTGATCCCCTTCCTTAGTTTTTCAGCTACAGCTTGTCCTGATCTTCTTATTCCTAAGCTCTGAAATGCTTTCAGAGTCAGCTGACAGTTGTGCACAGGACACACTGATCACAGCAACTGAAGACTGATCTGGATCACAATGTGTCTGAACTGAACTGCAGTGTTGGCCCAAACTCATTTTTTCCCAGACATTTTGGACATAGATTGAAGTTATTGTCAAAAAACAGGGAATGTTTGTTGAAGAAAATAACTAAAACTGCACAGTTTCAAAAAAAACCAAACCAAAACAAAAAACAAAACAAAACAAAACCCTTTTCAACAATTATGGGGTTTTCTTAAGTCACCCTTTTCCTTTCCCTTCATATTGCCTTGTGTCGTTCCTCTGCCTACTGGTCTGGAAGATCTGAAAAATCAAATTGTATGTCATCATTTATGTGGAGCAGTTTGGTGTCTTGGTTCAAGACATGACTGAGCATTTGTTTTGAAAAGGCCATACAAATCACCTTTTTTTTGTTTGTAGAAAACAAAAAGTTGCTTTCTATCCCACTTATCAGTTGCATTCATTTAGCAGAAGCCACTTAACACTGAAAGACATTTTGATAAATCTTAAGAGAGCACTCTAAAATAATCAGGCAAGTTCTAGTACTAAATGATAGTTCATGTGAAATGAAGGTTTTAGTAATGATCTGTTTTGCAGGTATTTAAGATGGAAGAATACCTGTTCAGAAGGCAGGCTGTGTTACCTGCCGTGCATGCTGAAACACTGACTGTTCACAAGCAGATACAGCACTGGATAAAGAGAAGAACAGCGTGTTGGAGAGGTAAACTGGAAACATGGCAAAGAGTAAAGGCAAAGAAGCTCAGCTTGAAAAAGGTAAAGTCTTATGAGACCTCTCTGAAATTAAGTCTTTAATCCTCAGTATGACTTCTGCAAAAACCACCTCTGCTTCTGTCAAAAATGAAAGGCATGTAACTACTGCAGTTATTAGTATCCTGTGCTACTTGACCCTTCTGCACAGGTCACAGGATCCTTCTTTCCAATGAAGTGAACCTTTCGACTTGCAGTATCAATGTCTCTGTTATGCTCTATTGTAAATCACTGACTGTGATTGCTTGCCAGCAACAGTGGCACAATAGCACTGAAGTAATTGTCACAGTCATGACCCTTCAACATGAGAAGAGTTACAAGAACATATCTACTTGTGGGATGTGGACTCTACTGTTGATTTTGGATCAAACATTCTGTCACCTAAAGATAAATGTTTACTTTATAAAGAATTCTCTAGTTTATCATTTCAGCTCTAAGTATATGTTTAAGCAAATCTTACTGGCAACAGTCCATCCACCAAGGTTGTCTTTGCTGTGGCTAATTCCTGGCAGCTCCTGCCAGGCAAGATAATGGGAAATTCTTAACAGAGCTGTTTATTTAGGTGGAATTGTTTTGAAATGACTATCACATATGTACATTAGAGTTGATGTACATAGAGACTTCTGACCATCCCAAATATTGTGTTACCCAAATTGGTCTAGCTCATGGGACAGCTGCATAAACTGGCCAAGTGAAGCTGTTTGCCACAGGTAATTTAATTCTGTAATTATATTTTTTTTCTTCCTATATGCCTGCAGGGCAAGGATCTGCTCTGGTTCAGTTACATTCATAAGAAAGTGAAAGGGCCTTTTGGAAAATGGAACTTCCCAATTACTAAATCAGAAAATAAGAAAAGAAACAAAACTAAACAAACCCCAAAAGAATCTTTAGAAGAAAAAAGAAGCGCTTGTTAAAATAGGCAATGAGGTGGAATCTACTTTTAGCTGTGAATAATTGAAGGGTTTTCACTGCTTCTGTTGCAGTGACAGCTGGGTTTCACTTGTACTTGCTTGAGATAAGATACTTCCACATGGTCATACCAAGTTCAACACAAAAAATGGTGCAAACATCTGCGGTGTCAGGGGCAGAGTAATATAACTGAAAGCTACTTAATTCTGGTCATATTTCTGTAAGAGAAGGTGTGAGTTTGCCACCTTTTCTAAGCTGTGTTACTACAAGCACTGTCCTGTTACAAAAAGCTCTTTTTTTATGTGTATTTGAAGGTACTCTGACTTAGTCCTTCCATGCTTTTAAGGAAAGAAGGGTGAAATGCATTTGACTCCAAATGATGCCAATTATATGGGATGAATCCCACCCTATGAAGCATGGCCATGCAACTTTGCACAGTGAGTTTGTTGTTCAAAAATGTCCTTAAAACATTTCTTTTATACCCCACCAATTTATGTTGTGCTAAGGGTCCTTTCAAGTGCTTTATTACCAACTTGAAGATTGTAGGAAAAGGCCAAAAGCCAAAGGGTAATGTGCCATAGACACGGGGCAGAAAGCGTGGCAAGGGTACCAACAAGTCTGCAGGTTTCTGCTGTGGCAAGGACTTTGTTAAATTCAGTCATCTTGTATCCCTTTGTTCTCCTGCCAGCATTGTTTAGCTGCTCTCACAAGACAGGCTGTCCATTCTCAGTGTAACCCTTCTCTGCATCTTCTCCAGAACTGCTTTCTTCTTGAGCGTGAGAGCATAAATCATACATTGTGTTCTGGGGGAAGCACCAGAGGGTTTCGTACACTTGTATTAGTGCTTCTCTGCCTCTACTAGAGAAATACTATCTAAGGCACGTTCTCCTTTTCTGTAAGTGGTTGAAGATTTATCTGTTGTTTACTTCAATCATCTTTTGCATGTTCTAGCTTATTTGACTTTTGACAAAACTGGCCTTAATCCTATGAGTGTCTATCTCTACACAACTGGCTTTGTTGCCCAGGATTGTTTACTGTTTCTAACTCCTGAGAACCTCACTGTAGTGTGTATTTCCCTATTTGTTCAGGTCTAAATTGTTTCCCAGTAAGATTTTTTTCTTGCTGGAAATACATACTTTGGAATAGTCTTTGTATCTTTGATCTAAATATATTCCAATCTCCCTTCATGCTCAAGTCTGACAGCTTTCAGTCTAGGTAAATGTGCTTGTGAGTTTCCTTAATTTGACAGTTTGCCCTTTGCATGTGTTTGGTATTCTGTCCATGCAAATAGAAACAGTTGCTGAGTGTTCAGCCCAATGCAGTTCTCTATGATCAGTTCATTTTTAGTGTCTTCATTACTTACTAATTTGGGGTTGTCTCTTTTTATCTCAATGACTACTGAGAAAGAATCTGGGAGCTATCACACACATGGCTAGTTGGGCCCCAGAAGCATTTGTTTCCTAAATAGTATCTGGCAAGTTAAAGTTGGCCACGGCACGATTCCCAGTAGTGTTTCTATAATAACATTTCAGTGACAGACCTCTTCTTGCACAATTATATTTTAGCTGCAGGCAAGAAAGGCCAGGTTTCAATGATGTGTCCAAATAAAAAACAACAGCTCCCCAAAAAAACACAGGATGTGAGCAGGTGGCTTGGGCTGCTGGAAGTGGAGCTTCCTGTTTCCGTACAATGGGGAATTTTATGATGAATTAAATGATGGTGAGTTAACTGACAGATGGCTTTTAATAAATTGCAAAGATCACTTGATGTGTTCCACTTGCATGGAAATTGAAGCATTGTAATAGGAGTATTGTACTGAGATTGCACATGGCTTGAATGTTGGCCTGTTGATCATATATATCCACAGAGATCAAGTCAAGCTTCCATTTGGAACAGGAGCAGAGCAGTAAAAGAGAAAAGTATGATGCATGTTCTCCTGAGTTAAAGAGACCAAGCCAACCTTTTCTACCATAGGGTTGCTCTGTTCAGCTTGGAGTGCTGTGAAGGGAGGATTCTTTCTCCCATGCCACCAGCCCAGTTTTGTGTGTGTTCCTACTGATTCTTCCAACCTGTGGCAAGTAGACTATTTGCTCACTAGCAATGGCCATTACCTGGGAGGAGTTGCAAGTGGGTAAGTCAGTCATGGGAAGAATTTGCTGTGGCTAGCACAGACCTTTCCCATGAGAACTTTCTCCTGTGTTTTATAAACAAAGATAAAGTTTGGATGTTGTTAAAACAGTGTCTCGAGATTTGGACAGTTCAGACCTGGCCAATCAGGCCTAGGGGGAGGTTTCTGACTGACCAATCTGGGTGACCTCTGAAAAGTCTATATATGTTGGAGTCAAAATAATAAAGCACTTTTTCTATGCCACACTGAGAATCCGGGATCTCTTCTCTGCTAGAGGCTCGACAGCAACAATTTCCCAGGTATTTACATGGGAATGTATTTACAAATGTATTTACAATTTTCCCACGTTTTACCTACATCCAAGACTTTGAGTGCAACTTGAAGTCTTAAATGTAAAAAGCATGCAAAGCACTCTTCTTCTCAGCCCATGCCTGTCTCATTGAAGTTAGCCTGCTGTTCACATATGACAAGGCTTCTAGCAGTTTGTCATAACATTTCTGACTTACAGTGGCTCACCTAACTTCTCACCCTCCTTCTCCCTGGAATCCAATCACAATTATTTGTATTGCTTTTATAGCCTGTTTTGTGTACTGACTTGCTACACCATATTTTCAAATCAAGATCGAGTCTGAAGAGTACCTGGCAGAAAAACTGTGCACCTGTTCCCAGATCTTTGGCAGCATACCAGTAAATGAATCCAGGCCAGTTAACACTGGCCAAAGAAGTGGGCCAAAAGTTTGAAGTGAAAAGGTTATTTATCTGAGAGCTGCAGTAGCTGCCTGAGCACTTGTAATAATGACTTGGCTGTGCAGGTGAAGCTAGCAAGACACGGGACAAAAACTTGGGGGTGTGCAGGCCAGAATCAGAGGCTGTGCTGTGGGGAACCAGTGGGAAAACCAGCAAAGCCTTTTTCACAAAATGTACAGAGAAAGAAACTGGGCATGAAGCTGTGCTTTAAATGGAAAAGGCATCCTACATGCAGGCTTCTCCTTGGAAAGAAGACAAGGAGAGTGGGTCCTGGCATGGTACTGTAGGACTGACAGAGCTATCATAAAAGGGCAAGTATTTCATCTTCCAGAAGCAGCTTATGTCAGTCATCCCAGCACACAAGGCCAAGTGGTAGGGACCCAGAGCCACAGGATCAAGGACTGCTTGTTCTTTCTGATCTCAGAGCCCTCCTGCATTTGGCACTGGGGCTGTAACCTAGAAGCAGACTACAAATAAAGGTCTTCCACCGCCCTGCCACCCCCCTCAGCTGGTTACTCTCTTCCATGCACCCTGCCACCTGTCTCCTTTTTCCAGTCTTCCCTTGTGCCAGATGCCACAGCTGGCATCCTCTGGGAACAGCAGAGCACTGAATGCCTGTGAGCTACAGGGAGGAGACTGCTGTGCCCCAGGCAGATGGGTAGGAGAACTGGATCTTGAGAGGTTTGTCTCCTGCCAGGGGAGGAAGCAGCAGCTCTTTGCTGCTTTCAGTGCTTGGAAGCTTCAGTTTGGGTTACCCTTGGAAACACACAGAGGTGGAGTCACACAGTATACTGACATCCACTGGGAGGATGAAGGGACAAGTGGAGAACTTGAGTTCTGTATGACAGTGTAATTAAATGGAGATAAGGGAACAACTGGTGGGGTGAAATCTGACGTTTAAGGGTGCTGTTGACCTCGTGAAAACCACAAGCTGCTCAGGACACATTTTCAGTAATTTTTCAAAGCCCTTTGCCTTTTCCTTCCCACTGTTTTGTTTACAATGCTCTTCAAGTGGGTGTGCTTTGACCTATTTCTTCCTCTGCATATGCCTAATGAAACACAAGAATGCTTAGTGCCTATTAGATAATGTATTTCTTTATGAGTCTGTAGATGCTCACATATAAAAACGTGCATTAAGGGCTTCACATTGGTTGGAAAATAGCACTTCCTAATGTGCTCACCCCTCCAGATTGCATTTTACTGGAGTAAAAATAAAGGGAGGCTGTCTCAGCCTACCTGGATTACCTCCATGACATTTCCTGCCATCGTGTTTTGTTTGCTGGTGTCCTGTCTCCCAGACAGAGTAAAAGAGGACTGCTCACAGGAGAAAGCAATCCACAATTCCCAGAAAAGAGAGGCCCTGAACACTGAGAAAGCAGTCACAGCCTAATGTAGTTCTTTGGTTGACCAGGTCTTGAAAAAGTGACCTCAAACTAGGTGGGGGTTGCATGCTGTGAGCTCATGACAAACACTGTGGGTTCCGATGAGATGTGCTACAACCACTAACCAGATTTTTTAAAGCTCCTGAGACAGGCTTCAGCAAGTTGTCTCCTGGCAGAGTCTCTGGAAGAAATATCATGTAACCACTAACTGGTGACTAAAGCTATGTAAGGACTGCTGCTTACTGCAACTGGAACTGTTGAAGTAAGCAGTTGAAGTGAACAGCACCTGGGGACAGCCCTGAGCACCTGAGCAAGGGGACTGAGAGAAGCTCTACAGAATAGAGTTCTGCTGAGACAGGTTTTGGAGCTCAGTAGTAGAGATTTGGGCATGTGTGGGACTCAGGGTGGTTTTCATGGTGTGCCATAAAGATTAGGATCAGACTGCGATGGTAGTTGTAAAGCTAGAAATCGACTGGAGAAGGGATCATAGAATATTCTGAGTTGGAAGGGAATCACAAGGATGTTGTGACAATCTGTACTTCTATAAATGCATTCATCTCCCAAAGTAATTAATGAAGGGTGACAGTTCTGTTGCATTTTAGTTCTAAGACCAGAAGTGTATGATAGATACAGTGCACTGCCTACACACAGCTTGATTAGTCATCTTCCTTATTGGATTGATGGGGAAATCACTTTTGTGATGCTGCAACTTTCCATTCTCTTTATTTCTGGTTCTCTCCGGTTTTGATTTTCCCATGTTCAACAGTTTTCCCTTCCATTTCCTGTAATTTTCCTTTTTATTTTTCTCTGATTTTGCAAGCTGGCATAGAGGCCACAACATTTTCTTCATTTAGTAATGATTGCTTTACATTTAAATGTTTATGGGGCTTTTATGTTTGGTTTGGGGAGAGGTTTGTGTCTCAGGAGAATTGATTTTCAAGTGAAAGAGCAAATCTGTTGACTTTTGGTCTCATGCATTGTATTTCCTTGCAGGAACATTCATTTTACTCCCTGCTAGTCATCCATTTCGAAAGCATTTTAAAAGATTCTTATTGTTGTCAAATAATTTGTTTGCAGTAGGCTATATCCCAACGATTCCTTATATTTTCCCTACACTTTGTGCCCAACAAATTCATTGGTGTTGGAGATTAGCTACTAACTTCTTGCTTGTACAGATTATTTGGAAAACAACTAGGAACTAAAGGGGTTTTTTTGGGTTGGGGTTTTTTTTGCACTATATTAATTGTTCGAATTGCCATTTGAATCCTTGAATTTAGTTCAACATATTTAGATGACAATGAACACCAGCTTTTGTTCTGTTGCTGGCGCAGGACAGCTACAAGTGCCAGAAGAAACCAAAGTGAAATTACATTACTACAAACTAGGTTATTACATTACTTGACCAATGTAGTGCAGTTTTCTCCAGATAAAGGTGTATTCAGCTACCTCAGATGCAATTTTTTGTATTTCTTACACACACTGCCTTTAATGGAAGGGAATAAAACTGTGAGCAAACTGTATCTCCTATGGGCTTTGGGCTGCACTTGTGAATGCCCAGCTCTTTCTAGAGTTAGATGCCTTGTGCAAGACTCCCAGAAAAGTGACAAGCACATAACTTGCAGCCAGCAGTAAAATCAAATGACTCCTGAGTCACCACATGGCACCACCGCAGGAATGAACACTGCATGTGTCTAACTTGCTTCAGAGGTGCATCAGTAATTTGAGTTGGCCTCTGAGCCGTGGCTCAGTCTTGCCCACAGCACGGTTGTGTTCTTCCCCCCGTATTGTTCAGCCTGCCCAGAGATCCCTGCTGGACTCTTACCAATACCCACCTTAGCCACTGTGAAATTACCTCACACACATGAACTCATGCACAAAAGATGCAGCTGCAGCACACACATCCTGTCTGGAACAGAGGCAGGAATAGCATCCATTTCCTCAAGGTATCCTACACTCTTCTGTGGTGAATAGTCCCAACATCTTGTTCTGCAAAAATCTGGCACATCCTGAAAGTCCATCCTGTTCCCTAAACAAAGACAAGGCCTGCAAAATAAAGCAAGGCCAGAACAAAATAATACTGGACTACATAATTTAAGACTGTCCTGAAACATATGAACAAAGGAACTGATGTGAAGTCACAAAATCCATCTTCTAGTATATCCTAACTTCTGACTTTTTTGTTGTGCAACCTTAATGATTTTTTTAAAATGGGTTGTGTGCCTATGATACCGAAGTGAATTGAAGGATAAGGACTGGAGAGCTGACAGCTAATGAGAAAAACATACAGCAGAGTTAAATAAACTAACTTTAGAAGGCACATAATTTAGCTATATACTTAGAAGAAGCTTGGTTTTGTAAAGGGCAGGATGTGAAGGGTGAAGACCTGAGTAACCTCGTGGGAGAGGGGGAAAAGTACTAAGGTATTTTCAGCTCGAGGGAAGACAAATTACAGAGAGCTGAACTTTGGTTCCCAGCCCAGAACATAT
Source organism: Entomyzon cyanotis (assembly GCA_024500445.1). Classification (NCBI taxonomy): domain Eukaryota; kingdom Metazoa; phylum Chordata; class Aves; order Passeriformes; family Meliphagidae; genus Entomyzon; species Entomyzon cyanotis. The sequence goes on from JAKEPQ010000739.1 coordinate 755,273, forward strand.
TGAAAGTCATCTCGGCAGGCTAAAGACTGGGATGGTCCCTGAAGAACACACAAAATTTCCCAGCTTTCAATCTGTTATTTTTCTTACACGTACACTAGGCTGTAGAAAATTGCTGCTGAGAACAGAATCCACCTCTGGTCATTCCTGGTGATAGCCATCAAAAAACAGGAGCTGCTCTTCCAATAAAGGAAGCATCTTGCTATGATACAACACTAAAAACATTCTGTGAGGTCACTGAAGCATCATATAGAAAATTTTCAAATTGGAAGTGGTCAGGATCATAAGGACAGAAAGAAACAGGAGAGGACAATTAAATTATTAACCCCTTAGATTTCTTCTAGCATAATACACTGGGCAAAATCCAACATTGATGCAACACAGGATTCCAAATAAAATCAGTTTTTTATCCTCTTTTTCAGAGGCAGATTTTTTTTTTAATAACAAGGTCTAGCCCCAAACGGTTGGGTGCTGAGGTACGGAGAGAAGATTTTCCAGGAGCCCCATGACTCCCGCCCGCGTTGGGTGGGGCTTCATTTTGCTCCTGGCAGCAGCTCTTCAGGGGGTAGTTCTTCCCCGGAATGCTTTCGCTGGGGTTTCATGGCAGGGGGCAAACCTACTTGGAGAGGGAGAATCCTGCCCCTGAATTAAGTGCAGGGCTTGTCAGGTTGCTCGGCTCACACCGCCAACCCCCCTCGACACACACACGGTGACGATTCTTGATGAGATGGTAATTCCTGGAGGCTGGGGCTGGGGGGTTCGCTGCCCCCCGGTTTGCGGGTCCCCACCCCCGCTGGGCTGTCGGGGCGGGGGAAAGGCTCCTGCCGCTGGCCCGGGGAGGGGGGAGGAGAGAGGAAAAGGAGGTCGAAGAACACCGGCTTTGGCTGAGCGGGGAAGTCGGGCAGAAAAGACAGAGTCGTTACTGAGGGGAAGGTAGCACCGCTTTATCTCCACGTGAGTCTCTCCTCCCCCTGGTAGGCTTTGGCATAAATGGACGAGGAATTTCAGCCAGCTCGAGCCAAGTAACATTTCTGTCTAAACACACAACGCGCTTCCTCCTACATTTCTCTTGCAGATGGGGCTCAGCTGAACAAGCCCTCCTCTTAAATCCTGTCGTAAGCACCACCATGCGGGAACTGGGCTGGAATTGCCAGAGGCTGCAGCAACAGCCTGGGCGGCCCTGAGCAGAGTTCTGTCCTCTTCTCTGGGATGATTTAAAGATACAATAAGCTGCTCCGTTGACAACCGGTAAGTGAACACCCCTGCTTTATCAAGCGTAGCTCTGTAAACCCCTGCACAGGCTGAGACGATCTTGTGGATGGTGCCTGAACCCATAGGACTGGGTGCGCTGGAAGTGCTTGTTCCCGAGTTTGCCGGCGTGTCTGCCGCGGGACATGAGATGGTTGTCGGGAGACGTTCCACGGGTGGACACGATGGATCTCGGGGGTCTTTTCCAACCTTAACCGCTCCATGATCATGTCATCGGGCTCTTGCGTCATTTTAGACGGGAAAGGTTGTACCTTTAAAATCACGTAGAATATAGATGCATGCTTCCAACTTTAAGATCTCCTTCAAGGTGGATGCTGATGGCAGCAGCTGCCAGCAACATTGCTATTCAATGTAAATTACCGCCTATTCAAAGGCAGAGTTAGCTATTCCAATGCATCAGCGTGTTCCTCGGTGAAAGCATTCAAGGAATTAAACTGAATTTCCAGAGGGATGGAGCCTGCCTCTACAAGCCTCCTTTGAAGAGAACACAATTTTAATCCGCTTTGAGAGCTGGTGAGATGAGACGTCCCAGACCTTTCCCAGAGGTTCCTGGGAACTTTCCGGGAAAAAACCCCTTCACACGGCGGCGTAGCCGGGAGCCGGGTCCCGGTGGGGATGAGCCCGACGGAAACCCAAGCGCCGCCGCCCCCGCCCTCCCGGCGGCGCTCGGATGCGTCTGATGCCGCGGGCGGGCGGCCGGCGCTGGGGACCGGGGGAGAGGCCGGGCTGAGGCGCTGCCCGGGGCCGCATGCGGAGCCGCCTGTCGTCCCCGGCGGGCGGCGGGGAACGCGGGAGGGTCCGGTGGGCGGCCGGGCGCCTCGGCACACACAGGTAGGCGGCTCCGCCGGGCCGTGCCGGAGGAGAGAGGTCGCCCGCGTTCCCCCGGCTGCTCCCCGTGGGCGCGGGGCGGAGGAGCAGCCCCGCTGGCAGGCCGGGGCGGCGGGCGGAGCCGCTTCGGGGCTCCCCGCGGGCGGTGAGCGGCGGCGGGCGGGCGCGCCGGCGGGAGGCGAGCGCGGGATGGGGGTGGGGGGACAGCGGGATCAGGGGCGGCGGGGCCCGGAGCTCCGGGCCGGGGGGAAGGTGGGCTCATGCGGGCAGGACTGCCCCGCGCAGGAGAAGCCTCCCGGTGGAGCTTACGGCGGCCCGTAAGTAAAATTGCAGAGATTTGTGGTTTCTGCTAAATTGCGTGGGTCGGGTGATCCCACCGCATTGCCATGGCTGCTGGTCAGGCAGGTTCGGATAAAGGATTGCTTCTAGCGAGGGTACCGAGAGGGGATTGCCCCTTGGAAATGCCGAAGGCCTCGGGGAAGGAACAATGGCTCTGTGGGTAGACTCTGCCTTAAGCTATGCAAATCCATTATTTTGATTTTAGGAAACAAGCAAGCCCTGGAAGTTTCATGTCCGCTGCCTTTTTTTTTTTTTTTTTTTTTTTTTTTTTTTCCCCTAAAGTGTTTGGATTAGTATTTGGCAGTGGGGGTGATGTTTCTATTTTAGTTACAGCAAGCTGTGGGATCAGTCCTGCTGTCCTTACTCAAAAATTAGCAGGGAGATGAGCAGCTGATCTGTTGAGGTTTGTGTTTGTTGTGTTGTTAATTAGCTGAAACTTTCTATCCAGTTTTCTTAAGTTTATGTCTTTTCACCCACGTTCTGCTGAGCAATTCTTGCATACAGTGTGGCTGCAGAACTGTTAAGAAAAGAATGAACTTTGTGATGGGATGAGATTACTTGTTTTAACCTGGTGATTCCATTACAGCTGAACTGTAAACTGTTGTATGTAAAAATATATATCACATTTCTTCTGGAGAGTGCAGTGGTACTAGGCCTGTCACTCTGGAACTGAAAGAACTAAATTCAGAGAGTTGTCAAAGGAAAAGGAAATGTGTATGGAGCAGGGTTTCCTACCCGTCAACATGCAGTGCTCTTATCTGACTAAGTCTCGGAAGTGGTATTTCTGAAACTAAAATAATTTTCTTTCCACATGTAAGATTTCACCAGCTGTAGCTTTGTTTTTCATTTCAGTTAAATAGATCTGCTTACCTTTTTCCCCAGCCTGATGCAGTACATGCTGCTTTAGCTCATCTGCCTCTTCGGCAATGAAGCAGTCCAGTAAGTTACTCCTTAGGCTTGTGGCTGTTATTAAAGCAGCAGAATTAAAGGTGGCTAAGTCTCAGGTCTCCCTGAGGGTCATACTGACTTTAGAAGACATCTCCAGCTTGTGGGATGTATGAATCATCCCGAGTCTCATGAGTTGCCCAGTGTCCCTCTCCCTCCATGTTCAAAAGTAGAAGGAAAAGTTCTCTCTGGAAGCATTTGTCAGTTGGGGAATTGCATATGGGAGCAGCTGCAGAGTGTTTAGTTGGGACACAAAAACCTGAAAGCTGACAGAAAGATCACAAGTACCTAAGTCCTGAGTTACAAGCAGGTGCGGGAATAGGTAAGTTACAGTGTTTTGTCCAGGCCAAGGTGACCGATGGGATGCTGTGTTGGTGTGTGCTGCTAAGTAATGGTTTTAGCAATTGCACAGGGGAGTTGGCTCAGTGAGGAGGGAGATACAGCAGGTGATGTGGTGACTCTCTCCTTTGCAGTTGGAAGTGCTTGAGATGTTTCTCCTTCACCACCTCCTCAAGACTTTGATAGCTTACAGGCAGAGGCAGTTTTAGAAGATTTTTTTATTATTTGTTTCTTCATTGGGTGTTCATTTTTGAATAGAAGCTTATTTATGCCATTAGCGCTTTTATCTTGGGCTTGTTTTTTAGTTTCTGGGCATGCCGTGATTAGTGTTTCTTGGTAAAGGTTTGATTTGTCTTCCCAAGACAGGTTTGGAAGAGCTCTCCAAAACCTGCTTTGGGTGATTTGTGGTTTTCTTCTTGCGTGTTGCTTCATATGCTTCTGGGTGTTAATTCAAGTACACTGGCCTGGAAGAGGATGTGGCCAAATGGATCATTTGAAGATAAAACTTGAGAGACCACCACGAGTCTCCATGAGGGTGTCTACACCATTGACTCAAAGGGGTTTTTGAGGAAAGGCTCTTGGTTTTGGTGTTTTTTTCCCCTCCACAGTATAGGTTGAGCTGTAGCACAGGATCTTGGTTTGTTTGTCTTAGTGTGTTAATATTAAAGTTATTTTATTTAAAAGCATCAAAGGTTTTTGCTTTGTGTATGATGTGAGGTACTTTGCTGTGGTTCCCTAGTTAAATGCTTTTTAGCAATGGGCTCAAGATTACTTGAAATACTGTTTTTTACAGAAAGACACCTTTCCCTATAGATGTTTGCACTGTTTTAACTAAATTGGTTGAAGTGTGCGCTGTGTGTTGAAGAGGAGTTTAGTTTTTAAAGCTTGTGATATGTAATTTGTTATTCACTTGAATAATTTATTCATCAATTTCTCTGGCCTTATAGATAAACTGGTAAATATTATTGGGAAACTAATTTATGGGGCAACTGAATGTACAGGACCTTTTCCTTTTTCAGAATCTGTATTTTCTATTGCCTATTTACTCAAAATACCAGAAGCTTTGTAGCAGAATAAAAACCCTCTGAACTTCCCCTTTAATCCAGTTTCTTCTACTTTTGCCATGTTACATATGGTTGCTTCTGTACCTATTCATAGCCTTCGAGGGAAATGAAAATAAAGTTACTTTTGCGTATTATTTGCTGTGTGTATTTCCTAAAGAGTTAAATCTTTCTTTTATCATCCTTCTACAGAAGACCCTAAAATCTTAGGGTTTTTTGATTTGATGTGTATTGAAGTCTGGAGGAAAATAGGGTGTACAAGCTTTTGTTTTCTTCATAAGTCACCTTTCAACAGCTCTCACTTTGCAGTTTAGTGTATTAATCACTGATACCAGTAGCTGCTATTTGTACAGAAAGGTTGAAAAGTGATGAGCAGTATTAGCTAGTGTGGGCTGTGAAGCAGAAATGGGGAACATGTGGGTTGCATGCAGTGTCACCACCTTTTGAAAAATGGATTGAAAAAATTCAGGTACAGTATGTTGTAAAATACTCTGCAGCAGTGCTTCTTGCTCTGTTCTGTACCTGTCATCTTAAAATACTCCCCCTTTTTTTCATAAGACACAGGTAATAAGGTTGTGGGTTAGGGAAACACATGAGGGTAACAGATAAGGGATTTGTGGGTTAGGGGAACTGCTTGAAGGTGGCACAAATAGCTGTTCACGTGGCTGGAATCTTGCGCCGACGTCTTCTCCAAGCGGCACTGGTTTCTTTGTCTGGGGTTTCTTTGTCAGTGTCTGGTGTGTCATCTTTCGTCTGCTCAGGAGCTGTCACTGACGGTCGGAGGTAGGGTTTTACATATTTTCCTGGTATCCACTTGGGTCCTGAAGGTGTGGAAACACAAGCATATCCCCTCCGCCATACAATTAGTGAAAAAGGGCCTGATATTCGATGGCTTTCTGGATCTTTGATTAACACTGGCGGTTGTTCTTTTAATTTGGCTTGGGTCGAATTAGTAAAATGCCGGAACACAGGGGGGGTCAGGCTCTTCAAACGAATTGTTTAAGAAATTTATTGTAAAAAGGGCTTTGCAGAGTCTCATAATGGGAGAATTGAGTTCTGACCCTCCCTGTTGTTGGTCTAGGACCCTCTTAATTGTCTGGTGTGTCCTCTCAACTATGGATTGTCCTGTGGGGGAGTGGGGGATACCTGTAATGTGTTTGATGCCCCATGAGCTAAAAAACTCTTGAAGTTTGTTAGAGATGTATGCTGGACCGTTGTCAGTTTTTATCTCAGCAGGAATGCCCAGGGTAGCAAAAGCAAGGAGAAAGTGCTTTATAACATCTCTTGCCTTTTCTCCTGCATGGGCAGATGCAAAAACAGCTCCAGAAAATGTGTCTACAGAAATGTGTACATATGTCAATCTGCCAAACTGGGGGACATGGGTCACATCTGTTTGCCAGACTTCACAGCTGCCTAGACCCCGGGGCTTAACCCCAGACCCTAATGATGGCATTTGGTAGCTCTGACAGCTAGGACAGGTTGCTACAATTGCTCTTGCTTGGTTACGAGGTAGTTTAAACATTCTCATCAGTGCTGGTACATTCTGATGGTAAAATTGGTGGCTCAGCTTTGCCTGAGCAAAGGTGTCTGGAATGTTAGGAGCTTTCACCGGCATAGCCAGAGCGTCTGCCCTCCGATTCCCTTCAGCAACTGGTCCAGGGAGATCGGTGTGTGACCTCACATGCATCACATGGAACGGCTGCTTTCTGTGGGAAAGCAGAAAAACAAGTTTTGAGAGCAGTTTATACAATTTAGGATTTGACACTTCTTTTAGCCAGGCATGTTCTGCTCTGGCGACTACCCCAGCTACATAAGCTGAATCTGTTACCAGATTAATAGGTTCTTCGAACATCTCAAAAGCTCTAACAGCAGCCGCAAGCTCCGCAATTTGCGGTGAGCCTTCGATTATTTGGATATTGTGCTTCCACACTTGCGTTTCGGGATGCTTCCAAGTCACGACTGACTTTTGGGATTTCCCGGAGCCATCTGTAAAAACAGTTAGAGCCTTGAGAGGGGTTCGACTTTGAAGTTCTTTTGGGGCCAAATGAAAAGCCGAATTGAATAATTTATGTTTTGGATGATGATTTGAAATCTTGCCTGGATAACTATCCAGAGCAACTTGAAGGTGTTCATTTGTTTGGAGTATGTTTGCTAAGGATTCATTTTCCAATGATGGATAGATGCAGGTGAAATCACACCCTGCAAGGGTACGGAGGCGTGCTCTGGCTCTCATAATTAGTTGGGCTACTTGTTCCTGTCGTGTTGTTATGGTTTTGAGTGGCTGATGTGGTAAGAAGATCCACTCTGTTATAAGAAGTGGGTCTTTTTGTGCAGTGTCCCATTGAAAAATCAGTCCATACAGCCTAGGTGACTCACCCAGAACGATGAAATTAAAAGGCAACTCAGGACTTGTCCGATGGGCTTGGCGAGAAGACAGGGCAAGCTGTACCTTAGCGATGGATTCCCAGGCCTCTTCTGTGATGACTCGGGGGCGAGTCCAGGTGGTCACAGCCTTTCAGGAGGTTAAACAGCGGAGCAAGGTCTTGCGTAGTAATTCCCAGCAGAGGACTAATCCAGTTTATAGAACCACACAGTTGGTGTAAGTCCCGGAGTGTCCTTGGGTTGTTTTTGATGGTGAGCTGCTGGGGTACGATGGTCCGTTCGCTGATGCGGAGTCCCAGGTAGGTCCACGGGCAGGTACGCTGAATCTTTTCCTGCTGGATCTCAAACCCTGCTTTCGCAATGGCTTGAATAGTTTTTTCTAGAGTTAAGTTCAGGTATTTATCATTTGGTGCACAAATCAACACATCATCCATGTAGTGGAGAATGATAGAACGTGCAAACTCTTTGCGGATGGGGGACAGGACGCGAGCCACGTACCATTGGCAAATAGTTGGAGAATTTTTCATACCCTGGGGTAACACACACCAGTGGTATCTGCGCTGGGGGGCTTCCTGGTTTAGGGATGGCACGGAGAAAGCAAACCGAGGAGCATCACTTGGGTGTAGGGGGATTGTGAAGAAACAGTCCTTAATGTCAATGACAGCAAGCTTCCAATTCTGAGGAAGCATTGAGGGCGAGGGCAGGCCAGGCTGTAGGGGTCCCATATCTTCAATGACTTCATTGATTTTCCTGAGGTCTTGGAGGAGCTTCCATTTGTCTTTTCCAGGTTTCCGTATGACCAAGACAGGGGAGTTCCAAGGGCTATTAGATGGTACAGTGTGACCCTTGGCAAGCTGTTCTTCTACCAGGGATTCTAAAGCGCTGAGCTTCTCTTTGCGTAGGGGCCACTGGGTTACCCAGACTGGGTCATTTGTTTTCCAGGTAAGGGGCGGGGTGGAGCGTCTCCCAGTGGCCCCAGCTAGAAATCCTGAGATGGAGGTGGGATTACCAGCTGAGTCCCCCACTGGGTAAGGAGATCTCTGCCCCAGAGGGTAAAACCAGAGTCAATTACGTATGGGCGGATGGTGGCTGTGTGTCCTTCAGGGCTTTCTATGATGATATTATTTGTACTCCTCTGGGAAGTTGCTGACCCTCCTATGCCTGTGATTCTGCTGCCTGCTGGTTTGGTCTTCCAGTCCTGGGGCCATTCTGCTCGAGAAATGATGGTTACATCGGCTCCTGTGTCTACCATCCCCATCAGGTAGGCAGTGGATTTATCATTGTGTAGTTTACAATTCATCATGGGCTTATCTGCGCCTACAACTTCTGCCCACCATATGGAAGGTGTTCTGTGGCACCTGGGGTGGTTTTCAGGTAGTATGATAGCTTGTGCTACCACCTGACCCTTTGATAGAAACCAGGGAGTGTTGTTACAGGAGACAGAAATTTGTACTTGTCCACTGGGGTCTATTTTGTGGACCTCAGGTAAAATAAAAAGTTCAGGTGGACCATGCTTAGTGTCCCCGACTACTAGAATGTCCACAGACCTGTCAAAAGGTTTTTCAAAGTCCACATATATGTGTTGTTGATTTCCATTGCGGAAGTGGTGTGTATCAGTACTTACAAGACAGAGTCTCTTGTCTGTTCCGCTGTGTGGTGCGCAGTTACCATCCATGGCAGGGGTGGCAGGGCAGGGAGAGACGGCTGTAGAATTTGTGTCTTTGCGCGGAGCCGCGCCGCGCTTCACTGTCCATTTCCCTGGTCCTTCTGATGGTGATGCTGGCAGGGACAGCCTGGGGGCACAGCCTCAGTATTTTTGTTAGTATTTCGCTTAACACGCTTTGGTTCAGGGCAGTCTCTGACTATGTGTTCAAAACTCCCACAATTATAACATCTCCGTGGAGGTTTCTGAGATGCTGCTAGTGCTTCTGCTACCCCTTTTGAAACTGCTTGGGCTATGGTTGCTTCAGGAGATGCTAATTTGGTGCAAGCCTCAATCATCTGATCGAGGGTAGGAGGTGGGTCTAGAGGAAGGGCTCGGAGGACTTTTTTACAACTCTCATTAGCATTCGCCATAGCCAATGCACGCAGGAGCTCCTTTTGGGCTTCTGAGTTCCCAACTTGCTTTTCAACTGACTCTTTTAGTCTATCGAAGAATTTTATAAAGGACTCATCGATAGTTTGTTTTATGGTGGAGAAATTTAGAGAGGGAGTGGAGTCCGAGGGAGTTGAGAGCAAAGCCCTGTCAGCTTCTCTTTTGATATCTTCTAAAATTAGTTCAGGCAATTGTCTCGCCTGATCCTGGGGTTTAACTAGGTTTCCTTCCCCACAAAGATCATCCAGTGTTAAGTGAGCCCTGTTAGGATCTCTGTGATATACCTGAAGGAGGTCTTTTAATTGTTTTCTCCAAGTTCTGTCCCACAGCATGTATTCCCCAGGTGACAGAAGGCATGCCATAAGATTTTTTATATCATGTGGAACTAATACATTTGCAGCAAAAGTAGCTTGAAGTAGATTCTTAAAATAAGGGGAGTCACGCCCAAAATCCTTCCCCCGCCTTGCACATCTCTTTTATCTGTGCATACGGGAGGGCATCCCACCGGGGGTTCCCTCCAGCTCTATTATAATGGACAGGCGCTGCAGTGACAGAGATTTTGTTGGCTATTTCCCAGTGCCCCTCGTGTGCGGCTTGCCTGCGTATATCGAGCCACGGGTCCTCTTCAGAGTCGCTGCTCTCCTCCTCCGAAGAGGAACAGGCAGCCCGAGGCCGGGACCGGGCACAGTGGGGACGGCTCCTCCTCCGTCGCTGGCTGGCTCCGTTGCCGTGGGAACCGGGGAGGGGCGGGGCCGCAGGAGTAGCACCGCCGGGGAGGGGGGGTGAACGAGGGAGGGACCCGCGCCGGGATGGGAGCTCCCCGCGGGGGGCAGGGCTGACGCAGGGACACCCGATACCAGGAGGAGCGGAGCCGACGGGACACCCGATACTGCGGGGGGAGGGACCGACGCTAACCCGGGAGTTTTAAACTGATAAGAATCAGGCATGCTAGCTTGTTTCTCCACGTGGGCGGCGCCATGTTGCCCCGCAGGAGGAAAGGGTAACGCGTGGTTTGTGCCGTCTCGCGAAAAACATGGAGTCGAGGTAGGGAGGTTTTGGGGAGCTGGGAAGAGGGTGAGGGGCAGGCTCGAGCCGGGCTGGCCAGACCCGGCTGGAGCAGGGGATAGGGGGAGAGAGCGCTTCTCCCCCCTGGGGTTCTGGGGGTTTAGGGACAGCGAGGGAGGGAACAGACACAGGGGAGACAGCACAAGAGAGATCTGAATTTTTCGGCAGAACTGATTCAGTCTTAGCGTTCTTAACAGACTTATAAATCACTACAAACAAAGGGAGAAAATTAGCAATCGTTTGATCCCCAGCCTGTGTGAGAACAGTTAGTTTCTCTCCGATCTTATCCCAGAAACTAAGAGACTGAACAGCAGCTACAGAAACATTTGGAAAGATGTTAAAAATCCAACGAACAAAACATTTTAAATTCCCCTTAGAAAACTGGGAATTATCTGACTTAAGGGTAGTTTTAAGGTAGGTATAAAGCTCTGATTGGGGACGGGTTAACTTCCCACCCATATTCCCCAAATAAATTCTTCCCAATACCGAAAGAAAGAATAAGGAAAAAAAAACAAAAGAAAAATTCACCCCGGCAAAGCCTCACTTACAACTTCGAGGCTTCCGAGAGTGTAAAAAAAAAACTTTCGGCGTGGTTCTCTGGTGTTAGCCGATTTCTCCTGTCCCAGACAAACGGAGATTTCTCGGCTGCCTCCTTAAACAGATCTAATAAAACTTAGATTTGTTTTCGAGGGAAGTAGCTGCTCCGATCGTGACATCTATGGCATAAAGCCTTCCGAGACACTTTCAGGGATTTTTCAGGTCCCTGTATCGGGCGCCACTTGGGGCAGAGGGGGGGAGGAGGGGTGGAACCAGGCCTCTGCGTTTACCGAAAGTGTCTCTAAGGCTATTGAGAGATCACTCCAGCCAGCACTGCTTGGTGCTGTACAGAACGACCCTTCTCACACCCGTGCCGGTGTATGGCACATATTCTCACTCACCCACAGAGTTGGATAGCTCATGCGTCACCAGAGACAAAGAACTCAGAGCGCTCAGTCAGCTGGATATTCCAGAAGTTTATTCCGAAGGGGTCCAGGATGAAAGAGAAAGAGAGACCCTCGTTGTCTATATTTATAGGGATAGCTGGAGGGTCAGGTAAGAGGAGGCGGGGGGAACATCACAACCAATGGGGAGAAGGAAGGGATGGGATCAGGGGTTAGGTTACAGCTGGGGGGATTTACATAATTTGGGGAGGGACCATCGTGTTCTCCAGAGGGGACACTAGGATGTGTCCCACCAGTGAAGTCCTGCTGTACTGGAACCACTCGGCTCCCCAGCAGTTCCTGAGGTGGTATTATCCACCACAACAAAATACCATGTCCTTTTTAGGTTAATTTTGCTCAAGTGGATTGGCTCTTCAGCCTTCCAAGTTGGTCATTCTTCAGCCTCAATGGCAAAAGAGAAGCCTTGGTATCCCTTGAGGAGGACCCTTTACAGCACTGTCACAGAGTGAGCAAATTGTGAGTGTCCCCAGGTAATACCCAAAGTTTGTCTGGAACTGTTCAGTTACCTCTGCTCCCAACTCCAGCAGCAGCAGTAAAACTGGAGTATGGTGTGCCAAAGCTGTTTTTTACATTCTAGTGTATATGGGGAGCCAGGAAGAGCAAGGCAAAAAAAATGGAACACCCTCCACTTGCTCTGACTGGGAAGGGAAGGCTGGAAAACCTAAGGAGCCAGTTGATCTTCCCTCCTGTTAGGAGGGCAGGGATGGAGTAATCTAGGAACTGGTTTTAATAACAGGCAGGAGTGAAATGAAGGTCTGTCTTAATCACTCAAGTTCTTAACATCTGTTGATTTGCAGTGCAAGTTTCCATTCCCTGAGCTGCAGTATTGCTTTCTTTTGGGCCACTACCCAGTAGGAAGCCTTATTTGTGAGGTGTGTGGCTAGCAGTCTTAGATTTCTACAGACTATTGAACTCAGTTTCAGAATAGTTTTTAGCCCTTCTTGTGAGCACACCAAGGATCAGCTGCTGCAGAGCTTAGAAAAATTCTTTGTTAGACTGGATCTGCAGACTGACATTTGCATTGCAGTGGTATCCAGACACTGCTTGTTTTTCCTGCTTCTCAGAGTCCTGTGGCCAGCAGCGAAATGAGAATGGTGTGAGGGGCACGAGCTTAGCCAGAGCCTTAACAGAGGTAGGCACAGCAAATGTGATGGCCATTTAACAGTCAATACAGAATGTGTGTGTGTGTGTGTGTGTATAAAATACAAATTGCATCACGTGTGGGATGAGAAGTCCCTTTCTCAGGGTAAGAAAGAAATTGAAGTTGTTTTTGCCTTATTATTTTTTTTTTTCTCATGTAATTGTGGGTTACCATAGCTCCCTTCTAGGCAGGTAGCTTTTGAAGGTGTGTTGTGCTGATATGTTTTTGCTTACATGATGACGTGTGTAGGGGAAATGACCTGTTTGGGGACAGGGCTATACAAGCACCCAAGCATAATGCAACTTGTGGGATTTTCTCACTGCAATGAAGAGAGAGGAATGTGTTTGCTGCCCAGGAACTGTTGTTGCTGAATGAAACCTTGTTCATCATTTGGCAGTTAAAACAGGTACTTTCTACTTCTTTGAAGTTTTGGAACCTGCCAGTCTCTCATCATCCACCCGTGTGACATCTGAGCACCCCGGAAACATCATCTCTATCTCTGCAGTGCTTTGGGTAGTCTGAAGTTGGTATGTGGACTGAGACAAGGAGGAGGTTAGTGGTGTAGATGGGAGATATGCCATAATGTTTGTTTGAGCACAGCATTTGCACAAGATTAAATGGAGCCATAATATTAAATCCACTTGATGAAGCACAGGAGCAAGTTAGGATTTGTCCAGATTGCTGAATGTGCACAAGGCTTGCTGGCATGTGGTAGCTAGTCTTGATTGTGCCCCTTGTGTAGACAAGTCATTGCCTTCTCATTTTATATCTGGGAAAAGCCTGGGTTTGGTATTTTTTTTTTCTCTAGAGGAAACTGCTACAGGAAAACTACAGCTAGCTTTGCTTGCCCAAATATATTACAGTATTTAGTAAGGCAGGGTGACAGCTGAGAAGCTGGCGTGCTCTGTAAAGCTGTCATTCACCCCCTCCCAGTTTTATACTCACTCATGGAAGTTTCCATTCTCCATTCTCAGAAAGTTGAGATGTGCGGGTATGAGTGGACAAGGGGAATGAAACACAAAATGTCTCTGACATGCTGTCCCTAAATATCATCTCATGCTGTCACTGCCAGAGACAGAACTGGGCTAGATGGACACTGGTCTGACATAGCAGACCCTATGTCTTGTGCCTTCATTGCTCACCTTGTGCTCTGGAGCACAGACCGGGTGTGTAAACTGGGTTTTGAGTAGCCAGATGATTAAAATGCTAGTGTACATACCATTTGTACAGTTTTTCAAGAGTGACTGCCTTTTCTTGCAATACACGTTGAGGAAATACTGTTACTTCATTTTCATTGAAGCAACTTTCTTTCTTCTGTGCTAATGGCACAGTATAATTTGTTTTCAACTTGGGACATTGGTTCGTAGATGTCTTAGCCACAAACTGTAGGTCTTGTGTTAAAGATTTCTAACCTAAAGTGAAGATGTTGTTCAGACCTTTGCAGAAGGAACTGTAAAGTGAAATAGAATATCTGCTTCAATTTTCATGGAGAATATTGCCTATAATACATACTGGTTGGTGTTGAAGTGACTTTTTGAAGCTGGGTGACTGAAGTCAGCTAACACTATCTGTTAAGTGGTTGAAAAGGGTATCTAAGATGTTGAACTTAATACAGCTGTTTTGGGAAATTGGGACACTTATATGTTTGTGCAAGACATTTAAAAACTTGACCACATTTTTTTTTTCTCAGTGGCTAGAGGCTCTGCTACACGGTTGTGTGACAAGATATTATGACCCAGATTTCTGATGTCTTTCTGTTGTATGTACTTTCTGATCTCTAATGAAAAATGAGTTTATGGGGTTTTCTTGTTCTACCCAGCTAGGTGTTTATTTTTGCAAAACTTGTGGAGGTCTCAAACACACTAAATTCCTAATTTCAAATTTGACTTGAAGTCAGCCCAAAGGGATTCAAAAGTTCTGTAGGGAAGGAAAGAAAGGACACGCATGCATGCATGCAGGGTATGGTTGCATAAATCTCATTTCATGCAGAGAACACATCTGAAAGAACAGAACAAAAAGCCTTTTACTGTATGGCATTTCATGCCCTAACGGAGTTCTGCATCGTCTGTGGCATGAATAGCAATCTGATAGGACATGGTGATGCTGGAGGCTGAGCTGCATTTAGTGGGGTCAGTAGCAAGAAAAGATGTCAAGAGGCAGCACAGCAGGTGTGGTGTATCTTGCTCTAGGGGACTTCACATTTTGTGCTGAAAGAAATATCAGACTTTGTGTTTTATCACTGGTGCAATCTGGGCTGGTTCAGTTATGGGAGAGCAGATCTATGCCATGAAATCCATTGCCCTGCTGTGATTTCACAGAGAGCTGAGCTCTGTCTTACCTGAGTTTACTGGTTAACTTGTCATCAGAGGAGGTACTCTCACATGCAGCCCTGAGCATATCCAATACTCGTAAAAGATCAGGTAGGGGAGGATAGTTAATCTGTTTAAAGGCACTACAGTCCTGAAGAAACTCCTCTTCATTTTGCTGTAGCATTTAAGCACTGGTGAAACACAACTGAACAGCAAAAACAGATGCTTTGTTTCACCTACAGCAAACCAGACTTAGCTCATAAAGGATCAAGGCAAACTGGCAGAGGGAGCTATGATACTCAGAAGGTACTGTGTGCAGCCATTGCTGCAGCAGAGGCCAGGCTGCATGTCTGCAGCCTACCCTCAGTTTCCTGCCTGGCTGCCTTGTGCCTCCTTGCTCTCATGTGGGCTTTAGGTATTTTGCAATCCCCAGCAGGAGGGCTGTGAGACCGGCAGGGAGGGTGCCTGCGTGGGGTGACAGGCACCTTTGACTTTCCTCAGTTTTAGGCATGACTGGCCTTTTCAATTAAAAAAAAAAAAAAAAAAAGGGCAAAAGAAAGCAATACATCAATTTTCAGTTTTGGGGAGGAAATGGGTTATGTTTAACCTTCAGTGAGGATTGAGGTCTAAAAGTTCTCTAAATGGATGTTTCTGTGTAGCACTGAGAAAAGCATATGAACTTTCCCAGCATGCTGTAGCGACTAATGTAGGCAGCTTTTCTCCCAGACAGATGGCAATTGAAGATTACCATCAGATATAATTAGCTTTCCTTTTGCATAGGTAGGAAAACTGAAGTACATAATTCAGGGTTACGAACTGCACTATAAGATGGATACCCACTAGAAGTTTGCAATGCATTACAGACTGTTGTACTATCATTTTATTGCTCTGAATACACAGCAGTATGTAAATAAACAAGTGCAAACTTTCCTGCAAGGAGCTGAATTCTGTTGCAGCAACCACTAGTTGCTCTATGAAGAATTCCAGTTCTGGTTTTATGTTGTTTAGCTTGCTCCTTTGTTCTTTGTTTTTGTTATGAGTTTGATTTCAGTTTTGTTTAAGGAAACACACAATGAATGATACTCTAAATGCTGAAGTCAGATACACCTTCATCTCTGTTCCCCTTGGGAAACTCACTACCTTACAAACAAATTACCTTTTTCTTGTACATTTTATGCATGTAGACTCACTGGTAACCTTTCCATTCAGAGAAGATGTCAGGACTTCACACACTGTTAAATGTTTTACAGGACTAAATTTTCCTACTATGCTGTGCATCTTTAGCTCTCAGTCCTCAGGATATGCACTGTTTGGATATTCCAAGTGGTAATTTTCCATGTATTCACATTTAAGAAACAAAACAGGGCACTAAAGGCCTTTAGGGGATCAGATACAGGCTCTGATGCAAACTGTACAACAGTTCTTTGTGAGCTCTAAAATATTTTATGTCCACAAAGTGTTCTCATGATTATGAAGCTGCTCATTAGAGCTTTTATTATGGGTGGTTTTGTTGTTACTGTAAATAATGTATTTGAGCTTTAGTGCTAAAAAACAAAGCTTTGTGTAAAGAAGGCTTGTGAAAATAGTCTTAATGTTTACAATACTCCAGCTTTTCTAGTTTGGCACTGTCAGTTTGGGATTAGTTTTCTGATGGGAGTTAGCAGTGAAGTTTTGTGTTCTGATTAATTTTCGTGATTCAAAGGCAACATGAGTGCATTCATTGGGAGCACTGGGAAGTGTAAGGTGTTAACATTATCAGAGAAGCTGCTCCAACTGCTGGTGTCCTGCAGATTTCTCCTGAGCTGGCAGGATTGCTGCTGTGAGAAGCTTCCAAGATTTTGTATTAGTGTGGGGTAAGTGCTACCACTTACCTCCATTTTCCTCCCTACCTGAATTAATTTAGCTTTACACTTTTCACTTACTTGTTTTTCTGCATTCCTGAGAATCCCAGAGCTCCCATTGGCACAGATGCATCGCAGCAGATTGACTTGCAGAATTTGCTGTTGGGGTAAATTGCATCATAAACAGCTGGGGGCTTAGGGGGTTTTTTTTTGGTTGTTGGTTTGAGGGGTTTTTGGGGGTGGTGGTGCTGTGTTGGGGTTTTTTTTTCCTCCTTTGGCAGTTGAGGCAAGACAAGGAGCAACTCAGCAAAAATGAAGAAATACATTTTGGGCTCTGACTACAGACATGCTTGGCATGTTATTTAAATGTCAGTTAAACTGTTCTGTTTTGTATGTTGGCCAGGTGCATATTCACATCTATTTTCTGGGCTTTTTTATCCACACATACCTGCATAATGTAACCTGTTCCTCTTTAAAATATGCTAAAATATGGACCATAAAAGTCACAGTAAAAAGCTGTGCCATCTGATGATGGCAGTCCTAGTGCATTTGGAATTTATCGTGACTGGGGTTTACAAATGCTACGGTGAAAACAGGTCATACAAAAAGCACCTCTTTCTATTTAAGAAAGATTCTGACAGCAGTACAGATCAGGATTATACTGTTACGATGAAGTGAGAAAATAGTCTAGTCTAGTTTGGATTTATTGTCAGTGTACATGGGGAGCATTTAATTCTTCAGGTGCTGGTAGTGGAGCTAGTAAATCAGCCCTGTGGTATTCTTTGGGGGAAAAAAGGCAACAAAAACTCCATCTTCTTTTTTCCTCTGCCCTTGAGAGACCTAATTTTGCTGGTGAGTGGACTTTGGTGTTGCGGGTTTTTTGTGTGTGTTTTGTTTTCTTGGATTTTTTGAGGGGGGATTTCTTTTTACGTAATGTTGAGATTTGTTCTTTATTTTCCCCTAACTGAGTGGGAGATTTGGTTTTATAATTCAAGCAATTTTAGTGAGACCTGAGGTTAAATCACTAGCTCCAAATCGGCTGGGTTGTTTTGGATATCCTAGGCATTGTTAGAAGACAAAGGTCGCCTTGTTCTAAGGTGAACTTAATGCTGTGGTGAATGTGCACATCTAATAAATACAGATCAAATTTTCTGGTTGGACCTTTATTTATTTAGATTGATCATAGTTCGTGGAGGAAAAAATGGTGAGCTGGGTATGGTTTGTAACTGAACTGTTTTGAAACCTGACTAATTCGCTTATTTCCAGCCATTTCTCCTGCCACTTTTTCCCATCTCTTCTCTCTGGGAAACCCAAGAAGGATTGCTTGTTTGACCTCAATCCTCTGACTCTGCAGGCAGCTGTGGACAAAGAACAGTGGTGTGAATGAGTACCTGATGTAGTACTGGGTTGCATATCTTTCTATTAATAATTTTCTGTTTTTCAAGCATTGTATAGTATTTTTGTGGCCTTGGTTGTTTTAAAAGGAGGGGAAGAAGCAAAACAACTCAAAATGATGATGCTCTATTCCTTGCGGGAAGAGTAGCTCAAGTTGACTGAAACCTTTCAGTTGTGCAAGTCAAAGTACAAGAAGAAAATGACCTGAACTCTGACCCCCAGAACATGTTGCATGGCTTGTTTATATTCCACTCTCTTCTGGTAAAAGAGCTGAAGGAGGAGAGGAAACAGAGTGGGAAAGAACAGTATTGTCACCATAGCTTGCAGGAGGAGCTGTGTGGATTTATAGCACCCATGCTATGTTTCTTTGTTCTTTCATGTATTATACAGACACCTATGATGTGTAATATATAAATAGCAGCCTAGCTTAGGCTGGCTAAAGCTTTAAAGGTTAATCTGGGAGAATGTAAGAGGGCTAGGAAAAAATCTATCACCTGAGGTTGTATTACTGAGTTGGGGGGGGCGTAAATACTTTTTTTTTTTAAGGTGTAGTTAGAGCTGGATTTGTTGTGTTTGGTTAAAGCTTTGGGGGTTGAGGAAGCTGAGCTATCTACGATCAGCTCATAGTTATGTTTGACTTTGCATGCACAGGTTAGCTTTTGACCAAACCCAAAATAGTTCTTTGGGTACTGCACTGCATCTCTGTGGCTGCTGGCCATGACAGGAGCTGCTTGCCTGTGTTCTCAGTACATGGGAGGAAGAAAGAGGAAAAAGAAGTGAAGTATGTTGATAGGAGGGCTGTAGAGAGGGTCAGGACAGCATATGGAAGTGTCTGTTCCCAACTTACGTGCACCTTTGTGTAAATTGTCCACTTTCTTGTCCTCTCTCATCTCAAGACACAAGAGCAGGAAGAAGCTGAGGCTGTGGATTTGATCTTACTCTTGATCGTAATTATAGGCAAGGTTTCTGGAAATCTGTGATACTTACAAAGCACCAGTTACATGAGAATCCAGTGGTTACTATTCTCCTTCCCCTCAAAGCCACAAGTTGGATTTGGATCTATCCAGGACTGACTTTTAAGTTAAAGTTAACCGTGTTTAACTGCTAACTTAATAGTGTGTCCATTATTGGAATGAGTCCTAAGCTGTTTTGGAACATTAAAGAATATTGTTTTCTATCTTGGAGAGGAAAAATAATTAAAACCAACTTTTACCAGCAGAAAAATATCAATCCGTCTATCTCTTTTATGCTTGCAGTTTTAATTGTGTGTCTGCACCGTGCCGTGGAGCATGCTGTCACCTTGAGCTGGTGCCAGGGATCCACATTGCACTGTGGTAACCAGCCAGAATACTAGCTCACATCTCAAGGGTGGCATAGCAACCCAGTGATAGCCCCAAGCTGTAGGTGACATCATCTGCCTCTCAGCAGGGCTAAAGAGCTCAGCTTTACACAGTTCACTGAATACTGCTCCTGTTCCAGGGCCATTTCAGTAGCACCTAATGCCTGTGCTTCCTTGTGTTTTGCTCACTGGGATTTTCTGGCAGGATGCACTGACTGATGCTTTGTGCTTCTGTTTTCCATCTGTGGAGCTAGTATTTCATCTCTGTAGAAGTGACATTAAATTTTGCATTTGTAGGCCCAAAAGTGATATCTCTGTGAAACAATGCACATAATTGATTGTGGTACCTCAGAGAACAGGATCACAGCATTGTTTTTTGCAGCCAAATTGGGGACGGTTTCAGCAACCTTTAAAAAGCTTGTAACTTGACCTAAGCTTGTACACATGCCCTTTTGCTCTCCAAGGAACAGCTTGATGAGTGCATGCAGCCTCTCTTTCTGGACTTCTGATTTCATTCTGGTTCTGCCCCCACTGTGGGGAACATCAAAGAGCTCCTGCGTCCTCAGGCAGAGGGAGGGAAGAGGAGTGAAAAAGGAATTACACCACTGAATAGATGATACCTTATTTAGTGCAGTAAGAACGAGGGAGTCTGAGCATGGCAGTGGGACTGTAAGTCAGGACATGCAGGTCTTTTGCAGCTTTTGCCAAACCCTCTGTATTGATGACATGTAGTCTTGGAAGGCTGAAACTTGTGGTTTTTTCATATCTTGTTTGAGATATTGCAGGTCTTAGGTTTGGCTAGAACAATCCACCATACGTGATCTCTTGCATTTAAAGGTAGTCATGGGAATGATGTGACAGTGTGGGGCTGGAGATAAGGTTTGGGAGGCTGCAGGTCCTTAGTTATGTGTTATGCCCGAAACACAGAGATGAACTGTGCTGGTTCCTGGGCCTGCCTGTAGCCTTTGGGAAGGGAGCTAGCCTTCCTCTTCCAGCAGTCATGCTGTCTAGGTAAATCAGTATTAGAGGGGGTGAAAGTACAGTAGATTTAACTGAACTTGAAATCTTTACCAGTATCCTTTAGCCGAAGGATATACTTGTGTGGGAAGAGTTTCTGTGATAATAAATATGTCAGCAGAGCCTCATAAGAGGGGAAGTCATGCAGAGATCTTGTAGACTGTAGACAAAAGCAAACTGAAATAGTGATCATCAGTCAAAATAATGATTAAGTTGCTTTTTCTTTTTGTTTGGCCCAACAGGCAGTTATGCTCTGAAGAACAAAATACCAGTGTCTATTATTGAAAGAGAAAAATGGAATAAAGGAATCCTGAATTGTCCACAAGGTAATGAATATATTGCTGTCTTTTGTGGTACATAATATGTTTCACCATTAGCAGGATGATTATCGGGAGAGAGGCAAGCACTTAGGCCTTAAAAGCAGTCTATTGTAGCCTGTCCTGAAGTAGTGTGCAGCCACACAAGGTCAGGGATGTGCACAGCTCTAGTCTGTGTCTCCACAGTCAATTAATGTCAACAGAGGCTACATTTCTGGCTGTAGGAGCCGATCAAGAACAAAGATTGACTAAATCTATTAAACATTTCTACTACTGTGATGTCATATTTACTGGACATCATTGCTTGCTGTTGAGTACTTGGAGAAAAGATTATCTTTTTTCAGGCTTGCTGCGGTATTTGGACAAAGAGGAAGTGAGGAAATGATGGGGGAAACATGGAAAACCTTCCTTAACAGAGAGAAGCTGTGTTTGGAGAAAGACTTTTTTTTTTTCAGTTACCTGCATACTGTGGAAATAAAATGGATAGTTTGGTGTGCTCTTGGAGAGGAAGAAGGCTTCAGTTTTCATAGTCAGCAAATTGTTCCTCTACTGCTTATCCCCATGTTGCTGGAAGAGATTAGGGCAGAAAGTGTCTTATCTTCTGGTGCAGGGATTAACCTCGGCAGCAGTTACATATGTGTGTGGTGTGATGCTGGAAATCCTTAGTGGCGTTTTAACACAGTAAAACCTTAGTTTTTTTAGTGTCCTGGTTTATACAGGCTTTCAGGAATGGGAGTAACTGCTTTGGTTGGCTGTGGGGCAGGACAGGTTAACAAGAATATTTTCAAATTTTGATGCTGTTAAATACCCCACTGCAAAACCAAGTCTGTGTTGTTGGAGAGTTAGAAATCTAGTTTTAATTCTGACTCACTTTGCTAGGATAACACAATACATCTCTTTTAAACCATATTTCTGAGGACTTTTTGTTTCTTAAACTAAAATCAAAAAGAACATTTGGAAATGACGAGCATTTCAGGTGCATGGGAGTGAGGGAAGGTAGTAGACTGACTCAGCCATTTCAGTACCTGCTAGACACTGCAACAGTGCTGTTGTGTAGTCTCCCTGCAGTATTCCTTCCTGAAGAGGAGAAGAATTAGTGAAATATGCAATTATGCACATACTGAGAGCAAGAACTGGAAGAGCCAATGATGAATAGTGGTTAGATTTGGCAGAAGAAATACATACATACGTGCCTCTATGTGCTCACATTTTGACAGCTTAACTTGAGGAAGATGATGATGTGAGAACTCCTTCCTTGATTATCCTTTTGCTGCATGGTTGTTTCACCAGGCATGTGCTACATCCTGACCAAAAGGAAGCAGTCCTGCAGGACTGGTGATGCCAAGCAAACCCACAAAATACTGAGTACATCTTAAAAACCCTGATGCTTCTTTTTAAACATTCGTTAGGTTTTTATGTGCTTTTATGTCTGTCCCTTTAAATTTCAAGGTCTGCTCAAAGTATATTTTCAAGCTCACTTCCTCCCCCACAAGGGCTAGGAATTCGAGGTCCCAGTGAAGTGAAATTTTCAGGCTGTCACTTAATGGAAGCAGCAAGAACTTACCTCATCTTTGACAGTTTATGGAGCTAAGATTGTTTTAAGCTGGGTAGTATTAATTTAATAGTAACTACTTTATAGTTAAATACTTACTAACTCTTTATTTCAGTAGTTGTCAACGGTTTTACTTACAAAATAAGTAGGACAGATGGAAAAGCCTCCTGCATTGTGCTATTAACACTGCTAATTTTTAAGGAAGGAAAGGAAGGCTTAGTAGCATTATGAAAAAAAGGTGGTGGTAGTGTGGTCATTTGATTGCCCAGTCCAGCAGCTGTAGATTCCTGCAGGGTTTATTCTGTGGCATGACTGCATCAACTGCATGTGTAAGTTGGAAGATAAACAGAGGCTCTGAGATAGTGGCTTGTAGCAGATACCACACTGTACTAGAATAAAGACTAATTGTAAGTAATGATGCACCTCTGACAAGGATGGGGGTTCCCTACTTCCACCAAGGGAAGAAAATAATAGCCTCAGGTCTTACATAGTTAATAAATCATATACCCAAATGAGTCTTTCTGGTGGGTTTATGGGAGCTTGGGGGGACCTATCAGTAGGAGATGCAGGCTGATCTCTGAGGTCTTCTTAATACCATAACAGAGTCAGTCTTGTCTAATTTTGTAATTGTAGCCCTCTCTGAGAGAGGTGGGAAGTTGACCCACAGAAGTTAGCTTACATGAGTATTAAAAAATGCTCATCTATTTTTTGCAACACTTAGGCATCCCATTGATTGCTTTCAGAAAGTTGACCAGCTGATACCATGATCATCAGGCGTGGTCATATGGGTTCCTTGTTCCTTTAATTGTGTAGATCACTATAGGGTTTTAAGAAAGAGGAAGAAACTGAATAATTGAGTTCCAGCTTTGTCTTCCTTGTTTTGTTTAACCCTGATTGACATTGACCTAAGGGAGGGAACCATGGCCTCTGTCACTTGGGGTGATGGGCTTAAATTGGTATGCTGGCTCTTGTGATGAAGTGAATAAAGTGGAATGGAACTGCTGTTTTCCATCTCAGCTGTCTTCTCTATTTGATCTTACTTATTTGTCTTCCCTATTTTCTTGCATCTCTGACTGTGGGAATTTTCTAGTGCAATATTTGCATTGTAGGAGTTTGTTTTCCTTTGATTAACTTTCTACGATACTCAGCTGTTTAAAAATAGGAAGGGAGACCTGGAAGATGCTGTCACCATTAAAAATACACACAGAATAATTTCTTCTGTAAGCAAGACAGTGGTTCTGTTTACTAAACCAGATTAGAAAAGTCTTGTTAGTGAAGACTTCCTTGGCTACAGAACTTTCAGTTTTCCTGTATTCTTGCAGTTTTAGGGAAAGACTCTTACTGAATTACTGCAAAAACTTAAGAGATTGCTGTAGAAGTTGAGAGTGACTGTCAAGACAAATTTGCGGTGACCCTTGAAGTAGAGTCAAAGGAACTGAAGCTGAAGGGAGGCAGTGCTATTTCCCTAAGAGGGATGGAAGGTTGGAACTGCAACAGCTGCAGCCTATGAGTATTTCATCCAGAACAGAGCAGGATAGCCTGTAGGATATACTTACAGTTGATAGATTCTACCTTGTTCATTGCATGGCTTTGTTACTGGTAGATAATTTTATAAAACCACACCTCTAACTCTACAATTAAATTCTGGTGAAAGATATGAGTGGAAGAAGAATAAGGAAGAAGTGGCTTCTGGCACTCAAGTAATCATGACACTGTTGGGTATTTCTTTGGGGGTGAAGAAATGTGAGCGGCAGAAATTTGCTTTTTAGTTTCTAATAACAAAAAGGCTCTCTAGTAATTTCTTGGCCTTTAAAATGGGATCTTAAGATATTGCTGTCATAAAGTGTATTGCTGTAAATCACTTGGACAGCTATATCCACCTTGAGTTTTATTGCCTTAGAGCTGCTTAAAATAAAGAATCGGAAAAGCAACATGGACTTCAAAAAAAGAAAATGAAAAAATAAAGGCAAAAAAACAAGCCATAAAGGCCAAGGTTCTGCTCTTGAAATTATAGCAGTATGTTTGCATATGGCTTGTTTTGCTTGACAGCTGTTTGTTCTGTTCACTTTAAAATACAGATAGGCAAACTAGGTGTATATGCATTGTGTGCTTTGACCCTGATACCATGATAGGGGAGAAGTGAAAATACTAGAAGGCTGTAGCTCTCAAGTAAATTTCCACAGCAACTTGTGGCCAGAAGGGCTATTTTGGACTTCCACAAGATTAAGCAACAACAGTTCATTCATAGCTACTGAAAAGGCAGCTTACTGTTTGAGATGTGAGCAATAGAGGACTTGAGTTTCCCTCAGTCTGTCTTGCCAGATACATGAGTTTCTGATATTTCTCTGTTTTTCTTTTGCTAGACTGTGTAATAGATGCAAACTCTATTTGAAAAATGAATGCTTTCTCTGATATTTCTCCATAACATCACAAGTTCAATAGATGGGTCCTAACTTTTCTTCCTCACTTTGCAATGTGTGAAAATAATGTTTTTCTGTTGCTCAAGCAATGAGGTTTAGTTTGTGTCGGGAGCTGAAGACTGTGCAGGCATAAGCAAATAGTTTCAGTGGAGCTTCAAATGTCAAAACTGGACTTCAAGTACATTCAGTGATCCGAAAAAATAACAGTAGAAATTTGTGGCAGTTCATACTGTGTTCTGTTGCATCAGCAATGAGCCTGTCTGCCTCCTGCACATTGCCAGTGCTTGTTTAACTGTGTAATTATGGAAACTGATAGTGTGTGGCACAAGAAAAAGTAGAAGTGCAATTACCTATAAAAGCCAGCTGCTTTCTTTGGGCTGCCAGTGGACAGAAAAGAGTTCTACTTTCACATGTCTTCAGAGAGAACCTAGAGTGAGCTCTTTCAGTGCTCCTGTGGAGAGAACACACATATGATAGGTGCAAAGCAGCATTTGGCTCCTGGCACTGGATCTTTGTGTGAGAAACCAAAGTGGGTACTCAACCATCAGACTTGTGGTGGTAGAGAATGGCTGTAAGTAACAACTGTCTTTTGTAGGTTTCCAGATGCTTTAGAAAAGCTCATGTATTAGTTCATCTTGTGTTTCAGTTCCTTGTTTTGTTTTTCTTACATTTCAGGTCTGTCAGTCATGAAACGAATTCTTCTGGTTTTTATCCTGGCTGCTGCTGTTATGTATGGCATCCTGCATGGAAATTTGTGGAGAAATAACCTCTACTGGTATGTTGATGCTTTGTTCATTTAGGGTGCAGACACCTCATGGCTGTATAAGAGATGTGGCTGTGAGTTCTTGTGTTGCTCCATAAGTGTTTATTAGTAATCACCACAAGTGATTACCTGCTCTGTGTGTGTGTGTGTTTCATGGTTGAGGTTTTTTGGTACTCTGAGGGAATCAATATGATCATTCTGTCCTGTCACGTGTTCTCCTGTGTCACTTTTAAACCTAGTAATCAGTTTGAGCCTGGTTGTATGGGGAGGTCAGGACTTCAGTGGTAGGGAACCCCTCTGAGATTCATGAAAATAGGTGCTCAGGTGAGGAAATACATGAAAGGCAGAAATGAGCTGTCCATATCTCCCTCCACCCCATGCGGGTTTAGTGTTAGTTTGTTCCATTACATGTCTGATAAGTGGTGTGGGAGAGGCCTTCTCCCCACATGGGAATAACTGCAGGTGCAGGGGGCACCTTTTGAAAAGCTGAAGTTTGTTGCAGCCCAGCAGCAATCCTCAAGGGCAGTGAGCCTTCGGTGTCTTCCAGCTCATGGGACAAGTGACTTGGGACCTAAAATTCAGGGTGCTTACTTGAAGAAGTTCAGTTTCCATTGGTCTTTGCACAGTTGTGGCCAGGACTGACCACAGTGTTATGAAGATAAGTTACAGTTTTTAAAAGTAGAGGTTAACATGCTCCCTTTACCTTGTTTATAGCATACAGTTGATACGAATAGCTTTCTGTTGTGGTTTCTGTTTACAGCAAACCACAGTGTTGTGACATTTCCCTTTTTGCAGGATTAGCTTTTATGGACAGACTTCCTCTGTGAGGGCTTCTCCTTCCTATGTGACTAGTGGATTTACAATCAGTTACAATCAGTAAGTTCAGCAGTTGAGTATTTTTGTGGGGGGGGTTGGTTTGGTTTTTTTTTTGTTTTGTTTTTGGACAGGTGGGAGGGATTGAGGCTAAAATATATAGCCTTTGTGCATAGGCTCCATTCTCAATTGTACAACTGTGTCCAGTGGCTGTTCCTGTTACAATGGTAAGGTGTCTGTCAGAAAGGAATTTGTCCATGTCATGTTTCAAGTGTTTAATATTTATAGCCACTTCCAATGACTGTCTGTAACAAGCAGTGAATTGTTGGAAGGACACTGGGTTACAATTTTTAAATTTCTGCAATTCTGAGTTATACCCAAATACAGTTAGCGCAGCTTGAAGGGCAACTTCAGTACTTAAAATTTATTAAACCAGAGGTGTGTTTCACTTGTCATGTGCAAGTGCATGTATAAGCAGCTCTTGTGCTTGTGACTTCCTGCAGTTAGATTTGTAGGACTAAGGAACATGTACGCTAAAACTTGAAAGCAGACCTCTCTCCTCTCTGAAGCTGTCCTGCAAAATGCCATCTGTGAAGCTGATGCTGGAAAGCAACAAGGTGGCGAGCTGCTAGATTTCACAGGGTGCTTTCTTGGTGTCAGTATTCAAGTAGCAACTTGAGGTTAACAAAATCAATTAACCTTAATGGTCTGTTTGGCTTGTGGTTCTAATGTGGTGGTTTTATCCTTCTGTTCTTAATGCAGCCCAGATGCACATCTTGCTCACACTGAACTTTACCTTCCCTTCTGGGCCTCATATTTGTGATTAATTGGGCTAAATCTCCAAGTTGGGAATGTGCTTGGAAGTGTAAGTCTTAGCCTTATTAAGAGAGGAATGGCTTACCTCCAAAGAATCTCATTTTGCTAAAGAACCCTATATGCAGTGCTGTCTATTTCCCTCTCCAAACAAGACTCCCTCTCCTCCCTGAGGAGTGCTGGGGATGCTATCTGGACTGGCTGCAGGGGTGATTGAGCCCAGGAGTCCTGCTTCTCTAGAGGTGGGCCTGAGTTCTCACTTGTGATTATCCTTGCTTGATACTTGCTGAGCAGGGAGGTCACAGCCCCTTTGGAGCAGCAGTGTGAGATAAAAACCTTTACTAGTAATTGTGCTGCAATGAGAAAGTTTCATCTTTATAACACGTGGGGAGGGAGTAATGAAGTCTTGGGGTGATCTTAACTCAGTAATCAGCTTCTACTAGTTTGATTTGTCCAAGTTTCCTTACCTTGTTTCTGCTACCCATTCCTGGTCTTGCTATTTATTTTGAAATTCTTCTTTTGCAGGTTGCCACCTACAGCTCTGGAGAGGAGGAATGCGCTAGACACTTGTCCCTTGAAACCAGCATTTGAATCTTTACTGGGGTGAGTCCTGTGTGGGAATTGAGGTGGGGAAGGAAATGCTGTACTGATTGAGGTAGAACTGGGCTATTTAGACATTTTGGAGCAAATGTTGAGCTGTACCCTGCGAAAGCTTGGAAAGATTAGACCAAGTCCTGGCTGAAGGAGTCTTAAACTAACTCTGTACAAAGACACCATGGCTTTTTTTTTTTCCCCTGGTACTTTTTGTGTTTAAGAAAATGTGGCTGTAATTTTAGTGCTGTTGCAGGTTTTAAAGAACATGAGAGCATGTAAATTTTGGGCCACCCGAAGCAGACTTGTAGTCTTTGAGTTTTGGTTAGCTCCTGGTCTGGTGAGGTGGTTCTAATTCCCTTGCACATAGATTGTGCCAAGGCTGTCTGCGTGTTGGGCACAGCAGGATAGCTCTGGTGTTCAGCAAAGGGGCAGGAATGGACTCAGAGGTGCACAGCAAGAAGAAGATATGTGCAGAGCTAGGACAGTCTCACACATTTCTGTAGCTTCTTTATGGAGACTGTTTGCATGAGGTGAAGATCTGTTCTGTGCACTTTGGTAATACTCTGGGGAGGTTGAAAGGATTTCTAACCTCACAGAATTATTTATTGGAAAGGAACCAGAGCTAGAAGAGCTAGAATTAAGAATCTCTTCTTAGTAGGTAAATTATTTATTATGTCTAAGCTTACCAGCAGCTTCTGAACAGCAAAGCAAGTTACTAAATTTAATATAAGTATGCAGTGCATCGTGTCTCAAAGCTAGCTGGTCTTGCTTAGTAAAGCTGTGTCCCATTTCTTGGTGTG
This sequence comes from Entomyzon cyanotis, assembly GCA_024500445.1. NCBI lineage: Eukaryota > Metazoa > Chordata > Aves > Passeriformes > Meliphagidae > Entomyzon > Entomyzon cyanotis. The sequence goes on from JAKEPQ010000739.1 coordinate 783,708, forward strand.
TGGGCTGTGGTGTTTTGTTGTTTGGGGTTTTTCCCCCTTTTTATTGTTAGTATGTTCTGAATACATAGAGCTTAAAGAGTGAGATACTTAATTTGGGAAACTGAAACAGAAGGTTTTCTTAACAGCTGTTAATACTCTTAATGGAAAATCAAGTCATGTGGTGACTGGGGCTTTTTATGATTAATGTTATGTTTTCTAATGACTGTATACTTTTGTGTTAACATTTTAATCTAAGACCTAATGTGCAGGATCACTATGAAGTCAACCAGTACAGTGAGTGTGTGCTTAGTTAATTCAAAGGTGAAGCCAAGGGCATGGTAGCATGTGACATGTTTGTGTCTGCTGTTCACTCATTTTGCTGGACTTGGCAGATACGGAAGTAGGAGTCCCTTCCCTGCTATGCCTTGTGTGTGGTTCCTGTCTTTTGACAAAAGAAGTAGCCCATTCTTTTTAGTTTGACACTTTTTAAAGATACGATGCCATCATGTTCTGGTTTGCAGGAAGAATGTGCTTTTGAGGCAGACCTCCTTGTAATTCCCACATGCTGTGCTTCTCATCCCAGGGTGGCCCTGGTGCGAATGCACTGGGATCCTTTCAGACATCTGCTTAAAGCTAGGAGATGCACTGCAGGAGCCACAGCCCTTGTGCTGCAGCTGCTGAGGGATGGGACCCTACTAGAGTTAGTCCAGAATATAAAATATCCAAGGTGCATGTAATGTGGACATGAGAACTGCATACTTTTTTGCTGCATGGATCTCTGGTGCCCCAAACAACTTACTAATGTCACCACAGTCATATAATGCCACTTGTTTGGAATCGGAGTGCAACTCAAATCAGGAGATGGTAATTTCAAGTTAAAACACCTTGTTTCAAATGCTGTTCTTATTTATTAAATTGCCATACACAATAATAACTCTTAATTTTCCTTGCTGCCTCTATTATGTACTTATCAAACCTGAAGTTATTCATTGTCTTCTGGGTTACATATTCTCTTAAATATGTGGTCTTCTGGTGTAAGCTTTCAGTCACACAATTTTAATGAGTCTATATAGCCTGTACTAAATAGACAAGTCTTTTTATCTCACTCTTTGCCTATATTTTCTATTATAAGATCTTCCCCTTTTCCATCATCTGCTTGCTTTCCCTGTGTTCATGGATTTTCTTCTTTTAAAAATGGATGATAATATGATAAAAATTAAAACAGTAGGATAGAGAGCTTTTTACAAAGCAGTTGCACGACTTACTGGCTTATGCAGGTACATCATACAGATTTTTCAAGCTTCTTCCTTTTTTCCTTCATCAGTGATGACAAAATATACCCGTTCCTGTGTGCTGATGATTTTATCAGAGTGGCAGAGTTCCAAGGGAGCAATAAGTTTGAACTGCCTTACGGAATAAAGAGAGCAGGTTTGTGTTTCCCATGTACCTTATTTTTAAACAGAAATACCTAAATGGCTTGTAAAGCCACCTTAATCTTTAGTTATGATCTTTCCTGTGCAGTGATGCCAATCCATTTGAGTGTGTCTAGCAGTGACTTAATGGTTTTATTCAGTCTCTGTGACCTGATATCTTCCTGTTTTTAACAAGTGAAACACTGGGTTGGGGTTGCCCCTCTTAGCAGAGAGGCTCCAAAAAGGTGTGAGTGAGGAAGAGTGGACCTTATTCAGCTTTTTTTTTGTTTGTATGTGGGCTGGAGTGCTAAAGATACTCAGCTGTGCTTTGCTAGGTGAAATATTAGCTGGGTCAGTGTGATGGGCTTCAGTCAGCACACCTAAGCTGGTTGGAATCCGGAGTCCTACTGAGGCAGAAGTCCTCAGGTTTGGGCAGTTACTTCAGTGAAATTTTCTTTTTGCTGTCCTGGTTTTGACTGGAAGAGTTAATTTTCTTCTTAGTGGAGTGGTAATGTGCTGTGTTTGGGATTCACCATGAGAAAAATGTTGATACCACATGGGTAATTTAATTGTTGCAAGTAGTGCTTGCTCTAAGTCAAGGACTTCTCAGTTTCCCGTGCTCTGCCAGTGAGCAGGTGCACAAGAAACTGAGGGGAGGATTACCAGGACAGCTGACTGCAGCTGGAAGATGGATATTCCATGCCACAGAATGTGCTCAGTACTTAAACTGGCAGGGAATTGTCCAAGAAGGCTGGCTGCTGTTTGGGGACTGCCATTGGTCAGCAGGTGGTGAGCAATTGTATTGTGCGTCACTTGTTTTTCTTGGGTTTTATTTCCCTCTCTGTCGTTGCTTTTCTATACCAATTTTACCTTTTCGTGATTCTCCTCCCCACTGAGGGGCGGCAGAGAGTGAGTGAGTGGCTGTGCAGCACTTGTTTGGCCGTGTGGGGCTAAACCATTACACTGAGCCAACTGCTCCTGCCAGGGAAGGTGTCACAGGGACTGCAGAGGGGATTTCTGACACTGCAGGGCTGCTGGACCTCTGCAAAGGGTTTGCTGGCTTGTTTCCACTGCCCATGTTGGTCAGGGCAGAGTAAGTAGGGCCAGACACCCTTTTGGAAAGGGTTGTGAAGTCTCAAATCTCAGAGTTTTTAACACTGAACAGTGGATATTCCTAGTACCCTGTAAGTCCAAGGTTTAGACTTTTGATTTGCCCTCCATCGGCATAAAGGAGATGGTGTGTTTCCCTGCACTTTTGGGGTTACAGTGAGGAAAACTACATTTGGGAATGAGTTGATTTCACCTCTGAGGCAAATTGAGTGTCCAGCAGGAGCCTGCCCACCAAGGGTGGGCTGCGAAGGTGCGTCTGTCCAGCTTTGCCAGTGAGCACAGGCTGGTTTGATGTCTTCTCCTAAGATACATAGTGCTGTTACTGTCCCTGGCTGTATGAACCCTCTTGGGTCATCTGAAGGTGGGTAGAAGAAAAAACAAAGTCAGTTGGGATGTAGGTCTTGGAAATTCTTCCAGTTCTTATTTACTGTAGCTAAGGGGTTTTTTTGGTTTTTTTTTTAATGCAAATCTCATGCTGTTTTCTATTTTGAGGCAGAAAAACTCAGAGAGGAGCTCTGATAAAACTGAATTTCTTTGGCATCATTGGTTGATGTGTGGCCCTAAATTCCAGAGTTCATTCTTTGAGGTTTTTGTACACAGTGCATATAAACTACTGTGTTAAAAAATTCTGTAGTGGGGCTGACATGTTCATTTTTGTATTGGCAAATACTGAGTGTTTTCATTAATCTTGTTTATATTTCCTTTCTAGAGCAGTTTTTTCGTCTAGCCCTTTCAAGACTGCAGAACTGTGGACTTCACAATGAAGAAGACAGGTGAGATGGTTTTTTTTGCTACTGTTTTTGTTACTTGTGTTTTTAATATTTCATACTTATCTGAAAAGGAATGTCCATGGGGTTGTCCTGAAATCGCTGAAGTTAGCCAAGACACAGCTCAGACTGACAGGGTCCAAGCAGTGTGTAACTGATTCCAAGGTTTAAGTAGGCTTGGATTTACAGTTATGTAGCACCAGCATGCAAGAAAAATTTTCCTGTGAAGGAGCTTAAATTTACAGATTTCCTCTTATAAATGTTAGAAATTTGCCAGCTGAATGCAGTCTCGTCTTCCTGTAGTATCTTTTTATACTTGGATTGAATGTGACCTCCTCTTTCAAAGTCGTTACTAGTGTGAGGTGGAGAATGTTTGAGATAAGCAGGTGCAAACCAATAGCTGCTTCTACGCAGAAGAAATCTTGGGCATATCCCTGTGCCTCTGCAGCTGCTTGCTGCTGCACACCGTTGTTCCTTCATATGCTCGGTTTCCTTTCCTTGTGGATGAGGGACACCTAGGAAGACAGGAAAGGCTGACTGTCACTTTGGGAGTAAACAAGGGTGTGGCACGGAAGGGACCATGCCTTAGATAACCTGCTTCCGATGGATTAGATAGATTAAATCAGATTAAATCTTTAATTAGGTGAAATCTCTTACTGGAAGCCACATCTGCCAGGACTTTTTGTTTTGTTTTGAAGGGTCTTTGTGCTTGTGTGTCTTGCTGTTTTTTGTTTGTTTGTCTGGCTTTGACTGGGATTTTTTCGAGGTAGTGTAGTATGGTTGGCAAGTAGACTAACGTCCTGTGTTTACAAAGTGATGCAGATGACTCCTTAGATTTGCAGTCTAGCAAATGGGCTGACAACCTGCCAGATACCATGTTACTATACAGACTTCTTAATAGAGTTGAATGCAAATAAGGCTGAGGTTGGCTGTACTTGTTTTTGGTTTTTAATTACAGAGATTGTACAAGATTGCTGCTTGAAGCCAAATGTCAGGACCATGTTTTAATTAAACTTGGGTGGAATATGTTCAAACTTAAGAATTTGTTTTAATACCGGGTTTTTCTTTTTTCCCCCCATTGTACTTGTCCCTTTCTCTGTGTTTAGTCTGTTTCTGGGATGCTTAAGTTTACTCTAAAGAAAAGGAAGGAGAAAAGTAAAACTCTGTGTTTTCTATCAGGAGTGTGATCATGGGGTAAATTTGTACAGAATTGGCTAACAGAAGCTGGTCTTTTGCCTGAAGCTTGAAGGAGAATTCCAAGTGTTGTATTAGAAATGTCTTGAAATCGTAAGTGCAGCAGTGTAATTGTTTGTGCTGTAAAACAGAGATGCTTGGACCTTTTAAATGGAAGTGTCTGTCATGTAGATGAAAAGGAATGAAATTTATCCTTTGAATGTAGATTCTCTGAGATGTAGATATGGGAAGTATGCTTCATATTATTAAAAGTAATACACTTGAGTGGTACTGAAGCAAAATGAGAGCTATTACTATTTAATAGGCAGCAGTATAAACAAATCACACAATGATTTCATACAATATATTTTTTCTAGATGCATGAGGTTTTGTGTACAGCACTCTTAGGGCATGAATCGCTGTAGTAAGGGAAGAGTTTTTATCCATATATTTCTCTGAGATGGAGTGGCTTTTAGACGTGAAACACTTTGAGAGTTAATCCTAACAATATTTTCCAGTAATACAGAATTATTAGGCGGCTCTGTAATGCTGTTGTCTAATTCAGTCTTCTTGGCAGACCACAAACCAGATTTCCCTATAAAAGTTTTTTAAGGCGGACAAATACTAGGCTATATAAACACAAAGTTTATGGTGCTTATATAGCTGTATTTGTGTACAACTCAGGTAATTTTGTTTTGAATGAGCTGCAAAGGTTTTTTTTCCAAACAGTGTCATCTTCCAAACTTAGGTGGAGTTCTCACTGTGTAAAGGTCTAACTCACCCAAAGAGTCTGGAAATGAACAGTGTCACTGATTTCAGTTCAATTGTGACTTCAGTTCCCTGCTGAGTACTCTAAGGACTCTAAGCTCAACAATTCTTAAAAATGCATTTACCCAATCCTGAGTCAACAAAATGTTGCCTCTGCATCCTCCTTTCACGAAATAACCTCAAAGGAAATAATTTGCATTCCTCAACGGGCTATGGAGATGTGTGTTAGAGGAGCTGAGGTTGAGATTTTTTTTTTTCCACTGAAACAGTATTTCAGTGGAATGTGGAGGATGCAAACCTTTTGACCTTTAAAGGCTGTGTTTACATTTAGCAATATTTTTCTTTTATAGACTAGGAAAATGTTTCTTTCAGCATTTCACCAGACAAACAAAATACATAAGCCAAGGCCTGGCTGTGAGATCGAGGCTCTTGTGCACCACATGAATAGGGCAATGGTTTGAGTGACTACTGCCTGCAGGATTTGGAGATCAGTTACCATGGTGTTAGCACTGGGATCCATTTACACTCTTAAGTAGATCTCTGACACGTAAAGGCAATGCCTTTGTCAGTCCTACAGCCATTGTTACAGCCAAGGTCTTAATATTTTTGACTGTCATCGATATTGTGCTACTGGTTTTAAGCTGAACATCCAGACATTGCAATCTGTTATATTTCACTTGTAGCACACCTGATGTTAAGGTCATTCGAGTTAATTTCTCTTCTTGTCAATTTATTGACTTGGACAAAGGGTGAGTGTTTGGGGTTGTTTTAATTTGAAAACATGAAAAGGAAATCTTAAGAAGTGAGGTTGGTAAAGTGTCTGGGAGTAACAGTCTGCTGAAAATCGATGTGTTGACTTCATGATCTGCACTAAGTACAGGTCAGTTTATTTAACTTAAGAATCTTTAAATGCAGTCCAGCCTTGCTACGTATTCTTTATCTCTATGTCACGTGTTAGTTTTCTATGATATCATGTGCTGGTTTTTTTAAATAAAAAGTTTCCCTTCCTGCTTATTGCTGTTAGTGGACTGCGTGTGACTGTGGGCTTAGAATTCTAACTGAAGGCATTTGAATACTGGGAAGGGTAAGGGGAGGAGGCAATTCAGAAAGAGCACATTTGTGCCAGACTTCCTGTTTGAGCCAGCCCACTTTGATCTTCCTGAGCCTGACAGATTAAAAGCTGGTCATTTTAATTGGTTTGACTGTACTCACGTACACTTCTTCAGGAATATTTGATCTGCTTGTTCACTTTTATCCTTTTCAAAAGTTCAAACAGTATTGTTAGATTCTTTATTGGGTATATGATGGCAGCTGATAACTTCATTTTTGAGTATTCATGTTATGAAGGACACTGTAATTCAAAAGCTTAATCAAACTTCAAATTTCACTTTGTTTTCCGTCCAAGTAGTCAGCTCTTATTGATAAACAAAATCTGGTTTGCATTCATCAGTAAGAAAAAAACATTTGGATTTGACTTGAGGACAAATACACAATTTCTGTAGCTGAGCAAACCTCAGTTGCTCAACTCTAAAGTTATGTTTTATTTTGCCCTCCTTGCCCTGAGTGTCTCTGGCTACATTATGACTACAGAGAGGAGAAACCAAAGACCTCTTAGTTGTATATCAGAGTGGAGGACATTATTTCAACAGCTAGAGATAAACTTAGTGAAGAAGTATCTTAAATCTTACAAAGGTTGAAAGCTACATAATAAGGAATTACTTTAAGTTCATCTATAAGGAACAGAAAAAGCAGCACCTCCTGAAAGTTAACTCTTTGTCAGAATTACACAAATCACTTCTAGTCAAGGTGACACAATTTTTGTGAATTCATACCAAGCATTCAGCATAATGCATAATTCAGCATAAGAAAGTATTCAGTGAGATTAGAAGCAATTTTTCTGGCTTTTTATTGTGACCTGAAGTGAGTTTGTTCATGGTGTGTCAGTCACTACCAAGCCATGGTATCCACCAGGCATCAGGGATGGATGCTCCAGCCAGGAGGTTCTACAGGGAGCTGGAGTATGAGTACCAGTTTAGGACTTGCATTGTGATGATGAGGTTTGTACCTGTTACTGAGCTGCAGCCATGTGACATTTCGTGACAGTGAATTCGGAGGTTTGAGGTGATTGAAACATTCAGTGGTTTACAGATGCATGCTCTAAATTCCAGGACTTACAATACAACCACATGCTAACCTTGTGCTTTTTGCCCCTCTCCCTCACTCTGCCTTCATCACTTACTAATCACACCTTTTTGTCCACTTTTCCTTCCTTACTTTGAGCTCTATGCTATAGCTGTAAGTAACAAGGTCTAATCCAGGAAAAGGGCAACTTCTGCTTTCTTTCTCCTGTAAATTTTGTCAGAGGCAAATGTTCATCAGTCTGCTTTCTTAAGATATTGTCAAACTAGATAGAATAATCAGATTGAAAATGAATGGGTGAAAGGAGAGGGAAAGGGTTTAGCGGTGTAGAGGGAATGGGCATACTGAGGACTGGATGTTGTAACAGGTTTTCACCCTCTGATTTCCAAGATACCAAGTCACATGATTTATGGTATTAGCTGGAAGTCTTGTTATGAATGCTTGCCTTCTACTAAGCTGTTCCGGAAATAGTAGAGAAAGGTGTGTCAGCTTTTTCCATGTCACCCAACCCTGAAAGCTGCATTTAGAGGGCTATTTTTGTGTGTGTGTGTGTGTGTATATATATGTGTGTGTGTGTGTGTATATTTAAAGGCAGATGTTGATAATTCTGTAGGAAATACAGGGAGCTGCCTTGTACCTAGAGATGTTGCTCAGTCTTGGCTGGAACCGGCTGTTTTCATTGATTTTGACTAATAACTCACAGGGAAAAAAATGGGTTGGATGATTTGAGGAGAAAGATGTCAATTATTCTGCATAAAGTGCCATGCTGGGAGTTTAATACAGGTTATGGTGTTCTTCGGGACACAATTTTGGTGTCCTGAATCTAGAGCAAGAAATAGCATAGAGCCTTTTTCTTACTTGGAGAAAGAACCAAGGGAATGGGGTGCTGTTGTGAGGTGACCCATCCTCGGTAAACTGTGAGCCTGCTAATGTGTAAAGAAAATACCAGCATTTTTATTTTCTCATTGTTCCTGCTGCAACCAAATTGAATGGCTTTTGCTCTAAGCAAAGAAACATTTTTACAACAACAAAAAATGATGTGCTTATTCTGTAAGAAGGAACTTACAGTATTGTACGTTTGAGTTAAACCTCCCCTAAAAAGGCAACATTTATTGAGTGAAAAATCAGCAAGCCTGTTTGTGAGCTCCCCCCTTTCTTTTTTTTTTAAACACATTTTATTAGCATTGAAACAAGGCAGTAGAGGGCAAAATGTGCACTGAAAAAACCTGGGGTAACTTTGAAAATCTTACCGTTGGAATTTACTTTCATAAGTTCAGCATCTGCATAATAGCTTTTTTGTGTGCTTTTTATCTCTGAATATATTGTAATTTTGAAATTAGTGCTCCGATTTGATATAGTATAAGATCTTACTTTTAGCTCATAGCATTTCATATACCTAGTAATGCTGTCTAATTTAAATCTGGTCATACGAGAATGCAGCTTTTAATCAAGGGATCCATCTTGTTACATCATGACAGCACATACATTGCTTGTTTAGACATGTTTAGACAGGAACTTTTAAGTAGAGGGAGAAAAATCCACACCATGTTCATTTGAAAAGCTGTCATGTGTCATTGGGCTAAGGTTTTTCACATGTACAGTTCATAGGCCTGTAAGGTGGATTGTGAACATAAATCTTGCTCTTTAGCTTGTGTTGGACATGTCCTGAGTTGTGGAGTTGTACAGTACTGCGGAAGCACCTTAATACTGAGTTAGTTTTCCAGACGTGCTTTGTCCTGGTTGGTTCCTCCAGACTGAGACAGCTTTGAAGGGCTGTGGAAGATAATTTACCTAATGGCACACGTATCAACAGCTGGTTAGATGACCACCAAACCACTAGACAAAGGAAATGTGTAAAAGCAGTTTCACATGAGAGAAGCCAATTACTGACTGTCAGTCCCTGAAATAGTGCCTTTTTAAATTTTTTTTTTTTTTTTTTTTAAAGCAGCCATAGTATATGATACAAGATTGAGTCGGCTTTGTAGGGGCCAAAGGCTGTAAAAGATACAGAACCTCAGTTAGAAAACAAGCCAGTTAACATGGAGAAGTATCATTAATAATATGAAGCCGGGGAAGTAATGAATATTGAAACTTCTCTTTGTTCCACAGCATTGCCTGTCGACGGTGTGTTGTGGTCGGTAATGGAGGAGTACTTCGAAATAAGACGTTAGGGGAGAAGATTGACTCCTACGACGTCATAATAAGGTAAATGGTATCTCCTTTTCATTTTGTGTGCATGGAGCAATGGGTAATTCTCCAAGACAGATACTCTCTCTGCCCTTCTCCAGTTTCTGTGTTTGAGCCAAGTCGGAAGGCTTGCCTTCTGCTCAAGTGACACACGATAAGCAATTGTGTGATTGTATTCTAAACCAACTTGGCCAAGTGCCCGTATGTGCTTGATCCCTCTGAGCTTAGAGGGTGAGTGCACCTGATAATTGTTCATCTGCTGCATAATATGATAAGTAAATGCTGGGCTGCTAAACTTTCCTGGACCCAGACACTGTGTCTGTCCTGCAGATTCATAATATGTGTGGCAGCCACTGCACAGTAGGAACATGGGTGGGGCAGTCACCGATGTCTTTGTGCCTCTGTCCTTTGCAGAATGAATAATGGCCCTGTGATAGGGTATGAAGAGGATGTTGGGAGGAGGACGACTTTCCGCCTTTCTTACCCGGAATCCATCTTCTCAGATCCCATCCACTACGACCCTAATACCACTGTTGTTCTCATCGTCTTCAAACCACGAGACTTGAAGTGGCTTTGGGAGATACTAGGTGGTCAGAAAGTAGTGAGTTCCATTATTCGTGCACCTTGGCTCATCTTGCCACACATCTCTCATGTGAAATATGTTTACTTTTAACCTTAGTTCTAGCTGAGAGGAGCACTGGATCCCCTCCTAGTCAGTGTATTTAATATCCCTCCTCCATAAATGCTTTGTCTTCTCTCTAATACACATGTTTGATCAGTTCCTCACCACAAAGCAGTTTACCTCTGAGAAACATATTTTTATCCTGTCCCTAGTGTTGTTTGATATTTTGACACACATTCTCCAGACATTTCCCAGATTATTTTACCTTGCGCACCTGGAGGAATTGCAGAGTAATGTTGAAAGTGACCTCTCTCAGGAGGTCTTTAGTCCAAAATCTTTTTGGATCTTCTTCATTCAGGGCCAAGTTCAAAGTCTTACTTGGTTCTCAGTGCATTGTCCAGGTAAAGTTTCAGTATTTCCAGGGCTATTTCTACAAGCTTTGTTTCAGTGCTGTAGCACACTCTCAGGAGAAAATTTCTCTTCATCCTTTCACTGTGTGCCTCTGAGAAGAAGAGTCTGATCTCATCTTCATAAACCCCTTCCAGATAGTTGAAGCGGGGCTGGACAAACACAGCTTCCTCAGACCCTTTTTGTTTGCTGTGAGCTTTTTTTTTTTTTTTTTTTTGGGCTCTGTTTTAGTAACTTTCTGCTGTTTGGCACACTCTTTTGCACAGAGGGGAGCCCAACACAGCATTTGTGGGACTGCAGAAGGGCACAGTGCAGAGTCCTTGAGAATAACTTTTGTCTGCCTGTTTTCTATGCTCCTACTAATGTGGCCAGCACACAGTGAGCATTTCTTGCCTCCTGGGTATATTGTTAGTACATGTTGTCCACCATGGATCTTTCTGTAAAGCTGTTTCCAGCCAGCTGGCCCCAACCTGCTGTGGCAGTGGATTATCCTGTTGCAGGAGCAAGTGTTTTTGAACTTAGGGAGGTTCAGCGCTCTTCTTCTTCCTTAACCTCATGCCCTTGGTGCTTAGAGTTGTTACAAAACTAAATTCAGTTGCTTATAGCTGTTAAAAATATGTATTTACTCGCCTGTTACAGAGTGCAAAGGGCTTTTGGAAGAAACCAGCTCTGAATATGATATACAAATCTAGTCAAATCAGGATTCTTGATCCCAGCATCACCAGGAAAACTGCTTATGAATGGCTTCATTTCCCAAGAAGATTTCCTAAGAAGGAGGTATGCTTTTTTCTGTTGTGCCTTCTAGTTTTGTGCAACCAAATGTGTATTTAGAGGCAATTATATCCTTATTACAGTGGACTGTAACGTAGGAAACCTTTTAGGTTCACATTAAAGCAGTTTGCCATTTAGATGGTGCTCAAAAAGGATGGGCAAATAGAATCCAGAAACAGAGTGGCTAGCCTTGTGTGCCAAAAATAACCTTTTTATGGGTTCTGTAATTGGTATGAAAGGAGACTGCTTTCCAGACAGACGAAGTGTCTTTTACAAAACTGGGAAAGATGGGCAGGTAATGCAACATGACAGATCCAGAGAGCTTCTAGAAATAATAGGGACTCTTGAACTCTTGAAAGTTGGGTGTTTTACAGTGTTACTTAAAAACAGAGGCACACAAAACAACAAACAGACAAAAAACCCCAAACAATGAAATCTCTACCAAAAAACAAAACACCAAAAATAAGCCCACACCAAACACTCAAACCCCCTCCCCACAAAACCTCAGCAAACTGGTGATTCTAACACTGCTGCAATTTCACACTCCTGGGGCTTGGGAGGGACTAGGGAATATACAGGATCTTCCAGCCATGCACTAATGATGAATGTCTGGCACCGTCGTTGTGCTTACTGATTTGATGCCAAGCATTGTAATGATCTAACCAGCAATTTGGACATAAAAATACATTTTAATTGTCAGTTCCTGACTGAAAAATGTTTCTGATGAAAGGTAAAGCTTCAAGCTGGAGACCTCCGTTGTACAGTCAGGATTGACCATGTGCTGTTTGCACAGATACAGTTCCCTGGGGTCATATCCCCGCTTCACCAACACCACCCAACTGACACGTGTGGAAATGTCTGACAGGCTGGCATTGTGGAATATCTGCCACAACTTTTTTCTGGTTTAATCTTTCTAATAGTTAAGGGAGTGGATTTTTCTTTTTTTTTTTTGGGGGGTGGGTGGTGGCTAGATTTTATACCTCTTTCTAAAATTTCTGTTTTCTGAGCGTAGTAGTGGCATTTTTCTCCCTTATTAACTCTCAAACTGGAATAGCCATTTTGGCTGTGCGCTTTCTTGGGCCTCTGTGGCATTTCAGCTTTTCAACAGAGGGTGGGAAGAAAGCAGCATAGTAATTGAATGCCTGTCTCCTATATGGCAGCAGAATGTGCATGGCCTCCATGAGTCCAGAAATCCCTCCTGACTCTTGCAGGGCTCCCTTCTCAGTGGGAGTAGATGTTAAAAGCAGTGCTGTCGGTGAGTCAGAGATGTGCGTGGTGTCAGCTGGTATGGGATGGGACACAGGCCTCTTGGTCACCCTTTGCTCCTCTCCTGCTCTTGGGCAGCCCTGCACAGAGCTGGGGTGGAGTGTGTCCATGCTTGGAGCCACCTTCTCCTACCTCCACATCCCACTTACTGTGTCCAGGGGTTTTGCAGTCCCTCGTCCTTGGGTAGCAATGATCAATCTCAACCATGCTGTTCCTCACTCTTCCATCTCAAGGTGGGCCGTGGCTGGGAGCCTGCACATCTGCAGTGAGAGCCTGCACATCTGCAGTGGCCTTGGCACAGCCTGGTTAAGCTGCAGGTCGCACCTCAGGGGTTCCCATGGGCAGGAAGGTCTCCCATTGGAGCCCTCTGTACCATGGCTCGTCCCTGGGGAGGGCTGGTGCTGCCTTCACTGTCCTGTGCTTCAGCCCCTTCTGCCTGCAGGAGATGCTGGCGAGTCCTGCTGCCTTCCCTGCTGTCTCTGCCTTTTCCATTAAAATGGAGTCTCAGGTCCCCAGTGTGCACATTAGTGCATAGCCAGCAGGCATTTCTGATTGTTAGTGGAGCCAGGAATAAAATGGGATGTGTTGCCCCAACACCACTAAAGTCAGAAAATGTTGTGGAGTCATTCCAGGGCTGTGCCTATTCCCATTAAATAGACTGGAAAAATTTAATTACAGGCCAAGGATATCTGAATATTTCATGATAGTACATTTTAAAAGTAGTTGCTTTTAAATTACATTCTTTTGAGGTGAGTTTTATGATAGCTGAAGGTGAACAGAGCTAGTTAGAACCTATGATACTCCTGATATTTCCAAATAGCACTAATCCTGACATGTAGCATTCCTGCCATAGTTTTGGGGTCCTGTTTAGTATTGATATTGCAACAGAGTCACCACTAAGTTTATGATGTTGGGCCCTAGGGCAGAAAGTTATTTTGCTAACTGGCAGGAGCCCTGGGCATAGTGCACATTTTAAGCAGATATTTTTTCTGGAGTACACCAAGAGTTGTGTCAAGGTAGCAAAAAATTCTCTCTGAAAGGTGATCATGCAAGTCTGTAACTTCAGTTAGGCTTAAAAGAGCTGAGAATAGTAACTTCTTCCTGGGGATTTTTTGTGTTGTCATATGGTACAAAAAAACACCCCGAATGCAGCTGCCTTCTCTGTGCACAGAGTTGTGTAGTACTGGTTTTTCCGCTTCTCTTTCAGAGAGAAATAAAATGAGGGTATGAGCCTCAGTCAGAGTTCAGAAAAGTCCATGATTTTGCGCTCAATTGAAGGTTTGACCGCATCTATTGAGAGCGTATAGCTCGTGGTCTCTGAGAAAAATGTTATTTTATCTAGGAAGGGCTTTGGTGTCTGAAAGTTTTGTCCATTTCTGGGAACACTTTTTCACCTTAGCTTCATCTTGGTCAAATGAAAGAGTTCACCTCTCTTTAAAAAAAACTTGCCTCATTTACTTCCCAAGATTATTTTAGCCTCTGCTTCTACTAAAGAAGTCATGTATCTGAGCACAAGATAGGGCAGGTGGTTGCATGGAGTTCTTCTGTGCCTTTGTAAGAAATGCTAATTTTTGGTTAGGTGCTCTTAATTTTGCACAGTTAAAACCTCTGTATGACATTCTCTTTATTTTACATTGCATTTACTTCTGAACTTCTCTTATTGTAGGGAGAAATAATTTTATTTACAGCTTTTTTTCTTCTAATGGGGATAGTGGGGGCAGGTCTAAAACCAAATTCCTCTGGACTTTCCCTGCTTTGAAAAAATCCAAATTCAGTCAAATTTGTGTAGCAGTAGGATTCATGCTTTTTCAGTTTGATGCTATGAAAATTTGGCGTGTGTCATGTTCTTTTCATCTGGGTCTCCATCATCTAGAAACTTCTGAACACATCTCATAATTCAGTCAAGTTTGAGGGGGTGAAATGGTCTCCAGTGTAGTGAAACCCGACCAGTCTCATGAGAGTAGCTGAGCAGAGCAATGAGGAGACTTCCTGATGTGTCTGTGGAGGGAAGGGCTACACTGTGGGCTCAGCCCTCCCTAGAAACCAAGGAATCTGAGGGAAGGCTGACACAGCAGACACCCCAGTCATGGGAAACCCATGGGGCAGTACTTCATTCCTTTTGAGACACGACGGGATCAAACTGTGAAACCAAACATCTGTAGAAGACCCAGGCTGTCTGATTTCCCTTGTCTTTGTTCTTAAGTTTGCTGCTCCCATCAAGTACCAGGTATTTATGTGTGTGTTCTCTTTGTGCTTTGTTGTAGAAACCCAAGCATCCAACAACAGGGCTAATTGCCATTACACTGGCATTTCACGTATGCCATGAAGTCCACCTGGCAGGATTCAAGTATGACTTCACTGACAGAAACAGTTCTTTGCACTACTATGGCAATGAAACCATGTCTCAGATGATTCAGGTAACTAACACTTGTTTGTGCTGAGAGACACAGAGCTCGTAACTGGGGAAGGCAACACAGTATAGATAGAAGTGTGGACTGCAGGTCAAAAAGGCCTCCCACCTTCTGCTGGTTCAGCTGCTTATGGGTTAACCTTGCTTGAATCTCTTCCTCTCTGCTGCTGTTTCTGAAAAATGTAGATACTGATATTTGTGTCCCTTGTGCTATATCATATTCAGCAATGTCTGCATGAGATGTCCATTTGTGTGTTGTGTTTTGCTTTGCTGGTGTTTTCCTTGGGCTGCACAGCTCTTGTCATAGAGGTGTCTTTGTTAGCACTGTCTGCACGAGTGGTGATGTTTCTGTTTGTGTTCTCCTTTTCCTTGGCACCTACTTGTACCATATGTCACAGCTGTCCAACTCCATAAAAGACAGGAAGCGCAAAGGGGAATGGAAGGAGTTAAAACCTATGAACTTGTATAGGTCTTACACAGGAAAACAACTGAATTTTGGAAACTGAAAGTAGAAAAGCAAAGCAGCTCTTGGAGGAGGGTAGGAAGAGAAGGAACTGCTTCCAGGAGGGGGAAGCCACAACTCAGCAGGGCGGGGAGCAGCAGGACACTGGCAAACATCAGGAATGCCTTCTCTTCCCTGCTGCTTTGCTATGGCCATATGCTTCTGTTTTCTTTTATGTCTCTGCTCTTGCATTCAGTTGCCTTCAGCTCTGTATTCCAAGCAACTGCATCTCAGCCCTTCGCTTCAGTGCAAAGTTTTCCATTTGCCCAGAACATATGGGTACCATTTTCCTCCTCTTCCTTTGCTGAAGAGGAGTGATAGAGACAATATCCATAGGAGCCTCTCACGTTTCTCTCAGGGCTCATACATATCTGCTGCTCTGAGATAATTTTCCAGACACTGAACTCACCTTCCTTTAGAGGCTCCTCTCTGCAGGTGCCTTTTTGCAATGTGTACTAAGTTTGATCATAAGGCAAATAGACATCCGTAAGTTTCCTAAAATCTTGAAATCTCTAAAAAAACAAGCTACTAAACAAAAATGTTCCTGTTCTTTAGTGGCATCAAATTGTAAATATACTGCATATGTATAATATTTTATATAATATTTGTATTATATTCATTTTAATGTACAGGATTCAGTGTCTTAAGTAAATTCACTTCCCTTGTACTGCCCTCCACTAACTTTAGTGGTCTCTTGTGTATCCAGGATCTGGATACAGCACAGATGGGTTGGCTTTGGCTTGCTGAAACTAATGGGCAGGATGCATCTGAACTACAAGTGCCTGATGTGCTTTTCAAAGACTTGCACTGAGCTTTGAGAAAGACTCATTTTCTGACTGCTTGTGCTGTAAATGCAGTTACACAGTAGTAGTTCTGAATAAGCTGGGTGAGGAGTTGGTAGAGCTAATAATGGAAGGAATTCTGTGAGACCACATCTCACTCATTCTTACCACCAAAGTATCATCCTTTTTGGTTGTGCCCTTATAGAAATATCTAATCTACTTTTGAGCAACCTGTTGTCTTGGGAGACCGTGCTAAGCCTTTGCTAAGAAGTCTTTTCCCCAGTACTTTCCTATTGTTATCATCTGCAAGTATCACAGGTAATAGGAACAGCCAAGTGATGCTTCTGATTATAATTTGATTTTATAATTTATTTTATTGTTCCCTCACATCTCTTTAGAATGAATACCACAACATCACCGCTGAACAGACATTTTTGAAGAAGCTTATAGACAAGAACTTTGTGGTCAATTTGACGTGAAAGCTGAACGGAAGATACAAAGAACAATCACTATTTTCAAGATTTGAAAAATTTTTATTTTTTGTATGACATTTTTATTTTTTAAGTGCAGCATAACTGTTTACTGTTTAAAAGGAGCCCAGAAACCTCACCAAGGCAGAAGCTTCTTCTAAGCCTGAGAGTAGTGGACTGTTGAAAACAGAGTTAAGTGAATTTCTGTGAAGCTATTTAATAGTGGGAAAACCATGAAACTTTCAGCTGAAAGTATCAGGGATATATAAAAATGTGATGCACATCACTCACTTATCAGTGAGAACTCTTTCCAAATGATGAATTATCTGGAATACTTTGTTTCTGATGTTATCCTCCAAAAGAGTTCCACTGTCAAGAGACTGAGATGACCAGTGTTCGGTTAGTAGATGGATGTGAAGTCATGACTATCTGTCTTGTAGTATGAAAATGGCTTTAAAACTATGCATCTAAATCATTACTGTGTATTTTGGAGAAGGGGGAACATACAGACTATTCAGGTTTTGTTCGGCCATACTCCTGAGGAGAGGATGTGCACCTTCTGCCAAGTTGCCACAGCTTCTGCACTGATCATCAACTCTGAACTGCTGTCTGCCTTTGCCGAAGGTGAAGACCCTTTGTCCAATTTGTGGAGATGTTGGTGTTGACAATGCTTGTGTTACACCCATTTTATGGAAAAGTCATACTCCCTGTGCTGTGCATCCAGTAAATTTCACAGTTGTTGACTTGAATTAAATAAGAGGGAATATGAAGACTGAAGAGTTGTCTGAGCTACCTGCGTGTCAGCCCCCAGATCACAACAGAAACACGAGCTGGGACAGAGATGTTCATGCCTGAGTTAAGAGTCAATGGTTGTTGGAGTCCTTATTCTCCAGGACAGGATCTCATGTGTTTTTTTGTTTGTTCCTCAAAAATTGAGGTGGATTTTTCCAAACGAGCATAATCTCCTTCCTCAGATGCTGTACTGCATCAATACAAGCAGTGAATGCTCCCATTTTTGGCAGTAGAGTGTGGTAGGGAATATCCAGGATGTACCTCAGCTGAATTATCATTTGGCATCTGTTTACCTCTTCTGTCTTGACATTTAAGTTTAAAGTGTATGGCTGAACTGAATCATTTAGCAGTGGGAACTTACTCAGGATTTTAATTGAAACATTTAATGGGACGTTTATGTTTCCTGTATTGGTTTGTCTCTGAGAAGCCTGTGAATAAATGAAATCTGCCTGGGAAGGCACTTGACAACTGTAAAAGAACAATATGTTGTTCCAGTTCTCTCACAGGGCATCTATATAAAGTTTTTATTTTAATTATGGCAGAATTGCTGGACGATTTTGTGGTTATCCTGATCAGTCACACCTGAAGAAAGCACAAAGAAGGCCACTTAAAAAATACTTCAAATTGGTGCGAATACCTTTGTTGCTTTTAAATAAAATTATATAAAAAGTACATTCAGGAGTAATGCAAGCAATTGCAATATGAACACAAACCATGGTACTTGCTATATTAAGAAGCTGAGGATTGCAAGAGTCCGGAACACTTTTTTTGTGCTGCAGCAATGTAAAGGAATAACCGTTGAAGTAACCAAAGAGTCATCCTTCTGGCGAGGTGCAGTAGCTATTTAAAAAAACCCCAGACCCGCAAACACCTTCTTGTAGTTCTCATTCCCATCTTTAGCCCCTTTAGGGAGGGCAGTATGATTTGGAGAGGTGCCACAGCTGAAGGGGAGGATTTCACCCAGTGATTTGTGAGCTTTGGTCTGTTTCAAGCAAGTTGGACATACCTGAAATAACTCCAGATGTCAGAAAAATCTGTGGCATGGAGTGGGGAAGGACCCAGGTGTGTCCCAGCAAGGGACAGGCAGTGCCATGGTGTCTTGTCACTGTGCTGTGGTGTCCCTTGGGTGCAGCTGCAGACCAGAGGTGTGCAGGATGGCAGGTGGGAGTGTGGAGGAGAGGGGAGTGTGTGGGAGGCCCTGGGGCATTGAGACAGGTGACTCTGGTGGTGGAAAGGAGGAAACCACAATTTCTTCACCAGCTGGTAGAGGGCACTTACTCACTTTTTCGTATTTCCTTTTTTTTTTTTTTCCTCCTGAAGCTTTGAAGAGGTTTTTACTTAAAAATTGGAATACAAACAGGTGGGGTTTCACATAAGAAAATAGTGACAGTGTTGTCTGTGTCTCTACCAGCATTTATTTCTCCTGGTTATTTCAGTTAATTAAAAAGGTTTGTATGTGATTCTGCAGCCCCAGACAAACACTAATTTAAACTCCTGGCAATACTAATTCCACCTGGAAAAGCTGCTGTGGCAAGGCTTTTTGCAGACATTGCAGTGCTCTCCAAGCTCTTACTGCAGGGAAGCGCCTGATAGATCTTAGACTGTGCTGAGAGCTGAAGCAGGCAGAAGTGAGGGGCTGCCCCTTTCATCCTCAGAATCTGCAGTTGCTTCCAGAGCTGGGGCTCCCAGCTCTCCCAATGGCTGCTGCCGTGATCCAGCTGCATCCATGTAATGTCTTGCAGTATGCTGTCCATGAGGATTTTTTCTAGGAGAGCTGTTGAATTTGCTGCAGGCACTGTGAGGAGAGATTTTGTGATGGTGCAGGCTGCTTCCCTCTGCTTTTCCACCTGTCTGCAGTTGTAGGAAGTGGGTAGGGAGCTCTGCTTTTGAGGATAGGGTTATTTTCTCTGCTTTATTTAATCTCTAGAGATACTCTTCCCACTAATCTAAACTGATTCCTAATTTTTCTAGTATGTTTTCTGCTTTTTGTGGAAGGGGTAAGATTTGGATTCTAACTGTAGCAGAACAGACAAAATAATTGAAAAGAAAAAGGCTTCATGGCAAACAAATTGCATCTTCCAAACACTTTGTACTTAAAAAAATCCCTTTAATCTTTATTTTTGCCACATCAGCTTTTTTGATCTCCCTAAAATATTTTTTTTAAATACTGTTTGGTGTTCTGGATGAATAATATGCTCTTCACAAGCACTTGTCCATATCAACTGCTCCTTTTTATTTCTTAATAAGCCTCCCCGTTTGTATGACTGACTTATTTTTCAAATTAGGCAGTATTCCCAGGGATGTTTCTCCCTCACTTCTGTGCTCCTGCAGCGGATGTTGAGTCTACTACTGTTGCTGTCCCAGGGTGACTGGGTAGCATTTAGAACAAAACCTGTTCCCTTGGGACCAAGCCAAGAGCTGATGCTGCTGATAAACCGTGGGGTATTAGTTTGGGGCTTTTTTGTTTGGTGGTTTTTGGTTTTTTTTTTTGAAAGCCCAGCTTACAGGCCAGTAGCTCTTCTCAATAATAAGCAGTGAGCCCAGTAATGAATTTTTCTCCCCACAAGATGTTTTGTAGGATCTTGTGTACACCAGCCCTGCTCCACGCACATCATTCCTGCTCATCTGCCTCGTTCACAGGTCTTGCTTTGGCACTAACTTCATTCAGGCAGGAACTTGCATTTGTAGTGTGTTTCTCAGCAGTGCTCACAGATCACAATGTCTCTTCTGTCTGGGCACAAGTTTTCACAGGTGTTTTGCAGTATAAAGACTTGACTTGGGGCTTTTAGTATAGAACAGTAATGCTAACACCAAATATTTAGATCATTTGTGAGAGCAAGCTGCTATTAAGACTTCTTTTTTACATTTTTACCATTCCTGAAAATGAAATCTCTGCATTGGAACTTCTCTTTAAAACTATCCAGTTTTTCTTACCACATCAGGAGCAAAGCCACCAATTTTGAATTCCAGGGTGCTGCCTGGAATTCAAAATTCCAGCTTTATTTCCATGTCTGATAATGGTGTAACTGTATAGGTCCCCAGTGTCTCCCATCATTTTTCTATCTGAAGTTCGATCCCTTCTTACTCTGTTCTGTTCTCCAGCAGCCTGCTGAATTTCTAGACAGCACCATCTTATAGCAAAGGTGCTTCTGCATTTTATCTGCCACCCCCCTCAAAATGCTTCACTGTCAGAAAGACCCAGCTCTAAGGTACCAAACTGCACAGAACAGGCAGGATGACACATGCTGGCTGAAAGCTCTGTTTGCCTCAGGCTTTCAGGGGATTTCTTTGTTTTCTGTTGGGAAACTGTTTTTTCCTCCGCTGTAATAATTAAGGGAAGTCACAGATTATTGCACTAAATATGAGAGTGCCTAAAAGATGTTACTAAATGACATTTCCAGTGACTGTATAGGTAATAATAATACAACAGAATCACAACTTCAGTGTTTAATTAGCATGTGGTACTTCTTATTTCTAATGCCAAACTTTCCTTTTTAACAATGCCCTGGGAAGTAGTATAAATACCTTAACTTTTAAGTGGACTCTGATTTTTAAGAACATACGAAGCTCAGCATATGTTTTTCGTATTGGTAAATACTTACTTTATTTGCCATTTGTCTTAAGTTTTATATGCCTTTAAAGTGCCACCTGTATTTTCAAGAATTCTTACAGTTGTTTCAAGTGAAATTTTGAATGCTACAAATGGAAGGAGATTATTTTTCCTGTGAATAAACTGTTAAAGACAGTGCCCTCAGACTTATTTTTACAAGGCGAGTGCTGTGTGTGAGTGTGGATGTGTGGGTGTGCCCAGGGCCATTTTTACTGGTGTGTAAAGTACATGGTGTTTAAAGTACAGATGCAGTATCAAGTTTTGGAACAAACTTTACTGCTTCATAGAGCTAACAGCTAAAAGTTTTTGAACCTAGGTGGGCTGAGTTGTACTGTGGGTGGAGATCTCACTCCAGACTGAGTACAACCAAAGCTGGGACATGTATTTTGTGGATAAGATCAAGAGCAGTATATTTGAGATTTGAATTTTTAATTGTTTTTTGAATCTTGCTTGTCTTACTGTGAGCCCAGGGGCATGCTAAAATAAAAGATGCAGAATGAAGAACATGGCATGTGATAAAAAATTACAGAAAGTGGAAAAGGCTGTAGATAGAAATTGAAAGATATTGATTGCAGTACTTTGCTCATTATTTGTTTTCTCTTTCTCTTTGTGCAGTAAAAATGAGATGCTGAGGGCTTCAGGGATTCCAAGGGAGATTTAGGTAACAATTGCCTGGCACAGTCGGTATTCAGTGCATTCCTTTCAGTATGGACAGTTTAGGAGTTTGCTGCTTGGAGGAAATGCCTGTCTTTGAGGTGAGGTGGGGAAGCCACATCAAGAGAGCCAGCGATGTGGTGAGCATCTCTCATCCTGGGCAGCCAGTTCTGCCTTTTCAGGTGACACAAGGCCTTATCAGCAATCTCTGTGGCTGATTCCTTGGCTGCCCCTCTGCCTTCTTCAGCTGCACCCCCACATTGCCTCATGCTGAGCAGTACCTGTCCCCACAGGCTGCCTGAGGGAGCCCCTCCTTCTTTGTGTTCCCCCTGGACCCTGCTGGAACCTGCTGTGCCCTCCCACCAAATGGGACATGTTCCCTCAGTGGCTTCAAGCATGTTTTGCCAGGTGATGGGACCTTGAGAAAAGGGTGTCTCTTTTTAAATTTTTTCCCCCCCTATATCAGGCTGTCAGTGATTTCAGAGAGTCCTTGTGGTCTTGATACATGAATTCAGGTTAAATCTTCCTTCTGGTAGTTCTGAATGAAGACAGACTTGGGTTTTGGTTTTATTTTTAAAGATATTTAATAAGATATTTTTTTTCAAATCAGTACAAAAATTTTAAATACAAAATTATTTGCTTTTGACATATCTCATATATTCTGGGAACATACTGAAGTCACCAGTGTCTGGTAAACTGTCCGTCCATTCTTGCCACCGTTCCATAAAATTTCTGAGATAAAGCACCACATTATATCACTGGAGTCCTTAGTCAATGTTAGACTGCATTAAACTCTGCATTTAAATAATGGTAATGCCAGTTAAATCCAATCTTAGTTCTGCATGAAAAATCTAGTTCATTTTTGAATCAAAAGCAGTAGCGGTAGCTAAAGACATCGAAGAAATGATGAGCACTTAACTCTTTGAACTAGCGCAGCAGTGTGTGAAGTGCAGCACTGTACAGGGAACCACAGCAAGGTCCACTGCTCTTTGGAAACGGAACACTTGTTGAGGTGAGATTAGCACCACTGATGAGCAGACAGAGACTTCGTGCACAGAAGCCGCTGTCCTCAAGTACAGAAAAGTATTGAGGCCTGCAGGTTCTCCTTGACAACTGGTAACGTATAAATAAGGATTGGAAATCAGCTTTTAGATAGGACCAAGTTCTTGGATAAATTTGCGTGATTGGTATTGCTGGTAAAGTTATTGGTTGATCTCAAGCAACAAATCAGTTAAGCAAACAGAGCTACTTCTGCTTTGCCTAGTCATTGAAGAGCAAACTGATTCAGCTTTTGCTGAGTGGCAGAATAGGCATCTCTTCTGACAAGCCAAATGGGTTCTTGGTACAAGCACAGAAATCGAAGCAAATTTATGCCACCCTGATGTATTGCCATGTGTTGGCCAAAATGCCTCAGTGACATGGCACAAAGTAAATGGGGAGGATTTACCTCATCTGCTTGAGCTGTGAATAGAGATGGAAACCTTCTAAGTGCTGTGGCATTGGAAGGTGAAACCAGTGCCTGCTGGAGTCAGTGGTGACATTTTAGGTCCAGTGACTGCTGGAGAAGGCTCAGGGGGAATAGTTACACCATCAGTATTTCTCTTCCATCATAAATAAATTGTTCAGGAAAAAAACACACCTGAAGGATTATTTTATTACAGGGGAAGGGAAATAAAGGTCTCCAGCTAAGAGAACCTTTGCTTGTCAGGCAGACCTGCTGTCAAAAACCCAAGAAAACCCCCACCCAGACAAATAAGCCACTCAAATTTTTTAACATAATTAGAGACTGACCTACTCTGGTTTAAGTCACTGTTTTTCATCTCATAACTATGATCAATGCAACAGGAGTGAGTGACATACACTGATTTGAACTTTAGTACTGAATTACTGTGAATGAAATTAAGTAAGCATGGCATTGCAGAAATATATAATGTACAGCTAATATGTCCCCCTTGGGTGAAAAACAACTGTTTATGAACCTGATACACATCTTTAGATATGTTCACCACACCTTTTTTTATAACTAGCTGTGCATAATGTTAAACTTTGTATTTATTTTTTTGTTTTTGTACAAGATGGTCCAAAATGGTCATAAAATGCATCTTTTGTGGTATAGAAGTTTGAAGCAGAGGAGAAACGTTTTGACTCTCTGTGTGTGTGTGTGTGTGTGTGGGGGTGGGGTGTCTTGTGTGTGTGTCTGTTTGTTTCGTTTTACATGGGATACAATAAATATCCTGAAAAAGACGAATGAACGTACTGCCCAGCATAGAGTCCTGCTGCCTGCTCGGATGGCATCTGAACGTAAACCTTGTCTCCGGGCATCAGCTGCACCACGGCACTGCCTGAAGCCTGGTCGAGGAAGCCCTTCTTGTACTCATCGTAGGTGTACATGAGCGGCTCGTTGTTCTTGTACAGTGCCACCCACACGTTGGCGCCTTTACAGTGCACGTGGTAGGCGAAGTAGTAGACGCCGGGGATCTCGCAGGTGAAGATCCCCGTCTGGGGATTGTAGTTCTGCCGGCCGTTGTACAGGAGCTTGTCGAACTTCACGGGCACCCCGACGCGGGGGAAGGGGGTGAGGAGCTCTGCCGTGAACGCCGGCATCTCGTAGACTATGCCGCCGGCCTTGCCTTTCTTGCCCTTGTAGCCGTAGGGGGGCTTCAGGCCTTCTACCCCTGGCCCCGCCTCAGGCAGGTACTGTCCCACGGCTGGTGGAGTGGGTGGGATGATGACCGGGGGACCTGGTGGTCCGGGGGGTCCCGGTGGCCCCTGGAGCCCCGGCTGGCCGGGAGGACCAAGCGCCCCAGGCTTCCCCGGGGGTCCTTGCAGCCCCGCAACACCCGGTTTGCCAACACCGGGGAAGCCGGGGGGCCGGGCATGCCTGGCTCACCCTTAGCCCCTGGCAGCCCAGGGGGGCCGATGGGACCGCTGGGGCCCGCGATGCCTGGGATGCCCGAGGGGCCCTGAAGCCCCTGGGCACCGGGGAGCCCGGGCTCACCCTTCGGCCCCACGAGCCCTGGGACACCCGGCAGCCCCGGCAGGCCTTTGTGTCCGGCTTCCCCCTTGGGCCCTGTGGGGCCCGGCAACCCGCGGAGCCCGGGGCCACCCACTTCCCCAGGAAAGCCTGGCTTTCCTGGGAAACCCTGCAGGCCAGGTTCTCCCTTGGGGCCCACTGGTCCTGGTGGCCCTACGGGACCCCCCTCTCCCTTAGGTCCTGGGAAACCAGCAGCACCTGGGGGGCCCATGATGCCTGGCAGTCCCGGCTGGCCTGGCTCCCCTGGTGGCCCTCCCATGCCAGGTGGCCCTGCGTGCCCCTTCTCCCCCTTCGGCCCCAGGGGGCCAGGCAGACCACCCACACCTCGCTCCCCTTTGGGCCCGGGGAAGCCTGGCTTCCCGACCCCAGGGAGGCCAGGGGGCCCCGGCAGGCCTGGCAATCCCTGCTCCCCTTTGCCGCCCGGGAAGCCCGGCTGGCCAGGCACGCCGTCCTGGCCTGGTTTGCCAATGCCAGGTGGACCGGGAGGGCCTTGGATCCCGGGGGCCCCCGGAGGCCCCTGCAGCCCTAACTCTCCCGGGGGTCCGGGTTTGCCCAGGGGTCCCTGTGGGCCAGGGAAGCCGACCATGCCCGGTTTGCCGACCCCCGGCAGCCCCACGGGGCCGGGGGGGACCAGGCAGCCCGGGTGGACCCTTCAGACCCGGCAAACCCGGGATCCCGATGCCCTTCTCCCCTTTTGGCCCTGGGATCCCAGGGATTCCTGGTGGTCCTTTCATCCCAGGCTCACCCTTTGGCCCTGGCTGTCCCTGCAGCCCCGGAGGACCTGCTTTCCCTATGCCGGGAAGCCCGTGAGGCCCTGGTGGTCCTTGCGGTCCAGGGATCCCCATGGGCCCAATCTCCCCCTTCGGCCCCATCTCCCCTCTTGGCCCCGGGGGCCCCATGACCCCTGGTTTTCCTGGCATCCCTGGCAAACCCGGCTTCCCAATTCCTGGGTATCCTTGTGGGCCTGGTTTTCCTTTGGCTCCTGGCACACCATGACCTGGTAATCCTGGTGGCCCTGGTGGCCCTCTTGGTCCTGGCTCACCGGGGGGACCTTGCTCACCCCTCAGACTGCGCATGGGAATTTCTGGGTTGGGAAGAAAAGAAAAAGGGGAGGGAGAGAGAGAAAAGTGATTGTAATCACATCCTTCAAAAAACAGGCAGTTTCGAATTGAACATGCTTTTTATGGTGCCTCATGGTTTTGTGGAAGACAGAGACAGCTAACAAGTTACAGGTTGGTGTAGAGAAGGAAGAGGCTGTTACTGCTGTTTTGCATACTCCAAACTTCCTTGCATACTTCTGTTTCCACAGAATAATTATTCTGCGTCATATGTAAAAGCTGTTTGCACTTTGCTCATGTTTTCCACCTGTACAATCTTAAATGCCAAAACCTGCATTCTGTCCCATGTTGCTGTAAGTTCGTCTACCTTTAAGAGTTTTTGCAGGAAACTCTGTGTTCTTGTGCTGTGGGAGGAGTCCTGGCGTAAAAATGCTTTGTCTTGAGGGGCTTAAATGAGCAAGATCAATTAAAAAAGATCGTATTGGTAAGAAGTTTATACGTAGGTACATCTGTATTTTCTCCAAGGCTTTGGTTGCCATTAAAGTATTACTGGAAACCTACAGCCTTAATCAACATTGCTGTTTTGGTGTAGCTGTGTCTAGTTATGGCTCTTCTAAACACTTTGCAAGACGTTTGTATTGTCCAAACCCACATTTTTGTGTATGTGACCACTTATCATTGCAGGTCAGGGTGGAGAAGTGGTTGGGGTTGGTTGTTTTTCAAGCTGCAGGCTTTTTTGTCTTAAGTGGTAAGTCTTTCCAGCTCTAAAATGGGTAAAGAAGTGAGAGATCTGGGGAAGGACAGGAGATGAGGTTTCAGGACAAGAGAATTAACTGTTCTTTGGGAGGCAGCAACCCTCCCTCTCTGCATATGTTGTGTTTTATGCACGTTGAAAATCTTTGGTCACAAGATAGGTTGATTTTACTACAGCCAATGGTACTTGTTCAGACACTCCAAAAATAGGCCCTGAAATCTTCCGTTTCCCTCTGAAGTCAGTGGAGGCTGTGGTTAGCAGTAAGACAGAGTTAACCAGCTTGTCTGCAGTTGCACAGACGCTGGTGCTCCTCACAAGGATTTCATGACACTGGGTGTTCCTGGTCACCCTTTGTATTTTGGACTTTTTTCTTGTTTTCTGAAATATCTTAATACTGTCCAAACTTCCTTTACTGAATAGGGAAAGTGCTTGTACGTGCAGACTTGTGCACTCTGTACTTTCAGCGCCTCTGTTACACCCATAAATAACCTACAGAAAGAAGACTCCAGAGTCAGAAGAGCAATTGTATGTTTTCATCGACAAACCTCTAAATCACGGGGTCTGAACAAATTCAGACTAAATGGTGATGTTCCCATGAATTTAAATCTTGGGGCTCTTAGCTCCTATGTCTGATTGTTGCAGTCAGAGTGGGAGCAGATGCAGACAGGACCCTGGGCCATCATTTGAAGCCCCATCAGAGGGTCTTCTGCAGACAGGTGGGATGACAAAGCTTTCCTAGCCTTGAACAAGCACCTGAGCAAACCTGAGGCCAGCCCTGTGTGCTGGAGGCTCACTGCAGGTAGGACTGCTCAGAGGTTGTGCTGCAGCTCAGGGGATGACTGTGGTCTTCTGCTGGTGACCCTGAGCTGCCCCACAGCTCCTGTGAGCATGTTTTGTCCACCTGTGGCCAGGTGCCAGCCTGGCCAGTCCTTTGGGCACAAAGGTGCTCTGCCCAGCCTGCAGCAGCCTGCTTCAGTGTTCAGTTTCCTCTGGGCAAACAGTGCTCTGGCACACCAGATGGGACCATGCAGGAGTGGCGAGGGGCATGCCGACTCACCTTTCTCTTTCTTGGGAGCCATATCCTTGCCGAGCATGGGCATCTGCGGGATCTCCTTCCTGTACTGAGGCAGATGGGGATACTCCTTCCCGTACTGCATGTGGGGCACCTCCTTGCCCAGGTGCTGCATTGGGATGCCTTCTTTGCCCAGCGGCATGTGAGGTACTTGTTGTCCGAGAGGTTGGTACTGGGGCACCTGAGGTGGCAGCTGCTTGATCCCATAGTAGGCACCACCTTGAGCAGACCTCACCAGCTCTAGGAAAACCATGACAGCCACTGCCAGCAGCTGCACAGGGAAGAGTAGCGCGGCCATCACCTGTGAAAAGCACCACAGAACATACAGTTGGCAGAAGATGTTTTTTCGTGTTGTGCATTTGCTACTAGGGCAGCCTGCTTTCAATTTCTGCTGCAAACTAGATCTGGTCTAAATCTCCTGGTCCTGGACTGGACCTAAATCTCTGCAAACTGGCCCTGGTTTGTGTGCTGCCCTGGAGGACATTGTGCAGCAGGCCTGTATCTGGTTTATTGGAGACTCTACTCAAGTAGTACTATTACAGCAAATATTCACATATGTATTTAGTTTTATGCAACCCCAGGGGTGCCCTCTGTGGTTTCTTCACACAGGGCCCTGCTCCCAGTTTGCTGCTTTCTCACTTGTGTCAGTACCACAGCACAACTTCAGCAAGCTCTGCTGCAGGCTCTGGTACAGGGGAAGAGCAGGCAGGGGACGTGGGGATCTCCTGAATGCTTTCTGCCCCAGGAAGCTATATTGTCAGTGCCCCTTCTGCTTTCCACAGAAATGAAAGCTCTGTTTCTGCAGCTTAAGTGTGTGCCTAGGATTGTGCCCTGTCACTGCAGCATCCAAGGGCTGTCTGCCCCTATCACAGCTCCTTGTCAGCTCTCCTCTTAACTGGGCTGGGTTCTTCTCAGCCTCCTCCCAGAAGTTGGCCTGCTTGGGCCACCACTGCTCCAGGTAGGATCACCCAACCCAAGCCTTTCTCTGGGAATGTTCTAAACCATTTTCAGAGAAACCATTTTCTAAAGGTCTTCCCCACTGCAGATCTTGGCCCATGGCGAGGCAGCCCATCCCAGCACCTCACCAGTCCTGCTAACACAACACAATGGGGTTGAGCTTATTTTCTTTTGCTTTATCAAAATGTAAGCTTGGGACTTCTTGTCCCATCAGCTGTTGGCTTTTCTTTTTGCAGTTAAGGGCATTACCATCAGCTGAGCAGCAAATTAGGAGCCACAAACTCCTGCAAGTAGTGCAAATTAGGGGGCAGCTTGGGGAAAAAAGAGACTTTGTGGTTTATAATATTTTGCCCCACAACCAAATCTAGCATGCAAGTCCTGGCCTTTTCAAGTACACATGGAAATTGCCAGGCCTGATGGCTGTTGCCACTGTCGCTGTTTTTCTGCCATGCAAACATGCCTTGCACCCAACCTGGGCACCTGGAAAAGCCTCTGTGCATTTCCAAGTCATTTGTGCTGCAGAGCTTTGCTGAGCTGCTGGCTGGGACTTGTTCCCAGCAGCTGCTGTGCCCTGGTGTGATGAGGGCAGCCTGAGGAGGCAGCAGGGGCTTTGTGCCGCCTGCTTATTTTCCTGTCCTTCCCCAGCAGCCATGTGGTTGCTCAACACAGAGGATGAAAAAGCACCTCAGTGTGTGGCAAAGGGGCTCAGCACTGTGCCCCCATGTCTGGGAGGTATCCATTGTGGGAGAACCTTTTCCCTGTACGTCCTCTTCGTTTTACATTTTGCTCCTGCTTGACGTTTCCCATTCACTTTGCATTAGTAAAGCACCTGGGGAAATGCTTGCTGCTCTTTTAAAACATTTTCCCTTCATTTTGCCCTGAGATTTAATTTCTAAATGGAAATTGGTGTATAATCATTACTGAAGGTGTAAGTGGAGGGTGGATCAAAATAGTGTAGTTGAAACAACAAGCAGGTTATTTTCAGTAGTGATCATATATAAACAAATGAACTACGGAAAAGATGGAAATTCGTGTTAAGAGCAAACCAAACCTTTTAAGAACATGAAATACTCCGAATGAACACTAGATGGAGCATATGTTGCACAGCTGACTTTCTACAGTCACTTTCTCTCCCAGGAATT
Organism: Entomyzon cyanotis; assembly: GCA_024500445.1. NCBI lineage: Eukaryota > Metazoa > Chordata > Aves > Passeriformes > Meliphagidae > Entomyzon > Entomyzon cyanotis. Next base: position 813,547 of record JAKEPQ010000739.1, read on the forward strand.
CTTGGACGTAACCAGCTGCCATGTGGCAAAAAAAACCACAGCCAAGATGTACAGGAGTTTTTAAGAGTAGCTAAAGCCCAAGCACAGTCGCTCATCCTTGTTCAGAAAAGCATTTCAGCAAATGCTTCTCCTCCAGTGAGTTTAATGTGGCTTTTAGCCCACAGCTGGTTGTGCTGCTGTGAGCTAAAGGATTAGGGCCTTGGAACGTGGTATTTCTGCTTAAAGCTCAGTGGTGATCTTTGAAATGTGAGGACAGCCTGTGCATGATCAGTTACTGTGGCTTGGCTGCGGTGTGGTGACTGAACTAATGGGCACATGGACCCTAAGCAACCTTCTTTTTTTGAGGGGGTGAGGCAGGGATATGTCCCCCTTCTTGTCTTTCTTGGCCTTCCTGCTCCTTTCTGTACAAAATGAGTAACTTGCAACACCTTTGTCTCTCTGTAGCTGAATAGGGTAATGCCTGCCTCAGTTTGCAGGGAAAATTCCAGTTACTGGAAAATTTGCAGTATTCTCTGCATCTCTCTCAAAGGAAAAGCATTATCTGTATAAATGGGAAAATGCAGTGAAACCTTTAAAAAAGTTATACTGGATGATATAGGACTGTTGTTGAAACCAACTAATATGAAAGGCAGGGTGAATTTTGAAGAATAAGGTTATTAAATGAGCTTCTTGGCTACTTTGTTGTTCTGGTGGCCAGTTTTGGGGGTGTTGTTTTTTTAAAAAAGATAACTTAAGTGGAATAAGTAGAGGGGGAAATAGGTAAAATTCCTTTGGATGAGATTTTCTCTCTGTTTTTATTACAAAACATGGGCTTTGTGTGCGAGTGGGAGGTATTTGAAATAATTGAAAAAAAATTCCTACGGGGAGACCCCAGGCTGCCTGCAGCTCAGGGTGAACTCACCCTCCTGCTGCTCGTGCCAGGCTGGCCTGGCCCTGCCAAGCGTCATGCAACGCACCTGTGCTGGAACAGGCAGCACCCCGTGGCACAGGAGGTGGTTTTGTGTGCGCACATGGAAATTTTGAGGGAGATCAGGCAAGACTTGCAGAGATAGGAAGGCTCCAGAGAAGGAGGTGATCTCACCACATCTGTGTTTCCTGTAGTGTTCTTTGACTCATCCATAACCCAACCAGTGTGGCCTGGAAATGACAGATTGCTTCTCTTCTATTGATTTTGGCTGGGGCTAGTGCCTGTGACTAGCTGAGGTGGAAGGTGGGGGTTTATTTGCTGGACAGCCATGGGCTAGATGGAACTTGGCTCACATGTTTGTGGGAGGAGGTCAGAGCCTCCCCTGTGGCCTCGTGAGCTGTCTGGGGCTTGGGATCTGCCACAGGTACTGGAGATGCAGCCTGTGTTCAGTACTGTCTGCACAGCTCGTTTTCCCCTGCTCCCAAAGGAAGGAGGGATCAGACAAAATTAGAATTGATGAGAAATGTGGTAGAGTCATGTGTGCTGCTGCTGGATTATTGCTGTCAGATACCATCACTACAGGGAAAGCCTGCCTGGAAGCATGAGGGATGCCGGGGATAGTCCTTCAGTGTTTCAGCTAATTGCCTTTCTCATCCTACTTATCTTCTCTAAAATGTAATTTATTTATGTACTGAGAGAAGTTGAAGGTGTATTTTTTCTGCTTTCCAGTTTGTTTCTGAATGCCTGGGTGCACAGCTCTGGTTTGAAGACCTCACTAGGAAACCACCAGCATCTTTAAATGCCTAAAAGCTACTGGAAATCTTGCTCTTGGTTTTCAAAAGAAGCCTGTAGATCTTAAATGTTGGACAGGTCCTCCAGAGCTTCTGAACAGCAAAAGGAGGTTTTTTCCCAGCAGTGACAGATCTTAAGGAAAACAGAAGAGGAGAAAAATCTGTGTTGAAGACGCAGCCAAAGTGTAACACTTCCCATTCCCTTCCCCCAAATCCCAGCAATTTAGGGATCACCTCCAAACCCATTCATGTAATGCAATCTGACATGCTTTCAAAGGTGACTGTTGTGGAGCAATAATTTGACTTTGGATTGGGATTTCCCGGGGTTTTTGTTCGAAAGCAAGAGGAATGTATCTGTGTATTTGTGGCAGGTAAATAGGTGCACCTTGAGAGAAGCCAAGGGCTTGGAGAAATCAAAGTTTTACATTAACTGTTTGGATGTCAGAAGGAAGATGGAGGAGAAGAGCAACTGTGCCTTCCCACCATGGGACATGTCATTTTGCACCAGTTGTTCAGATGAAGTCACAATAAACATCTTGCTTTACCTAAGGTGGGACAAGGCACTGGAGGGTGAAGGAAAATTATCCTAAACCATGGTGTTCAACTGCTTGTGTGTGAAGGCATGTGTTTGGCTCTGGGGGTGAGAGAGAGTCCCGGCAAAAACACATTTTTACAGGCGAAGCTTAAGTGAGAACATTTCTCAATAATCTCTTCGGTAGAGCTGTTCTCCTGAGAAAACTAGAAGGGACCTTCCTCTGGCTATTTGACTTTGTCAGCAGAAACAGAAGACAAAACAAAATGTACCAGCAGTCATAATTCTTAAATTGGTGTGAGGAAATAATGGCTGGTTTAGCCTAATTATGTAAAGAATGTATGGAAAGAGTGATGCCCATCCACTTGGGACTTGAAATCATAGGTGGTCTTGCAAAGAGTGGAAACTAGGCCTTGATTTACTGGTTCTTACAGGAAAGTCATCACTCTGCAACCCATGTTGGGTTGTCTCAGAACCTCTTAAGTTACTCACCCAGAGACTACCCCCATGGGCTTAATTTACCACCCCTCGCTTTTGAAGTGCTGTATTTCCCAAATAAGCATAAGACATGAGTAGATCTCAGTGACCTGAAGTCTTTTCCCTGGGGTCCCTTCCATGGGGGCTGCCTGAAGCTGCAGGGACCAGTTCCCCACTACACTGGGGGGATGGACTTGCTAGTGCTCTGATTTCCACATGGAAAATGACTGCTGCAAAATAAACTCCTAGTGACTCTGGAGATTTATTTCCAGAAGAGTGCTACTAGAAAAGCCTGATGATAAAAAGCTAAATTCTCCAGGGTGTTTTTGTCTTCAGATCAGAAGTAGTTAGGGTGACTTCTGGGGTGATGTTGATAACAGATCCTATTACCAAGTATCTACAATGGTGTATCCAGGGACGGCTCTACTGTTGGGGACAGGAGATCCAATCCCACAGGAACATTATAAAGCTCACTGAAGTCTCTGTCATACAGACAGAGAGCAGGAGCGGTATAATGCAATGGAAATGGCAAACAGCATTAAGGTGCATAAGCTGTAGCCCTAGTGCTTTGCAGAGAGCTGGTGGGTGAGTGGCACAGCTGCTCTCTGGGGGTTTCCACTTGCTGGCCTTCTATATATGAACTTGGAGTTCATATATAGAGGTACATGGCAGCTCAAGGGATGTGAAAGAAGGGCTTGTAAGAGAGAACTAAAGTCCTCACAAAGTGATAGCACTTTTTCTTTGTGTTTTAGTGCTACTTTGGAAACAAGGGCCTATCCTGTCCCTGCTTTCTACAGTATGGATCCTTTACACCACTCAGTGTGCTCACAAACATGTGCACACCCCCCCCACATAAATGTTTTTATTAAGGTCTTCACCACATGAAAAGCATTGGATTAGGCACTGAGCATATAAAGTAGAGGTGGGGGTGTTGGCATTTGTAAACTAATGCTGTTAGCTGGCTACCTTTTTTGTAAGAACTCCTAGCACAAATAAGAAGAGCAGCTACAGAGGCCTTAGTTCCTGTAGTGACCTAAGCTATTCCTATCCAGTGAATGGCTGTGGTGACTTCAAGGGTGGGGTGTTTTCAGATGTGAAAAGTCAAGCAAATGTTGGTTGTTGTTCTTAGCACTGGTGCTGAAATGTGTAGGTGACTTAAGCAGTGAATTTCCCAGCACATTGTTGTCCACAGTTTTCAAAGACACTATTTCAAAACTTCATCACAGCTAAAATTCATCTCTGGATCACTAACTCCTTTGAGGACTAACCTGTCAGTCAGTGAGTACTTTCTGAAGAGACCCGAGGATACCCTGTACTGTACAAAGATTGAATTTTAGTGGGAACTTTTGTTTTCAGGGACAGGAAAAAACAAAACCTTCTGCATGCCAAATAATTTTGTACGTGCTCTAAGCTAAGAGCTTAGAGCCCTTTAATGCACACATTAAGAAGTGATTACTCTTCTGTCTTTCTGTGCCAAATGAGTCTTTATGTCATTTGGGCAGATGTTTTCAAATTTACCAGCAAACTAATTAAACACAATATAGGGGGTTTCTTTTTGCAAATTCAGTCATATTCCACATAAAAGCAGGGAGTGAAGGCAACCAAATGTACTTGACATGGATTTCCTCTGAAAGCTAACGTGTTTTGTAACCCAAATTAAGACTAGCTACCCTGATTTAATCTTATTTTAAGCAGTGAAGAGCAGGAGGACAGTAAAGGAAAGCACAGCCCCTGTGTGAGGATCCAGCCATGCTGTTGGCAGGAGATGGTTGATCTATGCCCCAGCAGGTTTTGGGTTCTGCACCATTTTGCTTGTAACAGTGCTTACAGCTTCACTGAAGGCAATACCTGTTTCTTGAGTAGGTGAAGAATTTACTTTGCTAAAGTGTCTATAAGGGCTTGTGCATACAGTAGGAAGGAAAGTAGGATTTATGGTAAATGTAATCCTGCCTTTTTGCTTCTTGTGAAACTCTCCCACAGAGATCAGGTTTATTTTTTTTCCCCTCCCTCCCTCTTTTTCACTGTCCCCTCCAAGGAAACAAAGTAGTCTCAAGTATCTGTGTTCAGTTTAGATTACCAAGAAATAGCTATTGTTCAGTATGTTAAAAATAAATTAAATCATATTTTGCTCAAGGTCTAACAACTGTGTCTGATTATCATGTGGTATTTACTAAATCTAAGGCAGTCATAACAAGTATTGTCATAATAAACATTTTAAAATGCATGCATGCATAAACCTGCTGCTAATAGGGAATATTCAACACGTGGCAGATGCTTGTTTCTAGGGTTTTTAAAATTCAAAATGGTGCCTACAGTTTCTCTTTTAGAGAAGTGTGATGCCATCTAAATAAATGGCTTCATCTTAAAAATCAATAGTCATCCATAAGCTATCTTCAGCTTCAGTGGTAGTTGTATGATCTTGTCTTGCAATGTCTAGGGAGGTCTCTGTTTTTCCATTTGTAAATGCATTTCCAAAAACAAAGCACTTGCCTCTGCTCCAGTTTGTCAACAAACACATTCATGTGTGTGCTCTCTCTGGATGATCACCCAGCTTTCTGTATGAAAATGGCACCCTTGGGCTTTCCCAGTTTCTTACTTCCAAACAGTGAATTATACAGGCATGTGGGGCTGTATCCATTGCTTGCATGCAGGTATTTCATGTGTGCCTGTGTGTGAAAACACACGCTGGCAGTGGAAGCAGCCACAAGGAGAAGATTTTAGCCCATGCTGACATAATTATGTTGCCTCCAGCCTTCTCCCCATGCCCAGTGTGCTGTGAGCCTACCTATGTGGGCTTGGGTAGGCATGTCCTCCTCTCTCTGCAGATCCAGGCACGATGAGATTGGCATCAGCACAACCCCAGCTCCCACGCACAGGGCTCTGCTGACTCAGCACAAACACGAAGCTCACAATTTACGATGATATTAAGATGCTTGACGCTGGTGATTGATTTCCAGGCGGGTCCCTCTCTTGCATGTTTTTGAGGATCTGGCCCAGATGCTGCGTGCTGGAAAATGCCTGAAAGCTCCTTGGAGTCAGATGGCAGGGAGCTGTGACAAGGATCAGTGAGTTGGGCACTGTGGGCCGGGTGACCCCAGTCCCTGGGGACGCAGCTCTCTTGCCTGGTAAATGGATTTACACTGTACTTGTTTGCACGAATCGGTGCCTGACCTCGCGCTGGGGAGGAAGGACCAGTGTGGGGGAATGTTTGCAGAAAAGCATGCGACTTTAATTATGGGATTAGAATTAATTATAGGTAGGATTTAGCAAATACCTGCCTTTGAATACATTTTCCTGTTCTCCTGCCATACGGCATGCACTTGAATCCTCTGCCTAATGCTCTCTTCTGGGCAATTTGCCTGCAGTCTTGGTGGCAGGCACATTCGATGGAGACACTTAAATGACTGCCACTAGATCCCCGTTCGGCGATGGGCTGCGTCAGGCACACAAGCCCGGACCTGGTAATGCGGAACACCCAAAGTGATCAAAGTGCAGAGCTGCCTCCCTGCTTATCAGCACGGAATCGCGCTGCTGGCACGGAGCCTGGGGCTGGCCGCCGATGTGTCCGAGCACAGACTGTGCGACGTGGGAACTGCGCTCAGGGCTCCTTCTCTACAGGGCTGCTGCTGCTACCGAGTGCTGCACCAGGAGCTCCCTGCAGGCCACAGCCACTGACACTGTCCAAGGAATTCGCCTTATCAGATGGAACGGGTTTGCTGTGTGTGACACGCTGCAGAGGAAGCTGGTTTTCATGGAAGTGCTTTTATAGTCACCTAACCATTTCCTAGGGATGTTGTTCATTTGGGGATTGCTTTGGTGACATTTCCCATTTACTGCCATTCCACTAGCCCCAAAATAAAGCAAAGACAAACAACTGGTGATGCACTTCAGACTGAAGTGTGTGATCCAGTAGGCTGAACCTTGAGGTGCTGATACTGAACTATGGTGCTTGCTGGTTGCAAAGCAGTGTGAGCAGGGAACTGCAGGCTTGCTTTGGAAACCTCCCTTCTCAGCTGTCACTCATCATTCTTTGCCTTGCTCTGCCCTGGGATAGGTTGTGCTGGCTGCCTGCAGCAGAAGTCTCCCAAAGTTTAATGGTACAATTGTATGTATGTTATTATGGTACAATAGTTTGCAAAGTGTATCACAGCATTTTACTGTTTTAACCCAAAGCAGTGCCTCTAGCAGTGTTGCTATGGATTATACTCACTGGTAGAAGTGTAAAAAGTTTCCATTTCACTACCTCTTGGGTCAGCCAGCTACAGCTTTGTGCACAAGCTATACGATAGCAATTAGCTCTAAATTACAAGTGAATAATCTGCACAGTTCACTGTTAAACTTGTCAGTGGAATGCTCCATCTCATCAGATCTATGGGAGTAGACAGAAGTGAGGGAAGAAGACTATCTGTTTCTGTGAAAAATAATAAACTCAAGTATATCCTGAATCTTGGGGCAAATATGCATAAGTGGCAGAATGTTATTCTGAAGGATATATACCAGTTTTACTGGTTAGAGAACTCTTAGTTCCTCATTTGATTAATGAAATTATTGTACTAAAAGCAGAAAAAAAATTGTCAGCTTTATGAAGGTGCACTGAGTCCTAAATCTGTCTATATATATATTATTATTATATGTCATGGTTTAGGATTTTCTGTCTTGTGTCTGGGAAGATTAATTAGAGAAGGAGCATTCTGTGAATCAGTAGATCTCAATACCCTTAGGAAAGCTTAGATGTGCATGCAAAAATTCACTTCATTGCCATCTGCAAGATACAGTGAGGTGCTAGAGTATATATTTTTCTTAAACACTTCACAAAAGGTATCAATGGAAAGAAAAATCCTGATTACAGAAGTGTTCTTGATAATGACAGTGACTGATTGTTGCAAGTGTTGCAGGGAAGATAATCTGTTTTACTAGTTCAAGTGTTACATAAAGAAGAACAGCTGTCTGCAGTTGTAATATTCCTATAGGCTGGACTTCTCAGCCTAAGGTATACTTGGTACCAAACCTAAGGAGACAAGGCAAAAGTGGCCAGAAGCTGCTCTTGGGCTTCCCTTGCTCCTGAGTAGCAAGTTCTGTTTCAGTCACTGGTGCCACTTGAGGTCTGACCTGCCCTGCATGGCCTGTAGGCCACTCACAACACCCTGCTGAGGTGTGACATCCTGCCATGCCACAGCCACTGCCACCGTGTCTTCATTTTGGGATAAAAGGGTTGCACTGTGTCCTGGGTGGACAGAACACAGCCACAGCTTTGGAAAAGGCAGGTGTCTGTCTCTGCTAACACCTGATCTGGTCAGTGTTCTGCTGTGGGACACTTTGGGAGGCCAGGGCTCCTGGTAGCTCTAGGCTGCCTGAGGCAGGTAGGAGGGATGGCTCTTTGAAAAGGGGTAAGTTTTAGCCTTTTTGTTATCAGTGATGAAGCAGGATGCTCTCTGAGGCTTAGAACTTTCTAGCTCTTTTTAGCACTGTGTGCATTAAATTGAAATGCTTTACATTGATCCATTACAGCGAGCCATTAAACCCTGATAAGGAATCAAGATCATCAAATCTCATTAAGAAAGAGAGCCTAATTCTGGGTTCTGGTTCTGCACAGGTTCCTTGGTTGCAGTCTTTTGGTTATAAAGAAATTTTATTTCATGTAGTGATCATACTCCAGCCTTTGCAATCCAAACAGTGGTTACTTTAACAGTCCTGTGAGTTCTTGCACTACAAAGCAAGAAATCTGTGCGGGACTCTTGAAGTACTTGGTCTGATCTTAATTTGAAATAATTTATTGTTCTCTGTGACTCCTGTTGCAATCCTGTGGCCTTATGCATTGCCTTCTTGCCAGAAAATTTGCTTGATTGCCTCTGTCTGAAACTGGCACAGCATAGCATTTCTGTTCCTTTTCTCACTTTGATGGCGTACAAAATGTGTTTTCTTGGCTCTTGCCCTCATGCTGTTTCATGACTTTTTTTTTTTTTAAATAAAAGCAAAAGGCTTTGGAGGCTTTATTTTGGAGACAAATTGTTACCATTTACAATATTTCCGTTCACTGTGCTTTGAGGAGCCTGTTGAGAGAAAGAGCAGCTTCTCTCTCCCTTATTTTTATTTGCTGTGCTCTAACTCTGCCACTTCCCAGAAACCCAAAGTCCCAGTCCAAGGGAGATATGAAAACAGTAACAAATGTCTGTAAAATATTTTTCTTGAAAAAACTTCCCCTCAGACAATTTTTTTTGGAAGGCTATTTGCCATAAAAAAATTCCTGCCCTTAGCATACTTTTCCTACCTTTGCTCAAACAGTGGAAGAAATAATCTTGCCTTAGAAGGTTAAACATACCAGACTGCTCCACCCAGAGAGAAATCAGGAGTATGCTTTAAAATTATTTAGCAACAGTTATTTTCCTATTACATGATAAAATATGGCAGGTATCATATTTGTTAGGATGTGCTAATCATGAACTGACACACCGTTCACAAAATTCAAGCAGATCTCATCTCACGAACATATTTCCTAAATGGGTAAATGATTTTACTATCATGCTACTTTTCTTGATAAATACTAAGATGACAATAACTACAACTAAACACTCGGTTAAAATGGTTTCAAAACTGAGCTTGTGATTTTTATGAAGGACCCTTTGTGCTCTGGGTCACACTTGTGGGCAGAATGAAGGTGGAAGTTGCTAGATGGATCTACCAGTGTAGATCTCTCCATCATCTGGCACTTGCATGCAAATCACCACTGAAAATCACCAAAAACTCTATGCTACCATGGCTGGGCTGCACTCACATCCCTGTGTCATGCCAGAATAGATCTGTTCCTAAATACCTTCTGATTTTCCCTCTTGTGCAGCAGGTAAGAAATGCATCTTACTGCAGTCTGTTTCAGCACAAAAGCACACATCAGTGGAGGGGCAGAGAGACAAAGTTACAAGTCATCGTTACTTGTTAACAAGTGGTACACAGTGGTACACAGGCCTACACAGATACCCCTCACTTCCCAGTCTGCAAATGCAGAAATAAGGATAACAGGACACAACCCAAAAAAACTTCAACCTGAGTTGTCAAATACTCCCTGTTGGTTTGATTCAGTGAATCCTTATAGCAAAGGTTTGCCTCGCCTCTCTAAAGCACAGCAAAGAAAAAGGATACTTCTGAAGCGCACACACACACACACACACACACACACACACGCAAGACCCTCCCCACCCCACTCACACACACTTATCCTGGATCCATGAAAATATATAGTCATTTAAATTCCAAAAATGTCATGAGGTGGAGTTAATTTCCTATATGCAATCCAATATGCTATGGTTGAAAGGACTTGAAATAACCGTATGTGTCACCTTGGAACAACATAACCAAGACCAAACGAAAGCAAAGCCAAGCCCTTTAGAGCAAATACTATCAGTCACTCAAGTCTCTCAGCTGTACTCAAGGAAAACAATCTGAAATGTTCAGTGCAGCCATTTGGGCTCATGATGATTGAGACTAACAAATACACAGCCTGGAAAGCTGGTCAGTGCTCAGCTCTGGGGACTAGCAGTTACAAAATATCCACAGCGGGAGCCGGCACTTGTGTTTCATCACTGCTGCAGCCAGGATGAAGGGACAGGCTGACAGACATGCAGCTACCCAGCTGCTCAACTGGATCAAAGGTGGACACCAGCCTCTCTTCAGCTTCTTGGAGCACTATGAGGCAGAGCTGGGGCTGGAAGCACAGGAGAATATAGGATTGGAGAGGATAATTAAAGCACTTCAATCCACAATTGAAATCCAAGCCCCTGATCAGGGACTGATAAGATGTGCCTGAGCTGTCCGGCCACTGAAATCCTCCTCAAAGGCACCTTGGTCCCAGTGCACAAGGCTTTCTTGGCACTGGGTGTGGACTTGAGGCTCCCTTTGCCTGTGGAAACCTCCCAGGCTTCCAGACAAAGTCTCTTGTGGCTTTCCCTCCTCCCTATGGCTTCTTGGGTGTGCTGTGACCTGTGCCAGCTCTTACCCACCTCTTAGCTGATGCCTGTAGCTTGCTGGCTCAGGCATGCCTGGGAGAGAATGCAAACTTCAGAAGCACCTTTTGCTAATGGAAGGAATTAGAGCTGTGTTCCTCAGCCCAAGTAAGACTGTGCTTGAGCTGCTGATGGTTGCTTGGAGTTTGAAAGAAAAATTTGGCACCTGCTTTCAAAAGAGGATTTTGAGCTATGAGCTGAGAGTGGAGGGACTTGTGCCTGTGTACTTCTTTCACCAGAAGGCAGTTAAACCCAGGAGAGAGCTAGGATTTAGGATAAACTGCAGTCTTCAGCTTTTCCTATTTGGCTGGCTTAGGCAAGTCCCCAAACAGTGGCTTTTGTGAATCCTCCTCCAAGGCACTTAACTCCACTTACACACATGCATGGACTCCCAGCATCTAATTCAGGCATGTGGACTCAATTATGGAGCCAGATACAAACATCCCCTCATGGATTAAGATTTGAAAGGTTCTGTATCTTGTATTGTTGATCAGCTAAGGCCTCCATTCTCTGCCCCGTCCTCCTCTTTTTGTTTCCAAACCTAGACTTTTTAAAAGCAGGTAAGTATTATTAAAAATAATTCTCATATCTCTGCAAAGGTGTCGTCGAGATGTGTGCTAGATATTCCCAGGATGATGCATTTAAATCAACAATGACTAATTCAACAAAATCTGGCGTTAGAAAAAGCAGTGCTTAAATAATGTCCTATCTTTCCCTGCAAACTTTTTCCACCAGATTCTTATTGCTGAACATCAGAACCAAAGGTTTATGGCTACCTATAGGCCATGGCTCAACCAAATTAAAAAATAAACCTGCTAGGCTGGTATTTCTCTAGCAAGAAAAATGGAATTATGTTTCATACCAGCAGGATGGCTATCAGCAATGCTTAAAATTATTCTCATTTATGTGTTTTGTTTGACCTTGAGATGGGGCACCGGCATTAATTCCAAGTTAATTTTGCCATTGGTCAAGAAACCTGCTCAGATTTTCAGATGTTAGCAGAAATCACGTGTTCTTTATAGAAATACTTCTAATCTGCTTTCTGGAAGGTTTGCTTAACTGTGCTAATGAAAGAGATATTCTGGGCCATAATTATGGCCCACAGGATCAGGGTGAGACAGTTTTTTCTTGTTTGAACAGTGCTACCCGAAAATTGTTTCAAAATTCTCAAGAAGTTAAATAGTAAGGCCAATTAGATCCTGCAGGAATGAGCTCCTTAGAGCACTATACTCAGAATTTGTACTAGTAAAGTTACCCAGGGGCTAGTGTTTTCAAAGGTGTGTTTGCAGCTCTGTGAGACACTTGGAGAAGTGCCAGCACTGGATGCAGGGCGCAGTTTGGGCTGTGTTTAGAGCAGGAGCACTTTGCTGCTGAAGCAACACTAAATGGTAAGGTGCTTGTAGCTGAGAAGCAGCCAAACCAGCAGCCTTGAGCAAAGTGCTGGGAGAGTGCAGAAAGAATTCAAATAAAGAAATCAAAACCCCAAGGCAGCTTTGCTGGTGTTTCTGCATCTATATGAGTAGCTTGTGGTGATGTAGCTGTTTTCACACTGCTGGCTGAGGGGATCCCAGAGCACAGCAGCTTCATGGCAGGCAAAGGAAGAAATGCCTGGAGGAAAGCTTGGTCTGGAATGGAGGGGAATATGTGAAGGAATTAACTGAGATACCAGAGATTTAACAGTTCTCTGCTTGGAACTGAGAGGTAATCCAATTTCTTCCATCGCCACCGATTTAAGCTTTAATAATAAATCAGCAGTGATTATACTGGACAAAAATCTGAAAGCTTTTATAATCTCTGAGAGTGTATGGCACCCATATTTGCTCTTTCATTGGATACTGTTCTCATCACAACTTTTTGAAAGTAACATTCAGAAAGGGGAAGTAAGGCAAATTTATGGAGGGTTTTCATCTCTTCTTTTAAGACATAGAGAGCAGAATGTACAAACTGCTGCCACATGACAATGTCATTGCCTTTAAATGGATTCGTTTCAGGTAGTATCTTAGAAATAAATTATTGCCCTCCAACCTAAAAGGCAGTAATCAAAATCACTAAGAAATTGAAAAAAACCCTCAATTTGGTGTATTTAATTTTTTGTCAGTTTTGTTTCTTTTGCCTACTCAGGCTCTAGACTGGATTATCTCCTAATATGCGTACAAATCTCATAAATCACCTTTGAGAACTGCTGTTAAACTCTACTTATGCTTTTCCTGAATGCCTTCTTACTTCCCTCTCCTCTCTCTCTGACTAACAGCTATATCTTGTTTTATCCTTTCTTGTACTTAATATTTATTCCTCAGATAAAACAGTCTCTTAACAATGGTATATTGAAAATTATTTACTTTTGTGGGTACTGTAATAAGGATTATATTTATTATAATAGTAAGGATCACATGCCATTATGTCTTTGGTTTGGAATGAAGTCCTCATCTTGATTAAATGTGACACCTGAAATAAACTTGTGTTCAGAGGACTAAGCCATGACAAGTTACCCAGAGGAAGGGGAGAGATTTGTGTTTTCTGCACTTGTAGTCATCAGTGTATTGTGACCATACAACACTGCTGTGGCATTCATAGCCCAGTGATAACTGTTATGGAAGAGAAGACAAACCTACTTATTTTTCATTTGAAAATGCAAAATTGTTAACGCAATATTGCTGAAGAATTTCCTGGCAAGTTTTCCCTTGTCTGCCTCAGGCAAAAAATGATTGCTGAAGTTTAATACTTTATGAAACCTCCTGACTATGAAGGTCTAGTAATTCTCCTTGGGAGGATCTGTGGCACAGATAAAATGCGGAAATCTGAACAGATATGATGGAAAACTACGTGCAGTAGTGACTGTAACTTTGAGAAACTTGTGTTCCACCAGTTCATGTGTATTGATTATACTGTTGAATATCTATTTTTTAAAGTAAAAAGTGTATTTCCTACAGTTCAGTAATTTGGGAATGATCTGGAATAGATTTTTCTCAAGTTATTAAATTAATTACTTCCATGTAACAATTAGCAACATTAGAAGCTTGTGAAATTCAGCAGTCAGAGGACTGGTCACTTGTGCAGACAGGCAATTTGGCATATGTAGATAACCTCATCAATTTCAATGACAACTGTAACCTGTATAAAATTTGCTAGTTGTTAAATATTTTAAATTTAATCTCAACCTATATATACCCAGACAGTTATCCATGCAGTAGACTGTAGCCTGTTTTTCCTAATCAAGCAAAACTACAATGAGAATTTTGCTCAATTAAGAACTGAATAATTTGGCTGACTTTTACTCAGTTCTTGGCAGTAGGAAAAAACCTGGTCTTTCCAACAGTAAGTGCCAGTGCAAAATATTTTGGCAAGGAACAAATGTCAGTTTAGATCTATGAAATTACCATTTTCAGGCAGTAAAATTAGAATCATTCTGGTTTATATTAACTTAAAAATACCCAAACCCTGGCCAGCTATTGTGCAGCTAAGTAAACAGGTATCCACTACCGGCCCAGATTCTGTTCTCAGTTATAGAAGCATTTTGACTGCAGTGGAGGTAATTCCTATTTATAAGCAGAAAAAACAGAATCGCTGAGTCCTAACTTTTGCATGTGCCTTATTTATTGATATTGGTATTCTATTGTAGAAATTGTCAGAGTGGTTAAATGTATCTGGTTTGAAGTGGACAACAGTGATTGTTACTGAAACCATTTTACTGCATTTTCTCTTGCCAGTTACAACATTTAATGGGATGTCCCAGATGAACAGCTTCACTAGCCTAGCCCCTCTGAGCTAAAAGGAAATTTTCCAAAGATGGAAGAGTTGGAAGATAAGTGGGAGTGTTGCTTTCCTTTAATTATTTTCTTTTAAGGAAATGTTTTTCTTATCATTCTTTTAATCTATTCAAAACTATCCTGAAGTCTTCCTGGAAATTGGGCTGGAAATGTCATGAGAACAGACATTATTTCATATATCTGATTTTTTTTTTTCCAACTGGCGACAAAGATCCCATTTAATTAAATGAAAGCAGACTTTGGATGTCTCTGTTGATGTACAGACCTACAGGCAGTAGGAGAATGAGGAAAGAACCTGTAATGTAAACCTATCACATTAAAAGTACATACTTATGTTCAGACTTGACTATTGTTTTACAAGGAACTCCCAAAAAATATGCATGTGGATCCCATTTCCTGCAGAAGTTTTCCTTAAACACTCATGAAATCAACATCTCATACTTCAAAGATTTCTTAGTTTAGCTGGAAGTAGGCCTGTAAATGTTCTACTCATATCCTTCACCATGGGTTAGCTGATGCCACCAGAAAAGCCACATCATACCTGTGCAAAAGACTGCTCCTCACTGGCTGGCTTGGGAGCTCTGCGGGCCAAGTGTCAGTGTTGCCATCAGGTCTATAAATCTGCTAGATCATTCGTGTGCTGGAGTTTCTCTTGCCATTGTGATGAAGAAATAATTGAGTTGCAGAATTCCACCCGTTACATATGAAGCTCATTGAATTTTATTCTCTAACAAAAGCGTTCTTTTGTAAATGAGGGGGGAAAAAAGTTTAAATGTAAATGGATTCATATGGTTTTTGTACTTAAACCCATTTAGTTACATCATTATTTTGCCAAATAACATGACATGGACAAGTTAGATGTTAGCCTTTTTTGTAATTTAACCAAAGGGATCATGCATATTGTGTGCTGCTACACACAATATCTTTGTCCAACCACAGAAAATTAGTGCAAAAAAAAGCATGGGAAGAACCAGGCTTACAAATGTATTAAACTCACTACTAAAACACTTTAAACTTACTCATAGTTCAGCCTTTTTCACTCTTGGTGATGATGCCTCACTGACTAAAAGTAATCATCCTAAATTGAATTGTTTTGCAAAGAATTGCAATGGTGCCATTGTAATTATAATGTAGATACTTCTCAAGAAAAGCCCAATTTGAAGGTTGCCACATTTTAGAATGCATTTCTATGACCTTATTCAGCTGTGTACTGCCACAGGATGTACATTTTTAATGAGCTGAGGTGACAGTGTCCAGAAAAGCCAATGGTTTTTACTGCAGAACACAGCCTCCCCCACTTGTTACCTCTGAATGTGGGGCTGGTGTTCTGATTCAGAATGGTGAAACGTTCATGCGCTGAATGTTTACTATTCTCATCAGATATTCTTTCTTCCTACAGTGCTGGAAGGGAGTGGGTTAGAAAATTATAATTGTGAAATACTGTTCCTGGCTCTTATGAGAACATGCTGCCCCAAGAAAACGAAGGAAATACTGGCTTACACTTTTTCCAAATGAATTTTACTCCAATTGTGGCAGTAAGTGGCAGTAAACTTTTTTATGCATTGCATTGTCTCCCACAGTTACCAGTCCCTGCAGCTGATTGCTTACATGTGAACATCTGACTTCAAATAAAGCCACACAAGAGACCCCAAGTCAGTCTTGATGAGCTCTCTTCAGGGCTGTGAGATGCAAAAATGTAGTTTCCTGAAAAGACATTTGTCAAGAAGATGGCAGGTCTTACTGGAAGGAAGCTTTACAACTCTACACTTTACACTCTGATACTCATCTCTAAATTAAATGTAATTTAAAAGAATCTTCCATTGCATCAATGGCATTGTGCATGAGTAAAATTGGGATAACATGGCTGAACCGAACAAGTGTCTCATGTTTGTAGCTGATTCATCTCCTGAGAAACAGGAAGGGAGCCTTCCTTACTGCCAACTTTCCCATATGTCATTCACAGACTGCAAAAGTCTTGGGGAGAAAGAAGGTGAAAAGGGTAAAGAAGCACAGACCAAAAATCATACTGGCCTCTAGTACATTAAAAAGAGAAAAGAGTGTAATACGGTCTGGAGTTTGTTTTTTTTTTAATCACGTAAGTCCTTGTCATGCTGTAAACAGCTGATTTTGCTGAAGCAAGACAAAACAAAGCAGGGCATAATTTGGGTAAAATGCATGAGGAAGCCATGTCTTTGGCATGCACTGGCCTCCTGCCACAGGCTGTTTCCAGTGCTCCAGCTGGGTGGGAAAGAGATGCTGCAGTCCATGTTGTCTTCACCTATTCAGTTTCTCGTTCCTCCACCTCCCCCCTCTCCCAGGGTGGCAAAGCAAGCCAGCCTGGGGCTGCTATCCCAGAGGATTAGCCCTTTGCTCTAGGGGCAGGGGAAAGACTCCTACCACCATCAGTGACCCCCACATTCAAGCTTAGCTGCCCAGGCTATGACATGCTTTTGGAGCTGAACTGTTATGACTTAAGGACTAGGTCGTGCTAATGAGTGAAAAAAGCTGAAATGGGTGATGGAAATGAGCCTCTGAAAGCAGTGGGAAGGCTGGTACTTGCATAGTTCTGTACAGGCAATACTGTTATTCCTAAGGAAAGAGTACTATTTCTACAGCTGTAATCTAAGACATTTTCTTCTTTAGCACCACAGCTGCACACTGGGATTCATCTTGGCTTAATGCAAATGCTACATAGGGCAGTTCAGGGATGGTCAGCTCTTATGAGCAACTGCCACTTTGTAAGCTTTGGAGTTACTGCAGCCTTTAGGAGACAGAATGGGTTTGGCATTTAAAACTCACCTTGTATAACTTTCCTAATTCCACATACAGTCACCGTAACTAATTTGTGGCAAAAACAGAGGAGAATTAGATGTTCATGGATCCTTATTTTTAACCAGAATAAAAAATGGATTGTTAGCAAGTATATTTATAAAATCAAGCACACTGAATGCCAAGTGGTGTAGCATCTGAAGACCAAATGTTTCTTATCTATGTATATATATTTAAATACTGACAGGTGCTGCAGCCAGTTCAAATGTCTGTTGGAGCAATTTTTGATCAGGATGGAAACTGCATTGCGTTTTCATGGGCAATCCTTGGGAGTGGACACGTCTCGGTGTGGATGTTGCCCTGTAGGTGGCGTGAGCCATCCGCTCAGCACAGACACAGGTCTAACACTCCTTTTGCATTTCAGCAATAAAAACATGCTCACATAACTGTCCTTTATATAGGTGCTGTGGCCCATGTTGGCTGCTGCACGGGTGTGTTTCACTGCCTTCTGTGTTGTGATAAATGAATGACATTTTTTTCTGGTAAAGGTAAAATCGTATTTTAAGACACAGTGTTTTCCTGTGCCTTTGAATGAGGAAAGCCTTCCTTTATTTTGGGTACTTCGATCACATACAGAGAGCTCATTACAAACAGAGTATTCCCCGTGTTGGCCAGAGCAAATATGATAAAAACTAAGCATTAACAAATACCTTTCCTTTTAGTCCTTTCTGGCTCCCTGTCTTTTAGACTGTATTTAACTTTTCAGACTCGCTCATTTGTCAAAAGGCAAGAGACTTTGCTTTTTAGCTATCATGGAAGTGTATCAAGTTGGAATGTGCTTTGCTCTGAGCACAGCAAAACCTGCAGATTTTTCTGATGGTGAGCAGAAAATGGTAAGCATGAGCCCTTTGATCCTAATCATTCTATATTTAGGGAAGAAAGGGAACAAAGTTTGTGTGTCTGCAGTTCCTATGCATTATAACTCCCATTTAGGGGTCATATGCATTCCTGGCTGGGTTTAATCACAGTGTGAAATAGTGTTTGTATTCCACATCTGGCCATAGAAGGAGGAGGTAACATCTACATTCAGATATCTTTTCTGCTCCATTCAGCACTACCAAATCTCAGAAAAAAATCGTGCACATCTAGGTAAAAAGTGAGGAGGGAGAGAAAATAAAAGGAGAGGGAAGTCAAAGGAGGATTGTCTGGTGAGACCTTAAATCTTCATCTCTTCACAGCCACTGTTACCTGTGCTAACTATAATTCTAAGCTGGGTAGAATGGACATCAGGTTTCAGGTACAGTAAAGAAATTTGTATCTCAAGGTACAAAAATATGTGTCTCTAGAAGGATATGAAGGAATATGTTGCACAGTGACTGGAATGGGTCTTGTGTCTGAGCCTGAAGGACAAGGTGTGCAAAGTATGCAAGCATCTGAGACTTGAAATAGATCCCTCATGACATTGTCAGGTATGCCTGTGGGTGGAGCAGGGAAAACCTCACCAGGCATGTTCAGCACCTGTAGATACAACATGGGCTTGAGTGTTTGGCACTCACAGTGTGCGCAACAAACTCCCCAGGTATGATCATGCTGAGATATGCCAGGGGTTGTGAAGTTAGGAACACAAAGAAAAAGCTCATTTGGAAGAGGAAAAGAATAAATTTTGCAAAAAATTCAGCTAACGCCTGGCTAACCTACGGTCCTATTTTTACTATTTAATCCCATTCAGACTCCTAAGATATCTCTGAATATTCTGAGTCCAGGAGAGATGCAACCAAAGACAAGATTAATACAGAAGATTTTTTTTTCTCATTTCTGCAGCACAGGCCTGTATACCGCAAGTAGTGATTTCACAAAACGCAGTGGTTGCAGTCACATCTGAGGTACATAAATAATGTAACTCTTGTTTAGATTCCTGAGGTTGCACACCTCTAGGAAAACAATCTCCTCTTGGTATATATTTAATTGAGTTCAGGAAATAAAAATGTCATTGTCAGTGTTTCACAGGCCAGAGCTAAACCTTTCCTGAGAGAGGTGTTAATAATACCCAGAGGAGCGAATGAACTCACAGCAGGCAAAAATTATAATAAAAACAATAATAAAAAGTCAGATTCCTACAAGTCTCATTTGGTTCAACTGCAGATTGTAGGAGATTTCTCATAAAAGTATTTGATATATTTTAATGTGACTCTACATTGGTTGGGAAAAAACAAACATAACCTGTTGAGAGTTAAGATATTAGAACTCTTCCTCATCATGCTAAATTTTCAGCAAAAAAACTGCAGGCCACTGTGCTTAACTGAGCCGGGTAAGCCTTTTAGCTTATCAAACATCACATGGAAAGTTGGGGCTGAGTAAGTGTTAAAGCTTTGTTAGGATGGCGTGTCCTCAAATAATTGTGGAATGCCAAAGACAGAGCTTCCCGTGTTCCTTCAGGCTGAGCAGGGATGCCAAGTATACAGAATTGGAAGCTGTCTGTCAGGGGTTTTTTATTTGCTTGATATTGTGCAGACAGCAGAGACAAAATACCAAAAATGCCTGAAGTCCTTATGACCTTTCACTGCAAACTGTGAACTTTGTCCGCTAAACTCAAATTTCTGTTTACACTGTCAGCACAGGCTCCATGCTGTTGCCTTTTCTTTGCCTTGTCAGTTTGTCATTTATCAAGGGACAGCTTCACAAACACTGCACAGGAGGGGGGACCTGAGCACATACCAGACCTTTTGCACATTCAAAATACTTAAGTCTCCATTCTTTGGATTACTTAAAACTAGCTGTAATGCAAGTAAAGTAGCATGAAATACGCTGTTTGCACCCAAAGGAAGTATTCTATAGAAAGTCTTAGCTTTGCCATCAGCTGGCATAGCTCACATTCCCAAGTTGGGCCCTGAGTCCTTGCTGCTGTACAGCTGACTCCATTTACACCATCTTCCATTTACATGGGAGTACACAGTTGACTACTGACTGAATGCTCCAAAATACATTCAGTAAAGAGCTGCATTGCCTTCTTAAATGAAATATCCCTGATTTCAGCATTATGCTTCAATATTCATCCACCCTTGTAAATGATGAGCTAGACTTTTGCAGAGAACAAGTGCAGGGGAAATTTCAGATGTGTAAAGTAGAAATTGTGAGTAGAGAGAGTGGAAAAGTGAGGATGACTGAACACTGGCATTGATTGCCAGGGAGGTTGTGGAGTCTCATCCTTGGAAATAATTCAAAAGCTTTCTGGACATGGTCCTGGGCAACCATGGCTTGAGCAGGGGGATGGACAAGGTAACTTCCAGAGGTGCTTTTCAACCTCAACCATCCTGTGATTGTGAAATTGTTCCTATGGAAGACTACTGTGAACTGTAATTTTTGCTGCTATTTGCATAACTTTGCCCGTTGAAACAGGACAGCCTTAATCAGTTACTTAAATAAACCTGACAGCTACAGAAAACTCCTTTGAAATTAAATACAAGGTTGAATTATTTAACAAATGTTTTAGCTGAACTCGTAGTATTAGATGGGCACTTATTCTGACTGTATTTCAAATTTCATTTCACACTGTGGTAGCATTCCTTAAACTTTACAAGGCAAAGGTATTAATAGAGTTGTGTCTGAACTTTTTAGGGTCTAGAAAACTGTCTTAAAGTATAACATTTCCTGAGAGACTTCTGCATAGAAAATACATTGGTATTTTCAAAAGAAACTGAGTGAGTTCATAAGGAATCATTTCACTGATACAGTATGTTAATGAGACTTTTGAAAGAAGACTTTTCACTTAGTGCTACATTTCCCTGAATGTGAAAGCTATGGAAAATGTGTGGAAAACAAATGCAAAGTGATGATGGCAGCTGTATGCTCTATATGTTACTGTTAATGAGCTACCTGTTAATAAACCATATGCTTCGGCATATAAACAGGAGAGTTTTTACATAACGCAAAACCCATGAGAAGATTATTGGTTGGTGTAACTGTTTCTCAAATCAGAGAGGCACATTGTTCCAGTCTGCCACAAACTTCCTGTTATCAGTATAAAAATCTGCTGCCTACTGGCTTCAAGTTCTTTTCATGCGAGTTGGTCTGGGGAGCAGGGGACTCGGAAGCAGAGAATTAATGAGCAGCAGGTTCCTTGGATCTTTGCTTAGCACAGCCTGGGATCATAAACTTGTCATCGTGGTCACTAACAGCAAGCAGGAGGTATCTATACAATATCCCCAGTTCTAATGATTTGTGGAGGCAAGTTCATCTTGCTCTTGTTACGTGTTCTTCTGTACTGGAGCTTTATGTGTCAATTATCGCTGCTAAAGCCCTAAACAAGCCCCTCTTCTTCAAAACACAGACAAAAGCAACCATTGGTTTTATTCACAATAATGCTTGGATTAGTTAAAGAAACCACATTCACCAACAGGAAAAGAAAAGTAAATTTCTAAGCTATTGAATAACACTGCTATGTTTGGAAAAGATTTGTCTTTTGTAATTCTCCTTTAATTTCCTCCCATCCAAAGCTGCTGAGAGGAAACTGATGCTAGGTTTTCATGAGTGAGTAAAGGAGTCCAGCAACTGACTCCTATTTAAAATAAATGGTCCTGGAAATGTAAGGTAACATTTCCATAAATACTTGAGTAATTTGAGGTTTAGTTCTACTAAAAGTCATCCAGTATTTCCAGCTCCCCAAGTCAGACAGGGAGAAGGCAGACTGGTGAACTAATCCTTATTACCAGATAAGTAGGGATTGAATGGAAGCACATAAAGCACAAGAAAATGAGGAGGAAACTGAGGATGGAGAAGATGCCTGTGTTCAAGAAGTTTATACACTGAGAGGCATCAAAGGCAGTTCAACAGGAAAAAGGATAGACAGAAAAAATATCAGGCTATATAAACTGAAACATTACTTTCAGTCACTTAGGTTTGCTTTGGATTTTAAAATACAACCTCAGTAAATCCACATAAAATTGTATAACTTTATCACCTGACCCAGTGCCTCTGAATTCAGCACAGCATTTTTTCATTTCATTCTGCTTCCTGATCAGATTAGAAACTGTCTGAAGTTAAACTGTGCATTTTGGTAACCTTTCTGAATAGTTTTGCTTTCTTCATTTCAATTGTTGTTTTTAAATTTAAAAATATTATTAAAATACCACTTTTGGGTGGGTAGTGACTACCATGACACTGTGTAGAAAACCAAAGCAATTTGAAGCAAGCTAGACATTCTAAGTACATTTTTAAAATACCTTATTGCTTAAATAAAATAAATCTCTTAGTCTAGCAATTACTTTCAGATGTATGATTGTTTATTTTTAAAGAACTGTCATGTTAACCATTTAGAACTGACAAGAACTATTTTGATACCTTCAAGAATTTTCTCTAACGTCGGCTCCCCTCCCTATGTTGGGAACTACATACTCATCTTCATTGTCTCTTGTATTTATCTTAATTTTGATGTATTTTATTTTATTATTAGAGGAAAAACTTAGCAGAGCTGTTTGTGGCAGGGTTTAGTTACAGGAAACCCAACAGCTAAGCCCCAGTTTCAGCTGAGACAATTAGACTGTTGATTTTGGTAGCAGCTCAGGACTTCTATTTGACCCAAATGCCTTTCAAGTGTATCTGCCAGTTGATGCTCAAGTCTGAAAATTTTCTGTATTCTTGCTACAGATAGAGGGCTTTGTTTCCTTTTCATTTCATTCTATCCAGATCTGAATGTTTTGCTGAAATTCTTCTCCATTCACTGGAACAGATTAAAAGAAAAAAAGGAAATAACAATATTTTCCAGAACTTTCAACCCCTTTTTAAGTTTGTTTTTCCCTTAATTCTCTGTTCCTTGATATCTGTGAATTGTTGAGGACAGTGTTTTTCTCAAAGAAATCCTGCCACTCATGAAAAGTAGTGGGTGCTAATTTGTAATGCTTAGCTTAACTGTTGCTTTTTGCTGTCTAGCAGCTATATTTAATAGCTTATATTAGTTTCACCTGTAGTAGGTTAAGCACTCTAAAATAGTGAACACACTTTTAAAATGCGATCTATATTATTATGTGACATCAGAAGATATTTATCGAAAGGTTTGAAAAAATTACTAATGAAAAGAGCTGTACTGTTACACAGTCTTTTCATCAGCTGCTACAGAAACTTTGCAGCTGAATTATCAAAGTCCACTGCCATTCTTGGATGATGTTTTGTTAAGTGGATGGGCTCTAAAACTTTATGGATGCTCCAGGGGAATGTAAATACTAGCTGAAAAGTGTTTTATTCTCTGTCAGTAGTTTGTGGGCTGGAGCCTTGAGCATTTTTTTTCTCTTTTTCTTTCTTCCTTTTTTTCTTGTTAGACTTTCACCCAGTATAGGGTAGGTCACAGCAGCGCATGCTGGGTGGAACAGTTACCAGGGACAGCTCCGGCTGCGGAGTGGCCAGAGATCCTAAAATCCTGTCACTGCACCAGTCCACCCCATGGGTTCATGTGCTCCCCAGTGGGTACCCAACCCAGTGAACCCCAGAGTGGGGTCTGTGCCAGGGCTGCTGCTCCAGAGCCACATTGTGGAGTCATGTTTGTGTAGCTCTGCTGGTTTTTCATTTCAGAGAAATTGTGTATGATTTCTCTGTGAGTGAGAAATGCTATTGAATGTGGCACTCATCCTCGTTAAAAGATGTCTGGAAAGTCTGAGGAATTTACGTGATTGATTCCTACCATGTAGATTCTGTTAATTAGCTTTCTAGAAACCAAAACAGAGTGCAGGACACTACTGCAATGCAACTTGTTAAGCAATAATGCATTTTTTCTTCCAAAAGTCGCACTTGATAACAAACAATAGTCAGAGGCATAAGATGACTGTGGACAGTATGAGCTAATGTCTCGTTGTCAGAAACTTTTCCATTAAGGCTCAGAATGATGTTTAACATATCCTTCCCATTGTTGAGCTAAACTAAACACTGTATTAAGTATGGATTTCTCAATGAATGTTACTGCTGTTTATTTTAGCATGTGCATACACATATGGAAGTGGACACGTGTACATATGCTTTCTGGGGATCAAAAGCACATCAATAGCGTGGTTCACTCTATTCTCAGGGTAAAATGTTTTTTGACATTTCTTTTTTAATGAAACCTGTGCTGACTCTTTTCTGACCATAAAAATAGATTTAAACCAAGCTTCTTTACATAAACATGAAATGCCAAAGTTACCTGTTCTCTCCTGTTAAACAATGGAGAATGACTGAAAGGGTAGATTTCTTTATCTATGATAAAAAGTGCTGCTGAGGATGATCACCAAAATTTATGTACCATATAATTCACCACTCAAAATTCAAACGCTTTGGTGTGTAGCAAAAACTTGAATAATTGATCAAATCCTGTGTGGGTGATGGCTTTAAGACAACTTCAGTTTTAAGCCTTTGCATTTTGTTTTTGACATTACATAGAACTTGCTTAGGATTGCAAAGCTGAATATACTTACATTTAGATTTCAGGACAGGGCAGAAGGACAGGTTGGTTGCTTTTCACTCTAAGAGACCTAGATTTCCTGATTGTGTTAGGCCCGGTGTTACTTGGTTGATTTTAAGTTGGTCCCTAGGGGGAAAAGAAAGCTTGTAAGAAATGCATGAGCACACTATTCATTTTTCCCCCACCAGAAATACTAAGAAATATTGGTCAAAACTTTCAAACATAGTGGCTTAACATAGTCTTGTAATTCCATATTCTGGCTTCTTATTCAAGGTCTACTGTTCAGAAGTATGAAAACCTGGCAACTCATTCACTTTTAGTAGCCTTTTCAGTTATTCAGTGCTTGAGAAAACTGATGTAGCAGTTTGAATTTGGACCAAAAATCCTAGTGTTCGGTGTTTTTGTTGGCAATCCTGTCATAATTATGCTGTAAATCAAAATACAGGTTTGGATTTCAAAAGTGCCTCGAGCCTTGTTCCCACCCTTCTACAGAGACACTGCATAACTTTTTCAGTTTACAAGGTATAAAATTATCAGTCTGAAATAGAGATGAAAAACTTTTACCTAATCTCCTATTTCTCCATGTGTGTTGTGCCCATGAAAATGTAATGCAATGCAATGCATAAATAAAATCATTAGTTCCAAAAAGGCATTGTGCTTGGAACTACCAAAGTCCCAAGCATTACTGCACCCATAGTGTGAGGATACTGAAAAGGGGAGTCACAGACAATGCTAGTGTCCTATATAAAATAAAATCTGCTCTGCTATTTTATAGTCTGATCATTCTCACACAGCTGACACCAAGTCCTATGTGCTTCGCCTGACACAAATCCCACTGACATGACTGGGAAGAAGTCTCTGCAATCTGCTGAGTTCCGCTGCCATCGAGATGTTTAGGGTTCAGTTGTGGGTGGAGCATTTGAGGTAAGTGTGCTCCAGCTGGAATGAGCATGTGCTCGAGTGCTGTGCTGGATCAGAGCTGGGGATGTTCCTGGAGCTCTCTGCATATTCCCTGCCCTCAGCTGCTCACCGTATTCACTGCACTTGCTGCTCAGCATCCATCCCACATGGAGCCATGGGCTACTGAAACCCAGCTCACAGAACAGCAGGGTGATTCCTCTTCACATGTTGATCTGCTTTGTGTTTGAAAGTTGAGGTATTTGGCCTAAGATCTTCCTTGCCTGTGTTTTCACTGTCCAGAGCCACTGGTTTCCCAGCAGTCAGAGTAAGCTCTCCAAGGAGCCAAACACATCCAAAGTTCTCTCTCCATTTACTTTTGGCATTTTATCAGCAGGGGCAAAATGCAAACTCAAGAGCAGTGGCTCCTGACCTCTGCAAGGCTGCGCTGCAGCAGTGCCCTGTACCCCAGCACACAGTGGGCCCCAGGCAGCTCTGCCCTGGGTGGCCTGGCCACCACGAGACCATGCAAACCTTAGGGGGAGAAAGCATTTGGAAAGAGAGCAGTACTGATTTCACAAGGGAAACCTGCTTAACTGTTTTACCTCAGATTTATTCAAGGCCATTTCAAATCTGCCCACTACCCTGTTTCATCTGAATGCCACACCAGGGCTATTGTAAGGTATCTCAAATCTGACAAAAGAATTAGTTAAATTATTTTCAGAACACTGCATTTTAACACAAGAAGCTTGAATTTTCCACACAGAGGAGTGTTTTCTGCCAGAAAGGAGATCTCCAAATATCAGCCCCAGTACCTCCAGGGTACAGTTGCCCCACAGCCCTTGAGTTTCTAATTGCTGGCTGGAATCTGTTTCTCCTTTCAGGTGGCTCCAGCTTCCCACCTAGTCCCAGCAAGGGCTCTGAGAGCTGCTGCATCATAGCAGCCAGATAGGCACCTTCCTCTCAAAGCCCAAACCGCTTTCAGAAAGAAACTGGTGGCTTTCCAGGCCCTTTGTCTTAGACTACGGATTAGATTAAGGATGACAAAGTTTTCTGGCCTCTGGTGTAAAATATGTTTTTAAAGATCTCTTTAATGACAGGAGGCTCAATTTTCTGGCTATACCAAAACTGGTCTACAATCCACCCATGCTTTAATAGATAATATGTGGTGATTTTCTCCTGACTCCACCCATTTCTTGCAAGCAGATCCATGATGAGTTTATGGTGCAGTTTAGGAGATATGTGATCACCTGGGGAGCCAGTAGGAGCTAATGTCCTGGTACTGTGGATTGTTTGCAATTGATTTAATCCAATTCATTGGAGCTCTACAAAGAAGTGTGTGTTTGGCATCTTTCTGAGAGGACTCTAAAGCCTGAAGAGCAGAAAATGCCAATGCATTATGCACAACTTCACTGCCACTTGCTTCCTAGTTTTTTGAAGAGTAGGTTTTCATTATTTAACCTGACAAACAGGCCTTCTCCTTCAAAGAATGAGGCAGCAATTCAGAACAGATCTACACCCTGTCAGAACTTTTAGAGAGGCCTCTGTGCTCTGCAGCTCGGCTTGGGATACAAACTTCTCTGCAACTTGCAGGTATTTAGGTTTGGGGCTTTGGCTCAGCTTCTTTTGTGAAGGAGGGGAAGTCATGAAGTCAGAAGTAGCTTTGCATACTTAGCAAAATGGAGACCTGCCAGACTGAAGGGGATGGAAGCTACTTTGCCTGTGACTGAGGAGAGAGGGATTAGGCATTTCAGACAAACAGCTCGTTCCTGCCTCCTGTTTGTACCATCCATGCTGCTGTACTGCCTTTGCGGGATTAGAGAGGGTAAAGGAGTGCCAGTGTGTGTACCAGAGGGCCTCAGTACAGCAGCAGCAGACACATCTGTCCTTCTATCTCCAGCAGGATTTCTCTGCCTTTCTGCCCCAGTCCTGGCCTAGTTCCCATCCCTCCAAACCAGGACTGACCCCTCCTTGACAATCAAAAAAGAACAGAAAAATGTGTAGATGGTGATGTTGGAAACAATGAAAGTAAAGGGAAGGTCTCTGGGTGTCTCTCTCTGAGGTGGAGGGAAAGGAAGGAAAAGAAGGAGTCATAAGGAAGAGAAACAACTTCATGAGCAGAAAAAGTGTCCTGTCCCCTTTAAACTTCCCCACAGAGAGGCCACTCAGTCCCCACCTTTCATTCTCACATGTCTTTCCCCATCCCACACCATCACTGCTACCCCTGCCTGCCTTGTCTGCTCCAAGGATACCATCAGCTGGGAGTTTAGTTTTCAACATGGTGTAGCAAATAAAAAGACAAATTCCAGCTCCAGCAGATCACTCAACAGGCTCCCAGTGATTTTTCTTAGGGGAACTCCTGTCCCCTCTCTTTTCTTTAACATTGTATTATTATTATTATTATAATTATTATTATTATCCAGCTCTTCATGTCCCGAGACCAATAACTTGCTGTGCATTCTTCCACTTCACTACTTGCAGAACTGGAAATTTATAATGGTGCAAGAATTCTTTCTTAATCTGAAAAAATAATCTCTTGAAAGATTTCCTACTAATACAATCCTTGTCTTCCCTGTGTTACTCAGTCATGGGCAGATCCTGATACATGTATTAAGGCTGTTGGGAGAGGTCCCAAGTACAAGCCATGATGTTAAGCAACTTGAAGCAACAAAAGTCTTTTTTTGCTATGGAGAAAATAACTCCCAAGAAGACTTCTTGGAAAAGCAAGGAGGGGAGGGAGGGAATATGAAAGTGATTAGAATGAGAGAAATAATTTCTAAAAGAACATTTTAGCATTGAATTTCCTGATAGATAGAGTTTCATTTAATTTCTCTTCTTTTAAGAATTACTTTGTGAAAAATCATATATGAAAGGAGAGGAGAGAACTTATTTTTTGTGTACTAAATCTTCAAATATAGAGAGGTGGCTTGCAGTCTTCTTCCACTCTGCTTCCTGCAGGTATTAACTGACTGTGGAAAACAACATTTTGTGTTTGCAATTCAAGTGCAGAAAGACAAAAGCAGAAAGGCAGAAAATCACTGTATTCTCTCCCTTAGCACAGAAACAGCATGATCCCTAGTTAATTTAAGTAGTCACAAAAATATAACTTCTATTTTAAGCAGATACTTAAGCCCTGCTGATTCAATATTCAGCCCAAATGCAAATGACTTGTGGAATGAGGCTTGCACTGAACTGTATCCACTTAGTAAAATATTTCAGTCTGCTGTTTGAGGGAGAAAAGAAGAATCAGGTCAACTGTTGTAAATGCCTCTGCAGTAAAATAATTTCTGTACTGATTGATTGTTCTGTTTGCTAGGGAATTTTTAAGGGGTTTTTTTGCGAGAAAGTACTAGTGTGGGATAGAAGATTGATCTGGAGAAAAGTCACAGGAATGTATACACATAACTGCACCTTTTGAAAGTAGCATGATACATAGGATTTCCTAAACTGAACCAAAAAACATTAACATCCTGGAACTGACATTTGCAATTTTGAATTCCAGCTTTCCAAGTATAATTAGTGTCCTTGTAAATGTTTTGGTATCAAAACTGAGACTCACTTTGGATAAGACAGTCCATAAACTCTCTTTTTTTTCCTGTTTATTATTTCCTTTTCCAGTGTTCCAGAGATGACAGCTATAATATTTTATACTAAGAAATAGTAAATTGAAATAGCATGTTTTGAGATATTTATTAATTATATGTAAGTTTCTTTCATTTATAATGCACTTTTCTCCTTACATTGTTCTCCTTTTTGCTTAAAGTATGTGTGATTCCTATCTTCCATTATACAAAATACAAAATACTTTTACATAACTACAGCTTTTTTCTGTTCAGACACCAAAATAGAAGGTAGAGGATATGAAAATTACTTATGACAGATGAGTCACATTAATATTTTGTTCTAAGCCATGAGAAAAATGAGACAGAAGGGGTGGGAATCAGAACAGATCAAAACCCTTAGTGCCTTATGATCCAAAACCACAACTAGCTATTGAGGTGCAAAATGTTCTTTTTTGAATAAAGTGTGAGAAAGACGCAGAGTTTTGTACTGCAGATACTGGCAGCACATAATGTTGCAATTATTCTCAATATTTTGAGATGCTTGAATCATAACCAAAACTTTAGGCAATACTGAGGTAAAAGCATTTTCCTGCTCCTTCACAGACCCAGACCCAGACACACACACACAAAAAGAAGAAAAATTGATTTTGTCACAGTCGCTTCAGCAATGGTGTGCCAAGTTTCTACCAGTGACTGAGAGTAATAACACAAGGAAGGGATGTAATGACATCCTCTTGCCTATTTTATTTTTTCCATTGTAGTAAATTCAGACTCATTCAGATAGTATTCCTGTTAGCTTTATGGGATTTCTGTGCTGCTTAAGAAATCTTGTGTATTGTGTCTTTGAAAAGAATCATTCTGACTGCCTTTTACAGGTAATTTACTATTTCAGTATGCGTGGCTTAGTCTGGATAGGAAGCATAATCTTGTTTCCTATTTAGAGGACAATTATTAGGATTGGTCCCACTGGGTGTACTCTCAGTAGGTTACCACTCATTATTACACTTAAGAAGAAACATTACTCACTCTATTTGATGTGATCAGGTAATATTATCTATTATCTGGCTCACTGTTGGGTGAACAAGGTATTCTGTTTCCTAGGATCTGAGTTTTACCTTTTTTCATTCCCTCTTCTTGACCCATTATCCAACAAAGAGCTCAAGGCAGCAAGACAGAACACATCCTTCACTAGGTTGTCAGCACCCTCAAATCTTGGGAAAGGATGTGCTTTTTTTGGTACCTGATGGAGGCCAGCAGAGTCCTTGAGGGAGGTCTATGCACTATCAAAGTTTCCAGCTTCCCTGGCTGCACCATGGGGGCTTCAAAATGGATCTGACCGACACTTCAGCCTGCCAGGCCCCACTCCAGCAAACAGTGGGGAAAGGTCTAAGCATCCATGTTTTGCCATTTAAAACTTCAGTGTAGTTAACTCCAGCAGTTACTCCTCAGGATTGAAGTTGAGCTGAGTTTCTTATCATGAGAGTAAATTAAGTAGATAAGTATTAGCTCTGCTTAACACCACTTGCTTGTTCTTGTAGTTATTAGCAGAGGACCTGTTCCTACCCACTCCCCACCAAAATCTGTCTTTTCATCATTTGATAACAAAAGTAGCTGTTCACAGAGCATGCCATGCCAGACTGAGCTGCTTCTATGCCACTTTTTCATGCTGTGTAGGAGACATTAAACATGGGAAGTGAACAGACACTTTATGGACTACAGGTGAAAATTTAAGAATTAAAAGGGTGGTCCTGACCAGAAAATTCCTGTGGGCTTCATTCAGAGAACTGACATGTCTGAATAATTAGGAACCAGCACAATGCTTTCAGTATCTAGCTGTAAACGTGTTCCCTTATGCCAATAAAAGAAAGTCCTCCTTTTTCTCCATTTTTAATTTGCCTCATCATGCCTGAAGAATTTTTCTACCTTCTTCATTTATGCAATAACTCAGACTTGTTCTAAAGGCATAAAACACATTTTCTATATCCATCAAACGTCAGTAACTTGATTCTTCATGATTAGGCTATCACAGGCTAATGGAGTGTGACTGCCACTTGTTTGCATATAGGTATATTTGTTGTACTTTGTTTAGTCCATGAAAATTCAGTCATTTAGTTTTTGCTTGCCAGGCAATGTGTGAGATCTGTGCCTTGAGGTAAACATAAGCACATGGGGTAATGGTGCTCCCTTTCTTTAGTGACACTGGAAATATCACAAGATGTGTTTCTTGTTAATAGTGGCTTATAACTGTGATAAGCTTCTCAGGCGTTTCAGCCAAAGCAATTCCTACAAAACCACCTCCCCAGAAAAGGTTTGTTGGAGCATGCTGAACTGCAATTAAGGAGTTGGCCTCCGAGGGCCAAGAAGATTATAGGGAGGTATTATTGGTCCAGACAGAAATTTTGCCAGGCCTTCAGGACAGAGTTATGTATCACTGCCTGTTTCTCTCTGGTATGTTTCTACACCAGGAACTTGGACAGAAATTCAAATTTATGATGAAATCTAAACTCTGTTAGGACTACTGAACTTCTGTCTTGAAATTTTTCCTGATTCTAACTAACACATAGAAGAACTTGCTGGTGCAGCCAAGACTAGCTGCTCCTGGGAGAGGTACTTGTAAAATGAAACAGGAGGTATGAAGGGCGTGGTGTAATTTAGTCAGGTTATTTATGTGTGCCTCCTAAAACACAAAAAAAAAAGAAAGAAAAGAAAAAACAAAGAAAATAAATGTAAACTTTCCAGTCCCTTACTGCTGCCAATCTCAACAAACCAATTCTTTATCCATCCTGGAATTTTTATCAGCTTAGTCTCATATTATAAGGAAAAATGAAGCGAAGTGCACATTTTTTTGTATAATCCAATAAAAAGTCAGAACACATTGGTAATATATCATACAGTGACCAATGTGCTCTGTTTACCACAGGTATAGGTAGTGTTCCTTACCCTGACTGGCACCAGGCAATTCTTGCTGCTTTATTGATTTGTTTGGCTAAACTCCATGACCCACACCACATCCTTTTATGTAATTTCTCTCTAAAAGTTAAGGAGAGACATAAGAACTATGCTAACTTCTGCAGTGTGTATTTGAAGGAATTGTTCTGAACTGCATAAATATAATCCAGATGAAATATATCAGGGCAGAGAACAATCTTGACTGTCATCTGCACACTGTGCACAGGCAGAAACAAGCAAACAAATGAATGTAAATTCTGGCTTTCACTGCTGATAGTCAGATAACTGAATATAGAACACTTTACACCTTTGATTTTTTGCAAATGGAAAAAGCTTAGAGGAGATGAAATTGCTGAACAGTTTCTATATTTGCCTTATAGAATTTTACATCCAAAAAAAAAGGCAAAACTCTTCTGTTCAAGTCTCCAGAGCACTAAGTTGATGAAGTAATTAAACAGACATCTCATTTATTTTTGAGAGCAAGTGTTGGATGTTGAGTTATGTACATGATTAGATGCTTTGCTAAATAGGGGCTTATATTAAAGTGCTGGAAATGCCCCCATACTTAGTGGAGAGGAAAATACCAAACTGCAAGAAAGTATGAGTGGTTTTCTTTTTCACCATACTTTTTCTCTTAAATAAAATCAAAGCAGTTAAACATACTCAAACAGACATGTTTTATACTCAGGTTAGGAAGAGGAAATGAAAAGGAACATGATCTGCTATTATTTATCAAAAAGGAGAAATATTATATTTGTATGTCTCATCTGAGAGGAAAATGCTTTCAGGTTTACAGAGGCAAAAGTACTGAGAATATGTTCAAAATGCTCCCCTTGGAAGTAAAATGCCTACGTGAACTGTAAAGTATGACCTCCTCTCCATTCCCCTTAGGGATTCAGGCTGTTTGTTGTCTGTTCCTTTTAAGGCAAGATTTTAGGAGTTTCCCATTACAGGCAAGAAGGAGAATTCCTCTCCATGCCAATATAGTACCCAATAAGCTCATGCCAGTGGCTTATTTGGTCATCTTTACAGTAGTACCTAAATATTCACATACTTATCTTCACAGTACCATGTGTGATAGGGAAGAGGTACTGCTCCCATTTTGTGGCTGGAATGAGGCTAAGCCCTCTCCCCAGGGTTGGTCAGAAGATGTGTAAGAGATGTGGCGTATAGGAAGGAGGTATTCCCTGTGTCAGGGTAGTGCTTTAGTGGGTCAGCCTTCCTTTCTACAGGAATGCAGAGCCTTATCCAGAACCAGTAGCACAAACACTGCTTGTTTGTTTGAAGGAATTATGACATATCTAACCTCTTGAACTGTGTTGCACTTGAGATATGCCCTGTGAACTCAGCCAGATCTCATGTTACCCTGCCCCCTTGACTCCCCAACCCCAGAAAGCATAGCCTCCACTTTGCCAAGCACTGAATTATTTTTATCTTATGAGTGTACTTTGCTAATTAAAACTTACATACATACTGTGTTTCTATCAGGCTTGGAATTTCTGCTCCAAAGTTTCATCACTTGATGCGTTTCTGTAGGTTGTATTTACACATGTGACTGTATCAGACTCTCAGCAGTACTGCTGTGCAGATTAAAAGCTTTAGAGTCAGCAGCTGTAAGATGAGTTGTGTGACAAGTAAGCAGTGATGCTCAGATGTCAGGCATGAGTCATGCAATAAACATGGCAAATGCCATTGAATATATATAATTTAAAAAACAGGCTGATAAGAATGACAACATTAATTAAACATAGAACAATTTGGGTTGGAAGGGACCCTGAAGAACCCCTACTTCCACCCCCCTGTTATGGAGGGGTAAAAATTTTCTAGAATTTATGCACTAAGAAATAGCACAAGCATTGCAAAATGAAGTAAGTACTTTGACTTAGCTGAAGTCCTACAGACAGCAACACAAAGAACATTTGGATGAAAATATAACCAAGCAGAGATTCTGTAAATATTTCAGCTATAAAAAGCCACAGAAGTCTAGGCTTTGATGAATTCCTGAGAATAAAATATATACTAATGCTAATTCTAAAGAAAGATACTGCCTCTGAGTTAACAGAAAGATTTTGGTAATGGAATGTTTCTAATCTCAGTTCTAGCACTTCTGAAATTATGAAGATGTGTAGAAAGTACAGATCTTGAATAAAGATGAATTGTAAGATGCTGACAACAGTCTGGCCAGCAGAATGGGAATAGTCTTTTCTAGTATAAATCAGATTTGTATCACTTTAAATTAATTAAGAATGAATTCAAAATTATATTAGTTCATTTATTTCATTTTACTTTTTTATAAATGTAGAATTGAGTCTGATGTCCATCTTTTCAGGAGGTAGCAAGAAGTATTTTGATAGCATGGGAAGGATTGGCTAAATCAAAACTGTTCTGCATGTTGTAGCCATCTGAACATGGCAATATAGCTCCTCTGTTCTAGAGTTCAATCTGCAGTTAGTAATAAAATCAAATTTGTATGCATATGGGAGAATCCTCCAGGAGTAAAGCCCTCTTTCTTTTATCCTTGGTATTTTAACCTGAAGTAATTTGAAGTCATATGCTACAACAGTTACAAAACCATTTAAAGATAAGTTCCACCCTTCTTTTGGATAACATCAGAGTGACACAACAGACAAAGTTATCTATAAACTTCCAGCATGGATATACCCTTACCTGTAGATAATTTCTGTGTTACATGTGGTAGAAAACGAATCTGTCAAAATGGCTTAAACTGTGGAGGATTTAACAGACTTAAATACCTTCACTGGTGTTCAAGTCATAGGGAGATGGGGATCATAGAATCTTAGAATGGTTTGGGTTGGAAGGGGACCTTGAAGATCACCTGGTTCCAACGCCCCTGATGTGGGAAGGGACACCTTCAACTAGACCAAGTTGCTCAGAGCCCCATCCAACCTGGTCTTGAATTTCCTTGGGACTTAAATTTATTTCCAAGGGACTTGTATATTTTTATTGATTTCATGTGGGATGACTTCAGATGCCATGTTCAGAAGAGGTAGTCTAAACTTGTATGGAAGCACAGACTTAAATGTAATCTTTAGCTTTTGGAAACTGGAAAAAATACCAGCCATTTCTTCCCTCAAAAACTGACAAATGCAAACAAAACAAAACTATGAAATTACTTACCTTCCCTAGCAGCTGGTTAATGCCTTTGATTTCTTAGGCAATAACAGTACAAGGTTGACTGGGATAAGTTTTAGGTCTGGCAGACATTAAAAAGATATTTCAGATCTTAGCAGGATAGCTGGCAGGTTTAGTAGATACCATATTTGGTTATGAGAACAGTAAAACAAAGGATATGGTTATTTTAATTTAAAAATGGACTTGAATAGGATGAGGCTTGATAAAGGAAGATGGCTCAAATTGTAAATATGACTGATGGATATAGCTGTGTTAGAGATCAAAACTAGCAACAGAATTGCACAGCTATTAATGTCCTATTTTTATATCACTATTTTCAGGTGAATTTTTATTGGGGAAAGAAATGTAAAAATATCTGAGTATAATGGGATGACACTGACAAAGGATGGGGAAAATAAGTATGCTCTGACCCCCAAAAATCACAAGAAAAATGAATATTTCATTCTCCTAAAAGGAGCGCTTCTTCAAAAAAATATAGAAAGATGTCCCTGTGGGTTGCTTTTCCCCCAAAAACAAAATCTTCATTAATTAGGGGTACGGATTCTTACAGAGGTCACCAGTCCATTGAACATAAGTATCTCTAGCAGAAGATGTGAATTATGATTTTTAAGCCATGTATCACTTACATGGTAGATCACATTCTGAGACTGAAAAAAGACAAGGGTAAATTGGGCAGAACAGGCAGAGATATGTTGTCAGCTTATCCTCAGCTGACTTAGTTTGCTTGAAAGCACATGAGAAACAGCCTTGTTAGACACAGGGTCCACCTCCCCCAGAAGTCGTATCAGCCAGCAGGCAGGTCATTTAACAGCTCTGTGCTAATGTCTTCCCATCCACAGAATGATTATATTAACATTTACCCACCTCATAGTGGAAGCTGGAAGAGATT
The DNA here is from genome assembly GCA_024500445.1 of Entomyzon cyanotis. Taxonomy (NCBI): domain Eukaryota; kingdom Metazoa; phylum Chordata; class Aves; order Passeriformes; family Meliphagidae; genus Entomyzon; species Entomyzon cyanotis. The sequence goes on from JAKEPQ010000739.1 coordinate 849,658, forward strand.
AATTAACACATGTAGTTATTTAAATCTCTTGGACTGAAAGCTGCGCTAGAGATCCAAGATATTTGCTAATATTATTATTTCTATACCCAGCTGTTTAGCTCACGTGTTTGCAACGTGCCAGCACAGAAACCTACTGGATGCAACACAGTGTTGGACATTTGGTCAGATGAGGTCAATGATATAAACAATAGTTCTAACTGGCAGGGTGCTTTGGAAGATCCAACCATCCTAAGGCTTTATTGCAACTCTTTGGCCATATAGAATACAAATCAACTTCACTTTATGATTCTAGCAGCTCCAAAACCACTAAGGAATGATCTGGGAATTCATTCCAGCAGTATGCAATCTCATTTGGGCAGATGTCACAACCTCCAACTTGGACTCAAAGCTCAGTGTGAAGCAGCAGAAAATACAGCTCTAATATGCTGGATAATATGGCAAGTGCTGTTATTTGGAATTTCTAGCAGACACCTGCTGACAGCTGGCATTAAAAGGGCAATGACACCTGCTAGACACATTGCAAGGGGGGCAGAGGCAAAATTTGATCCTTGCTGAAGTCAAGGAAAGTTTTTGCCATTGATTTGAAACGTGTCAGGATTTCTCTTGCAATTGTTAATGATTTATATGTGTATTTACGAGGTTATGGGTAGTTCATGAAATATCCATAGTGTCAAATAATGGGGACTCTGAGATACCAAAGGAATATTATTAGTGTAATAAATATCTAGTAGGAAAAAAAAGATAGATCACACCTTGCATTAAAAAATGATTGATTCCAGAGTTTGTTATCATCCCAAACAGAAGTCATAGACCAGACCTTTCAGTGGTGTTGGAAAGAGAACTTCTCAATGCTTAGTTGGTTTGTAATTTCTAGTAGCAAAACATCATCCAAGTGTATGGGGAAAGGAAAGGATTCCTGTGCATTCACTTCATGCAGCAAATACATTGACTGAATGCTCTTTAAATTTGTGCAAATCCATGGGCTTCAATGGAGATCATTAATTTATACAAAGCAAGCTCTGAGGAGAACTAGCTCTGGTTTTTGCTAATGTGCTCTACCAAGTGTCTCTTTCTTCCTCTGCATTTTAATATTGCCAGTCTGCTGTAAGTGTCTAATTTTTCTTCTTGAAACTATATTTTAAAAAATTGCAGCTTTGAATAACCTGACAATAAAACCTCTACAGCTGAGTCTGCTAAAACACTCCTTTATTCTTTAAAGAGAGCAAATTTGCATACAGGTTTTTGAGAATGCTGGGAGGATGTTTCTCCTGAAGTAATTTTTTTCTGATAAAATCCCAGAGTGCTTGTTCAAGAGGTTGGTCTGACTGATGAACTTTCACAAGCTGAAAAAATTTAGACTGGTTGTGTCTTTCCAGTGTGTATATCACTAGCTAAACACACAGATATGGGGGGTTTTGTGAGGTTTTTGCGAGGTTTTTCTGCAAAGCCCAGACAAGAGCTTGACACCTCTCACATGGCCAGGCAATACCATAGCACTTACTCCTTCCATTTTGGTGAGTGAAGCAGAATGAAAGCTTATGTTCACATGAGGAATGGAAATTGAGTTGACCCTGGAATTTTTTCCCAGAGTGGCTATTGCAAAGTGACCTCATCACCACAGTGAAGGCATTAGACTAAATAATCTGTGTTGCTGTGATTTGTCTGGTAATGCAGCAGCTGCTGTCCTGTCCCAGTGAATCTATGGCAGATGAATTCACCAGTCCAGTTTCAGACCCAAAATTGTGGGTAACATACTGGTACTTAGGAAAACATAATATGGTGGTTTGTAGTCTGTAAAATGGGACAGAAGAACACTGCAGCTTCTGTTTCCTTCCTCCAATGTAATTGGCAGTGATAGATTTAAAAGGTGACCATGTTTTAAAGGGAGTGTAACTGTAATCAAGTGTCACTTTGCAACATGCATTACACTGCATGTACAGGTAACACAATTCCACCTGCTCCTATCTGATGCAATCACATCACATGTCATAATGTCTTTCAAGTTTCAATAAGTACTCTGTTTAATTTTTTCCTGCTTTATAGTATTTTCTTCCTAAATCTACCTCTAGATCCTGTAATACTCTTAACATATCTGCAAATCTACTACAGTAGCTACTTTATTTAAATAACAAGACTCCCACTTTACTGAGGAATTAAGCAACCTTTGTTGGCAGCAGTCTGCTAGAGTGCTTAATTCTGTAAGGGTTGTGCAAAACCCAGGCTAAACTATTGAAAGAATGTTTCAAAAAAATCAGAACTGAAGGTTTGCCCTGTTGCAGAGCAAATAAACTTGCATTAGCTTTTCAAAGCAGACCTCATTGTTCAATGTCTCTGAGGCAGCTGTTGCTTTCTCAGCAGAAATGCCTGTGATTCAGTTTAAACTGGTCCTCTGCATTTTTCTACTGCATCAAATGATATCAGCAGAAAACTCTGTGCTCTACATGACCAAGAAAGCATTCTACAATATTTTAAATAAGTCTCTCTTTATAGCAGAAAACTGGGAATGACACGGGGAGATTATCCCTCTTTGGCTTACACAAGGATGCTGTTGCTTCTCTCAGCTCGAGCAATTCTTTGATTATTAATTAATCCCAGTGCCTCTTATGAAAGAACTCAGGGAGTGATCAGTACAAGTCAGTGTAAGCAACAGGCACAAGATCAGTCCTCAGGTCTCAAGAATTGCTATTGTGCAACAGCAAACTGATACTGCTGGTATGAGCAGCCCAATCTCATTCCCACTCAGTGGAAACGCCTGTGAACCAATAGTATAACAACAAATGTATGGGAAGGTGTAAATAGCCCACTGAAAACAGCATTGGCAGCTAGACTGGTTGTTTTCAGTGAGGGTTTAAAACAACTGGGAATGGGTATTGCTTCTTTTGGGAGCACAACTGGAGAAAATGAAATTATGTCTGCTCTCAACAAAATGAAGTGCCTAACACAGCCAGTTTTGTAGTAATGCTGGTTAGAGCTGAAGACAACTTCTGAAGAGCCAGAAGACATTCTAGGAGAAGTATGAATAAGGTTTGTTACTACCAACTTAGAGTCAGGAAAACAAAGGAAAATGGAAAGAATCATTTGCCTGAAGGTTCCCAGGAAGTTACTGGCAGTGCCAAGCCTTAGGTCTCATGACTTGTTTCTTAGCTCTGTGTAGAGTCAAGTATCTCTTTGCACAGAAATGCTAGCAGCCAAGTTTCATTCCCACTCAGGTGGTAGAAAAAGTCCAATTCCTGTCAAGTTGTAACTTGGCTTAGGTCACAATAGACACAGAGTAACAAATTGTCTTTTTTTGGTATCTTTCAATTCTGTACAAAAAAGCAGACTCAGATTTTACGTTTGTAGTGTGGTTAAGAAACTGCATATACATATCAGAGCAAACAGGTTTCAGCTTCTTCATTTTCCAAGAATTTGAGTAAATTCCTTATCTGTTGACATGCTTATCAGTCTTTCATTACCAACATTTATATAAAGAGAATACATATAGGTAACCTGTGTCATTAAGTAATATGAGGCTGCTACTGAGACATATAATTTTGAAGATGCAGTAATTTTGAATATTTCTAGCATGCCTGGTTTCCCATTAAGTTAGTTTAAATTAAAAAAAAAAACCCAAACCTTAAACCCTACTTCTTTTTCCCAATCCTTTCAAAAAATGTAACCCTCCCTTTGAAGGGCTGGTGGTGTCAGATATTAAGGAGTTAAGCTGGGTGTCCTCTGTTTAAAATTGTTAATGTCTATGTCATCTGTTCTCTCCTATCATCTTCAATTTATCAACAGTGTGTAGTAATATGTTTGATTCATTAGAAGTAAAAAAAGAATGGCAAAAGCAAGTAAATATGTCAGTTAAACCCCACAAGTATTAAGTCACCTCAATTTGTTTGTCTGGTAAAAACTGGGCTCTCATTGGGTGAACTGAGGCCAGCTTGATTCACCACCAAAATGTGAATCTGGAACTGACATTGAATTTGCAGATGTGCAGAAGAGGAATCCCTTGAGTTTTGAAATAATTGACTTTAAGGAGAGGCAGGAAGAATGTTAACAGCATTGTTAAGCAGAATGAAGTTAATCAGTTACTGTCATTACTACTGAAATCAGTCTCAGTTTGACATAATGTTGATTTTCTTATTATTTTGTCTAAATAAAGATTAAATTATTTTTTCAATTAATTTAGATTACACAAATCCAGGATGTTTCTGAACAATCTTCTTGTTTATAAACAACAAAAGGAAGTGATGTCATACATGAAGTTAATAACTAAGAAGTGAAGCTTTTGTGTGTGCAAAAATTTCAGTTTTAGAGCTTTCAGAGGAGAAGGAGGTAATAACACTGAAAGAAAACCAGCATGAGTTGGAGTGAAGAGTACTGAAAATAGCAAGCATGTATTGAAACCTCCAAGCATGTAATTATATGCTGTCCTTGTAGGGAAGACTTTCTAATTGTAAATTTGGGCTTTTGGAGGAGATCTTAAAAACAATGCTGTAGTGAAAAAACAGGACAATGTCTCTCTTTCTTGACTCTCTGTTTATGTAGGCTGTCATCCAAAGCTGTCAAAGAATCAAGCCCTCTTAGCAGAGCTTTTCCAGGTGCCTTCTGTCTAGTGGAAGTTTACATACAGGCTGATTCAGAAGTGCAATAACTACAATTGAATTAGCCATGTCCAAATTCATTTACGCTTCTGTTCTCTGGTATTCAGTTGAGCCACAGAGCATCTTTTGGGTCATTAAGATCCATAACAGCCCTTCTAATGGGAGTGATGTACTTTACATGTCGACACAGACTAACTTATCTGGCTCGTATTTTCTCTCTTGGAATGCAAAACCTAAAATAGATGCCATTGTAATACTTGGCTCTCATTTAAAGACCCATCTACTGATGCCTGATGGAAACATTTTTAAACACTCCATTTAGAGATAATTTTGCTCATATGTTATAGATTTCTTCTATTCCTCTTTCTCCAGCTTGAACCAGCAGGAAAAAAAAACCCGATTTTGTCTGATTAGGATTTCAGTCTTTTATTTGTGGCTCTGGAGTGCTGAAACTTCCAGAGCAATCAATGATGCTTTCACAAACAGAAAATTGCACCTGGCTTTTGAAAGCAGTGACCTTTTATGTCTCACCTTCCTTACTTTTTTTTGAGTAGTAACTCTAGTATTATACCTGATACAAATGATGACACTATGCCTAAGTTTAAAAAGGTGTCTAATCTTCAGTTTGAGACACTTTGAGGCAATCTTGTTCTCAGAAATGGGTGGTCCGTTCTTGGTGAAGGTTGGCCTTGTTGTGCTGTCTCCAGCTGGGCATTTGGAAAGCCAAATATCCAAAATCACTCTTTCCTCTGAATGTGTGTTCCAATCATCTGATGTGTGTGGAATTTGAAGCAGCTAAATGTGTGCCCACAAACTGAATGACTGATTGCTGTAACAAAAATTGAAATCAGTTTTATAAATTATCTGTGATTGTTCAAATGAAAAGTAAGTTACCATTTGAGGTCTGAAACCAACCTAAATAAAAGATTGCTAAGAAACTCTGTAAACATAAGTCTGTCTTTAACAAATGCAATCAGTTTTATTATCACTGTTACCAAGATTGGGGCAAGTGGTCATGAGTTATGGCAATTAGCCAACAGAAAAATACTGTCTTGAGTTAAAAAACTGGTGAATGCTATTATGTGTAAAGGAATATCTCTGCTTTTTCCAGAATGATCCATAAAAAACTTTAGAAGGAAAGAAGCATTTGCTGCAGAAGAGAAAGAAGAGGGTCAACTGTCAAGTAAGTAGGGTACAGTTAGTGTCTGAGCCTTTTGCTTTTCTAACAAATCTTCCAAAAATTCTTCCATTATTCATAGTGCTGCCTATCATGTTGGAAAAAGCCTTATTTGAGCCCTGAGATATGATATAAAGGACTTTATATGTTTAATCCATGGAATGGGGAAAACAAAACTTGTGATTCTTAAAAAAATAACACACAGAAACGAGAAATGTCAGCTATATGTGCCTTTGCATTTATCAGTCATCAAGGTGGACTCCTCTGAGCCACCTCAAGCTAAAGATGAATTGGTACCACATCCTTCTAATCAAAATGCTCCTTTGTGTGTATCTCAAGCACTGCTGCCTTCAGCCCACACAATGATTGCTTGTTTGCTTCATGTTTACAAAATCCTTTAACAAGATATGTAGAGCTTAACCAAGGAGCTTTGGCCAACATTTTCCAAATGTCACTGCCTAAAGCCTGGCTTCTTTTCAGAGGTGCTGAGCATCAAAACTTTCTAGAGACTTGGGAGAATGAATTGTTGTGCTCAGCATTTTGTGGCTAAGCACAGATTTTGGGTTAGGGTTAGGGATGAGATGTTACAGCACTGAGTTACAGAGCTTCTATCATATACATGCAAGTAAGGTGAATATTCAAGGTATACTAATGATCTGTTACAATGGCTAGAACAGTAATACTTTCTGAATATATTATAGCTGCATAAGGCTAGTTTGTCTTGCAGATATTTTTCATTCTGGCTGTCTTCAGAGGAAATTCTAGGTACTGATGATCTGCCAGCAGTGACTTTCTGTTGGCAGAAGGAGTGACTGGCAGTGCCCTTGCCTTGCTGACTTGGAAAAGTTATTGTTTTAGGGCCATAACTATTGTATAAACAAGGTTGGCACAGCGATCAACATGAGAGTTACTAGTATTTTTTCACCTTGCTCTTCCTTGACTGGATAATTAAAAACAAACAAACAAAAAAACCCCCACTCCCTGTCTGCACTGATTCCATGGAAACCTAAAGCAAATCATGAATAGCCATATGTGCATGGGATCAGCTCTTCACCAATCAAACTGTGCCAGAAGTAGGATGTACAGGGTCAGGTTTTATAAGGTCAGGTCTGGATTAACTGTTTTATGGAACAGCATTAAGCAACAAACTTTGCTGTTGAGTCATTCTGAAAGAAGTGAGGCTAAGTGAAAGGGAGGGCTTGACTTCAGATTTCATGTCTGAAGCTATTAGAGGTCAGCTTCAATGTGAGAAACATAAAGAAGAATTCATGTAAGTGTGACTAACTTCCAGGATTCAAGCATGTTCTTAGCATAGGAGTGTAAGTTTGGGAAAATGTTCATTGCAAAATGTTATTTCATTCAGAGTTAAAAGTTTTCTTCACTTCTCTGACAAATTTTGATTTCCTTTTTTTAAATTTTAATGCAAAATTGTCTTACTTATGTTACATGAAAGGAACATCCTCTCAAAGCAACAAAGTAGAAATAAGCCTTTCTTGAGACACATATGTTTTTATTTTCATTTAACTTCAAACTTCAAGCATCACTGGTCTTCTAATAAATTAGTTTGTCTTTCATGTTCTTCCATCACAGGAGAAGGTTCTAGAAGTAAGATATCGTTGAAGTTTAGGTCCTGCCATGCTTAGGTGGCAGCTCTGTGGTGGTTTTAGGGTTACAGTTCCAGTCAGAAGTATGTGTTGCAGTTAAGCCTCATTTTATTCTCTAACAGGCAAATGAACAACTTATTGTAAGATAACCTGAGATTTTTTTTTTTTCAAATTGCCCATGCAATATATTTATCTATGCCTGTCTTTCAAAAATTAAATCAAAGGTAATTAATCCTTATTTTTGCTGAGAGAGAAATCATCTTATGTTTACTACAGTGCTTGTGTATGGGCCAGTATCACAAACTAGCCAAAGCACTGGAAGTTCATTTCCTAGCTGGCTACCAGCCACTTTTCTATGTGAAAGTGTCCTGACTCCTGCATGAAATTAGGCCTAACTTTACTCAGTTTCATCTTAAGAGATAATTTTCAGCTACTTTCCAGGAGCTTATAGAAGCTTGTTTAGTTATTAACTAACTTTAAATGTATTTAATGACTTGGAACTTGTACAGCATTTGAAAAACACTAAAAAATATGCTTGATACTGAATAAATAACAAGAACAGACCATGGAAAACTAAGATGCAGGAAAAAACTAGTAAAATTGTGATGATAGAAAACACTTGCTAACTCCTTGAGTGCAAACAGAACTGTGGTACTGAGGTACACCTGGTCTCACTTAACCCTTCCCACAGCCCATTTTCTATGGTTATTGCCATCTCCCTGTGCTTAAAGTGGTTCAGAAGCTGGATGCAGGAGGATTGTTTTGATACTTTGTGCTTGCATTTCTATGCAAATATGTTTTAATCAAAAAGATCTGGGTTCTTTGTTTTTGTTTCTAAATGCAAAAATCATATAGTCTCTTGAGGACATCTAGCTCTTAATGAAAAATACCATATCTGAAAACTGGCAAGACTGCAACAAGAACTTTTTTCTCCCCACTGTGCTTCTTTTGTGGCTTTCTCCTCATTATTGGCAGAGCCAAGAAGCTACAGCCCTAGCGGGGCCATTTTGGAGCTGTCTGCAGCTTGCTGCACCTCCTTCCAAGTAGTAAGTGCTTTTGATTCCTGCTGCATTTTTTTAATACTCTTATTTGTTTTTCTCTGTCACACTTAAGGAGAAAGTGAAAATGGAAATAGGAATTTCTGAATTTCTGGGGGAACAGTAATAATGAGCGTGCGCATTTTATAGATATATAGATATAGATAGATATATATGGTTTTTAGAATTCATGCTGATAACATATCTTCCATACCACACTCTGAAAAAATAACACTAACTGAGGAATGATTTCCAATCTTTAGGCCTCTAAAAAGTGCTGAGGGTTTTTGTTAGTTTGTTTGTTTACTTGTTTATTTGTTTTTGTTTGTTGTTGTGTTGGTTTTTCTTTTTTTTTTTTTGAAGGGAAGAAGGAGGGAAGGTAGAATGAGCATTTAACCATTTCTGGATTAATTTGCCAACTTCCCTATTCTACAAATGCATACACTTTCTCCATTCTGTATTTGGTAATAAAATGAAGGCAGGGATGTTATAAAGGTATTGCTTAGCTCTCCTGAAATGGGTGGGATTTTATTAGAATTTTACATCTTATTCGGCAAGTCTGCTTGTGAACCTCGTATTTCAGGAAGGCTTGAAAGAATCCTGAAAAATACGAACTAAATGTAACTCAAATGTAAGAGGTTTTGAACAGGTTAAAAAATACTTTTGGAAATGATCAACAGCTTTATAATTTTTAATTTCATATCAACCTCACAAACACTACCAGTCACACTAGTAGGTGACTGTAGAAGATGGAGCACAGGGAGCTAAACCTGTTGTGCTTACTTGCTATGACTGTCTCTTCCCAGGCCTGGAAGGGGAAATACCTTGTATTGCTCCTCTGGGGGGATGTCTTCCACCAGCCTATAGGCAAAGTAGTCTATCTGGTGTTTCCCGTGTTTTTCTGGATACAGAGGTGGATTTACAAAACATGAAGAGCCATGTTGCACCAAAGGCTCTTGATTTGATGCCACCCAACTCCTTCCTTTTACCATTTTGATTTTGATAACGAAAATATTGTGATGAGGAATAAGGCATTTATAATTATGATGTCTCTGTTTTTTAAGAATTAGTTTAAAGAGCATGGTTCCTGTTTCTGTTTTTCATTCTAAATAAGCTCCAGTGGGGAATGCACCAGATATTGTGAATATTGTGCACTGCGCCTATACCTGACTCATCTTAAGCAAAACTCTGTTTTCAAGAAAGTAGGAGTGTTATCTGAAAGCAAAGTGGTAACCTGGGCCCCTATGTGGATGGTTTTCACATTTTAGTAAAAGCTTAAGAACTTAATGCAAATATTTGAAAACTGTGAAGCTTCAAATATGCCTGCAGTGGATGTAGATAAGATTCTAAGCCACAAAGGTGAGACAGAAGGGACTCTGACAGAGTGTTGAAAGAAAAGGTATATATGGCAGTAGGAGGCAATACCACTTATGACAGGCTGATGACCACTTCATCTCTTTCCTGCAGTCTGGCTAAATTCTCTGGTGATTAACTGTTTATTTCCAAATTTGTTGACTTTAACATTTTAAGGGATGTTTTACTGTTTTATAAGGTGTTCTGTTACTAACTCATTTTACTTACTCCCTAAGATTATGAGTAGGACGAGATAAAAAAGCCAAACCATAGAATCTGGTATTTCAATAGTAGTAAATGTAGTAGAACCGTTCTAAGCTTTCAGGTTTCTACTATGTGTACAGCATTTCTCAGGCAAGGCTTTTTTTTGGTTTGTTTTTCCAACAGTGCAACAATTCCTTCACCTTTTCTTTGAAGCAAACTTAGTATGCAGTCCTCTTGGTGGACACTGGCATCTATTTTCTGTCCTGTGGGACATGTCCAGATCAGAATGATGGTTGCTGTTTTTCTGTCATCCGGTTCATTGCAAATCTGAAGTGCTTTAAATTGTCCTCCAGATTAAAATGTGTGCTAAATCAAAGGTTGTGCATGAGGAAGAACAAATGAGCAGTGGAAAGGACTCATTCTCTTTCTAAAAAGATAGGACATCAGGTTGTTCTCCTTCCATAAACTGTGTTTATCATAACACTGGTCTGTACCCAGGTAATATGAGTCCCTGATTTGCCACGGTGAGGATGAGGACAATACTCAAAAGAATTTGCATATGGAAAACTAGCTGAATCTCATTGCTGAAGATGAGTGAGCAATAGAAGGACCAAGCACTAGTATGTGAAATGCAGAAGAATAAATAATTAAGCATATCTGAATAATTACCATTCCTCCCAATAAATTCAGTGGAACACATATGCCACTAAAGCAGGTTGCTGGATTTAGACAGTGCATGGGAAGGAGAGCTAGACAGAAATGGAGCTATTTCAGCATAACAGCAACAGTCTAGTGTGTTTGTTGGCTATGCCATGTTCAGTGGTAGTCTTAACATGGCAACCTACTTTTTCACTCAGCTACCCTGGTAAGCCTGTCTTTTTCAGCTACCCCGGTAACTCTGTCTCTTTGAACAAATACTAGCAGTAGGGAAAAAATCCAGAAATGTTCTTCTGAGTTCTATGACTGCCCTTAGGCTTCTTTGCTCAAGTTCTAAATGACAAATGTGTTTGGTGGGCATGTTCTTTGTAGCAGCCAGTTCCAGCTGAATCCAGCTGAAAGTAGGCTTTTAAACCTGTAATGGCAACTTCTGGCCCTTAAAATGTGAGGCTGAGCATTCCCTTACTGAGTTAAGAAGAAAGTATCTTTGAAATATATGTATGCCATGAGGACAGCTCATATTTTGAACATCAAATATCAGATGCTAAAGTCTGAATCTACTTAAATAAAATTCTGATTACAAACTGATTACAAAGACTTTGTTAAGAGTAGAAGATAACACTTTAGTACAAATGAAGCAAAAAACCCCTATCTTTCATCTTTTTCTAGCTAAGATTTTTTATGATCAGGATTCATATTTTGTCATGGGATATACAGAGAATCTAACAGACCGATAGAAAAGGTTTTGGAAATAAGAATTCAGATCACTTAAGCAGCTTTGAGCACTTCTTTCCTCACAGGACATGAGCTGTGGTAGATCATTGTATCTTTTTATTCAAGGGAGAACAGAACCCAAGTCAAAACTATCTTAACTAATGGACTGAAGTTGGTAAATTCTTCGATCTTGCTCAAACCCAATGAAACATCCATGTGGCTAAAAACTTAATCCATTTTCTGTGAGTCCCTGATGTTAGCACAAGGTTATTTCAAAATGGGATATAAACTCCTATCCCTGTCTGCATTTTCATAATGGATTATTTCTAGAGTTTATTTCCTTTTAGACCTATCCTTCTCTCCTTTGCTCCGTCTGCAGCCTAACCAGGAAAATACCCACTTTGTTAATGGAAGTTACCTTGAGATGACACCCCAAGAGCTGTAGCCCGAGTTAGCCTACAAGGGAGTCCTAGCCTGATTTTACATGACAAGTTAAGCCAATGAAAAATGTTGTAATAGATTCTGGGATTTTGCCATGCAGATCACCCTGGAGCAGAATGCTTGCTAAAACTGAATTATGTGTTTATCATTACTATTTAGTATCATTAGTCTAAACTTGGTCCTCAAGGAATAGTCTCATCAAGCAGATATTCCCTAAAGAAAAATCCATTATTCTGGAACATGTAGCTGCCCTGTGAGACTTTAAAACAAACAAACATCACACAAAAGAACTCAGCCAGAGACTGATGTTTGGAAGATGTGGTGTTGGAGTAGAATACAAGAGTAAGCTCCTGAACTCTATTGTCTCACTGTATTTCTACTGATGTTACCTTCCTAGCTCAATCAATAGTGAGGAAGCAGGAATGGATCCCTAATGGTTCGTTTATGTATCACCCAGGATAAAAAGACTTGGATTTTCCAAGTTGCTATGTGAGCAGCAAAACCAATGAATTTTGATTTCTCCTGGATTTGCATTCCTTACTTTCCTGAGGCCAAACTGAATGACTAACAGATGAATCTTGTCTGCCTTTCCGTCTGTGAAGATGCCAAGTTGTGTCTCTACCCACTGCTCACCCACTGACTTTCAGGAACTTGTGCAAGGATATACTTTTCTTTTAGACTTCTTTCAGGATGAGTTTCAAATTGCCCAGCAACCTCAAAAGTCATTCAGGGGAGGAATAGATGGATAAACTAAGAAACATCACACTAGATAAAAACTGCTTTTTAGAAAACCAAACAAACCAAAATAACCAAGCCCAAACCAACAAAACAATAAAAAGAAAGGAAAGCCCTCATGCTTGACTTCTCATGAATAACCCAGCATTAGGGACTTCTTGGATACTAAGTCCTGCTATCCACGCAGGAGTCTAAAACCACTTGGAATGGTATCTGGCACCACTGAACCCACAGGCTCAGCCAAGGTAGTACACAGACTATCAGAATCTTTTAGCATTTTTGGTAGGATGGTGAGGAATTGCAGATCTTGCTGTTGGAAATGTGTGTATACTGTTTTGAATCACACCTATGTGTAGATGCTTTCCAGATCTTCAGAGGTGCCAAAACTTCTGCTATCTAACTTGGCCAATATATCTTTTCACTTCTCTCTCCAAAGTAGGCTCTTGGTTTAGCTTGCATATCCTATACAGTGATTTAGCACTTTTTAAAAAACTGGGGTTTTTAACATATTGATGTAATTACAAAAGCATATGTGTATCACTTAATCCTTTAAACCTTTCCACTGAACTGAATTACATAGCATTTCTACAGCCAACCATATGATCACTTTAACACTGCATGTATATGAGGGTTACTGCAATAAATCAGATGACTTGTTGGATATTTTTCCCTTTGCTTCTGCTTCAAAATAAATTCCTGGTTACTTGGAAAAGGTGACAGTATATGCTTGCAAATGTAATGCATGCAGCAAGCAGCTGTTCTAGTAATACATTTTTGAAAAAGGGTTGCTTCAGGGTAAAGATTACTTTGGCCCTGTTTCTGATTCAGCCTCTGCAATGTAAGAAAGCCCTGCTTTGAAGCAGAGGAGATGAGCAGGGCAGTGTTTCTTGTGACAAAGGTACAGACCTAACTCAAAAACTTTCAACTGTGGGAATGTTTTAGGTAAAGAAGAGATATTTGGAACCAAATGCTGCCAGAAAGTTACTTGTAAAACCTACCCCACTCCTCTCCTTTACAGAGGCACTGAACTGTGACTTCCTACACCGTTCTTACCCTGGCCAAAAAGCAGGGATGAAGTGAAAAGTTAGAACCGCAAGGAAAATATTTTGAATGAAGTGCCTTGACAAATTAATTGTATTTCACGTGTTACTGCAACCTCGAGTTCTCCTTTTTCCTTGATTGTTTATGTATAAATGTTATATGTTATGTATGTTATGTTAAATGTTATGTATAAATATATAATGAATACCTCTGTGCAAATAAGACCCCTGTAGGTATATAATGATACCTGCAGGATTGTTGGTGCTTGGCCTCTCCATTTCTGCTGCTCTAAGTACATATGCATTTCCTGCTTTCAATTCCTGCTTCATTACAGGGGGACCTTTATAATGCTTTGTGTCTTGCAAGACTAAAGCACTTATTATGCTTGCAAGGAGCTAAGAGACGTGAAATGAAGTTAAATGTTAAGGGCTATTGATAAGCTAGAAGCTGAAAAGGCAAATACCTGGAGTCTCAACCTCTAGAGTCTTCCTCAGCTGAATGCAGGACAGCAACACCAATTAATTCTGTTGCTTTTTGACTTTCATACAGATGTAATGTCATCAAGAGAAGTGACTGTCTTCCTTTTTTTTTTTTTAAAGTTGGGTAGCAGAAGAAACATCCTGAACATGGGCTAGAAGTGCTTGCAAGCAGGACTACAAAAAAGTCTGCTAGCTTAGTGTTTATTTCCAGATATCCTACTATTATTGCATTTTTAGCCATTTATCTTTTTATTTTCCAAGATGTGACTCACTGAAGTATGTTTCCTAGCTGCACTGCAATCTTTGTGGTACAAAACAGAAACAGAACATGTCTGGGTTTTACTTCAAACTTCGTCTCATAAACGTTGTGCAAAGACCCCATGTAAACACCCTAATTGAGTTAGCATTTGAAATTACCATAGATTCATCTTTTAATAAATTTAAGACCTTACAGATGCCAATAAACCAGCCTGTTTCATAAGACAAGCACACTGAAGGGTAGAAACAAATAAATACTAACATTTTTAAAGTTTCAAAGCCACAGAAAATAGTGATTGGTTGGTGTCCCAATAAATTATGTGAAAACTGTTGTATAATCTGTACCTGTCACATTATGAAGAGGACTTTTGCCTTCTCTCAGGGACCACTTGTCATAGTGGGACATTTTGGCTACATTTATAGTAGGAAATTACCTGAGTATTTAGTAACAGGGTATCTTGGTTTAAATGCAGAATTTTCTTCACTTTGAAGGGTGGATTGTAACATTGACATCCCATTGGTATCTGATGGAGGACTAGAGGATCTAGCTTGGAATATAAAGTCCTTCAGCTCAGAGGTTGCTTTCTTATTACACATTGAAAGGGCCATTAAAAAAAAAAAGTATTGATCCAGAGACTGAACAGTCAATTATTGTTGGGTTTGAAATATTTCCTAGATTTTGATGCATTAAATTACCTCCTTCCTGGAATGTAGTACATGTGTGCTTATGCACAGAAAGTAATTTTACCCCTTTTGTTTTCTCTCATAATTATTTCCTGCCCTCTCTTGTATTTAGCAGTGGAGGTAGAAAGACAAGTTTGTTTCCTTTCTGAAGATTTTTGTTTTGTTTTGTTTTTTTGGTCTCGCAAATAAGTGACTCAGAGCAAAAATGTGTTGGCAAGTCCAGTGACCTGTGAAATCAGTCAGAAATCAGATGAATCAGCTAAGGAATTAACTGTAGAAATAAATTACAAAATATTACAGCATCCTCATTGCTGCTTTAACTGTGTTTCTGCATTGGAATTTTTCTATTAGATATTCATAAGAAAAGCAGAATCTGAGTTCCCCTACTAAATCAATAAAACAAATGTGATCTATGACATACAAATTTACATATAGCTTAACAGAAACACTTAATTTGAAATGTTCAATAGACCTTGCAAGGGAAGTGGGAACCTGCTTTAAGAAACCATATGTCTCACCTCCAAAATATAACAATTGTAAAACTTGGATGAAATCATGGCATAAACACAAAATAGTTTAAAAAAATAAGGAAAGAAAGAAAGACAGACAAACAACTTAGTTGTGTGAGAACAGGCTTGGAGTTCAGGGCTGTATGCTTTCATTTCTTTATGTTTTTTAGAGAATTTGCATCTCAAAATATCCTTAAAGAAGAGAACGCAGTGTATCTGATAAAACATGTCTTCATGATTTGAGTTCAGTGTTCTTGTCACATAGACAACACAAAGAGGGAGTCTGAACATCATGCAGTCAAGCACATTGCAATCTGAAGAAATTACTCTGCAGAGACTGGTTGTGTTAAACTAAATGCTGTCACTTGTTTCAGATTCACTGGACAAATATTACTACATAACATGTAAGCATTGGTAAATTAAAGAAAGCAGATACAAAACTGAGGTCTTTCTTCCCTTAAAAAAAACCAAAACCAAACAGGGTTTCTTTTTCTTTTGGAGAAACTTTTTTGAGAGCACGAATGGGGGGTGAAACAAGTGGAAACAGTGCCTGCTAGTAGTACTGCATATTTATTTTAGCAACTCCTAGATGGCTGGCAGAGCTTAAGTGTCATATCTATCAGGGAAGGGAGACCAAGTTTTATTAGCCAGTATGTTTGCTTTGTGTGGGAGCTAAAAAGTCACTGGATATTTTTCTTAGAGGACTCGACTGTGACCTCCACAATCAAAACTTGCCCTCTGCTCCTCACAGTTAGGTGCTGTCATCAATTATTTGCACCCAAAGAGCGACAGTGGTTTGTGTTGCCGTGTGCAGAGCTGGGAGGGCTGTGGTTTTTGCAGCATTGCTAAAACACCTGACCAAGCTCTGTGTGCTGAGCCAGTGCTGCAATGGACAACACAAACAGCAGTGAGGTTTTCATCAGCTTTCATGGCCTCTATTTCTGTATTAATGCCTTCCCACAAATTGCCCTTCTAGTGGGTTGGGTTCCATGATCTAGAGCAGCTAAAGGAGCTGGGATGAGGCACCATCCATGAAATAAATTGCATGGAATATCAACTGAAACTTAAATGGAAATGTCAAGCTGGCTTCTGTTGGAAGACACATACTGACAACTGCTTAGCCACAAAGGTTTTCAATTGCTCTGTTCAGTGTGAAATCCCCAAGGCTTATTGAAGAAAGTGGTTCATGCATATGTAGTGATACAGAGTCATGAAGCTGCCCATAAATGAATTAGAAGTCACCTGCCTTACAAGAGTTCTGTCTGAACAGAGATTCTTTTGCAGGAAAGGAATGGAACCAGCTCATAATCTGTCTCTGCAGTGAGTGTTTCCAGGAACAACATAATTGCGTTATAAATAAGTTATTTTAGATGTGAAAAAAATATTATAAACACATTACAGTTTGTTGTGTTTACTTGATTTCATCATCTTCACTGGACTGTTTCAAGGCAATGCCATCACTGAGCTTGGAAGCTGTTGCCAAGTACTTGTGAAGATGCTTGATGTGCATGGGAACTTGAGAATTTGGACTTAGAAAGCTTTTTACTTCTGCTTTTATCAAAGTAGTAGATCAAGCTGTGGAATCATCTGTCCCAGCTGGAGAAGGAAGCCCCATCCCTCTCCATTCTAAAGAATAATGAGAGGAAAACAGGAAATGTATCTCAAGGAAATGTTCCTCCTGTGTTCTAAAATATGATGGCTCACTAAACAGAATTCATCCATTTTGCAAGGGTACAAATCAAATAGCTTTAACAAGTGTTATATTTCTCACAACATCTCTATTTTATACCTACATAACAAACTGTAGTGTGTTTGGGGATGTGTGCTGCCTGGGTTTTTTGTGAGGTATTTGGGCTTTTGGGTTTTGCCTCTTTGTTTGTTTGTTTTTCTGATGATAAATTCCTAAATAATCAGATGCTCAAGTTCTTCCATTTCTGTGAACTAGGAAAAAAGAAGCTTTTGCTTTTTGTGGGTGGGAGCACAAGTGCCTAAAATTCCTCCTCCTTTCAATTTTATGCACCTTGCACAAG
Organism: Entomyzon cyanotis; assembly: GCA_024500445.1. NCBI lineage: Eukaryota > Metazoa > Chordata > Aves > Passeriformes > Meliphagidae > Entomyzon > Entomyzon cyanotis. The sequence goes on from JAKEPQ010000739.1 coordinate 867,167, forward strand.
CACCGACAAATACCTGATTGTTTTGGTGATTCTACAGGAGGAAAAGCCTGCAAATCTGATTTCTCCCCCCTCTGACTCTTCAGGGGAATTGTGCTTCTTTTAGTAAGTTTTTTGACTAACTGTACATTTGACTGAATAGGTGGAAATACTACAGATGGTAACTTCCATGGATAGTTCTAAGGAAGAGGGTGTTCTTTTTTTCCTCTTTTTCCCAGTTGCTGTGACTGTTGATTCAATAGAAAGTATTTTTCCTTTAATCTTATCACGAATATTGAGTTGATCTTAAAGTCTTTGCAGAGTTACTGTGCTGTCTTTGCCCTGAAGCTACCTACCTTGAGCTCTAACAGGAGGCTTGCCTATGCTGCAAAGTGGATGGTTGTTCTTTACTTCACCACCTGTCAGGGTGCAGACTAAAACTGAGTTCAGGATACCTTATCATTTGCTATCAGAAACATTCTGTTGCATGGATTAAGCTTGCCTACTCAAATGGGATAAGTTTTCCATTGCTTCCCCAAAACTCCCTTTCCACAGTTTACAAGGAAAGAATTAATTGAAAACCTAAAATTACCACCAAATGGGGCAGCACGGATGTGCCCAATGGAGCTTCACTGCCCCTTTCCAGGGAGTGCATCACTGAAGCAGGATGCATTGTGTGCTGGTGGGACCAATGATTACTGTGTTGCTAATTAATAATAATTCAGCAGTGCAAAACACTTTAAATTATTTTTCCCCTTTTTTCAAAGCAACAAGTATATATTTTTCTACTCACATCACAGTTTAAAAAGCCCTTTTTTAAAGGCTGACATATCTTTACAAATATAAATTGGATGTCAGTTGATGATCATCCAGTTTTTGGCAGTTCAGGGCAAACATCTTGCACTTCACAAGACTTCTGCTTTTCTCCTTTTTGAATGTTCTTACAGTTCTTCAAATGAAGTATGTAAAGATCTAATTTTTAGCACGGGTTTTTTTCACTCCAGGTTTGCTTGTCTTCCTCACTAATTAGCTTTCACTCCTGAAATTAATGCTGCAAAAGTAAGCAGCACCCAAGACAGCTTTGGTAAAACATAAAAGGAAGACACTGATTTAGCTCTCTGAACTTCAATTGACATAAGGTACCAATGCACCTTTTCTTTTTCAGCTCTTTTTTTTTCCCAAAAGAGCAGCAAAAGATTTATTAAAATTACATTGCCTTGTATAAGTTGCAAGTTATAGATACTTTCCAGGTGCCCACAAATTACTTGTAGAACTATTTCCTTTTCTCTTCTGGATGCTTTAAACACCTTCAAGAACAATTGCATGAAAAGAGTAAGTTCCTTCACTGTCAAAGGGATTCTGTCAGAGAAATTAGAACAAAGTGGGGCTGAGACAGTTTGGAGGAAATAATACTCCAACTTTGCCCTTCCATTTGTCATCAGCATAAATGTGTCAAAACAAAGGACACATCCAAGAATATTTCTACCCCTTCAAAGACACAGACCAAATTACAACTAAATTCTTTCATCATTTGTGTTTTATATTTGGCCAGTCTTTTGAATTAGGTAATGGAAACTTAATCCTTCCATGCTGCAAACTGTTTTGCAAGACCAATGACTATGAAGTCCACCTGCTCAAATTTGGAGAACAAAAAGATATTTAACATTCGTAGCTTTTCTAAGAAAATATCCCTGAGTACTCTGGCAAGGCTCTTTCAAGACAAAGCTAAACCTCTAGCTCAAGAATGACATTTATCATGACCTCTAGTACAATGTTGTCATCAAGGTAGCAGACTTGGACTGCTCAGGTTAAAAGGCTGTATTACTCAATCTGACAAGCTTAACACTTTCACTCAGCAAACCACACTCAAATTCCTGTCTTGACCCGACTCTTCAGATGTCTAAAACCCTTGGGCTGTGTTTGGCCTGTGGTTCCTTAGGAACCACCAGCTTTTGCAGGAACGACAGAGGGATCTCTTCACAAACATACGTCAGGATTTCACGATGCTGAGTCTGCACACAGCCTGCTGAGTGGTAATAAATCTTTTCCCACAACTACTCCATCAATAACAGAACTGCTTGGAATGAGTTGCTGTGGGCTACTGCGTCTATAGCATGACTGTGAATATTGTACCTATATGTGATACTCTTCTGAGCTCATCCATCCAGCCAGATGGGTTTGTGTTCAGTCACCACTGGGCCAATATTTTTCTCCATATTTTTCTGCTATCTTCAGGCCTCTTTCTTATGTCCACTTATTTAAAGAGACAAATCACTAGTGACATCGTGCTTCTTGTTCACTGCAGGATGTTCATTCAGCTGTCCTTCTAACCTGGTCTGAGGCAGTCAACCTTTGGTTTTAACAGATTCTCTCCCAAAAGTTCATACAGAAGAACTGAAAATGTTCCAAGGTAGTTAAGCACCTTTCAGATGCATCCTGCCCAGCTGGCACACAAGGACCTGTCAACAAGAGTAGCCAACAAGAATGTTCTCCTAAAATTATCTTCTAAAGGTTTCCATACTGTGGAATATCCTATTCTAGGAATATCTGTTCCTGTAGGCATAGTGTTCCTTCTGGATTCCTGAAAGGCCCTGGCACTTAGGGGGAGGAAGAATTCTTGAGTGGAAGATGAAAAAAGGAGAGACAGGAAATGCTTGATTGAACAGAGGGAGGATAAACCTGCCTGAGAGAGTGTGCCAGGATGTGTCCAAAGGAAATGCTGGAATCTCCCTTCTCAAGGGACTTCAAAAACTAAACATTAGAAAATGTACTGCAGGGAACAGTACTGCATTGGCAGGAAAATGAGATGGATGATCTAATTATTTTCCCTCTTTAACTGGTCTAAGTCTATGAATAATCCAGATCTCTTTAGCTGCTCTTTTTCTTACTAATTTCCAAAATATTCTAAGTGGGGAATTACTTATTTTGAAAGAAATTATATTTATGATTACATCTTTTACACCATTAGGTTTGAGGGTCAGCATATTCTGTAACCTGCTTTCCAAATTTGTAAGTAGGTGTAGTACTAAGCTCAGGCAAATATGTATAGATACAGCTTGTTTCTGCAGTGCACATTTGCAGTTTTGGGGGCAGTCATGCTCAAGTGTTTGATGGTGTGCTATGAGTAATTCTGTGCAAGTAAAACTGTAAAGTTTGGATAATAATCTTTGAAGAGACTTGATGTAATTTCCTTCACTCTCTCACTACCACAGATTTTTCCTGATACTATGATAGCAGGTGTTCAAGTATCTCTCTGGATGTGAGTTAGCATGAGCAGAGCTTGTTAAAGACAAGGATACACCACCTTTATGTCTCTAGCAGGCTTGGTAGTATTAGTTCATTTAGTAAGGTAATAGAAATAGAAAGGATATTTTTCTGAATTGGCCATTTCATGGGTTTTGTAGTGCTGTTCACCAACAAGGTTTAAGTTAATTTATTTGTGCAAAGAGCCTTCATCTTACCTTTCCCTTATTTCTGTAGCCCAAATACAGTGTTGTTTGTATTGTTGCTCTGTGACTTTTGATTTTACTTTGCCATAAAGAAAATTTTATATATAACCACATGTACACTTGCATAAATATTAAATGAAACAGCAGGGAGATACTTAATTCTGTCACATTGCTTTAACTACAGTCATTCACTGGCCGAGAGAGCTGAATCAGCATCTCAGGACACATTCACAGATTAGGTAAGCCATATGGATGTCTCTTAAACAGCAAGATTGTAAATTCTTTAAGACAGAATTCATGTAACTCTATCCTTGAGTTCAGTGAGGTGATCTAAGTAGTCTTCAACATGTCATTACTTCACAAACAGTAACCAGTTTATCATCCTTACTCCTATATTAAGGAGTGTATCATCAGTGTGTTTTCACACAAAGGAACTGAGGCACACAAAAATTGTACTCTGACTTACACAAGCAGTGGGTGGCCTTGCTGCTGATCAGTGGAAGTATTCAGGGAAAGTTATGTGCCTCAAGAATGTGGGTACAGATCTTGCATCCAGATCCTGTACTTAAATGTGGACCTTCTTGGCACACACAGTAACTTGATCCTAGAAATGTCTTGTTTCATAATTTACTCAGTAAGATATAGCTCATTCTAAAAGCAAAATACCAGCATTAACTTCGATTTAAAAGAAACAGCATTAAGAAACTACATTCATCTACCTGTAAAGAAGAGAACTGATTCTGTTTTGGATCCAAGACATTACAATGACTTGTTCATTATGGACTTTCAAGGCTGCAATTAATGCTGAAAGTCAGTTACTTTTGCTACACTTGTAAAATTGTTAATCCCTTTGTGAATCTATTATAGAGAACTAGTATTAGTCATCACAATGAGAAATAAACTTTTTTGAAATGTCCTTGTTAGAATTCATGATGCTATTGAGTAATTTGAGAAAATGGGCTTTTATTTAGCTCCTGCCTCAATGAAACTAGTACAACACGCTCAAAACATGAGCATCCAGCAGTAACACAGTATGTTCTTAATCAGAACCAATGTGCTGTGAGCAAGGGGTCAGTCAAAAAACGGAATAGGAAGCTTGCAGCTCTCTCTGTGAGCTTGGATAAACCTGTCCATCAATGTCTGTTCAGCAGTTCCATATGTTGCAGCAACACTTAAATGAAATATCTATCAATTTAAATTTTGCCTGTAAACTTCTGTCCCATGTGTCATAACTGTTCATGATTCAATTATTTTGTATATACAATATCTCTTAAAATATGTTGTTTTAAATAGATATAACTGGAAAAAAAATCTTGGGTTTAGGACAAGAATGGCCAAACTAATGAATAGTTGATAAAAATGTGAAATAAAGGTTAATTCATCATTTACAGTCAATATTAATAAAGTTGTACCTGGAAGAGCTAAAGGGAAATAAAATTGCTGAGACAGTTTCTAACTGTCTAACACTTTAGACAACTGTCTAAATCACTGAGCTTTTTCTAAGAGACCTGACTGATGTTTAAATAGTTCATTGGGTTGGGGAAGACTCTTCTTTTGAATTGAAAATGTTTCCAGTCTTTTTACTTCCTACGACCTACTACTACTTCCTAAACTTCCTACTAGTGTTGTGCAGTTGAAGTTTAGCTATCCTGAAGTGTTTCAGTAAGAACAACACACTTCTGTTTGGTCTCAACAAAAATGAATTTGAAAACCTATGCCTAGTAACCATAGCAATAAAATGCTATTGGTGGATTTATTAAATTGTTTTGGGGTGGGTTCTTTTGTGTGGTGTTTTTTTTTTTTTTAAGGTATTATTTTTTCAGTAACACAGCTTTAAGTTTGAGCATCTGATGGAATAAGGGAGTGATTCTCCTTCTTCTAATTAAAAAATTATCTTTGAGGCTAGCCTCACTCTAGAAAGGGGAAGTTTGGAAGTTTTCAGGCTCTTTCAAGCTATCTGCTTATATCTCCCGGCATTTTGACAGTCTTATGCATTTTCTCCCTGCCCACGTAAAGCCATGAATTTCTTATTGAGGATGTGACTGCAAATTCATTGAGCTAAGAGACTTAAGTATTTGAGTATAGATTCAAGCCCTTTAAAAAGGTATTCATCACAAAGAATGTACAGAAACTTTCTTAAAATATGTTTATGATTGCCAAAAGAAGGGACTTTCAATGTATGTATGTGAAATATTCAATAGAAATGAACTCTGAAAAAAGACTGCACTGAGAAACTTTGCCAGATGACACCAGGTCGTGAAGTGCTTTGTGAGAAATGTCTTGGCCTGTTCTAGTTACTGACGAAACTTGCTTTCCACTTCAGCAAGGCCAAAATTTCACAGTTGGATGATGCCCTAGAGATTATCAAGAACACTAAGAAAAATTTCCCATCACCTCTGATTAATTACCCAGAGTAACAAGTGTTCCCCTGGGCCACGTTTTGTCTCAGCTATAGATAAGCACTGCTATGTGAATTTTAATGAAGTGCAAACTCCACAGCAAGCAGGATAAATTCACCACTGCATCATGTGTTCCTGTTGGCAACCTGGTAACATAAATCTAGAATAATAGCAATTGCTCTGTAATATAATAGTGCTAAGAACTTTAAGGTTACTGATTCAAGTGTTTTTTGAGATAGGGAGGATGGAAGGAGGGAAGAAACACACTGAAAGTGCTTCAGTAGAAATTAATTTAATGTATAAGAGTCATTTGTAGAGGAACTTGTGGAATATTGGCAAGAGTGTGAAATCCATGAAAAATCTCCAAACCTTTCTACAGTACTAATACTGATTGTCTTTTCTTTTTAGATGTGTCTTCTCTTAAATATTTTTTTCTTTTTATATCTTTCTACCAGTTAGAGCACTTAAAGTATTTACTAATGTCTGTAAGAATATATAGTAGGTTATCCAAAACAGATGCGTTTTTTTAATTAAAGTACTCCGTTTTTATAATCAATATGTTACAACATGTAATTAACTCATGAATATCATGATCATATCAGGTTAGTACACTGAGAATCATTCATAAAAGTTAGATCTATTGGTAGATTTGAGATGCATGTTCTCTTTCACTTGGTTAAACACTCATTGCCTTTCCCAACACCCTTTGCTTTGCTTATATTCTCACAACTGAAGGAAAGAAAGGTATTTGTTAAGCTATGCAAATAAAAACTCATTTGGGACATATTTTTGTTTTGCCAGTTCATGTGTTGCAGTGTCTTTCTCTTGCTTTTTCACTCCCAAGCTGAACAACTGCTTTTCTTAAAATTGAAGTGGAGGGTGTATGTGGTTTTGAACCTTTTTTTTTCTTTCTGTTACTTGTATAGGACACAAGTTTGAGAGAGCTGGAATAATAGAGACACAAGTGTCTCTTAAAAATCTGCATGGTTTCAAAATTTTATGTGGACTTGTCTGTAATCCCCCAATAAGTCATCTGTGAGTAGAGAAGCATAATTCATCTCATTTTATAGATAGTAAACACAGAAATGGAAAAGCTACACAACTGTAAAAACAGACAGATGGTCCCTAATCTTTGATACAGAAAAGGATCAAGAGTGGTGGTGGAATAAAAGAACAACCCAAGCAAACAAACCAAACCAAACAAAAAGAACCCAACCCAAAACAATTGCCAGAAAACCTATCAGGTTTACTACTGAGTTTATCCAGGGAAAAGCTTTGATGATTCACAAGTGGCTCTTGAGCTGCCAGTCTTTTCACTTTGCTTGCTGTGCATGTAGTGCTGCCCATCACCTGTTGTTAATTATAACATCCTATAAATCTCATGTTAGAAGACTAGCAGTGGGACATGGTGCCTGCCCTGGCTTAATGGACACTCTAGGAAAAAAATAATTTTTCAAGAATTTATTCCTGGACGAGCTTCTATGGATCTGGCATTGTCATGAACTGATACTTCTATGAAGAAAAACAAGAGTGAGTGCCTTTAAACAAATAAGGTGCTGGCTTGGTACAATCATTGTGGTTTCAAACATCGTATCAAAAAACACTATGATGGGAAGCTATCATTTAATAAATCAAAATATCTTGCTTGGTAATAAATATTTTTCTTAGAAACCACAGTATTCTCTTTTCTGTGGATCATATGACTTTCCAGTTCCTGATTTTTTTTATGTTACTGGAGTAACAAAGGAACGTGGGAAATAACTCTGCATGGTGAAATCATTCAGTTAAGCTGTGCCTACACTGTGGTTAGAACAACTTTAAAAAGCGTGATTTCAGGCATAGGTGATCAAATTCTTCCCTTTTTCAGGTAGCCACAATTTGGCTAATTTGGGCAGTGTTGTCTTTATGAGATGAGGAAAGTGGTTAGTTTTGACTAAATAATTTAATTTCTCAGCTTTGTATTCTACAAAGGGGTGAGCAATATTTCCCTCTCACAGTATGGGAAATAGTTTCTTGCCTGTATGGGCCCCGAGCATTAAAAAAACCACAACAAACTAAAGAAGGCCATGAATTGTTGCTATTGACTCTGTTCTATGTTGGCTGCTGTTCAGGTAACTTCCACTTATATTGATAAATCAGCCTTTGTAGTTAGCAGTGAAAAGAAAGCTAGTATTCAAAATAAACATGAAAGAAACTGTACAAAGATGTATATTCTCCTGTCAGTTTCAGCAGTCTAAATTCAGATTCAGTCTAGACACAAGTCCTGTGAAGACTTGCATATAAATAACATCTATAAGAAATATACTGTTGCATCTACACAGATGTATTCTCGTGTGTAGAATAACCTGCTGACATAAAATATCTAACTGACTGCCACCTATCTATTGACATTACCAAAGACTATCAGGTGGTCATAGATATTTAGCGACAGACTTTGCTGAAAACATAGATGCACTTTTGCACTTGCATGTACTTGTAGAATACAACCAACAAATACTTCTGTAAGTAATACTGCTCTATACAAAGTAGTTCAAGTTTTCCAATGTCTGCTAAGAAAGGCATAAAGAAGTTTACACAAAGTCTGAAGATTCACCTTCTTTTACTTGAATCCCTTTTATGAAGCACATCTCATGCAAAGACCACTGTATTCTTCCAATTTTTGGTTCCACAGTTATTCAGCATTCTGAATTTTTGTGTTCCTGGGTGTGAGATTCCTTTTCTAATGAAGTGCAATGTGGATATGAATATATTTGTATAGCTTCAATGACTTACTGGCTCTGCTTGCTGGTAAAAACATGGTTTTGATTATCCTGAAAACTCCTGATTCAACCTACTTTGGGAAAGTTGAGCTATATTGGTTTTTACTGTTCACATGACATGGTGTGCATTCTAGCTGAGATCCAAGGTACTGTACAGTGGACTCACATCAAAAAAGAAACTGTTGCAGAAAACCTTGATTGGAAGCTGAAATGTAACTTAAGGAAAATTAATAACAGAAAGGTATTGAAATCAGAATTCTGGCTTTAGGCAAACAATTTCTCAGTGGTCCAAAAGGCTGGTTTAGGACACGGATTGGACAAAAATTGCTGAAAATATAGAAGAAATATGAAGCCTTGGAAAAAAAAAAGGAGTATCATTTGTTTAACAGACAGGTTTTAAATGACCTCAAAGAACTATGTTTCATGTTGGTTACTGTTTTGTAATGGAATTCCATTACTTTGAAAGCAAACGTGGAGTCTGTGGCGGCTTTGTTAGATGGCCTAATAAGTAAGAATAGTGCTCCTGTATCGGCACCTTTTTTTTTTTTTTTTTTTTTTCCCCTGGAGTAGTGATTTTATGACAACCCGTTCAAATCCTTAGAATTCATGTTAATGTACTATGAATGTTGTGCAATCCTATTAGGGCAAGGCAGAAAACTGACAGTGTCTTGATTACTGATATACCAGGAAAGGAGGAGATACTTCCTGAAAATCTTTTTTACATAACTTGGTCCTGAAATTAATTACATCACTGCATGCTGATGGGTGATCCTCAGAGCCACCTGCTTAGTTTGCATTTTTTCACTACGATTCTGCAACTGAGTGCCTTCCTGTCTGGATCGTAAACTGCATGTTCCTGTGACATTCTGTGTCTACATCAGCCCTGTGCTGTGTGCAGTTCCTGTCTTGAGGGAAGACGTGGCACTGCTAACCAGTGGGCTTTCAGAAAGGCACTTTCCATGCTGAGCCATATTTATGAAGTAGGCACTGTATGGATGTCCATCCCAAGAAGCAGACACATATCTCAATGTGTGTCTGAAAGAAGTTGATGTCCTCGGCACAGCCTCCCTCTCTCAGAATAATACCCTGACATGTTCTGTCTTTCTGAATGGAGAAGTTCTAATCTCTGGCTAGGGGTTAGCATTCTCATGTAGTTTCTGTCCTTTGTCTGTGAAGATTTTTGACAAGATAGATCCTTTTCAATGGCAATAATTTTTCTCAGGCAATGAAACTTTGAAAGAGATGTTAATTGCGCTGTTTCAGCATTAGACATTTTCATTAATTATGGAAGAAAATTACCTCAGTTTTATAGGAGAATACTTCACTATACCGATTCTGATATCCAGACTCAACATCCAGTAATGAAGAGATCCTAACAGTGCTGAGTATCAAATTTGAAGGATTCTGACTATCTGCATTTTCTTTTCTAGAAAGAGAAGAAAGAATGTATGTTAATAGCCTTCAAAAAGGCAGGACAGCAAAAAGATATTTTTTACTTTACTTGAATAAATAAGCTACAGAGAGTTTATTTTATTTTCCTATTTTAATATTTTTTAATGTAATCAGATGTTAATACATGAAATAAACATGAAACAGCCCAGGAAAATTGTGTTTAAAACTGTTGCTCAGGTTACAAAGACACCATGAAGGACTCACATTTTGGTTTGTTCTGTTTTTATGAGTAATATCATCTGCATTCCTCCACCATGGTTTGGTGCAGCTCTATAATTCACAGAAAACGATGGGTTATTTTCTCCCTGGACTACTTAGTATATTACAAAGGATCATTATTTCTAGTTGTATACAGCTAATCTTTCTCTCCTCAACAGCAGTCAGTTTCAAGCTTGGTCAGAACTTTGAACAAGCAAAAGCTGGAAAGTTGAGAGAGAAAATTGAAATATTTCAGTGTACAGTGTAAACTCTGGTTTATCACAAAATACCAGACAACAAATTGCATCAACCAAAGCCTAAAACCAAAGTAGTTTTTCCCCCGCCTCATAAACGAGTAACAGTCGACAGCTCTGGAATGTGCACTCCTCTCCCATGAAAACATTTTTCCGCTCTGCCTTTTCCAAAACTCAAAAGTTCAAAGCTAAACTACTACATGTTATAAAAGAACAAATTTACCATGACACTTAAACAAAGACATGAGTCAGTGTATTCAGATTTCTTGAGGGAGGAAGGAGTTATGTTTCTTGTTAAGGCAAGGTTTGCAGTAAAGAAGTTATTTTTATAGTTTTATATATCTCCTTATAATTATTTATTCTCACAGATGTTCTGTTTTACTACACAGTTAAAGTTGTAATTCATGCCCTTTTTGTAATGGATATATTAATTGAGGTTTACAACATTTCTCCTCAGAAAGCAAAATATTAACATCCTCATTAAACAAATGGGCAAATGCAATCACAGACATGAAGAAACTTGGTTCACTGTTATTTAGGATATCCATGGCAATCTGGGAACCTCAGCAATTGTTCTTTACTCTGAAGAGTGCTACTTGTGTTCTTGGGAATGGCAAGAGCAAGGTGACCAGCATGTATGTTAATAACAGAGACAAAAAGAGGTGCCTGTGGACTGCTGTGGACAAAACAACTTATACCTGGAACAAAGAGCATGTGATTTTGTGTCCTCTTAAATATGAGATGTAGAACATAATAGATTAAGCAGCTGAATTGCTGTATGTAGTTTTTAAAGCTGTCTAGGAAACTTGGAATACGGTTTCCATTTATTTGGAACAAGTGGCTGAGTCATTTGTCTGCCTTGAAAAACCTCTACAACTGTTCCTCACTGAAAAAAGATGAATATTGTGAAAGTCATTGCTCTTGTGAAACAGGAAAGACATACAGAAAATCACAGAGCTCCTGTTAATACTGAGCCATTGCTGAATGTAATATCGATCTGGAATATGTTAAAGAATGCAAACTTCTGCTAGGTACTGTAGCAGCTTTAATGTGTCCACTCTTTGAAGCAGATTGATGTGGCCAAGCCTTGTTCTTTGTGGATACAAAATTTGGGGTAGCTAGATCAAAGCTCTGCTCTAGATTCAGACCTTTGCCACCGAAGGTTATATTCAGTAGGATGGAACCAAAATCAGAAAATCCTTGACCATGGAAAAAGCTGACATATCAAACTGTATCCAACACCCCATGCACACCATCAGGATTCAGTTTTCCCTTATTAATATGTAAAGATTTATTAGGTCAGTCTCTAAAAGCAGTGTTCAGCAACAGTAGAGACGATATGCTCAAACTGAGAGACAAAACTTTTTTCCCTTCAAATGCAATTTTCTTTTTTGCCTACATGGTTGCTTTACCTATAATCATAAGTTCTCTTTAGCTTTTTAAAAATGCTATTATATTTCACAGGGGAGTAAAGAGAGGCTTTAATGCAATTAATAAAAAGGGGTTTTTAAACTTTTTAAATGGAAATGTTTTGCTTTTTCATTTGTCTGTTTGAGAGGCATTTAACCAGCTGTGCCATTGAATTTGATGTGGATTATGAAGGATATAATAGAAAATAAAGAGACATGGTCTGTGGCAAGTAACATTTGTAGTAAGGGAGAATGTCACCGACAGTTTTGTTGGATGCAGGCATGTCACACTGGTGACAATGGCTGGGAAGCACCAGTCAGCTAAAGAGGGGAACCTGCATTAAGTGTCCCACTGGGTACATGAACCATGTTTGATAACCTTCGGAATGAGGCCAAAAGTGAACTCTGCTTGATAGACAATAAACTCATTTAATTTTCAGTCATCATGCATTAAACTTTCAAAGGTACTAAGAAAGCAACACCAGGATATAAATATCAATGAGCAGTAGGGTGTAATTAGGAGGCAGTGCCTTGATGGAAAGAGGGCAGCTGATTTGTAAGAAGCCAGTGGTAGCTGTGCTGGCCTCCTGTGTGCAAACAAAGGTGAGAAGGGGTTTGCTCCCCCCTTTCCCTGGAGCCAAGCACAGTCCTCACCTGTGTGCTGCTTTGTTTGGCTGCAGGGGCAACACAGGCAGCAATGCCTTCCATATTCTGCAACAGTCAGAGCCACAGTTTGGGCAAACTCGGTACCCAACAGTGTAATAAGGATCACACAGGCCAAATATGTATTCCCTTGGCCCTTGCTCTCACCTCCCACGTTATGCAAGTGGGCAGGGAAGGGACTTTCACCAGAGGTTAGGAAAACTGTGATTTATAACACTGGTGGCAGGTGGAACAGGGGAGACTGTGGGACCAAGGGAGCCAAGTATTTTAAGCATCTGTTATAGGCCTGTGCCAGATGCAGGATACCAGACAAGATGTGCCATTTGTCTGTTCTTGAATGGAATTTCCTATGTCCCTAATACCAAGCAAACTCTGTTTATTTATAATATAACCACTTCTGGTTTTGTAGAGATGATATACAGCACATTTCATCTTTTTACTTTCACAATGACATTTAAGCACTTAAAAAGTTATTTATTTAGCTGTGTAAATTCAGTCAGGAGGGTGTTTTGCTTTGTCATGGGTGAATCTGTAAAGGCTGGAAAACTACTCAGTTTAGGGAGGCTGCCTAGTTTGCAGAAGTACAGATTTCTCTAATGCTTGTCTGAGTTAAGAATGGGACTCAGGTTCTTACAAAACCTGTGTCAGGCAGTGATTTCAAGTAACCATTTGCACGGGTAAAGAAAGAAGAATGATTTGGGAAATGCTGACTGTTCTCTCCTGACAGTGGATTTTCTTTTACTCCTGAAGTGATTATAATTAATAAGTAATTTCAATTATTTCCCAAAGGAATAAGCAGGAATTTCTAAGCAAAAAATTTTCTCAGAATATGTCAATTTAAGACTAAAGCTTCATAGTAGAAATTCAAGCATTAGTCATAAAAAGAAACATCTCCCATTTCGTGATTGACAAACTGCTTGACAAATTTTGACAGAAACACAGACTTCCCAGAGTAACAGCATCTCATAATGAGACTGATTATTTGGAGTTCATTATCCTACCTTTAAGTCTCTGTGCTACATTGTTAATACAAAAGACGTAGGCCACAAATTACATTTAAGACCAGGAGAAAAAGTGCTGATATATCTAGCTCTAAAAGGAAAATGGAACAGCTCTGCTGTCCCAAGACCTAGACTCCAGAGTAAACCAATTGCACAGAAGGGTCCATCTTCTACAGATCCACTGCGATTACTTTCAGCACCCTTTCCTGTCACCACTGGAATGCCTGTTTGCTCTTGCTCCAAAGGCACATCAGGCTGGACTACCAAATCTGCCAGCCTTTTCCACTGGCCCTTTCTGGTACCTCCATTTCAGTGTCATATCTCCCAGTCCTTTACCAGCAAGCTGTGTCCTGATTACCTCACTGCTCTCTGAACTAAGACGTTTCTTTGAACTACTGCTAGATTCTGAGTTTACAGGAGGTGACACCCAAGACAGAGTTCTTGACCCAGCCCTCAGCTGACCCTAGCTTTTTCACTGAAATGCCTTGATTTCTCTTGGACAGGACAAAAGAATTTAAAATAAACAAAAATCTGCAAGATCGAAGAAGTGAGAAGTTGTAGTGATGAATTTACTAACAAAACCATAAAGACCCACAAAATAATCATAATCCAAGTGTCTCCAGTGACGTTCCCTCTAACATTTTGGGTCACAAGGTACATCAAAGCATGTGCAGTTAACTGCCTGCATAAATGTGCTTCATGAGCTCATCCGTCCTGCCTCACTTTTTCTGTTTGTAAAGCTGAGGCTGTATTATTAGACTGGGGCAGTGCTCTGAAGTCTGTCCTCTGACAAGAGCTGTTGTTACAATAATTACTGCAGCAGATGTCAGAATCAAGTGAAAGCAGCCATTCAACAATCACAGCACAAACCACAGTCATCATTTGCGTTGTGTGTCATGGCCGGTATAGAACCAACAGAGCAGAAAAATGTTCACACTTGCCTCTAGATATAGGCCTCTGTTAGGAGAGTATCTCCCTTTCCCCCCCTTTACCCCCCACCAAAGGTTTTTCCAGTACACTTTGCTGCTTTTAGCTGTAGCTAGAAAAGATACAGCTGCGTTTTTTGGCTTATATAGCTTGAGCTCAACATTCAGCAATAGCTTAGTCTGAGCTGTTTTACAAAACTATTTTTCTGTAAACATTTTCATTCAATAGTTACCATGCGGTATCTGTGCTCCCTTAAAACACACCAGTGACTGAATGCCTTATCTGCCTATTGCCAGACTGGTCAGATACTTACTTGGGGCGTGGTCTGAAAGCAGGGGACAGAGGTGAGACAGAGAGCACTTAATGAAAGCTGGACTCTCACATGGAGTCCTGCGATAGACAGTCCAACAAGCTGCTGCTGAGTGACACAAAGCAGCATCTCAATTGGCAGCTGAATGGATATAGTCTGTTTGAAGAAGAATTTTTAAATTAGCCTTTAGCTCGTGGCTTTGGAAACTGTCTTTTGCAAATGGACCTCACACAAACAGGGCATAAAATAGATGATGCAGGCTGGGGCTTTGGGGTTTTGCACACATTACACTTCCAGGTACTCAGGTCCTTGCTTGAGGTTCAGGACAATTGTAAATGTCGCTAAATCATGCAGTGTACAGAGGCTGCTTTAAGGAGGCTGCTGCTTCCCACAGAGGTAAAGTCCAGCCAAGAATAGCATGTGTTTCCTCCTCTGCATCTAGCACAACTGCAGCTAAGTGGTTACTTATGTTCAAAAATGAATGAAATATTAAATGAAAACAAGAATCTTCACTGACACGACCACTGCTTCTTAATCGTTACACAAAATAGTGTTGTCTCACCCAAGCGTGCCTAGCTCTTGAAGAATAATGGAGACAGGACAGTGTTTGGATAGCTGCTGTTTTTCCTGAAGAGTGGGGAGGGTGTGCCTGTTTTGGGGGTATGTTCACAAAGTTTTTAGCCCAGAAAGAAAGAGGTACATCTGGAAAGAGCATAAACCAGGTTGCCAGACTCTGGCACTGCTACTAGAAATAATTCTTTCTCAGGAAAGTACCAAAATGTGGCTGTCTGATTTGCCCACAAGTATCTGGGCATTTTTGTTGGCAGGCATGGATACTGGCGGCTGTTTGGCATTTTGATTGCTGCCCCAAATAGTGTCTATTCTTTCTCTGCTGAAGATGGAAGAATACACTTGTGGTTAAATCACTGGCCTAGAGATTACGCAAAGTGGGTTCTGCTCAGATTTTAGTCTGCATCCTTGGCCAGGTCACTTAAGCAAGCATTTTGAGAAGTGCTCAGCACCCACAAACTGGATCAGATTTTTCAAAAGCTCTCTGCCTCCACTGAGGCAGTGGCCAGACGATCAAAGGAACTTCTTAGAAAATTTGGCTGCAAATGTCACTGTGAGAGCTACTGGGTGCTGATCACTTGTGAAAATCTGGTTCTCACTGAGGTGCCCGGATGGGAATCAAACTCTCCATCTAGCTCCCATCATGATGGGAAGACACTTGAGAATCTGGCCAGGAGCAATCTCTTGAAATGCTACACCAGCAACTTTCTCTGTGCCTCAATTTCCTCTAAAATGAGAGTGATGTTGTCAGGGTGCTTGTAAGGATAAATTTATTAACCTGCTGTGTGTGGGTCCTTGGATGCTTCAGCAGCCAGGAGAGGGGGGTGAAACATTTGTAGTGTAGTATCTTTCCAGACATACTAGTCATCTGTGTAAACAGGAGTGTGTTAAAGTGACTGGAGCAGAAGTCCAGGAGTCAGTTTCGTTCTGTGTACAATTTACAAGCTTTCAAGTTCAGGAGCTGCCGCTCTTTGTTTGTCTCAAATCCTTGATCATGAGTCAGGGCTTCACCATGCTAGGGGGTATAACATACAGATCAAAAGCACTCAGCCTGAAAAATCTTTGTGCTGAACAAAGAGGGGCCAGGAGAATACATTGTAAAGAAATGATGAAGCTGTTCCATTCAGCTGTTTGCCTTCTGAATTCCCAGCCTGTTGAGAACAGTAGTTTTATCATTTTCTTTCCTCACATGATATTTCTTTCCTCACATCCCACCCAAGTGTTTGGTATTTTTGGGGGGGAGTTTTGAGGGTTTAGAATTTTAACTCTACAGGACTGGTTACTCTTAGACAGTAGCACCTTTTGCAGGTGAGTTTTTGAATTTTAAAACCCACGAATCTTAACTTCAAAATGGACCTTATTTTTCTTTTCTTTACTTTTTTTTGTATTTTATTTTAAACTTACAGTGGCTTCAGTTTTGCCTCCAGATGTGGAAATCTGAAAGGTCCTGAACCTCCTGTGGAGTGTGCTGGAGCAGCCTTCCTCCTCTTTCTGAGCTGCCTCCCCTCACATGATGCGACATTTTATCTCCAGCTGAGAGTGGAGCTCTCCCCGCCACCCCCCTCATTTTTGGCCTTCCAGCACTGTCGGCATCTGTGCGAGCTAATGCTGCCCAGATCCTTCTCCAAGGGGCACCGAGGGCTGGCACGGAGAAGCCAAAGCCCTGGGCTGTATCTGCGAAACCCAAGAAACCTCAAATGCATTGTGTTTCCAGAAATGCTCCTCAGCTGACTGGGCTGTGGGGAGCTTCTGCTCTCCTCAGCCCCTGCCTCTCCTTTGGGAATGGAAAGCGCAGGTTGTAAATGAGTTTTCTGACTGCCCCTGTACAGAAATGGTGCTGATGTTGGAGCATGGGGGAACCATGAGCACCACACGAGGCGAGAGATGCTCCAGGCTGAGAGGGGCACAGCCTGACTGCTGAGGAGCCCCAAGCCAGGGCCGTGCTCGGGCTGGCCTTGCCCTTGCCACGGCCTGGTGAGGGTGAGATGTCACTACAGCTTGATGAGGGTGAAATGTCACCACAGCCTTTTGAGGGTGAGATGTCACCACAGCCTGGTGAGGGTGAGATGTCACCATAGCTTGATGAGGGTGAAATGTCACCACAGCCTTTTGAGGGTGAGATGTCATCACAGCCTTTTGAGGGAGAGATGTCACCACAGCCTGGTGAGGGTGAGGTGTCACCACAAGCCTGGTGAGGACGAAATGTCACCACAGCCTGGTGAGGGTGAGCTGTCACCACCCCACTGGGCCACGTCAGCTTTCCCCAGGACTGTGTTACTGGCAGGTAATGGCCATAACAGGATGGAGGCCTCAGGGTGCCCTGGGGTTTGGTTTTGTTTTCAAGTAGACTACAACACCATTCCAACTCAATTGTCACTAAATGGAACCCGCTTGATGCAAAACGTGGAATATGTAAAATTTTCTTAAGAAAGGATGTTCTTTAATGTTTGATCTTAGTATACTTTCAAGACTAATCAACAAGAAGGGAGATTTAACCCAGGAAACAGAGAGCAACTCACAAGCAAGCTCTAAGTGATATCTGGGGGTAGAAAAATTAATTATTTGTTGGCAGAATTGCCTTGTCAAGGTTTAGGCCTTGACATGCTTCTGTGATCTCAGACCTGGGGGAGGTTAACAAAGCT
Source organism: Entomyzon cyanotis (assembly GCA_024500445.1). Classification (NCBI taxonomy): domain Eukaryota; kingdom Metazoa; phylum Chordata; class Aves; order Passeriformes; family Meliphagidae; genus Entomyzon; species Entomyzon cyanotis. Next base: position 885,176 of record JAKEPQ010000739.1, read on the forward strand.
TGGGAAGAAGGATGCTCATGGATAGTGGACACAAAGAATGCATGATTTACAGAATGCAGACACAAACCTCTGCTATCTCAATAGATTCTGGGCATTAGATACATTTAATGTTTTCCTGAAGCCTCAAAGAGACTTATAAGCTGTTGAGAGAGCAAAAATATTTCTCCTCAGCACTCTGGTGGCAGAGAAGGAGACGCCAGGTTGCTGCACCCTGAGCTGTGTCACGCTGAGTGCCCCCAGAAAGTGCCATGCTAGCTCTTCAGCCAGTTTCAGCTTTGGGGGGAATTGCGGGAGCAGCTCTTGGTCCCAGATGCAGTCATTGTTTTGAAGGATAAGGCTGTGTGTATGTTGTGAATGTCCATCAAGCTGAAACTCCAGCTCTTGAAACGTGCTTGACAGATGGAGCATTGAAAATATAATAGGTTTCTGTTTACTTATTTTTTAAATACTTGTTTCCATGAGATAAGCAGTTAAAAAGTTCGAAGCACGTGTAGCAGAGAAAATGTCTTTGAGCAGTCACAAATTGAAATAATTTTGCTTGTCAGTCCTTTCGTATTTAATTGTTGATAGTGTTTAGCATAGGAGTGAGAGATGTGATGTTGAAAATAGGGTATTTCAAATAATAATATAAAACGTTCATTGGAAGTGAATTCTGAACTCAGTGAAAGGCAGTTTTTGTGCTTGAAATTTAAATCAAAGAGCTATCTTGTCCTTACTGTGCAACAGAAATATTCCGTAAGAATCACATACCAGAACTAACCACCACCACTTGGATTTTAGATACTGAATATTTGTAGCTAGTTGCTTAAGAGCAATCTAAAATCAAAATGGAATGAAGGTGACATTACAAAACACAGCTGAGACAAATGGATTAACTTTAAACTACAATTAAAAGCCATCTGGCAATTCTATCCCAGTACATGAGTTAAAAAAAATTACTCCTGCAAATTAATCTTTAATCGAGTATAAGGATTGAATGTTAAACATACCATTTTCTGTATGAACGATGTTTTTATCTGAGACTAGTAATACAAGTTTAGGGCACAATCCTAAAATATTTTCCATGTTTCCTGATGCAATAAGTTATGCTCAGATATCTGAAAAATAATAATAGTTTTTAGGAGTTCCTGAGCATAAAAACTAAAAAAAAAAAAACAACAACAACAAAAAAACCCTATCCTTGCAGTGGCAGCTTGGACTGTACTGCATAGTCCTCCTACATTTAGGTAGGGTGGCTGAACTGGAGCAGAGCAGGAATTCCTGTTACAGCCCCAGAATGTCTAACTATGGCACCATATTCTTCCAAGGAAGACAGAAACTGCTGTTGCTCTGCACCTATATGAACATAGAGCAAAACAGTCCAGAGACCTCAGTGCCTGGAATTGCATGCAAATTGTGTACACAGTAGGAACTGAGTTAATCAGGAACACCTTCAGCCTTCACTGGGGCATATTTTTGGAGCTATTCATCCATAAGGCTGGGATAAGATGGGACAGAATCCTTCCAGTTGTTGCCTTGTTAATTCACTTAGGGAATTACTACTTAATAAATAGACAGGGTAACTCTTCTGAACTAACATTCAGCCTGTGAATTATGCATTAAAGTACTGAGGCTTGTCCAGTAACCTACAGCAGCGTATCACAAGGTGTACCCACAGCGAATATTGCAGTCCTGGAATATCTTCAATTACAGCCTAATAATGATTACAGCCATTTTTGAAAGCACAGCTGGATTTTGCTAAGCTCTGCCCACCTTCAGCAAAAGTCTATCCATTCACTGGAGGGCTTGTGTTCTCCTTCAGAGTTCTTTTTTTTTTTTACCCTGAGTTAACCAGAACTTGGCTTTGATCCTTTAAATCCTTCTCCCTATCAACTCAGCAACCACAGAGGCAGTTTATTACTGAAAAGAAATCTAAGAATCAGTTTTGGCCAGCATTGTCTTGGAAAGTTCATTTTATTAACATGGTTTTGGTTTTATTTCAAAAACACTTTGACAAGCACTGACATTTTTGGAACCAATAAAGCACAAGAGACTTACTCCTAAAGGCCTAAGCTTTGCATTTTTTTGCAGCAAACAATGTGATGTGCTACTATGGTAAATTCAATTCAAGCCACTGACTGAAAGGAAATAAGTACTGAAAGTTGTCTTTTTTTTTCCCTTCATTTTCTAAAATATGTTTTGTGTGAATACTAGTGCTTGTGAGATATACTTCCTTAACTACTCTTTGCTTATTTGCTTTTCATCTATAGTGCAGGTGACAGATCTATCAATGCTGGCAACATAAACTTTCCTCACATGCCTGCTTTTATTGCTCAGCTTTGACCTAAAACATCTACCTCTTGACTTTTTGTTGAGATTTGCCAACAAGGGTCCCAGTTGTGTGTTTTACATTAATGTCCATCAACTGAGAGTTCAACTAAGATCACCTATTTAATTTAAAAATAAATACTAGGATATATCTGAACCCTTTTGTTTCTGCTTCTGTTTAAGGCAAGCTGAAAGAGAATTTCTGGTCTCCAAGCTACATAAAGACTCTTGTTCTGATACCGTGCATTCTCTGGAACTCCATGTGTGGTAGGAAGAATGGAAGGGCAGAACAGAGGTGAGTTATGTGCTGGCATAAGCAGACTTGACTGCTAGATTTCTTCAGTGGTAAATTGGTTATCTTTGGTTTGTGTGTCCCTGGGCTGTGCTACCTTCCATTCTGTCCCTTTGAAAACTCTGTTGAGTACGTGAGAGGCAAAGTAAGTATCTCCATTTCAGGGAGTATGAATTACATACATGTGTTGTTACTTCATATAATAAGAGTGGGTTTTGTTAGAAACTTGTTTTAGTCTCCAGAATTTTCAGTTGCAAAATGGTCAAATGCTTTGCTTGAAGTTGCGTATGCAAATGCACAATGTGCTACTGTAAACTTCTCACTTTCAGAGTGAAGAATGCAGCAGTATGTTGGTCTGGAAAGAGTGGCTGCTTTTTTAGTTAGCAGGAAACATATGCTGCAGATGTTTCAAACTTCTGGCTTTTAATATACCTTTGATATCTGCTATGTCAAGCTGTTAGTTTTGACTCACTCTCCCTTTCATGGGATAGGTTTTATGTATCCTATATGTTGCCACGATAGATCCCTAGGAGCTGAAGTAAACTGGTGTAGCTGATTCAGGAGTTTGTGATTTTTGCTGCTGTGGATATTTATTTACAACAAAAACTCTTTCTTAAGTTTGAGGTATGTTTTTTTTTTAATCTCAAATTTATTTCAAAGTGACTGCATAAATTGTATGACCTGTTTCTCCTGTTGTGTAACCAGGTTATATAGGCCTTTTCCTACAGGAATGGAAAAGAAGTAGTGTAGGCTCTTTTTCTGTTTTGTGGGCTTTTTCTGTTTGGTTTTTTTGTTAGTTTTGCTTTGGTTTTTTGAAGGCTGGAGTGTTCTTTTTGGTACCATTTACTTCCCGCTTGCAAATGTGGAGTTCTCAGAAGCTGACATTGTGAAGTGTTACAACTCAGGATTGCCAAGAATATTTGCGCTAACTGCCCAGATGTCTCTAAACTGAGTGTAATGAACACTCACACACATTTTTCTCGAAGAGGTGGAAAAAGCAAGGTTTGCACACGATGCAGAGCAGAAAGATGCTCTAGCCGTGTAGAATTATGAATGGCATAGCTGCCAGCATGCTTCTCCAATCCAAAGTGGAAAGTTTCTTACCTAGAAGGAAGTGCATGTTATTTTTGAGCGCCCTGCTGTTGAACTCAGTGTGGTTGCTGATCAGACCCCTTAAAGAATGATGTCCACAGACATGCACAGACACCACAGTCATCAGTTTACCACAGGCTCACAGCACTGGGAATAGAACTTCAGACCTTCGCCTCCGCAAACACAGCTGCTCATCTGGCCTGGGCTTTGTAGCCAGTAGAGGGAACTGATAAACACTCTCATAGGGCTGCTTTATGTATTTTTTCTAACCAAGAGAGGGCACTGATTCTCACTCCCTTTTATGTCACCTCTCAAAAGTTTCACCTGCCATTCCAGAAGCAACAAACTTATATTTATCTTGCTTTTGCTATAAAACATGAACTTGCATGAAGTTTTAATCACCTAAAGATGTCCCAAGACTGCAGAGTGGTATTAATTCCCACCAGTGCAATTATGAGACATTAAATTCCTTACATATCAAGACAATTACAGAAACACATCCAACATTTCAGGAGTGCAGGGAGAGCAAGCACAATTGTTTACTGGAGTGTACAGAGAATAGGCACAGTTATTGCTCAAGACCCACAAAAGGCTTCAGAACCAGGACTCATCGTTATCTTTTTGAACATACATAGCTCCACAACTTTTGCTGGGATTTCTGTTTGCGTAGGGAAAGCCACAAAAAGGCGACAACACTTACACGCATGACTCTAGAAAATGTAAGTAGCAAAATAAGAAACTTTTGTACTGTTAAGTACAGCTGTTTGCTGGGTTTTTATCAGTCAGAACATGCCACCGCTAATGTTTTTGTCTTGTCTTGTTCCTCACTATAGTACCTCCATTAAATCATTGCTCTTTTAGAAATATGACAGTAGTGAAAATTAAAAATTATCTTCCTGTAGAAGGAAAGAACCCACAGCTTACAATAACTGGAAGACAAAAAAGAAAGGGAAAATACAGGGATATATTTAAGGTAAAGAGATTAAGAGATAATCTTACCTGCCCCGAGATACATAGCAAGACATAGAATAAGTGGGCAGAAAGTTCCGCCATGTAGATATGCTCATAGATATATAAAAATTGTCTTCTGTGGCAGATAGGGAGATGACCATTAATGATTATTTTTCTAGTCCTCCAGTTACCTCTCACGCATTCAGTACTTTATCTATGAACAATGCATGCTTAGCAGTAATTTTTAAGTTAAAAGAGTAAGAGACAAGGCCTCGGTTGCTAGGGTAATAACTCTAGCAATGAAGCACTGGAATGTGTTGGGTGAGGTGTTTTTTTTGTTTATTTGGTTTTGGTTGTGTTTTGTTGGTTTTGAGGTTTTTTTGAAATGCAGTATTTGCAAGGCCACAGGAGCAATTATGAGTCTGTACCCTCATAAATTAACTTGAGGGCTAAAAACTAAAGGGATAAGCTGGTGGTTGGGGTTTTGGTTTTTGTTTGTTTGCTTGTTTGTTTGTTTTCATGGATATGAAATTATATCCTGTAGGTTTATAGAAGTGGCACATGATAGTGAATGTGGAAAAGAAAGGAAGACTAATATTAATGTCCCCTACAAGATCCTTTCAATAATTTTGCTTAAGCGCTATGAGGTTCTCTTTGAGCTCCTTACTGCTGCTGAGTTACCAAGACTGAGTCCTTCTAGTCAGATGCTGCCCACCATTTCTGGTCCATGGCAGAGAATCTCTGCTTCGTCAGCCTGCCAAGAGTGGGTTGGTCTCCTTTAACCACGGAGTGTAAGAAAGATGAGCGTATTTGTTTATTTGTTTATTTTCCCCCTCCAAGAATGACTTATTTGTAAATCCTGTTAATGGGTTTGTAAAGGGTTTCACAGGAAGTTTGAAAGTGTTGGGAGTAAACTACCTCTCTCAAGATTTGTCACTGGAATTCTCCCTGCTGTTCAGCCCTAAAGAGTCATGCAAAGACAGAGCAGCTACAAAGGGGTGGACTTTATAAGGCTGATTACAAAATGAAGTGTGGGATTAGAGTGCTGGCCTGGAAACCAGAGGAGCTAAATCTGACATTCTACCATGAATTTTCACTGTGACTATGAGTAAAACATTTCATATACTTAGTGACAGCATGGCCAGAGGAAAACATAATCTCTCCCTACAGAGAGGTGTGAAAATAAATTCCTGAAGGTAAGAATGTCTCCCAAGCAGTGGTAGTGGCAGAACTATGCATAGATAAGCAGACAGTGATATGTTTATCCTCTGTTTCTATGTATCTAGTCTAGCACTTCAGACAGCACTGGGAGTTACACTAGTGGCTTAAGTAGATATTACTTCCCTAAATAAACACCTAAAAAACCTAAGCATAACTGCCAGGAGAAGTGGCTTAGCATCCCTGCTTAACACTTAACTGGTCTGTGGCTGAAAAAATTAATATAGTCTCTTTCCCTTTATTATTTTTAAAGTTATGATCATTACTCAAGAAATCTGAATTCCTTGTTACCCCAGTGATTAGCTTTTTGTATTATTATTCTGGTTGTAGCATTACTTTAAAATTACAGTATCTTTATTTTAATATCAGTGTGCTTTGATCTTGTAAAAAGGAGTTTCAGATCAGCAGAGGTCAATAAATGCATTCCTAGACATCTGAGTTCTCTTGGAGACCTGCTGGGTACAGTTTCCCTTCATCCTCTTCTGCAAAATGATGCTAAGCTGAATTATCTACTCAGCCTAAAAGAGATATTGCTTAGAGGAGATTCTGATCTAAATTAGATGCATTCCTTTGAATAGAGTTTTCTTAATATGTCTTGCAATCCATTTTTCAAATGCCAAAACATTACATTTCACAGCAGGCTTTAATAAAAGGTATTTTGCTATATACACATTTCCTGTGGCAAATGCATTATTTATTTTTATAATGAAATTTTCTCTATTAAAAATGTTGATTTATCAGGGTAAAATTCTGTGTGAACAAATGAGGCTTTACTGCAACACTATAGACTTAAATTCTGTATGCATTAATCTTAAAATCACATATCTGTGTTTTACAACAGGAGTGTTTTTAGAAAGGGGAGGTTTGCTGTAAAAATCAGATATTAACTAAGAAATAAAATTTTGTAGCTCAGAGTTAATGCCTGTTATGAGGAAAACCATTGGGCTCTATTCCTATCTTCTATGGGCAGTTTATGTGAACTACCTGGATGCAAAACTACTTTTACTGTAAGTTTGCTACAGAAAGCACTGTACTTTGTCTTTTGAATAGTTCAAGTTATTTGGTTTTTGCATTTTTGTTGTTTGGGGTTTTTTAAAAGATACTTATGTAATCTTGCAGGCAAATAGCTGAAGGCAGTGTTTCCTTTTCCCTACTAGTTAGGATAACATATAAAATGCAGAAAAAATCTTTGATACTGTATGCAGAAAAGGGTGCTTTGAGCAGAGTTCTGCTGTTACACAGTGCTACAGCATAAAATATTGCAGCTAGTGTGAGTACAGTTATATGTGGACATAGTTATTTTTCAGAGAAGATTTTCTATTTGTGAAAGATCAAAAAAGAGTCCATTTAGAAAGAGAATTAGACATCAAGCAGAAAATATCGTTATTTAACTGAAGAATGTATTATGTATTTACAGACAGTGTTAACTGCTTCCTTTTGGTAGTTCATGCTTTTCTTCCTCTCTGAGCATTGGAGAGAGGCATTCTAGGATTAGGATTTCTGTGATGGAATTTCTTTAAACAGGTGACTGTGTGTTAAAAGTGCACTGACTCACACAGTGTGAAAAACTGCTACTGGTCACTAAAACATTCATCTCTGTGAGGATGGATGGATGCATGGATGGGAATGCAAATATAGCTTTGAAACCACTTTTTAATGTTTTAACTGTTCAGTAGCTCTCTCTGAGGTACTTAACTATTCCTTCCTCTAATGCTAGAAATGCCTATGTAGGAAAACTGTAGATAAAATATAAACAAGCTGATCTAAAAATTTCATTGAGACACAAGGTCTGTTGTTCCAAGAAACAGAACTCTGCTTGTAAAATATGTACTTTAAGCATATTTGGTACTAGATAATGAATTCCATCCGTCTTATTCCTGTGCTTCTGTGAGGGCTTAAGTCCCATCAGACTTTTTTAAAAGGCAATGAAACCTGTGAGGATGCACTTCAGTCCCAAGATTGTCTCAATCTGGCTAGTAAATGATATTAGCAATAAAACCCAATTCCTTCCTCAAATTAGCACTAAGCCCTTTTTCCCCCTCAAACAGAATTTAAGGAAGCTTTACAGTGAAATTTTTTGATAACTTTGACTGGACTGAGAAGGAGACTATTAAGAGGGATAATAAATTGCTATAATTGGTCTGGGTATACTAATCTCTTAAAAATCAATCAGAAAGGGAGAGAAGACCTTTTCCCAGCCACAGTGTTTCTCAGCAAGATCTGTTTTTATTTCATTGCTAAAACAACAGACTGTTACTAACTTAAATGTCAGATGACACTACATCTGAAAAAAAAAAAAAGGCGGGGGGGGGAGCCAGCACCACCCAGCAAGGCAGTGCTCGAGTTCACATTAAGACTTCCTCGCAATAGCTGGTTAGAACAGAAACCTGAAGTAGCAGTAATCTTACCTTGAGTACACAAGATCCAAGGAGAGAAGATCACTGGCTCAAAACAGTGGAGGACTGAGAAAGTGCTCTGATCTGCTGCTGGTAGCATGCACTTGGCTTTTATGTGCAGGTGGGAGGAGCTGCTCCCTACGGTAGGTGGGCAGTGAGGATAGCAGGCAGACAGCCTTCAGAAGGCATTATAGACTAGGTTTTTGCTCTTTGGGGACAGAGAGAGGAAGGAAAAGCAAGCTGGATGGCATTTACATGAGAAATAGTGTTGGATTTATTTGCTGGTTGCTTTTTTTTCTGTAAATCTGTCATTAAAGATTTGCTAGTGTATTTATTTTTCTAAATATGAATCTCTGAATTATTCCAGTTGCAGTTACAGTGCTACTAGGTCTCACTTTGTCTTTTGGAAGGATTTTTGGAGCAGTGTGATACTAATACAAAGTCTTTATCAGAAAGGTCAGTGTTTCCCTTTCTGAAAAGGGATAGCTATGAAGAATCAGCCCCTTGATCTTTGAAGTTGTCTGTTTTCTCAGGGATTGAACTTCCTTTATATTCCAAATGTCTACTAGATCACAGCTCCGGAACCCTACTAAGTTTCTGTTTTGCTGAGCTACACAGCTTTTTCTTGACACAGCTGTAACATGTTCCATCTACATACTGGCTTTCTAGCAGTTTAGTTTAGAGCAGTTTTATTGTTCACTGTGTCTGAGTTCTAAACAATTTTCCCAACTGGTATTCTCAAAAGGCAAATGTAGCCAAAAAGACAAACCAGTAGGAATATGCATTCCTGGTGGTTTCTGTGTAAAATCATTCATTGTTCATTTTAACTCATTCATTGCTTTCCACTCAGAAGAGTTGATGGCACAGATTCCAGACACTGGCTCCTGCAGGTGTAGCAGTTGTACCCATCTCAAATACACTGATTCTCTATTTCCACATCTTCCTGCATGAGGTATCTGGGCCTGTATTATTTTCCATAATACATGAGTAAAACCTGTGTCATATTGGAACATTTAGTGAGTGGAGAAAGCTGGAAAGATAGAACACGAAGGGTAGAACAGTAGTGTGCAATTAAGAGAGAGTCTAGAAGTGCATCCTGACTTAAAATCCAGGGCGGACAAGGCAGAAAAATGCATGAGTACCTTAGTTACAGAGCTGAGATAAGCAAGTTCATAGCAGAGCTTGTGGAGATGAGATTTGATATCTACTGCTTCTATAAGAAAAGGACCAAACTGATCACGGGTTGAGGGGTTATACAATGCATTTTTTTTTAAGAGCAGTACTGAGTGAATTGATCAGAACATACTTAGTTGCATACATCTTTATTTGGTTTTGTCTTTTTAGAAAAAGGCTTACAAATCAAGCACCCATCACCTTGGATGACAGTGTTATGTGGCACAAGAAACTGCATAACCCTGATGATGTAGCCTCTGAGGTCTGGAGATCTGAAAAGGACTGATTAAATTGCTAATAATTCTGACAGGTATTGATTTGCTGTTGGATAGGGAATTTTCTACATTATTTCAACTAACTGGGAAAAGACTTAATGTTAATTTGTTGTTTCTGCAGCACTCAAAGTATTTTTACATCTCTCAGTAAAAAATTAGTTTCTTCTGTGAAGAGATTACAATGTGCTTTTAGGAAGGCTACACAAAGTAATTATAAAATGGGAATAGGGAGAGAAAGGGTGCAACTTACTGCAATAAGTTTATTAAACTACTTCAGTTATGGCACCTGGTAGTGGTTCAGCTAACTAAATTATATATGTAAAGTGAAATTCTACTTGGCTAACATCTAAAAAATCAGATGATTTTGTACTTAGACAAATCTAAGTTGAGATTTTCAGAAACTGGAGAGTAAATAGGTACCCATGTCCTTATTTAATGTTTAGACTGCTCTACTGTCTCAAAATTGCTGAGCTTTCTGTAGGTCCCTTCTAAAATCAGTGGATACTTCTATAAACTCAATACCTTCAAGAGATCAAGCTCTCCTTTCTGTTTTCTTGAGAACAAAAGTTTAAATGTAAAGGACTAGCTGTATGTTAACATATTTTTTGTTTGTTTTTTTTTAACTCCTGACCATAAGCTTCAGGTGCTAAGTACCACTTCAGTTCTCAGAAGTGAATCAATACTCTTCCTTAGTCCATGGGTTGTGTGCACTGATCACGTGTCCTACTGTACTGCAGACTCAAGGATAGCCTTACCTTTTTATACTTCTAGAAGAGAATAATTAAAGAAGTTTTTCTTTAGTTCCTTCCTTTGGGGTAATCTTAAAGCACTTTACAAGTGTTAAATAGATCTACCAACACATAACACGGATAAAAAGTATTAGACCTGTATTAATAATTATTAAAGCAACAGCATGATGATGTTATTATATGGAAGATTATATGGAAGATTACCTGATAAGGTTACAATATTATGCATTAGACTTCATAGAATTATTAATAATAATATTAGTTCCCTGAGTTGGAAGGGACCCATAAGGATCATCAAAGACCAACTCCTGGCCCTGCACAGGACACTCTAAGAGTCACACCATGTGCCTGAAAGTGTTGTCCAAACATTCCTTGAGCTCTGTCAGGCTTGGTGCTGTGCCCACTCCTCTGGGGAGCCTCTGCCAGTGCCCAACAACCCTCTGCGGGAAGAACCTTTTCCTAATAACCAACTTAAACCTCTCCGACACAACTTCAGGCCATTCCCTTGGGTCCTGTCACTGTCATCACAGAGAAGAGACCGGTTCCTTCCCCTGCACTCCCCAAAAATCCCCTCAGTCTTCTCCAGGTTGAGCAGACCAAGTGTCCTCAGCTGCTCCTCACAGGGTTTCTCCTCAAGGCCCTTCTCCATCTTCATTACCATCTTCTGGAAGCTCTCGAACAGCTTTATATCCTTCTTATATTGTGGCCTAATGTGTTGGTAGTGAAAAGAATCACCTTGAATAGATTGAGAGGTGGAACCTCTGGAAATAAATGACTAATTGTGTAGCATCACAGCAGTAGCTTGGGTAGGTGGCTGCTTGCAGTTTGGCAATATTATCAAAGGAGGAGGGTCCCCAAACAGTTGGACAGCATGGTAATGGCAGAAGGTTAGCTATCAAGATCAAGGTATCAATGTTGTTTTTAAACACAACCCAAACAGTATTAGGAGACCTCCTAACATAAAGTAGGATAACACAGGCGATAGCAAACTTGTGAGGTAAAAGTTAACGCTTCCAAATTTCAGCTATAAATGTAAAAAATTCATGGTTCAGGAAAGAGGAAAACATTTCAGAGTTTTGTTTTGATGGTTGTTAATAGAAGAATATTCTGAACAGCCTACAGGTAAATTTCTGTTACCCTGTGCAACCCTCATGTAAACATATTCTTCTTTTCATCTTATTTGACTTTAGGACCACAGACACCAACAATGTCTCCATTTCACCAGTGGTATATTTTATTAACCTGTGGTTTCAGGCAACAGTCTGTCTTCTGTCATGCTTCCCATCATTGTAAGTTTTATTCAAAGTCTTTCCAGCAAGTTTGCCTTTTAAAGAATTAAATGTGACAGCATTGCAGTTTTTATAGGGTATTGTTGGCTGTGGGGTTTTTTTAAATAGTAGATTCATAAACTTAGAGGGGAGAGTAATGGGAGAGAGTGAACAGTTCTCAAAGTTTTCTCTGCGTGATACTGAGAATCTGTCTGATATTGCCTTTCAGATTTGTGTCTGTAGATTAGTGCCAGTCAGATGGTCTGGCTACAAAACCACGTATGCCATCCAGTGTAGGATATAAAATCAGGATACAGTTTGAAAAAGCAGATCTTGCATTGTAGATGAGCATGCACCCAAGTGCCTGACTGCATGTGGAGGGAGCACATGTCTACCTCAAACAATGTTTACTCTGGTATTACAAGGTTCATTCTTTAGCACATAACCTGATAGAGGCAGAATTGAAAAAAGAAAGAGAAGAGAATTGATACAGATCATACTGTAGCTATAACTAGTGCCGTTTTATATGTATTTACTATGCTGATTCTGTTATGTCCACCAGTGAAAAGGGAATGCAGTCCAAAGCTGTTAGTATCAGTTCAATCAATCCAGCCCACTAATGCATCATTTATCTGCTGTATTTACTGAATTCCATTATCTGTGTGTCAGCTCTGGAATTTCCACTGGGATTCGCTAGCTGATGTTGATTCTTACCATACCAAAATGGAAAAAAAGATAAAATATTTTTTTAATGGAGCAACTCTTTGCAGTATTAACTTAAACACTGGCAGTTTTTCTGGAAGGTGTATGATACAGCATTAGCCAAACTGAACATATAAAAGCTGTGAGCTCACTGACTGGGGAAGCAGTTCTGCTAAAATTGGGAGAGTCTTGCTAGACGGCAAACTGAACATGAGCCAGTAGTAGTTTGTGGCAGCAAAGAAGGACAACATTATCTTGGACTGTAATACAGGAGCACAGCCAGTAGCTTGGGAAAGTGATTATCTCCCCGTACTCAGCACTTACTAGGTCGTATTTAGAAGATTATGTCCAATGTTGAGCCTCCTGGTACAAGAGAGAAGCCAGTGAACTGGACTGGGGCAGGTGGGGGGCTGCTGACATCGTCTCTGGGGCTGCTGCACCTGCACTTGGAGGTGAGGCTGCAGGAATGGGGCTTGTCCTGCCTGGGAACAGTTGGGTTTCGGGGGTCTGTCAAACAGCAGCCTCCAGTACCTATGGGGAGCTTATTAAGAAGGTGGAGATGAGCTCTTCATGATGGTGGAAGGACAACTGACAGCTGGCCTAAGTCGGAAGAAAGGAGGTTGTGTCCGGCTATAAGGAAAAGCTTTTACCCTTCAAAAGCAATCAGGCAGCAGAACTGGTTGGTTGGTGAAGCTGTGCAGGCTCCATCCTTGGCTGCTTTCAAGATCCAAGTGGATAAACCTTGAGCAGCCTGGTCTGACTTCATGGCTGACCCTTCTTCAAGCAGGAATTGATTCAATGAAAGATCTTCTAAGAGTCCTAATTATGCTGCATTCCTGTGTTATTGCACAAAAATACTGAGTAAGTTTTCACTCAGGTGATATTGTGCAAGAGTTCAGATTAGATGGCTGTCAGTTCATTTGCATTTCAGAGATTGGGACATTGGCCCAGAGGATGATCAAAACTGATATATTGTCCCTATATTCAAATCAAGTGTTTGTTCATTTCTGAAAAGTAACCAAACATGGAAGTCATAACCTTTAACATATGACAGAGGATTAAATAAGACATGTCCTCAGTTCCACCAGGATGTGCTTGGTGGCAGTATTATGCATTCTGTGTGTGCATTTTGAATATTTTTCTTTTAAATAAGCTTCCTGAAATTTTATTTAATGAAGCCAAATGGCACATATTTTGGCTGTAATACATATATTCTTTTAAAACTTTCTGCCAAAAGATTGTATAGGTTTTTTTTTTATTATCATTATTTTAGAAAGATGATTTGTGCTCTGTTTCAAATGAAATATAGCATCCTTAGGAAAATATATTTCTGATCAAAGGAAATACTTGGCCCAGTGACACTGAAGTTAAAAAGGGAATATTCGAAACAGAACTTGAATGAAAGTGTTCATGTTTTCTAATCCATCTCTTCCACACACTTATCTCACAGATACTCTTATGCCTTATCTCACAGTAACTGCTCACTTTGTAACTACACAATCAGTTATGAAATAATACATTATTTTGATATCTTAGTTGCATCATTAATAAATTCCCTTCTGAAAAAAAAAAGCCTTATAGAGACAGAATTAAGTTTTTCATCTTCATTAATGTTCAAACTGCCTAATATTATGAGAAAATCACTAAATCATTGGAATTTAATTCCGATCATAGTAACTTTTTTTTCTTCAGGACTGGGGTAAAAGTAGTTTCATTGCCTATTTAGTCATTGGCAAAAATAGATCTTGTAGCAACAACCCTAATTTTCTTCAAAATGCATCAAATTTTAGTGTTTGGGGAGACAGTATTTTTCATTCTAAACCTGGAGAATGTAATGTGAAGGACACAGGCCAGCTTCTGCTCTCAGTTCTACCATAGAAAAAATAGGAGCTTGAGCAGAGACAGGGTTGGAAATGCACACAGATTTTGGTAGAGTTGCTTTTAAATTCTTCATTCTATTTCAGTCTTCTTATTTTGCTGTAATAGATCAGATCATGGCCTATGGAGTGTTTAGGAAAGAGCCTGTCAGCTCAATGCCATTCACAAGTCTTTCATTTATTCCATTATTTTTATTATATATTAAGTTGCAATCAGTCTTACTGATTTTGGTTCACAGTTCAGTGTTTCCATTGCTCTCTTTTAGTGTAGACATTAAACAATGCTGACTTGTTCCCAGGACTCATAGGGTAAGTTCATGTAAGTAAAGGAGTAACACAATTTTCTTTTCCCCTACTTTGGTTTTCTTCCTTCCCCCCTCCCACCCTTTTTTTTTTTAAGAGCAAAGTACTTTACTGAACTTCTGAAAGAGCTGTCAACTCTGGAAACAAGTCCTCTGAGTTCATATTTAGCAAGGTGATGAAGAAGACACAAGTGCTCTGTCCAGCTTGTGTCTCTGATCTTTCACAGAAAGCCACTGAAATCATTGCTATGAGGCAGCAGCTACATCAAAAGAAGTTCTGGTATTGATGAAAAGCTTCTCTGACTTTGCTGGTGAACAGATACAACACTCAAGTTAATTTCAGCATTCTTAAGCTTTTTCAAAAGTGTTGCTTTATTATTGAGTAGGACATTTGATTGCTATCATGTTCACTAGGAGGAGAAAAGGAATAAAAAACGAATGCTTCATGACACAGCAGCATTTCTTCATGCATTCCCAAATTGATGTCTTTTTTGCCATGATATTTCATCTGGAAAGAAACCCTCTTTTCTTGTGAACATTCAAAACATTACCTTGAAACAATGAATAGAAAATGGTAATTTCTATGTATTATATTCTGGATAAAGGCCTTTTCCTAGCCATAGAAATTCAGACAACTCTTTAACTTCATAACAATTTCTTTGGCTTTATAAACTTGTCTCATTTTGCATAATGGATACATTCTCATACTGTTCATATAGGTGGAGGAGTAAGGTCAGTATTCACTATTTTTATTTAATCTACCAAAGCTTTAGGTAACCATCATTAAAGCATTCAGTAATGCTACACCAATGACAGGAGAGTTAAGTTCACCACTTGAACAGTGGTACTTAACCAAGACCTTTTGCATTTATGATGATACTAGTAAGCTTGTTTTTCACTTGTGTTTGTCTCTTGGAGAGACTTCAGTGGCAATCTAGCAACCAACCTGCAAGAAAGGATTTTCCGCTTTTCCTCATCTCCAATCCCCCTTTGGCCTAGATATTAGGAAGAACTTTGGTAAAAGGAAAGAACATTTCATGTTCTTTCACAGAATTTTTCTCCTAGTGTAGACCAATTATATTGATGGTAGGGGGTGAGGCATCCATAATTATCTTATCTTTTTAAGAACAGTGTGCTTCCACTGCCAGAGATGGAGAGTAATGTATCTAGTGCAGACCCTACATTCTCCTATGGAAGATATGTAGACTTATGCTATTCTAACAATGTGTCCTTTTTGCACTAGAATACTTTCAGACTCTTTATCAAACTGCTTATGGTCCCATCTCCATGTCAGAACTCAGTGTTACAAATTTTTAAAAGTATAGAGAATTTGACGTGTTTTATTTCTGGGAGTGCTCAGTTCAGGGTTGTTTATTTTGCAAAAGTACAAGAGCTCTTCTAGCATCTGTCATTCATGCACTTGCAACAAGAAAAGGCAGGCTGAACTACTGAAGCTTTAGCTCTCAGCATAGCATATTATGTGAAAGCCTTTCTACTCCATCCAAATGCAAAGGCCCTTCATATCTTAAAGCATTGATTTGTATTTGTGTTGGACTGCATGGAATGAACAAGTGTTACTTTTTCTCAAACAGTTCAATGTTTGTATGTTACTGTTAACATTTGAGTAAGCTCTAAGCCAAAATAATTTTGTCCCACAGACATTAGATGAAGTTTATGTGAATTAAAGAAGCTTTTTATTTGTATATTTTTCGTTGGGTTTTTTGTATGTTGTGTTTTGCTCTGTTTTTCTAGACTGATGGAGTCAGTTCTCTGTAGCTCCATTAGGCTTCCCAGCAACAAATCTAGAGTAATTCCTCCCAGAGATGTTCAGAAATGAACTGGATGTACACAGTTGACTATAGAAGGAAGTAATCTGTTTGGCAAGTCAGCTGCTGCTTGACAACTCTGCATATTCTTACCATGTAGCAATGTTGAGGTAGTTCTGAGCAAAGAACCACTGAGGGAAGAGAAATTTGGCGTAAAATGCTGACAAATGTGCTATCCTGCGCCCCTATGTCTGTGCCATGGTTTATCACATTTTTTTCTTGATAAAATATTGTCTAACCAGACATGCATTCCAGAGATGCTCTGGGGGTAAGTCCTTGTTCAGTTTTTGGTTTGGATAGTCAGCGGAAGTCAGAAATGCTTATTTATACCATCTGATCCAGGAACATTGGAAATCGCTTTCTCATAGGATTCTCTCTGCTTTTCTGGTGTTGGAGGAAATATCACAACTGCATTCTTTCTCATCTGTTAGGATGAGTAGTTTTGGATGAGGAGGACATTGTTATATGTACTTTGGTAATGATTTGGAACTATCAGCTGGTTTTCTCCATAATTTTTCTTTAAGAATATTTTCATATTAATTTTTTTGCTTAGTATTATGGAAGCAAGAAAATCACAACATAGTCATATTCTGAGCTGTTCTGCTGTTTTTATCTCAGAAGACAAGGTGCACTGCTGGAAGAACATGGAATCACAGAATAGCTTAGATTTGAAAAGACCTCTAAGATCATCAAGTCCAACCACTGCCAAGCCCACCACTAAACCATGTGCCCAGGTGCCACATCTACATGTCTACCTCTAGGGATGGCAACTCAGCCTCTTCTGTGGGCAGGCTGTTCAAGGGCTTCACAATCATTTCCACGAAGAATTTTTTTCTTAATAACCAATCTAAACACATTTAAACCACAATTTAAGGCCATTTCATTTTATCCTATCACTAGTTATCTGAGAGAAGAGACTGACCACTACCTCACTACACCCTCCTTTCAGGTAGTTGTAAAGACTGATAAGGTCCCCCTCTAAGCCTCCTTTTCTCCAGGCTAAACATCCCCAGTTCCCTCAACTGCTCCTCATAGGACTTGTGCTCCAGAACCTTCCTCAGCTCTATTGCCCTTCTCTGGATATGCTTCAGCACCTCAATGTCTTTCCTGAGTTTAGGGACCCAGAACTGGACACAGAACCTGAGTTATGGCCTCACCAGTGCTGAGTACAGGGGGACAATCACTGCTGGCCACACTATTGCTGATACAGGCCAGGATGCCATGGGCCTGGGCAAACACTAGCTCACGTTCAGCTGCTATCAACGAGCACCCCCAGGTCCTTTTCCACCTGGTAGCTTTCCAGCTCCTCTGCCCCCAGCCTGTAGTGCTACCTGGGGTTGTTGTGACCCAAGTGCAGGCCCCACTTGGCCTTGTTGAACTTCATTCAATTGGCCTTGTCCAATCAATCCAGCCTGTCCAGAGTCCTTTGCAGACCCTTCTTACCCTCCAGCAGATCAACACTCCACCGACTTGGTGTTGTCTGTGAACTGGCTGAGGGTGCACTTGGATATATTTTGAAATCACACTCGTGTTACCTGAAGCACATGAAATTTTTTAGTGTTTCTTTAATTATGGTAAACAAAAGAAATCAAACTGCGATGAAGTTGCAGGCAACTAGAAGGGTAGGTAATGCACTCTTTTTTTAAAGGAGTCTAGGTTTGTCACAATTTGCTTAAGATTGTTTTAAAGTTTCTTACCACTTTTTGTCTTACACTCTACTCTGATTCTTGCCCTCAAACTCACTTTCTCTGCCCAACAAAAAACATTCCATTTTTTTCATCCCTCTATACTGCAGGTGGTGAAGTGGTACACTAACAGCAAAAACCACAGCATGATAACAGCAAAAAGTGATTTAATTAATTTTTTTCATGGTGTTCAGTTCATGAGGACCAGTTTTAATCACGGCTTTCCAAGATGTGTCTCTGCAGGCCAATTTTATGATTCTGGAACAGCAAATCTCGGGGTGAAGTCCATGAGAACTAGTGAAGAGGTGGACTTGATCAAAGCTTCTGACTATGGAATAATCCACAGAGGGAGACAAGACAGAGCCAATGTCAGATAGCATTCCAGAAATTTGCTGATCCTGTTATTTTTTGCATAACTTTTTTAAAGTGTTCACAACTTTCCAAAATTACAGCTTGAGAATTCAGACATGGCTATACCTCAGAGATGTCTTATTATTAATTTCTTTTCTTATTAGAGAGCACTTTGTGCTCTATTTTATTGGTTTGTTGGGGGTTATTTTTGTAAATATCCTCCCTACAATGGGTCATAGTCCCATTACTGAAGTTCCTAAAATTATGGTAAACTTTGCTAACAAATTTCTGGATCTTTTACATTAAAAGAAAAATCCCTACAAACTACTAAAAGGGCAAATTAGGAAAGGTATTGTGGAGTTCCAATATATTCTCTCAAGTAAAACTGTTTCAAGCAGAACTGCTGTATAATACTTAGGTTCTGTAGAAATTCTGCCAAAAAATCCTAACATTAACATACCTATATAATATTCATTGTCAATCAAAGAAGAAGGCCTCATGTGCAAATCTGAGCTCATGTTCCTTCAGCGTATTTTTTTCCAGACTTACGAGAAGAGGGAAACAGGAGGGTCCCCAAGAGATTTTTTTTCCCTTGTTTGAATGAACTTTGGATCTTTAGGAAAGGGAACAGTGTATTCCAAGCGTGACTGTCTGGTGGAGGAACTTCCATCATATGTATTAATTTATTTACTTAAAAATGAGAGTTGGGAACCAGTCACAGTCTGTAGATTGGCTAGTAAGTAAAATGGGAATGCAGCTATATTTAAATCTGTCATTTTTAAATATATGCACTGTGCACACTGGCTACAGAAGAAGGCTCAAGGGCGTTTACTGAATATAAACATTTAACTTTCTTAATGCTCCCAAATAACATTTCATGTCATAATATTTTCCACATTCCTAAAGACAATTGAGAATGAATTATACTATGTATGAGGAAAGAATCTGTGACCTTTTAATAAGAATGAACATAGGTTTTGAGTGTTGCTTCCATGTAATTATTTGATTTAGTACTGGGGGCTGTGGGGCTTTTTATATATGCATATGCATATGTAGCTGTGCTGTACTGGGTTGATGCAAACTAACTAAATAGTGAGTCATTAGAGAGGTGGCTAAACTCTTGATTTACCTTTCCAGCTATTAATGACCCTGCTGTTCTTTAGGGGGAGTGTTTGATTTTTTATTCATCAACTTCCAATGAAACTGGCATTGACTGATACATGTGCAGCAATGAAACAGGTTCAGTGCAGCAATGAAATAGGGTCAGTGCATTCCTGTTGATTGATTATTCATTGTCATTCAGTTGGTACTTAATACAGGTTGAACAAAATAAAAGCATAGATTATAGATATCCAGAGACAAAAAATCAGTTTATTTAAACTAAGATTCTGGGTTTTACCATCAGAATATTTGGGGTGCCGCCTTCTCTCTCTTTGCATTTGTTTTTTCACATGACACACAGTACTTTTAAAGCATGATGGTTTCTACAAAAAAGTGTCTTTTTACATATGCAGTATTCATATTCTCCACAGAGCTCACAAGGACCCACCTCAGGCACCCAGCTTCTAAAGATATCATTCTACAGAGGCAGAGGATTCAGAATACAGCAGGAAGGATGATCAGAGATCTCTAACTTCTGACCCATGAGAAATGTAGGAGAGCTTGGGTGGTTTGGTTGCAAGAGAAAATTTAGGGGGACACTAAAAGCCTTCAGAAGTATGTAAAAGCACATTACAAAAAGGCAAATGAATACAAGGTCAAAAATTGGATTAACAAAAAACAGAGTTTGCTGTCATATAAATTTTTCATTTGCAGAAGGATCTCAACTAGTCTGTTTGTGTTGGAACGTTTGTACAGTCAACTTTAGAGACTTCTGTGTTGCACTAGGAGTTATCCAGTGTGAGAATCAGTATCAAACACTCTAAATGACATTGCGTGCTTTAAATAGTATGTATTAGGGCCATTGTGATTATGAAAATTTTGTGTGCAGTCTATAACGTGGAATATGCTCACATAAAAAAGTTAACTAAATCATTTTGAATGTTGGAAGTCTGTTCAGGGATCAATTCTGAACTAAAAGGGTCTAAGTTATTCCTATGAACTGTCCAGCCACACTGAGTATTTATTTTTCCTTCTAAATCATTCCGTATTAATATTGCCAGGTTTTCCCATGTATTTGATCCTCACGTTTCATATTATTTCCTCTCACATTAATTTTGTTTTAAAAAGTATGGTTGTTTTCTGCTGCCGTCCATGTTTATGTCCTTCTATATGCTTCTATATGTTTCCAGCTGCCCCTTGTTTCCAGTTTATGCCCTTTGTTAGTAGAGCTGTTAATAAAGAATAATGTGTTTCTTGGAAAAGGAAAACATGTGCTGAAGATATTTTCCAAATTATATTTTGAGATATTACAGAAACACTGCCCCGCTTCACATTATCTTTCAGTATCACAGAAATCAGATAAATATCCTAAAACTAGGGGGAAAAAATTGTTATAATTTCTATATGACTTTGGCCTATCTTTGAGTTTCCTTCTTCTTTCTGAAGTGATTTCACCCCTCCCCTAAATCAGATTACTATCTTAGTAAATTAATAGAATAGATGTTAGGAGTGAAAATTATTAGATTTCTAGATAATAAGTTTGATTCTAATGAGGCGACATTGCTGCTTTTAGTAAGAGAAGAAAGCAGGCTTGGTGTGTGAGTTCTGGGTCTTAGCAATCTGAAGACTTCCAGTAGCTGAGTGGGATACTGCAAAACCAGACTTTTCACATTAATACCCTAATTGTGAGGCATACAGGTGTAAAATGGGGAATAAGGACCAGTATCAGAAGATAGTAAAGTATTATAAAAATTTTTTAAAACCCCCAATATTTGTTTCTGATTCGTCATCTGATGCTCTCAATTTGTAGAATAAAGTAAATTATAAACTGCTGTGGTTAAGAGTTACTGTGTGCATGTGTGTGACTGCTTGTGGAGATCTCTTAGAACAACAATATAAGTTAAATATTTTTTGAATAATTGAACTGTCTGATGGTTTGTCTGTTGCCTGCCCCATAGCAGAGTAATCAATCATTGGCTAGGGAAACATTTTTTAAAAACTAAAACTTGTTGCACCTTTTTTTGTGTCATAAATGTAAACATTACTCAGGAGTATGCATCTCAACCCATGTTCAAACTTGGCTTATTTGCAAATATATTTGAACTTAAAATTTTATCCGCAATTCTATTTTTTATTCACTTAAAACTGATTCTTTAACATTTTATTAGGGAGAGGTGGTATGTACTCACAAGAAAATAGGTAGTAAATTAAATTAGTGTAAATGCAGTTTAAAAAGCAGTGAAGAATCATTGAGAAGAGAGATTTGGGTTGCATGTGTGGTGCGGGGGAGTGTTGTTCTATTCTTCAGGGGCTCAGATGAATCACTGTGGAGTAGGAAAAACATGCAGGCCATACAGAGAGGGTCACATGTCAGGTTCTGGGAGGGTGGGTGTTTTCCACAGCACCCAGAAGGTGCCTCTGCAAAGGGAAGAAAGGGAGGCCAAAAGAGAACATTGCATCCTGTTGGCTTTTTGAGGCCACCAATGGGCAAAGTGTAATTCTAGCTTATTACTGACCATGTGATGGAGACCGTAAGTGCAAATCACAGTTCTGGGTAGTTTAAAAGGACAGTTATTTCCTTAATGATTCCTTCCAGAGAGAAAGAAGTCTTCATGCAAAACACAAAGAGGGAGATGAGCAATAAACCATCATATAGAAATCGAAGCAATGCTAAGTCTAGAATCTGTGGTTAAGAGAGAACTGAATATATATTAGGAAAAAGGCTGGTAATTCCAATAGTCTGTCCATCTATTTGTTTGGGGATTTTTCTTTCTTTATCTAACTTCCTACCTTCTTGACTCTCTTCCCCCCATTGTTTTGTTGCATTTTCTCTCTTGCACACATCACGAAAAATACCTTCTGCTACCTGAGAGACAAAAAAAAGTTACATTTGCTATTGTACTCTGTGGAGTAAAATCTGAAATAACTTCCTAAAATATCTGAAATAATGGTTAAATGAGGGAAAAGAGGGGGAAAAAACTCTTTATAAAGGACTATGGAGATATGGGCCAGATCTTATTGTACATGTCCAGGTGTAAAACAGGGTCTTAACTGCTGAGGAGGACTACCTGCTCAGTCTGTCAAGAGCAGAACAGAAGAGCAGAACATCTGGAATCAGCAGGCTTGCTGACTTTTTTTTTTTACTCAATGCTTGCTTATCTGAATCGGATTATTTGATTATTTTAGTCCAGCTATTTTCAATACATGATTTAGACAATGAGATCTGTTTTGCCATTCTTGTTTTTAATGGATCTCTGATACGGCTATTGCAGTACAGCTGTCTTCTTGCAGCTTGTCCTCCTAACTTCCACATATATTTTTCCATGATGTGCAGTCTTTCTACCTGATTAGCCATTTTTAAGCTCTTTCTCAAAAGTCAAGTTCTGTTTGCGCCTGTTAAAGACTTGAGTCTGATTCTGTAATATTACCTGTTGCATGGAGTCTCACCCCCGTAAGTAAAAGAAAAGCTGTAAAGAACTACTTCTGTGTTGTGACTGGGCAGAACCTTATCAGTTTTCTTTAGAGAGCTTCTAGCACACTGCACATGTATTTCTGAAACTGATTATGGTTTTTCCAAATGCTTCTAACTTTTCTTATTGCTGCCAGAGCCACCCAGAGAATTTGAATTTGAACAACTTCACCCTACAATTCTTGTGTGGAAGAGACAATGAAGAGCATTCATAATTTTCCTGTAACCATTGTGATTTTATGGGCTACTACTATAATCCCTCTTGGCTGTCATTTTTTCTAGATAATAATCTGTTGGCCTCACCCAATATCCACTGCTCTCTGGGTAAAATATCTTGGTCTGTTAACCAAAGTGCAGGGTACCTGATCACATCCATAACTGCAGGCTTGTGAAGTAGCTTGTGACCTGTACTCTGACTTACCCCTGGAGTTTATATTTGTGCACAGTCATGTGTATAGAGGCCTGATTAAGGTAGGGGAGAAGCTGACAAAACAAACGGGTCAGTTAATTAATCTGGATATAATTTTGTGTTTTACTGAAAAGCCTTGTAGAGAAAAAACCTCAGTGCAGGACAGTCATTCCTGACTATCAGACAGTCAGAAAGAATATTACACTGGAAAGTTTATTAAAAAACAAGCATACACAAAAAATATACACATGCAAGCACTTAGTGTAAAAAAAGCCCTGGCAAGAATCCTAAAAATGTGTTTACAGAATCATTACAATAGTGAAAATGTCACTGAAAATATAGTAAACCAGTGAGTATATAGAAGAGAGAAAAGTACTTGAGCTTCTCTACTTTGGGAGTATTTGCAGAGCTTGTATCACAGCTGCAGTGCAGGTACACCTAGATATGGATGCTCACTGCTGAGCCTGAACCACAAAATTGAGCATGTAAGAGAATTATATTCATGGGCAATATAAGATTGTTCAGAAGGGGGCTGATGTAATATTGTGGCACAGTTACAAAATAAATAGTGTTTTACACTTCTGAGTGTACCCTGGCTTCTCAGTGAGCCTTGCTCTGGACAGAATCATGTGTCCCAGTTGCTGGGGGACTGGGAATAACAGGGCAGTCTTTCCCAGCTGTATTGGCTTGTCCAGTTTGGCACCTGTGAGACCCCTTGCTGTGGGAGGAGGTAGGCCTGTCACTAGGGAACCACCTCTGATGACATGGAAATGTTATTTGTTTTATCCTTTTCACATGTGCAGGAAAAACTGTAGAGAAAGTAAGATGCACATATGCCTATGTCTATCTCGTACCTTCGTCCTCCCTTGCCTGCACTGAAATCCCTTCCATGTCAGAGATTCCATGTCTATTTAAACCTCTGAGAGCCTGATGCCCTTATGTACGCTGAGCTGCAATTTCCTAGCCCCAACACAACAAACTATAAATGGTTAGAGGGAAAAGAGGACTTTTTCCTTGTGTCTGAATGCCAGAGATGCCACCAAGCGAAGGCATCAAGCTGACCCTTCTTGCAGAAAGACTAACTAGTCACTCTGTGTCTTCTGGGTAAGAAATATAAATACTCTACATTCTTTTTCTTGTTGGTCTAAAATAGACCATAAAGGAAGATTTTCAAGGCACAGTGTTTATAAAAGCCTGGAGAGGATTGAGTGGCACTTAAATCTTTAGATGGCTCTTGAAAACTGATATCTGGCACGGTCAAAGGTAAATTTGAATTACACTGTATTGACTGTAGCTGAAACCCTGTGCTACATGTGCTAGGGGCAGACAGGTGATAGAAGACATGCATGGTTAGTCTGAGGAAATGAAAATACTTTTCAGAGACGTGATTCCTTTTGCGTCCTTTCTGTAAAATTGCTTGAAGATTGTTGAATTTCTTTGTCTCGTGATAGAATTGCAGTATAGTGGTGGATGTGGAAAAGGTCCTTGTCTGGGAAGTTTCTGTTGTCTTGATAGCTGGATATTAATGTAGGCTGTTCCCATGCATAACAAACCCTCTGTGAGTGAAAACATCTGCAATGTTAATTCCAAATTATATATACAGGGGTGACATGGTAGGTAGGTGCTAAACTCTCCATGATGGATAAGTTGCAGTCTGGGTTGTTTGGTGATCATCTCCAAAAGTTGTGCATTTTCTTATGAGAGAAAATCCTGTGCATTCTTACAGGTAATTAAAAGGTAATTATTAGAGTTTGTCTTCCAACCCAGATTTTGAAGATATGCTTGTAAGCAAGAAAAGAGTGAGGGAAAGCAATCTTTTTTCTGAAGTGACAAGTGACAACACCTCTTTTTTTTTTCAGTCCACTTTCCCAGGGATCTCTTGTCCAAGTGGCCTTACACTTTCCCAAAATAATTTCCTCTGGCTACAGACCAAACACAAGAACTTAAGGCAAAAAATATTTCTTTAAAAAAAAAAAAAAGACTGAAAGTATATCTGTTGTGTGATAAAAGTGGAATTGTATTTAATGAAGTTGATTTAGCACTCAGGCCTAATAATTATGTGTTAAAACCAGATTCTGATTTTTGTATGGCTGCTATAGATTTTTCTTTTATCTAGTAGTATGCATGCAGTATGAAGGAGATATCAGATGGAAAGCCCTCAGTGATATGTCAGACTTGTTCCCAGCCATATTCTAGCAGTGCTCTGTCTGACACCATTAGCAGAACCCAATGTCTGTGGTGGAAGGAAGTGGCACAGATCAGGGCTTGCTGGTCTCACTGCTTTTTACTTACATGGGAACAGCAGCTAGTCCAGTAAACATCACAGAGTGGTGTAACCCTTTCATTCCATTATTTTGATCAGTGGCTGCCTGTCACAAGTGTCAAATTCTAAGCCCTCAGAGGGCAGAGGTTGCAGCTGTTGCTTATTTCATCAGCTTCCACAATAGCTGCACCCTCAGTACAGACACATGCCAAAATGGCAAAGGTGAGATTTATGTTTTGGGGTATTTTTTGTTTTACAATAATGCCTATATTGCTTAAGCTAGATCAAGTCCTCTTTTTCCTTTGCCTTGTACTAAAAAAAAAAAAATAGTAATATGAGAAAACCATCCCCTGGGAATTTAAAAATCTTGTCAGATTTAGTAATCTAAATATCTAAGAGCACAGCAATTGCACTCCTTTAGAGATTTGCTACAGAATGAAATAAAACAAACACCCACATCCCAGCCACTATTTTCTTGCACTTGGGGAAGGATCTTGTTAGACAGAAAAGAAGGAACTTTTTTGTTAGCTACTGATTGAAATAAGAAGAGAGCCAGCATTTAGTTTTCTCCTCACAAAATACTGGTTGAAGTTACATGTCACTGGACTGTGTAGTCTCTGCATATCAGCAATGTTAACCTTCAAAATAGCAACAAAACCATTCTTTTGATCAGTTGCAAAATCTCACACAGAAACTTTTGTTTTGTGGAGATCCAAGTGTACACAAGATTTCTTTGTTTGGATTCTCTTCGCCTTCTAGGGTTAGATTTTGTATGACCTGTAGCTTTGTAGGAACAGCATCTGTATCCCTTTCCCACTTGTGGAGGGAAGGATAGACTGCTGTCTGTCAGAGCAGGCTGTTTTGAGGAACTGCACAAGTAAATGTTAGCAGCATCACTAAAGTGTCAGACTGCTGCATGTGTAAAGTGTAAAACATGGAAATGAGTCATGTGGCCATCACACTTACAAAAGTCTTCTGACATGTGTGAGCCATAACTAGACTCAACTAATGAAAGTTTGCATGGGGTAGAGAGGACTTAAACCTGCTGATTACAAAGGAGATTACATTATCAATGTATCCGCAGACATTGTGGCTGAGACTAAATTATTCTATGTTTTGATAGTCTCCTATTAAAATGTATAATGTGTGTGTTTGCCTGAGCTCCTGACAACAAAATTTAGTACAAATTACTAATTTTCTGATAGACATATGCTACTTTCCATTTAAATTTCCTGCAGATATTATCTTTGGATTCAGCAATGTCCTAATTTGGGCATAAACACCTTCTCCTTTTAAACAAAGAAATTAAGCAAGCCAGAGGTGCGAGTGTTTTTTCTCTGCCTAAGCCAGCCATATGATGACAGTAACTTGCAAAATGCCTTGAAAACCTCACAGAACATAGAGAAGTGATGGTAGTGGGATTAATTTCTAAGTCTGTTGGGGTTTTTTTTTGTTTGGTTGGATTTTTGGTTAGGTTTTTTTGTGGTGTGGTAGTTTAGATTTTTTTTTTAATTGATTCATAAAGTAGATCAGGGCATGTCACTTCCCTGAAAACAGATAACAAACTGAAGGAGGCATGATGGCATATTTCACAGATCTGAGTATCTTCCCTGGGAATCTTTCAGCAGTTGCATCACTGGGGCATTATGCTACAGGAGGTAGCATAATACGGCCTGGGTCAGACTTTGGGGGTTTTCTTCCAGCAAGGAGGCAGACACTGGAAGAAATGCTCTCTGCACACATTCCTGGAATTGTGCTACCACCATGCCAGGAAGGGAAAATGTCTGCAGCTCATGCAAGTCCCACCATCTCTGGCGGACTTATTTTGGTGGGTGTTGTGATGCAGGCTTTTGTTCTCTTAGAACTGGAAGGAGACATTTAAATAACTTTTGAATGTGGTATTAAAAAACTTTCAAATAAGTAATTGTTCAGAATAGCTATTCCAAAAGCAGCTTGCTTTCTTTAAAAATCTCCTGGGAATTTTGTTCTAGTTTGCTTGTTTGTTTGTTTTCTTGAATGCCCACATTTCTCCCCCCTCCCCCCAAAAGATTCAAAATTACTCTGTAGTGTAGCAGAAAAAAACAGTCGAGGTGAAATTCCCCCAAAATGCCTTTTTGTATAAATCCCAGTGAAAGTCAATGGTGTTGGTGCTCCAAACCCAGGTAATTATTTTAAAAATCCTACCTAAATCAACCAATACATCACCTTGGTTTTGCTGAGTAACATTTACAGAGACTGCACTGTAATAGATTGTCTCTTCAGTGAAGGGGGGAGGACAAAACATTTTTAGAGATCTAGTTTGAAGGTAGGGGTCATGCCAGTTAGAGCAAAATTAAGCAGTATTTTTCTTTCCAGTGTCTATTGGATGAATGAAGCTGAAGATAAAGCAGTGGTGTACAGACAGCTAAACACTGGTAGCCATGGAGAGATGCAGCACCTAATTGAAACTAATAAATCTTTTTGTGTTAGACAGTTTTGTCCAAGAAAGTAAAAGGCATGTGGTAACAATAATTACATTTCATTTTTGTTGTGAGGTCACAGTTACAGGTAGAGTTATGCCCTTAGCTGTTTAATCCCAGTATTAGAAATGCAGCAGGGCATGGTATGAATGAAGCAGTTTCTTTACATGCGTGACACAGAAGAACCTAATTCCTGCTGTCTTTTGAAATTTCGCCTTCATTGTAAGCTTTCTCTTGGAGCAGAGATTTTGAAATCTGCCAAAGGCATCACAGTACTGGTTAACAGCTGGACTCAATGGTCTTAAGGGTCTTTTCCAATGTAAGTGTTTCTATGATTCCACCCTATGGTTCTATCTAACTTCTCTGACAGGTTTCCACTTCTCAGTCTGGCTCTGCAGACCCAAAGTGCCTATTGAAACTCTGTGTGTGATGCAAGAGAGCAAATATTTGCCCTATTAAATAGATGTTTGGGAGAGGCAAGTGACTTGTCAAGTTATAGAGTGGAATCCTTTCATCTTGGCCTTCTTGAATGACTTTTGGACCTAAATATTGATGTTTTGATACTGTGCATCTACAGAATGGAGTAAGTGAAAATGAAACAGAACTGCAAAAATGTCTGGTCAGAACTTTGCTCACAAAAACTGTGAAAGAAAACATTTCATAAATATATGCTAGTATAAGTAAGATTTTCTGGTCAAAATAAATAGACTTTCATTTCTGAAGTTTTTTATATGAAACACTTTGAAACAAAGCATTTCAGATAGAAATAAACACACTAAATATTTGGAAGCATGTTTTCAAAACCATTGTTTTGAAAATAAATCAAGTGGAAATAAATGAAACAAAAATAAATTAAACACATCATCCCTTTTGATTGGCTAAAAATTGAAGACATGCATTGTTTTAGATTGTTATGCTGTGACTTTTTTTTTAATTGTCAGCAGCTGCAAAAGGTATCTGTACAGCCTTGATCAGGAGCTCTTAGATCAGTATGAGAGCTCCTTGATACAATGATCTCTCAGTTTAATACTTCCATGATACTCTATGTTTTTATTACTGCAATGGTGCTACCTACAGTTGCAGACTCCAGCCTGGCTGTTCCTCTGTGTCTCTGAAGTCAAAGTAACATGGTGGTTAAATTATAAATGGGAAAGGAATTAAATTGGATTTTGATTTTTTGTCCCCTGGCTTTTTAAAGGAAGTAGACAGCTATTGAAATATTCCCACGAACCAATGTACCCTTTGAAATTTACAGAAATCCTGTTTTAAGAGCTAAAGTGGAATATAGGTTTTGCTGGTTGTTTTGCATGGAAGTCAGCTTTACATTCATTATTTTCTTGCATGTAGTACTCAGCTGCTTCTGGTCACTGACATTAGCCAAATTATCCAACTACCAGATGCTTTCAGTTTAAATAGGAAAGGAAAGAGAAATCCTGACTTTCTCATCCTGAAACAGAGTTTCTTCATTTTTGTCTCACAGCAGCATTTAATTGCGTCTCTCCTTTTTTCTGACGGTATTAATTTCCTTTTTGCTTTACTCTGTGCCTACAGAAATAAAAGTAGCAAAGTACCTTTAAAATAAAATAAGCAAGACAATTGATTTTAAGTAAAAATAGAAGGGGGTGCCAACCCCCTGAATTCAAATGCACCTACACAATGAGCTTTAGGAGAAGTCCAGAATGAGACCTTGAATTTTGTGTCTCTCTTTATGCTCTAGTTTGTCCATAACTCAAAATCAAATATCTGGTCTTGCAACCACATGTGAAGTTTTAATATGTTAAATGGGCTGATGGAAAATACTTTTTGAAGAGGTTATGAGAAAAGACTTACCTAGTAAGCACAGCCAAGATTTAAGCCATTACTTAAAATGTGAAGCATTTGGCAACAAGAAATCATTTTCGTCAAAAAGGATGTCCTAGTTCATTATTTTTGGTCTGAGAATAATTTGGTTCTTTGTTTAAAGCTACTCAGTGTACCAGCAAACAAACGTTATATAAATAGTATCAAAATGCTTTTTTGTCTTTAATCAAATAACACAGTGCTCTAAAGAAATTAATAATATTATTTTATGGCCATGTGAAGCGCAAGATATGACCTGTTAATTTAGAAAATGGGTGCATACCCTCCCATGCAAAATCAGCCTATTTATGTCTGGGTTGGAACTGGCACAGTTGGCCCAAGTGACTGGAAAGCTCAGGGGCTTTGTTTGTTTATTGCTGCAGTGCAGCACAGTTTCCACTGGACAGCTGTGCTAAACTGATGTAACCTCAGACAGAGATGTACATACAAATGGACAGGCACACTCAGACTTCACTTGATTGTTCATCCAAGTGTTTTAATCAGAGCTCATTAACCTATCTGAGCATCAATATCTCCTTTGTGCACACCTCTAATCATCCTGTCATGCTAGGAAGTAGTTTGCTCCTCTTTCCCCTATTCCTTCCCACAGTACAATTACTACAGACTCGAGTCTTCTGACAATTTGTGGTATTTAGATCTCCCTTCCTTGGCCAGTTCTTCTGGGGAGAGAAATTTTTCTTTGCTGGACTCTAGTGCTTTCTTCAGGGAGCCATGGAAATTCAGGAGTATTCTTTGGCTTCTTAGAGGTTCAATTCTGTTCTACTGGATTTGGAGGATTTGATTGCTGTAAGAGCCATGCCTATAGAAAAGCAAACAGACCTCAGAGGTCATTTTTTAAAGCAGGAGCACCTTTGGAACAGTAACACAAGCTCTGACAGGGTGGGCACTGAAGAGGAGGAAAGAATGGAAGCCAGAGAGATCCATGACTAATGCAGCAGTAGTACAGACAGATCTGAACTTTACGACAAATTTCAGCCATGCCATGGACTGGCTTGACTCTGATCCCACTGAAATCAGACTTCAAGGAGGGGCAGAAGGGTACCACTGATTGATTTTATATCATTCTACCTTTTGGTCCAGTTCTGATCAAGTGCTGGAGTGTATTTAATGTACCCACAAATTACTTTCAGGAGTATCTCACTGCTACTGCTGAAGATAAATTCATGAAATAACATACGCTTCCTGCGCCTCGTGTGTGCCAAGTTTGTGCATGTCTGCATTCAAACACAGATGAAAAATTAAATTTGTTTGGCTCGAGCAGTTTTCACTGACAGCATAACTCATTCCTCTTGAGTTCCTGGATAAGCTGAAGCTGAAACTATTTGTTCTGCTTTCACTGCCCAGTGCCTGAAAGCTGGGGCTAGAGCTGGCTTGGTTAATATCAAAGCTGTGCTGAGACACACCAACAGCCAGGGCAAAGGCAATAGGCTGTCACTTTCCCAATCCTCCCAGTTCACCCACACTTTAGTATAAGACCTTAGAGAAGGAATAGACTCAGTTGCAGATAATACTGAGAATTCCACATGGCTTTCAGTAATTACATGAAAATGGGTTTCTTTACACTATTTTTAAATTTGTCCGATACTTGACAATAATCACATGTCTACATATCCTTCCTTTTTCATGTTGGAAATACTGGTAAATTCATGTCTTGCAATAATGATAATTGCAGTGAAACCACAGTTATAAGAATAGAACTCTTTTTGTTGAACCCATGTCTATTTTATCTTGACAGCTAATTTACCTCAGCACTTTTCCAGGACCAAGACAGTGTCACTTCAGTTAAATGGAGACTCCTCCCAACTCATAGAAATGTTAGTTGGCATTAGTGATTGCACCAATACCAAATACTAGTTTGATTTTAGAAGGAAGTGTGAAGTTTTTAATCTTGCCTATGGATTTCTTTCTTGTCCAAGAAGGAAATGTGGGGTGACTTCCAGCTTAAGAATCTGTCTTTAAAAAGTGTTCAGAGATTTTTGTAAGCATGTCTAATAAATATAGGACCAGTCCTGATTTACAGTATGATTAGTACCGTTACTCTGGAAGCATGATTCGGCCATAAAAATGTTACAAATCAATTAAGTCCATGTTCCAACACTGTAGGTTGCTGCTGGTTGAAAAAGAAAAATACTCATAAATGAGAGTTCATCATTAGAACATCCTGTATCTCGATTATTCTTCCATTGTTCTCAACTAGAAAATTAAGTACATGTATAATATATGAGAATACTAAGCATGCTTACCAGCTTTTTCATGTGTTATTAGTGCTTTGAGGTGCCTTAGTTTAGGACCTACTCCAAAGAGTACAGTTTCCAGCAGAATTGGAAATGTGTATCACTTCAGGGTGTATCAAGTCAGTACCAAGTAACAGCTGTCACTTTTGAAAGAGTGGGCAGTGTAGCAGATGGAGGCACAATTTTGAATTTCCAGAATTTGTACTATGAGTGTACTAAAAAAGATTATTTGCAGCCCCAAATCCTACATCTTCTATGCTTACTTATTCCTTCAGAAAACACCTTTTTAGGACTTACTTCTTCCAGTGCATTGAATATGAATTTTTTCTTTGATATTGCAAGTATTCCAAAATACCAAAGCGATGTGAGAGAAACATCATCTGTAAGTTTTGCCAAACAGATTGACTTTGGCTACCCACATAAATTTTCTGGATCTTTTGATCAAATCCTCCACCCTGTTGCAAATTTGGAATGCGTGCCAAATATAGCATCCAGCAGTGAGATAAGTCTGAATTCTTTCATGTGAACTACAGTGGAGTTTTTAAATTCTTATTTGTGATAAACATTCTGTATATATTGTTACAAATGTTCGTCAAATAATTTATTCCTCAAATAATTTATTCCTCAAATAATTTGAAAATGCTGTTGTTGCTTTTGAATTCAAGCAACTTAACATTCATTCTCAGAAAAATCTCATTCCAATGCTGGTGCAAGTACTACTGCTTTTCATTTCAAAAATATTTGCAAATACATATTGCTAGCTTTTGTTATTATCCAAAATTTTAATAGTTGGGAAAAAATTATGTTTTTACTGGCAAATGATGTTTGGATATTGGAAAACAAAAAGCAGACAGGGCTCACCCACTGAAGGCAGTGGGACTTTTTTCTGAAATTTCCATTTAGCATGTCTGACAGAAATGGGCTTGATGCTGCTTCAGTTCAAGATATTTCCAAAAACATTGTTGGGAAACATTGTGGCTGATGGTTTTCTTCAATCAGGAATACTCAATACAGCCAGACTACCTGTAACTTAATTTAAAAATAAATTTTAAAAAAGTGTAAAAAAGTGCTCAGATTGTCCAGGATTGGAAGGATCCTATAAGGAAGAACAAGAAAGTTTAGCTGGCATGTTCAGGCAAAACAAAAAGAGGGATTTGATTGTATTCCATAAATACATTAGAAAAAGTACTATTTAAATAATGGAAATGCTGACACAAGAACAGATGGATATAAACTATTTGTGTACAGTTGTTCAGGATTTAAAAAGGTTTCTAATGCTAAAAGAAATGAGACTCTATGAAGCTCTCCCCTAAGAGTACCAAAAGCAAAACCACCAAAAACCCAACCCCCAAATAAAAAAAAAAATCCAATTGATTATAAGCAGAGCCATCATATGAAAAAGATTATATGGCATGGTTGCCTACAAAAACAAGGGACTGAACTCAATGACCCAAGAGTCCCTTCCAATCTGCTGTTCTTAATTAGATATATGAGTATCATGGGAGCTCTTCTAGCCTCCAGCCTGTTCCTGCAAGAAGATCCTTTTATTTGTGTAACTTCTCTCTGATATCTCTGCAAATCTGCAGATCCCCACTGACATGTAGGTGATATGGATTCTTGGATCAAATTCTGGGGAAGGGTTCATGATCCCAGAAGAAAATTCAATATCTAGCTTCTGTTTTCCTTCTTGATTTTGCATGCAGCTTCTGTTTCAATTCCCAAAACTGCCTTCTATTAATTGTTTCATTTTTCTTGTGAAGAAAACATTTCTTCTTGAAGCACATTTATAATTAAAATCGATATGGCTGGGAATAGTTTTACATGCACAATACCTGTTGGCAAGACCTGAGTGTCCTTGTCACTGAAATCTGTGCAAGTGGAGCATTCAGTGGCTTTCAGACCCTTGAACTAACATTATAGCTTTCATTACTGCAGGTCAGATCTTGTGCCATAAAACTTGAAGCACACACTTCTCATAGGATCAGAGGGTAAATGTTAAGGTAGCCCAAGCTTCCGGTAAATGTGGGGAAAAAAATTGTGGTGGGATCCTCTGAAAATGAAGTTCCTGATCCAGTAGCATCGTAGACAATCTCACACAGATGCCCTTTATGGAGCTCCATAGTGCAGTAGTTTTTGAGACTGAATCCTTGTCTTACCACTCACAGTCAATTGAAAGTACTCCCTAAAGCCTTTCCTTCACACAGAATATAATCTGGCCATTTCTGCCTCTGTTGCTTCACCTGTAGATTAGGGCAGTGTGTTGAGGACTGATCATACTTGCAGGGGATGTCTGGAGTCTCTGATAGAAACTCCTACTTGTAAATTATTATGATAAAGATCTTTCCTAAAAATGACGTTACTTTGGAAGTTCTTACTATGATGGCGTATGGGAATGGAATGATTAATGAATTAATGATCCCATTAATTTGGGCTGGCTGGTAAAGCCCAACAACTTGAGTTACTGCTTTCAGTTGTTCAGGAGTTCTCTAATGTGCTGTTTTCACAGGGAAGTTCACCAATGACAATAGCCCCAGCAGTTCTTGCTGTTCATGAGCTTGCTGTATGAAAGCCATGACCTCCAAAACTCTGAAGGACCCATTTGCTCATGCCAGCAACAATACCAGGTCTGCCTCCTGTACTCTCTGCCAAGAGGGAAGTATGGTACCAGAGTCTGAAAGGAATACGAGCCAGCCTCAAATGCTGCATAAACAGGACTCAGATTTTCTTCGCTCTCTGTTCTGAGTGGAAAGGATTTGATTCTGGCATTTTTATTTGGCATTGTTTTATCTTTATCTTTGTACTGAGAATAGTGTATTTCTTCATAATCTGGACACTGTAATCAATAATCTTAGAATTTTATTGCATTTTTAAAAATACTTTGTTAGAGCAAACCTCTGCCTTTGACATGATTTGTGCCACTGTTAAAAAGTTTTTAAATTCAATCCTGACTATTAAATCAATGAAAAACCCATAATACCAGTATTTCACTCTGCACTGCAGAAGGTAGCCAAGTGTCTTATCTGTGGAAGTCTAAGACATGACCATTAATCTGTGGCAAGCACAGACCAAGAACAAACTTGCAAGAAAAAAGCTGCAGCTCTCATCAGGCACAGCCCAAGAGGTTTCTTTGGCCAAGGGCTTGCAAACTTCTGCAAGCACTTATCTGCTCAGAACCTTGTAGCCTGTGAATGGAAAAGAAAGATATTTTATCTGAAGCAGGTCAGTCTGAAAGTCCTGCTGCCTTTTAGCTGTAAAGTGGAAGCTGGTGTGTTTCATTGTCATGTGGCACTCGAAATGCTGCTCTTCAACTTCTCAATATTGTCTTCACACATGACAATTTGCGGTTTCTCAGTATGTTTCTCAGTACATTACAAGCAACAGCAAATGCAAGTTACATAAATTTAGACAGTTAAATGTTTTAGAAAGGCAAACTGTCTTCATTTTCTAGTTAATAGATTAAGTGAAATAAATACTGATTAACTGATCATAAATATCAGATCATCTTTATTTATGCCAAGAACATGGGCAAAGGCAAGACTGCCTATAAGAGGAGTCAGGAGAGCCTCCTTGCTTTATGATGTTCGTGCTCCTATTTCCCATTAAAAAATGTTCTATAATCTGTACTGCTGTTTATCTTCAGGGACGGTCAGGCAATTTAAGTCATTAAACTTTTTTAACAGTGTAGGGAAATGGAAAATACTGTATATGCATTGAGTGTTGTCATTTGGTCTGGAGGATATTTCAGTGTATGTTTTGGGCAATTGGATTTTTTTTAGAGATATATACTAGCCCTGCCTTGGTCCCACTGCCAATGCAAGTGATTTTGAATTTGACTGAACAATTTTGCGCTTTGTTTCTTCACAGTTAAGACAACAATTGTTTTGTGTCTGTGGGAGTCCTAAATTCCAAGATTTTCTGGGTTTTTTTTTTCTCTTCCCTCTGACTTGCAGGATATCTTCGTTGCAATGAAGTTTCAGAGGAAATCAAATCTGCCCATATAAGGAAACACATGCAAAGCCATTCTGGAAACACAGAAAGCACAACCATGTGAAAGAAATCCAATCTGTTGTTTCAGAAGGCACTTTCAATTTACTTCTTTTCACCTTAGAGTTTGCTTTTCGCGGAGGTCACCAAGCTTTATTATTTCATGTTATTGATGGTTTTGAGATATTTTGATTTTGACAATTTGAAATGAGCAGTTAAAATCATTAGCTGCATTTCCCTCTCTTCAGTTAGCACCTAAGAGCTGTCTTAGGTTGACATCTCCCAGGGATGAAATTCCTACTCTGATCCTTTTACTTTCTCTATGACATCTGGATTTTCATTGCATTACTTGAAGGATATTCAACGTATTGAAAACACTTTGAGGTCAGTCACTTCAATTACAAAGTCCCCAGTCAGGAAGAAGTCAACTTCACCTCAGCATACTTACATTCTTACATCGGGACTCAACATTACAGAGCTTAAAAGACTCTGAATATCCATATAGATTCATCTGGAGTCTCAAGCTGAAGGTAATCAGGGTGTTCTCTTCCTGTATTTTTTTCCTTTTTTTGGGTAAAAGCATATTCATTTAATCTGTGAGTTATTCAAGCAGCTTTCAAACATATTAATAGTTCCTGAAGACCTTTGCTACTGTTTCTCTTGAGCTGGGGCTGAATTTATTTGCCAATTAACACAAACTTTGATTTTATGAACCACATTATGAACAGTACAAAATAAAGGGTGGGGGATTTAAAATGATTTTCTGTAATTTGTACAGGTAGCATAATCTTTTGAGAATGTGGCAAAATCTTAATTCCAAATTAAGACATTAAACTCATTATGTGAAGGTTGTTGCCGCCTTTTCACTGGTTTGGAAAAACATACCAAAGAGACTGTACCACTATCTGCTTAATATGTTCAGTTTTAGATTTTCCAGACTGCTATTAAGAAACACTGTATAGTTACATTTCCAGTTAAAGTTAGTATTAACAGGGATGAACACCTTATGCTTGTAATTCTCAAAATTTCAGAATTGCTTACATTCTGGCAATCCCTATATTTGAGTCTCAAAGCAAGCAATTTTACACTGCCTTGTATTCTAAAGCACTGAGCAGCTGCCCTTTGAGGATCTATTCTCCTTCTCTTGGTGGTACCAAAACAAGGACTAAGATGTCTCAAAGTGGGACCCTCAAAGGGAATGAACATATTTTGGGAAAAGACATTAAATTACTTACACCAGGATTCACTGTAGTTATGGTTAGAATTAAGGTAGCAGATCAGGAAATTGTCACTCCTTATATTGTGATTGTTGTCATTCCTTTCCCCACATGAAGCCAAATAGAATCTCTGTGAGCAAAGCCTCTCATAGAAACTTATTTTCTGTCTGAGTCCAACAGCAGGTGTCTGAGGCATGTCAGAAATGTGTCATCTAATCTACTTTCTCTGTATGATCCAAAACATGCCGTCAGTATTCTTCAGGTTAGATATGTCAAAATGCATAATGATGCTGACTGAAACCAGAATTCTGTACTTACAGTCAAATAAAAAGATGCCAAAGATCCCAAAGATGCCAAAGATCCAGCTATAAGGTGCCAAGCTACTTTTCTTTGCAACCATTATGCAATCCCTACTGGGAGACAAGGTAGAAAGTGGTCTATTGAACAGTAATACTAGAAGTCAGATTGCTTGTTTTATACTGTTTTAGGGTGTTGGGGTAGAGGGATGGAGGTTGATTATTTTGGGGGGAGGGGGAAGGACTGTTAGGTTTTTTGTTTTCTTGTTTGTTTTTTGAGAGGCAAAAAAAATTATGGTAGATGGAGAACAATTTTTGAAGGGCATATGGATTTCAGACTGGGACTGGCTTCTGTCTCGCCTGTTTAGAGTACAAGCAGAATGAGGCTGGATCAGTCTGCACCCACTGGGGTAAACAAGTTCTGTGTGGTGTTTTTAAGTGTATGTATATGTTTGTGTTATGTAAGGATGAAAATCTTGGCAAGTAGACTTGTATGTATTTTCCACTGTATAAATAATTTTGACAGCTTTGTTGAATAAATCAGGATTGATTTAGTATATCCAATCCTTGAACACTTTTCAAGTGTTTTCATATAAATCTCTTGATTTCATGACCTGCTTATGGCGATCTCTTCAAGGCCATGTGGCTGCAGTGAGAGCTTCACTCAGTGCCTGTGGATGTAACAATCTCTTTGCTACAAGGGAAGTGCAGTAATATTTACCAGCACACTATTGCAGCTTCTCTAAATGAAGCATCCTTTATACCCTCACTCTGTTACTAAAGGTAAGTTTGCATCTTTGCTTCAAAGTAGGGGAAAACTGCAGGAATTTGATGGAATGGATCTGTACAGAAGAAATCTGCATATGTTATATCACTACATTGGATGCATTACTGTGTGTGATTTTAAACTGAATGCCATTTACCTACACGAGAGTTTGTTACAACTGTCATTTAAACGTATTTTATAAATGGAAAACTGCAGACAGCTGTATGAGCATTGGCTAAAACATCTGTACTGTAGTTTCATCTCATAGGGCCTCAGCTTTTCCCAAACTTCTGCTGTCTGTGCTATGGGGAGAAGGAAAACATTTTTTCTTCTCTGCTTAGCTACAGATCAGGTTCAGCTTCAGTAACCAAATCACTTTTGAGAATGAAAGAAAGTAAAATTTTCATTCTTAAAGAAAAAGTTTACAGTTCTTTAGAACAGCTGTACTGCTGAGGTGGGTGTGGGTAGGATGTTCAGTCTGGTGGGAAAGTTGCCAGAAAGGGCTTTGTGCATTTGAATGTGCTTAGAAAAACATAGCTCCTATTTTTTTTTTTTTTTTTGTAGGGTGGGGTGATAGCTAAAGAAGAATATTCTCAATAGGTTATTTTCCTCATAAGCTAAATGCTGTCACTTTGGCATGATTCAGGTCTGTGGACAATGCAAAGCTAACCTGCCTTTGAGGGAAAACCAGAGGCTATTCTCTTTCTGGACTCACAAAGTCTTCATGAGGAGCCTAATGCATGAAAAGAGCTCCAGAGAAACTCTCCTTCATGCCATTGTTGCACATGGGATTTACAGTCTTAGTGCCTGCTCTTTGTCCTTTTTATGGTAGGGCAAGCTTCCATGAAAAGAATTGGGAAGCTGCTGTTGTACTGTCCTGAGTTGGGAGAAAAATGCTTTTTCCCTGGAAGAGACAGTTCTTCCTTCCTCCCCATCTTCATCCTACAGAGTGAGTAGAAATACAGGAACAAGGATCAATACTTCCTTCCAAGATTATGCTTAGGATTTTATGACAATCAGGAAAGATTACAGCATGTTATAGCATGACATTTATGCCTTTGCAACTCCATAGCTCAGTGTAGCAACGACTGATCTTTAATTATATCTTCATGTAGCATTTACTTATTCTTTGTTGACCTTGCCTTCTGTCACCAAACTTTCTAGTAACGTGGGATAGCAAAGACACTCCAAAGTGTATGTGTGTGAGAGAGAGTTTCTTAATATTGCAGTTATTTCTATTACATTTCACACAACCTAAATCTGAGTTATGATGCCTAAACCAGTGAATTAATGTGTTTCTGGGTGTTTTTAGGGTCAGTTTTTTTAAGTCATGCACTTAGGTTTGGAAGATTGATTCTCTTGTGCTACAGAACTTTAATCTCAAGAGACATCTGTATTAAAGAAGTTTAGTGTCAGAGTCAGAGGGTTTACATGGAGAATTGATAAGCCTTGCTAAAGCAGAAATAGCTTTACTTCAGTGTAACTCCCTCATGTGGACGTTGTGCTCTGGAATAAAACTAACTTCATTTTGAAATAATTACTCTTACTAATTGTTCCAGAATAGAGTGTCCACAGGAGGGAGTTATGCAGAGATAGCCATAATAGAATAGTTACAGCTCACTGATTACATTCACTGGGTAGGAATGCCTTGTGCAAGGGTGGCATGAGATTTGCAAGGGTAAAAAT
Source organism: Entomyzon cyanotis (assembly GCA_024500445.1). Lineage (NCBI taxonomy): Eukaryota > Metazoa > Chordata > Aves > Passeriformes > Meliphagidae > Entomyzon > Entomyzon cyanotis. The sequence continues at coordinate 925,384 of JAKEPQ010000739.1, forward strand.
GCAGTAGATACTGTCATTTCTGCTCTTGTCAGCCAGCTGGGTTGCTGGTGTTAGCTGTTTCTCCTATACAAAGATTTGTAGTTGCCACAGTGTTTTGGGAAACCGCAGCAATTTTGCTTTGATAGCACTCTCCAAATAACTCAATAAATTTGATATAAAATACAGCTTTGTCTCTTCTCTCCTTCTCTTCCATTTATTTTCACTTTCTAAATTCAATTACAATTTGAACATAAAATTCTTGGGTGAAAACCAAGTTTTTATTTTTTCTTACAGTGTTCCCTGACCTGCAGGTATTTGGCAGTTCACTGACCTTTCATGCCTCTCATTACCTCTGAGCTAAAGAATACCGTCTTGAAAGACCTCTTCACCCTTGTCACCATATTGTCAGGCTTTAGCACCAAAAGGGACATCAGGATGTCTGGGGTTTTTGGTTGCTTTTCTCTCCTGTAACAGCAAAGAGCTGTTTTCTAAATACATTTCAGGCATTGCTGATAGCTGCCTGAATTTCAAATGGCAGCAAAAAGAACCCACAGCGAACCAGAGATGCAAGATAAAAGTAAAATTTTAATTTGTCCCATAAAACCTGCAGTACAAAATATATTTTTTTGACTCTGAAAATCTTAAGGAATTGAAGTTTTGGGCAGCTTTGTGCAAGCTGTTCTGTAAAGGTGAGAATTGTATGTTTTAGTCCTAGCTCTGCTGAAGAATCAGTGTTTGACCCTAATAGAATCTCGTATGTGCCACCATTTGCTCAGTCTGTGCACAGCATGTCTGACAGTTCAGACCATGGTGAGAGCTGCCATGCCACTGCAAGTGCTGAGCATTAATTTTTGCCTGCTTAGCTTGCTAGTTCTAAAAGAATCGTCCAGGGAAGTGGCTCAAGAATGGAAGCAAAGGCGCTGAAACTCTGATAACCTCTGTGTGATATATTGTGGGCCATAATGAGCTTACCCTTCCAGTTCTTCGAGCCAGTTCGAAGTTCAATGGTTGCATTGTCATAGGGAAGAGTCCAAGTTAATATACCTTCTTTTCCAAGATGTGGCACTGTCCTAAGATAGTCACTCATGGTGCACAGTAACCTGGTTACCTCTAGGAGTGCTGGTTCAGCAGGCTGGCAGCCAGGCAGAATATAGTGCAGACATTAAATACAAAGGTTCCTGTGTGAGGATTGCAATGTATTTCAAATAGTGAACCTCGCTGAACTGGAATTTGGTTTCCGATCTGCAGAAGTGTACTGCTTGCCTGTGTATTGGGAAGGAAGGAGTGAGTGGAGAGGAGGTCTGACAAGGAAGGAGAAGTTTAATGACAGTTAAAAGCAAAGGTAATCCGGGAAAATGCTGGCTCACTGCTTTGAGTATAGCAACATGGATGCTTCAAAATGGTGATGTCTAGTACTGTAGAATAAAAGAATCTACACTAAGTCTAGTGAGAGTCTGAAGTGAAAAAGAACACACCAAGACTGAATGAAATTCTCGTGGAATCACAGAAAAACAACTAAACCAGATGGTTTCTTTCCCTCCCCTCAACAAATAGCTTGTCCCCCTACCAATGCTATTTCCAATGAGCATAAAAATCAGAGGAATCCTCTCCTCTCTGCAACAGCATTTTACATTTTTTAATATTGCTGTTTCTCCTCACTATGGTTTTCTCTTCACCGGAGAAAACAGTTTCAGCTTACTCAGTTTTTCCTCATAGGTCTTGCTGAGTAGATCTCCACTTGTTCCTGTTGCTGTCTTCCAGACTGTTTCCAGCAAGTTCATATGTCATTCATGCACAACACTTGAGGCTTTACCTGTGTCTCACCTGGAGGCCAAAGGACTACTTCATGTATTTTAAGTACTTTATATATTTTGCAATTTGTTATTTGCACTAGTTTTAATGTGAGGAAAGAGAAGCAAGTGCTTTTGCAATAAACTAAACTTACTCATTCATATTCAGACAACACTCAAAGTGAAAGGGAGGAAATGGGCCAGACCTGGGCTGCTACCAAGCTTAACAGAAGCTGTGAATAAGGAGTGATTTCCTCCCACAGAAACAGTATAAGAGGAGAACCAGGAAAATGGCAAGAGAAAGAGCAGCAAATTAAAAGCGAGGTTCTCTCAGCTATAGGCATCACAGAGATCAAGATTAAATAAAAAATGATGTGCCTTGATGTTAGAGCTACAATTCAGCTGGTTCTTTTAACATGAAACCCCTATGCATCATACAACAACTGCTAATTCAGATGGGGTGTTTCTAAATTGGATTATGAGGTAAGAGAGATGTTCAGTCCCATCTTTAGAGGGTTCTCTAGAGGAACTGCTCGCATTCAAATCCAGCTAATTGGAGGGAATCTTGCTAAATATCAGTGTTTAACTGTGCAGTGATTAATAAACATATTTTGGCTGGCTTGATGTGGGAAGAAAAGAGAAAAAAGAGTGAGGATTAAAGAGGGATCTCAAACAAATCAAGAGAATCAAGTGGTCTAAGGGACTTATTTTTCTTTTTTTCCAGTTATGGAAGATGTATTCACTTTGCCATGACTTAGATCTCCCAGCAAAAAGGGGACTCTGTATTATTCATGCAGCAGCTTTAGCAAAGTTCTTCAAATGGTATATTTTCTGGTCACTGTGGGTACTTTTCTCCAGCACACTGTTTGCAAGGGTTTACTGTGGCAGCATATTTTGCTGTTTTCCTTCAAAACAGTGTCTCAGCAAACACAAAAAAGTATTAAAAAATAAAAACTATAGAAGGAGATCAGGTGGAGCAGAGAAACCTCTTAATTTTGGCCATGAAGTGCTGATCCGTAACAACAGAGGCTTTGAACACTGAAAACTTTTAATTCCCTTACTTCTAATCTAGTGCAATGCCTCTGTGGAAAGAGAACTCCTAAATCTGCACTTAATTCTGACAAGTTGTACTGAGGCACTGAGGAGATGTTTTGTAAAGAAGGATGTAAGGTCTGTTTCTTCGCCCTGGTTGTTGAGTTTCTGAATTCTTAGATTAATTGTCTACCTGTCCAGTTTTATAGTGCTTTTCATTCACTGGATAATTACCTCTAGAGAAAGAACAGAGCAGAGCAGGATCCCCATCCTCCCATGTGTCCTCATTTCACAGCAGATTTGTAGAAGACTACAGCCTTTACCAGCACTACAGTGAAGCCCACAAAAATGGGTCACCCATGGCAGTGCTGACTGCCTTTTCCAACACGTGGTATTGTGAGAGTGTGAATAATTCCCTGAGGGAATATTTCCTTGAGATTGATTATTTAGTAACTGTAGCAGTTAAAGTGATGTGCTGTTTAACATTGTTCTTCATTAAACCGAGAGACAGGATGTTCATTAAAAAGAAGAACGTTTCTTCTAAATGAAAATAAATTGTAATTCAGACCAACTGCTTTCCTGCTAGAGTTCCACAGTGGTTGTGCTCAAAGTGAGGGGACTTGGTGGGAATTGTTTCTAAACAGCACTCAGGTGGTCAGATTAGGCTTCAAGGTCCTGTCCTGAAGTGTTGCACTGCAGTTGTTTCAGTAGCAGCAACTCAAATTAAAAAATATCTGGGTATTAAGATGAGGACAGTGGGCACACCATTCCATCTGTCTCCTTGGACACAGATCCTGGCTGACATACACAGGATCCCTGGGTTTTTTTCCCCTGCTCCCTGTGCAACTCAGGAAGCTGTCAGCCCAGTGCTTCTTCTCACCCCTCAGCTTGCTATCTTTTCTAAATATCCCAGTCCAACAAGAAAACCTGATTTGGTAGTTAAGCCTGTGCCAAATTAAAAAATATAATGTGAAGCTGTCCTCAGAAGGCTGCAAGATCTGATCAAGGGGGTAAAGATTGGGTTTTCTATCCTCTTAGCCTGGCATGTGAAGCTGTTTCTTAAAGAATTTAAACTATGTAATTGAGGCTCTTTGTTTTGTTTTGTATTTTTCTTGAAACAGGACTAATATGGAAATTTAAAGATCTAAGTGGTCCCTTCTGAAAGTTCCTAACATTGCTATCAGTATCATTCCTTTTTATAAACAGAACTGTTACAGTTCTAAGAAATAAAGTATTCAAAGAATGCACTCATAAAAGATTACGCATACAATGGAATTTTTTAGCCTCAATGGGAACAGAAGGCTTTGTGAGAAGTTCTTGTGTGCAATGAACATAATGTTTAAATCAATTTTTAATCTTTTGCTAATGAAACACCACCATCTGAATAAGGGGCTGCAAGGCAGGCATCTTACAGATGCACAACGTATCAGTTCCTGACCGGCATATCAAGACCCCAGGGCTTTAGAGTGTGAAACAAGTGTTCAAAAAGAACCATTCTAGAAGGAGAGGGGAGGAGGGAAAGAAATGCAGCTGAAGTGATGTGAGATTTATTCCCTTAGCTCGTGTTTTCTGTAGTTTCATCATATGATTTGGCAGTTCTGCAGAGCTGGTGCTAAATACATCACAAGGGAGTGTAACAGAGATACTTCTGAGCCTTGGACAAGTGACAGACCTCACAGAAAAGAAGTTACATGACAGTTCCTACCTCTTCCACTTTTGTAATTCAGCTTTTGTTTCTTTTGTGGTCTCCAGTCTGTTTCTCCCATCACATAACTGATCTGACCACACCTTCAGGGGTTTCCTTTCAGGGACCATGGCTGGTGATACTGCCCCTACTCAGATTTTTCAGTGAATGGGAAGGCTGGGGCATCCTTCGGCTTCACCCTCTCTTCACATACATTATCTGCTGCTAGAAGTCCCTCAGGCAGATACTCTTCACAACTCAACCCCAGCATTGCTCAAAATTAGCAATAAGGGAATACAGTTAAGGATGAATTGGTTATTTCAAAGGATTCAGTGAATGATTCAGGTGGGTAGATATCTTCCAGACCATGAATTGCTTCCAAATAATTTCCTCCAAGAACTGTAAAATTTTGTTTCTTGAGTCTGCAAAAGGTTTAATTGCCAGACAATATGGGTGCTTGGTCTTGAATGGATAACTCTTAAGCTTAAAATTAATTTCCATCAGGATATGTGAATGTTTCTGTTGCCTTCTCACCAAAATCTACAAAACCTTGCCATCTCAACTGTTCTCTTGCACACAATTTATTTATATGAACTTCCATGAATGACAAGCAAAATGAGACACACACACAAAAAGCCTCCAAGTGCATTTAGTAGTTCTTTATTCAAGGGAATGTTTAAATTGACTGTTGCACAATAGTTGCCCAGAACTGTGTGGAGCTGGGTATCTCTGCTGTGAATATATCTCTGGAATTCCCACTGGTTAGCAGAGTTTCTTACATACTTATTGCAGCAAGGATAACCCACTAGAAAATAAGCCACTGGGAAATACTGCATTTAGCTAGCCCTTTCTGTGGTCTATTTTTTTATGGTGCTTTTGTTTAATTGTCACTGCATCTGGTGAGCACATTCAGACTGGGGAGACAAAAAAAAAAAAGGCATAGAGAGCAAGTGAGAAGTTCTTGGAATATTACAAGCTGCTGTGTGACTGGTAATGGCAAGGCAGGCAGAGAGAAAACTCTCTCCAAAGGTGACACTACAGTGGGAAAATTTGATACTTACTAGCTAGGAAACTGTCTGAGGCAATAACCTCAAAGTAAATGTTCAGCTACAAACAAATACTGAATGTTCTGCTCTTCTTAATTTCTTTCCCCACTGATTCGTATACCCTATGCTTTTAAAGATGTGCTTTCTGAACTAATTGTTTGAAATCTTATGGTCTAGATGGCATGTTTTCTACATCTAGGGGTTTCTGTATATTTTAAATTACTCTAATTGTTGGTTTTTTTAAAGTGATGGTGCCACTCAGACAATAAAACAGATTATTGTCTAATTACAGGTGCCATTTGGGATGAAGCAGAGATTACCTTGTATGCATTAAAAAGAGAAATTATTATATTATTCCATCTGCAACAAAGCTGATGTGCTGAATCCTTAGACACAGTGAAGCCTGGTTCCCATGCTGTCCTGTGCTCCACATTTCCCAAAGATACTGTCTTCTGGCAGCTCCTTTAGCCTGCAAATGTGTATAAGCTGTTGTATAAAACAAGAGGATGTATTGTCCTTAAAAAAAATATGAGACTAGAAAACCTCTGCTTTCATCCTTCACACGTGGACTTATGCCATTATCAGGATTGCATAAACAAAGTATGTTCTTTTCTAGCCTTCTTTTTCCTCTCCCTTAGAACTTTGTTCTCTGAGAGCTTTTCAAGAGGGGGGAAAAGACCAACCTGACACTTAGAGGAGCAGCTGGGGGTGTCCAATTAATATTGACCATTTTGAACCTTTCCTTAACCCATCCCTCAGTGGCCCAGCCAGTACAAGAATTAGCTTTAAAATGTACTCAGTTCTGGCTGTATTCATGGTTCAGGGCCTGATTCCCAGAACCACTGCATAATGAAGGTCACCATTCCTGACAGTTTAGGAATTCTTAATACGACTGTGTTACATGGTAAGCAACAACTTTTGCTATATGACAAACAAAAGTAATGTTAAAAAGTCAAAGTTGAACATGGGCAAAAAGAAAGGAAGTAAAGCAGTAATCCATGCTCACATACCTGCAGGTATCTGTAAGATTAGAACTTGAGTACCCATCCTCTTGTTATGAGTGCCAACCAAATGGATCCTATGCAGTCTGTACAGTTCTTGTGGTGTGTAAACAAGTGCAGTCACTCGGTCAAGTGTTGCTTCTCATCCACCCTCCACCCAAGCACTCATAGCTGTTTCAGTGACTGAAAGTAAAAAAGTTCTCTTTTTTAACCCAAATGTGCTTTTTTGGTTTCCACCCCCCCTCAATGTTTTGAAAACCACAGCTGAGCTACAATGTTTTTGGGGTGTATCTGCATAGTGATGGTAGCTCCACCCAATCTCCAAGCCACAGGGGCTGGTGACAGCTCAGGCTGGCGCCCATTTTGATGCGTGGCTGTGGTCTGGTGGCTCAGGCGCCAGTCCCATGCTGGTGCATCTGAGCATCCTCTGGAGCAGTGCGCATCCAGGCATCTGGAAAGACAGGCAGCGCAAATTCACACTTGTCTGCACCTGAGTCTGCAAACACCCCTTCTGATGCTATAATAACCTCAAATTTTTCCGGTTTCAGTGGAGCTTAGCAGCTCATCATGAAAAGTTTGTAATGGCTTTTAGGGAATCGAAGCATGCTGACTTAATTTTCACTTAGCATCAGCTTCAGGCAGGCTCGCCAGCTTATTAACAGCACTTGGCCGTGAAGGGCGCTGAAAAGGGGAGTGTGGAGCACCGATACAGGAGGCACAGAGTTAACTGTTGCCTTTGAATAGAAACCTTCCCTTTCTGGAGGTGTAATGCTGCCACAAATAACATTTGGGGGCAGAGGAGGCGCAGAGGAAGGCCTGGCTGGTCTAGAAATCGTTGCCATGCCAGTGGCTCACAGATCTCCGGTGCCACCCAGCAAGGCCAGCTCACCGGTGGGGTTCAGAGAGACTTTCACGCAGGCAGTTCCATGCCTGTCCCACAGCACCGCACAGACAGCGGAGACAGCTTGGGGCTATGTAAGCTAGGCGGCTTTAATTTGTTCCTTCCCCTGTTCTTACACAAACATTTGGTCACACGGGAAAAGTCGCCTTTCCGTACACGTGGGAGAGGCATTTACGCAAACAGCCCCGCCCGCTACCGAAACAGGCGCCGCCCGCGGAGAGCCGACGGGTGGGAGCAGCATCTGCGAAAGGCGGCGAAACGGGGCCCGAGAGCGCGGGGTGACACCGGGGCGGAGGGCACGGCGACGAGCCGGGGGCGGCGCTGCGCTTGGCACCGCACCTGCGGCCTCCCGCGGCCCCGCCAGGTGGCGCCGTCCTCCGCCCGCAGGCGGCGCGGTGGGTCCGGGGGCCGCGGGTTCGTGTCCCGGGGCCGCGGGTTCGTGTCCCGGGGCGCTCCTTCAGGCTCTTCTCAGAGCCCCCGCGACGTGCCGAGGGCTTGTCCTGCCGGGCTCTGCCTCCCGCGTCGCCTTACCCTCGCCGTTGAGTCCGGCCCAGTGGGGAGGAAGGACCGAGGAGGATGATCTGCCCTGGGGAAAATTGTTCCGTGTCTAGACAAATTCATGATGTGGGGGGGGGATGGAGGAAGTTATTAGAGTAGCTGTTCCCCATGGATATGCCTAATCTCCTAGCACACTCGTGGACTGAAGTCCTGCGGAGCAGCAGGAGGATGGGGATGTGTCCTAGGAGGCTAGAGCCGGAGAGAGGAAATTTTCAGCTGAACAAAGAGTGTCCCTGTCATTCAACAAGAGAAGCACCACAGAAATATTTCTATTTCAACAAAACTTTTCCCTGGGAAAGCCTTGAAGATGGGGGAAGAGTGACTTTTTATAAGGACCTGGTCCCTGTTCTCTCTTAAAGCAGCCTCTGCTCAGAATCAGAGCAAGAGACCGGCAGTGAAAGACCAAATTGAAAAACAAAACAAAACAAAGCAAAACAATCCACTTTCCAAGTATTTTCAAAGTTTCTGTGCAACACTTTGCTTACTTCTGTTTTTTAATGAGACATCACTTGGTTTTCATTAAATGTGACACAAATTTTATTTTGGTAATCTAGAGGGCTGCTATAAAATGGAATCATTGTCCTCTTGGCTGTCATGGTGATTGATTGCATTTTTTCCTAATCGTGGCGAGAGAGCTGTGGTTTCTTATCAGGCTGCTGTATTTATGTGTGTTCTGTATCTGTTTTATTATCTGCTAGTTATAAGAGCTGAAGTCAATAAACCTTGATTGTTTAACAGTTGCTTGCATGCATATAGGATACACTCTTCATAGTTTTAAACAAATGCTGCAATATATGCATAAAACATTTAACTATTTGAGTCTAAGGCCCTAAGAGAGACAAGCATTGCCTAATGTTGCAGGTTCTTGTCTCAGTTCACACTAATTTTATAGTGACTGATAAGCACTCCATTGTATTTCTTGGAAAAATCTGAACTTCCCAGAAATGTCTGAGGTATTACAGTGGCAAAACAACTCAGTTTTGCAGACTTTTGATGATTTTGAATTTGATGACAAACACAGATGTAATTGTGTAATGCAATGCCTCATATAGGCTCTCTTCAATTTAGCTAATTCCTCTGGTATATTTTTGCAAAACGCCCTTCATTACTGGGGTTGTCTTTCCTGTAACCATTCACAGGTAGGAGACTTCTTAATACTTTGCATTATTAGTACATGATCTTGTTAATTTTGGCCAAAATGAGAGGCTTGAACAAATTCCTGGGGATGCATCATAATGACTGCCCATAGGACTGTGAGGAAGTTGCTTCTCTCTGCCTTATAGTGGGCTCATCTGTAAAACAGGAATCATGATATTTTATCTGTGAGAGAGGTCAAGACTTGTAGGTGAAAAATGTAACTGTAAACTCAAATCTTTAGGAATAGATGAATTGGCCATATGCTGTCTAGAGAAATAGAATGAAAACCCCACCCTTTTGTGGTGACTGATCCAGTTTCTCTGAAGTCTCTTGGAATAGAACTGAAGTATTTCACATGTACAGAAATCTACACAAAGGCTATCCAAGCTTGTAAAGTGTCGGATGGACCAAGCTCACTAAATATGTGCAAGATTCCAAAAGCACTTTTGAAAACTTGTTTTCCTTCCACTGGCAGCACTGAAATTTTTGTATCATGCACTAAATTGTAACTGTATAGCATCTATAAAAATTATTTGCTTTCTATCACTACTCCAAAAACAAAGATTAATTTAATCTATACCTGAAGTATATCTAGATAAACTTTATCTACACTATTTTTACCATTTTTTACCATTACCATTCAGCTTACACAGTATGAATATCATCTAATCAAAATAACATGTAAAAACATATGTGATCATGATAGAATTATTTAGCTAACAGCAGTTTCTATAATGGTCGATGAAACAGGCTCTTGTTTCCACAGGATTTTTATAATGAGGACAAGGGTGGTGATGATGTCAGTTAAAAGTACAATTATTTTTGTAACTCATCAATCTGCTTCTTTCAGACGGTCATAACCTTCAGAGCACTCAAGCAGAATTATTACCTTCTTGCTTATAGACCAGCAGAAAATTTTTCAGGAGATTTTCAACAGAACACATCCACCCTTTATTAAGTCCTACTGATGCCAAGTATTGGAAACCACAGCCACAAAGAAGAATGCTTTTACTGCTCCTACCAAAACATAAATATGCACGTGCCTATCTTGACAGTAATTTAGCTGCATATGCTATAACTTGTCTTTCTGTAGATCTCACTCAATCCCAAAACCTTGAAAACAGATTTTAAAGTTATAACCACTTGTCTAGATTTTTCAGTACCTTATTGTTTGCAAGCAGTGTAAAGGACATAGGCAATACTGTGCTTTAGCAGTGCCTGCACTTATTTTATCTCATCTTGGTTGGAAAACTTCAAAGGGGAAGGAACAATTAAACTTCTTTTAAAATATATTCTTCATCTCTTTTATTTTGATGTTGATCTTCCTTCTATAATATTGAGCTCTGGTTTTCAGAGTGCAGAGTGCCTTTATCCAATTTAAAGTTTACAGGTTCTTTAAAACTGTAACGTTTTCATAAGCACTTTAGGAAAGCCATGAGTTTTGGTGCTGCTGCTGATGTACTCAATTACAAGGCTTAGAAAAACAAGAGAAAGTGTTAGGATGAAGGCTCCCAAGTTCTGTTTCCCACTTTGTTATCATCCAGACAAATATTTCCATTAACACAAATAAATTGGCTTCTCTTTGGGCTGGTGATTACAACTATTTCAGAGGTGGGAAAATGGAATTTCAGGAAAGGATATGGGTTTACAGGCATATATGTGTGAGGAGGAATTGGCATCTGAAACAGGATGCAGCTCCACCATTTGTTAGCTTTTCTTTACCTTCAGGGAAATCGCTTCTTCAATCTCTGCTTTCTTACCTGGAAATTTAAACAAAACCAAACCCCAAAAACCCCACACGTGATTGAAGGATAATGTCACTCAGTTGTTTAATGCAAAACTCTTCCTTTTCTTATTATTCTTTTAATGTTGACTATATGAAGAGGCCTAAAGAGGCCACCATGGTAAATTGTAAAGTAACGTGTTATATAATGCAAAGTTCAAGTGCAGTAAGGTTCAGTACTGTCCATGTATTTTTCCTATGTGGGTTTGTCCTCCAGTTTCAAAGAAATACGCATGCAAGCCAAATTCAAAGAAATTTTTTTTGGAGCTTTCACACTGAGAAACTTATTCAACCTTTCCAGCAGCATAGAAAGCCATGCTTTTGAAATTTTTTTAATGTAGGTTCCACTTATATTGACTTATTAAAGTTGCTAATCATTGCTTTTCCTTCTGCTCTGAATTAGAATGTTGCCCTAACTGCATAGCTAAAAGGGGGCTCTCCTGAACATTTCTCCTATTTCTTTATTCTCCTGCTGTGTCACCACTGTCTCAAAAAACCTATTGTAGCATACTGTCTCTGCAAGTCCACCTAGTTTATCCATGGTCTGCAAAAGATGAAGAAGGAGCACTGTAGTGAGAAACTTGTTTTTTGTATGTCAGTTTGCTTCTTGTGACTTTGGCTGTGTATTGAATATTTATATGCCAGTTTAGTAGCTCCATGAAAGATTTGGTATTGTACATATCTTAGAAGAGCTGTCATAGCCTGTCCCTGCTTCATTTTGGTTATGCTACATGTGTAATTTCATAAATAAACATTTATTCACAGAATGTAAATTTGGCTGAATCATTCTGCATATGTGAACCATTTATTCTTGAACAGAGTAACGTTCCGTATTCAGTAACTTAAATATTATATAACCACTGCAAAGCTTGTCCATTTGAAGGGAAAAAGAAAACACAATTTTCTTTTGGCCTCTTTCCTTCATTTCCGTAGAAACCTTTTCAATTGTGATTCAGCTTTGAAACACAAAAACATTAACTTCATTTTATTCAACAGAGCTTTAGCTTGTGTTTATCAAAGGCATAGTGGAAAAAAAGTAACCTTTTACTGCCTTTTGCTTCTGTTATCATTTACACCTAATGCTGCTCTGAAATGACTCAAGTTATGTTGTCACATGCACCATCAAAAGCAGTTTACTGAATTTTAAGCATTTGCAATGCAGGATAAACCCACTTCTAGAAACACAGCAAGTGCCACTGAGTCACAGTAGGAATACTTGTTTGTGTGCTCAGCCTCTTCAGTGCTGTCAGCAATATATGAGAAAATAAATACTTCACATAATTTGCATAGCGTTGGCTGTGTTTGCACACTCTGTAAATGATTATGTTCAATTGTGAGTCATTGAATGCTGGAAGCAGGGAGCTGCATGGAGACACTAAGGCCCATTTTGTGGAACTAATCGTGGTGACTTACTGCTGCCATCCAGAGGGACCTGGACAGGCCTGAGAGCTGGGCCTGTGCAAAACTCATTAAGTTAACCAGGGTCAAGCACAAGGTCCTGTGCCTGGTTCAAGGCATTCTCAAGCACCAATTCAGGCTGGGTGGAGAATGGATTGAGGGGAGCCCTGAGGAGAAGGACTTGAAGATATTAATGTGTTGGTGGACAAGAAGAACAACATGACCCAGCAATGTGCACTGGCAGCCCAGAAAGGCAAACACATGCTTGGCTGAATCCAAGTCAGTGTGGCCATCAGGGTGAGGGAGCGGATTCTCACCCTCTGCTCTGCTTTTGTGAGACCCCACTTGGAATGCTGAATTCAGCTCTGGGGTCCCCCACATAAGAAGGAGGAGGACCTGCTGGACCCATTCCAGCAGGAAGATGATCAGGGGGCTGAAGCACCACTCGTATGACAACAGGCTGAGAGAGTTGGGGCTGTTCAGCCTGAAGAAAAGACTTTGGGGACACCTTATGGGAGCCTTTTGGTACCTAAAGGGGCCCTACGAAAAAGCTGGAGAGGAACTTCCTATGAGAGCCTATGGATTAGATATAAGGAAGAAATTCTTCATTGTGAGAGTGATGAGACAGTGGAACAGGTTGCCCAGAGAAGCTGTGTTTGCTTCATCCCTGGAAGTGTTTAAGACCAGGCTGGATGGGACTTTGAGCAACCTGGTCTAGTGAAAGATGTCCCTGCCCATGGCAGTAGGGTAGGAACTAGATGGCCTTTAGACCCCAATCTTTCTATGATTCTATGATTTGCATACATGAGGTTTTATATTAGGACAATAACAATCAGGTAAACAGCTGCAGTCCTAGATTGTGGAAGGCCTTGTTTGATAAGAGACAGGAAATGTTAGTTCAGTAGTACAAGCATGATTCACTCACATATGCAGCAGTCACCTCTGACAGTTTATAGGGTAAGAGGTGGAGGGATTTAAGTATCTGAGTATTTGAATATGCATTGCCCCATTATTCCTTCTCCTTCTCCTTTATCTTCTCCTCTATCTTCTCCTTTGTATTCTCCTTCACCTTTGTCTTCTTCTTCCATGTAACAAGAAGCTTGCTGATAAAGGATCAGTTTTCCTGTGCTTTCTACCTAGCCACCAGTTTTCTTTTTTGCCACCAGTTTGCTCTTCCAGGGAATGAAAAGCTTGGTAAGTTCAAGGAAAGAGGACATAACTGTTCAATTCTGGGTCTCCATAAGAGAGACCTAGGCATGTACAAGTCCTCATGCCTCCAAATATTTTTTGAATTTGCTCACAGAAGAGCAATATGTCGATCAGTTGAGCTTACCCAGCAGTCTCTCATGTATTTCTAGTAACTGTGGTTCTTCTCTTGGACTAGGAAATTTGTGACTGAGTGGGAATAAAAAGGCCAGTCTGTTTAAGCTAAACTATTGTATAATTCTAACAGCAGAGGCAAAGCATAACATTAGAGAAACATGATATTAAAATTATACCAGGTCTGCATGTAGTTTACCTTTCCAAGGCCTGACTTTTCTCTTCCTGGGGTTCCTAAAAGGTAAACCTTTCCCTAAATTCTCATACAAAAGGCTCTGATTTGTCAATCTCAAGACATAATCTCTCTCTCTTTCAAGTATATTTCTTGAAATATTCTTGGATCCCTGTAATTCTGCTCTTCCTGCAACACCCCAAACCCAAAAAACCCCAAACAAACAAGAAAACCCCATACACTCCAATTTGTCTATTACAAATTCTATTAAAAAACCCCTGAAAATAAAACCCCAGGTTTTTCCTTTATGTCTCAGGTGTATGAAGAGTCTTAATCTAGCCCCACCTTCCTTTTCCAGCCTGACTGTGCCGCTATTGTATTAGTTCAGCGTCTGTACAGATAAGTCAGTACATAGGATTCAGGAATTATCATGGACAGCTTTAAATCTGTTACAAAGGACAAGCTTGTTCTTTGCATTGAGTTAAAAAAAGTAAATGAACAAAGCAAAATGAGATATTATTGGTGTTCAGTCTCAAAAATAAATCAAAGTGGGGAAGATGTAAATATTTACGTAGATACAGTTTTCAATTGGTTAGTTCTGTGTTTGGCTTGTCTGATATCTTCTAGGCTGAGCATGAGATTAAAAGTATCTAAGTGATTAAAGATCAAGGCTGTTTGATACTTTAAGGGATTTTGTTCATTTAGGGCCTATCTGGATATTTTAGGCTATCCTTTCATGCTAATTTTTCCAGTCACTAATTGTGGAAAACTGGAATGTAACAACTTCTATGAGCTAAACTGCATGTCTGCAATGGTACTGCTGGGTTGAGAAGAGTACCATAGGCCAGATGCATGTCTAATGTGGCTAGGCTCAGCCATCCTGAAAATAGGATGTGGTTTGATCCAAAGTGAGAGATATTAGCTTAATTTTCCATCTGCAAAACAGTTCCACTGTTCTATTTACATTACTTCTCTGAGCCTGAACACTTGTTACAGCTCTTTGAAAGGAGTAATTTACCCTCTTCCCTCACAAGGTATTTATCTGCAAACTCTCAGGTCTCTGAGAGCCCCCTCTGTTCCCTCTTACTTCACCTTTGCAGACGTTGGCACACAGCTAACTAGTTTTCCTGGCCAAAAAGTTCTGGATGAGGCTCCAAGCAGCGTCATTCGACACTGCTGTTGGCTGAATGCAAAATGTGCTGCTCCTGCTCCTTGTTACACAAGCTCTGCTTCCTGCCTCTGCACTGCTCATCAGAGTTTGTAGTGCAACCCCTATTTAGTGAGAACATCTGACAAAAAACTTGTCTATTATCAACTTAGAACTTTAAAGGTGTTCTTTGGGCTGTTCAGTGTCCCAGAGTCCATTGGTGCCTTTTTATATTTTTCATATATTTCTAGCTTTGTAGATTGCTAATGTGAGGCTGTAGCTCCTAGTACTTTCCTATCCTCTTTCCCTACATTTAGGAACAATAAACTAACCTTCTAAACACATATCTAAAATATTGTTTAGTCTTATTCCAAGAAGAGAACCAGCTACATGGACATTCTGTTTTCCAACCAGAATCTGGTACAGACATAACAAAAGTGGGGCAAAGATGCCCCTGGACTGCTTCCAGTGAGGCAGGACCCAGGGAATTATTACCTAACCAACTAACCATTTAACTGGACAATATATTATAGGTATACTAATCAACTAAGCATATAAAATTGTAGAGTTATTGTACCACGCATGGTTTTTGCCATATAGTGTACCTGAAAGCTTTCAAGTAAAAGTTTGCTTTTATATTATCACTTTAGCTTTGTTTGGGAAAATCTGTTCTGTTTTCCAGGCAACACCATGTTATTTGATCCTCTGCTGCTTCAGTAGTAAACCTTCTGTTTCTGGAGCCTCATCCAGTTTTGTGTGATAAACTTTAGGAGGAAGGAATAGGGAAGGAACTGGAATCTGTGATTTTCCAAAAATTGCATAGTCTCTGTTCCTGAAACAGTGTGGTATAATATTACAAGATATGCCATGTGCACTGTTGTGCAAAATAGAGCTGAGAGCAGTATCATACTTTTGAAAATGTAGTCTGCTACCCAGCAGAAACTTGGTACTTTTCAAAGGCAAATATTTGAAAAAATATCTTTATGTCATTGTAAGGAAGGTGATTTATATGTCTTAAAAAAGAGTGAGAAACTCATCAAAGGCAAAAGAAATCTCCAAGGTCTTCACAATTTGTGAGGTCAGAGATTTGTGACTGGTGATATTCCCAAAGAACTTAAGATATTTTGTGAGTGAGCCTGAGCACAATGATAAAATTTAAGTCCTCTGCAGTGGTCTGGAAGCAACCTGAGGAAAGGAGTTCTCCACCTGCTCAGGACCATGAAGGCCACAGGCAGTTCTGTGTAAAGAAGGGAGAGCAAAGTTGCAGTGAAACTCTGGGAAAGGTCCAA
The DNA here is from genome assembly GCA_024500445.1 of Entomyzon cyanotis. Taxonomy (NCBI): domain Eukaryota; kingdom Metazoa; phylum Chordata; class Aves; order Passeriformes; family Meliphagidae; genus Entomyzon; species Entomyzon cyanotis. The sequence goes on from JAKEPQ010000739.1 coordinate 941,621, forward strand.
ACGTCAAAGTGAAGGTGCTGAAGGGGTCACATAGAGTAGATAGTGAGGCATGATAGTAGCAGATAAAAAAATGCCATGAGATTTTGAACCAAGCATATGCATGGCATTGATCTGCAAGATGCACAGCCATGCAACTGAGAACACCTGACTTTTACTGCTGGCTCTGTGACCATGCCAGGATCTTCTTCTTGTGTCTGAATTATTCAGCTATAATCTGGGAACTTGTCTCATAGCGAGTATTCTTGTTATTTTGGTATTTGCCAGATAAGATGTAAGAAAGAAATACTTAGTGAAACTGTATCTTCAGCAAAAGCCTTGATGAAATTGAGAATTATGCTGGCAGACACATAAGTACTATCCTGTCATTGACAATATATTTTTTCATGCAAAAGCAATTGATTGTACTTACTTGGTAGTGCTCTTTATCAACTTCATTCATTTCAAGTGTACTGCATACATTCACAGCTCAGATTCTGTTAAATCATTACTGAACTTTGCAATGTTCTTGCTCAAAGCTAATAGGTACAAAGAAAATCCTTTATATTTTCCATTGTGTCAGGTGGGGCAGACACTCATTAAAAATCAAAGCTTTCACTATACCATTTCTTCTGCCAACATCCCTGAATGCTGAATGAGCTAAATTTCATATTTAAAAGCCAAAATAAATATTTCTGCCTCTTACTGCTGGCAGTGTTAGTCTGATTGCACTCTAAGCTAGAGTAAAGATGTTCCTGGAAAAAGAAATCATTGGCCAATGGTCGTCTTTCAGAATGTATTAGAAAGCTGGATGTATCCTGACCATCAGGGATACAGGATTTAAGTGAAATTAGATTAATAAGGTTGCTGTAGTGTCTCTGTAGTGTGTGTATGCCAACATGCTGGGGAATATTTATTTCAGCTAATACGAGCTGTCTTACAATGTAGACGATTAGTCTGGCTCCATATGTAGGCTTTTCATGGGGTCAGCAGATAAACAGTTCCAGAAGGCAATTATGCTACTTACCTTTGACATCTGTGCTGGGAACTGGTGAGTTTCCCTGAGGTGTCCTGTCTCCCTTCATTGACCACAGAGGAAGCCTGTACAGTCAGCCAAGCCTAGATGTATGTGTGACTTAAGTGACTACAGGTATCTATGAAAAATTCACCCGGTACTCTAAGTGTATGTACAATATGCAGCACAGAAACCTTGGAGACCCCAGGGAATGTAAACTGGTTTGATGTGGTGTGGCATAAAGGATTTATTGTTATACACAAGTTCAGACAACGCGCTATGGCTTATCCCAAATTTATCCCATTTCTGCAGCCTAGAACTTTGCCTTCCAGTGGAAGATAATTGTTTAACCACACACACACCCTCACAAATCAGTGACAGTTGTTTCATCTGCTGTGTGATGTGGAAAACATGAATATAGCCTGGTCCTTTAGATTTCTCTTCCACTGTATTTTCATAGAATCATGGAATAGAATCATAGAATCATTTAGGTTGGAAAAGACCTCCAAGATCATTGAGTCCAGCCTTTCATTGGTCGCCACCTTGTCAACTAGACCACAGCACTAAGTGCCATGTGCTGTCATTTCTTGAACACCTCCAGGGATGGTGACTCAATCACCTTGCTGGGCAGCCCATTCTAATGTGTGCCAACCCTTTTCATGAGGATGTTCTTCCTGATGTCCAACCCAGAACTGAACACACAATTTGAAGTGTGACCTCATCAGTGCTGAGTACAGGGGGACCTTAAGCACTGCCCTGGTCCTGCTGGTCACACTATTTTTGATACAGGCTAGGAAGCTGTTGGCCTTCTTGGCCACCTGGGCACATGCTGGCTCATGTTCAGCTGCTGTTGACCAGTACCCCCAGGTCCTTTTGTGTAGGGCCATTTTCCAGCCTCTCTTCTACCAGTCTGTAGCACTGCATGGGGTTGTTGTGACCCAAGTGCAGGACCTGGCACTTCACCTTATATAACCCCATACAATTGGCCTTGTCCCATCAATCCAGCCTGTCCTGAATCCTCTGCAGAGCCTTCCTACCCTCCTGCAGATCAACACTCCACCCAACTTAGCATTGTCCATGAACCTACTGAGGGTGCACTCAATCACCTTGTCCAGATCATCAATAAAGATATTGAGCAGGACTGGCCCCAACAGTGATCCCTGGGGGACATTGCTAGTGACTAGACACCAACTGGATGCAGAACATTCCCCACCATCCTCTGGGCCCAGCCATCCAGCCAGTTCTTAACCCAGAGAAGGGCGCATCTGTCCAAGCTGTGGGCAGCTGGCTTTTCCAGGGGAATGCTGTGGGAGATGCTATCGAAGGCCTTGCTGAAGTCCAGATGGACAACATCCACAGCCTTTCCCTCATCCACTAGGAGGGTCATGTGGTCATTGAAGATTGGGTTGGTTGAGCAGGAGCTGCCTCTCCTAAACCCATGCAGGCTGGGCCTGATCCTCTGGTTGTCCTATCTGTGCCATGTGATTGCACTCAAGATTTTTGTATCCTCCCTCAAAATGTCTTTCAGATTGAACAAAAGCAATCTGTTAGACAGTACCTATTAGCTAAAAGATTGGAGGAAAAAACATTGAAGATGCAGGGGGTATGGGGTTTTTTTCACAGAACTGAGAAATGGCATTGAGTTTCAAATATTTTTTGTTCTTACTGGAGATGAAATAATATAACAGTTTTAGTAATCCAAATTTCCTGCTTCAAAATGACATCAGATCATGTTCAAAATAGTGGCAGCAAGGAGTGTCAGCCCAAAGGGGGCAAAAGTAGACATTTGATAAGGCTTGATTTTAATTTTTGTAAAGTGTGCACTTCTAAAGAAGGCTTGGGTGAGATTCAAAGATAAAGGAAAAATAGTAGCATTGGCCCAAGATACCAACTAGTAGTTAGAAAGTTAAGATAATGACAGCAGTTTAAAGGAATGGTGACAGACCCACAGTGCTCATAGCCAGTATGCCAAGTAGAGAGTGAGGCACTGATTTGTTATTAAAAAATCTTCTCAGTGGGTGATTGGAGGAGTTTCTGTTAAGTTTCTCCTCCAGATATAATCATCAGGGACATCAACCTACAGTGACTCATTTGTAAACATCACCATTTTATTAATACAGGCTCAAGGAGTTTGCTAAACAGTGGAAATTCAGTTGGCACTCAGAAGAGTGACCCAGGGTGTGAATTCATTTTCAGTCAGAGGCAAAGGGGAGGCAATAGTGGATACACACATAAAATGATAAGTTCAAAAACTGCAGACAACTCCCGCATGTTGGTCTTCAAGGTTTTGATGGGACAAGCCATATATGGTGATCTTCCTCCTCTCTCCTCCCCCTCCCAGTTTATCCAGACAAGCACTGCTCATTACAGGCTATTTAAAGGCCGAGTTTTATGTTTTGTTGTTTAGCCATCCTGGAATAGTTGCCCTGGAAAAGCTTTGTAACAATGGACAAAATGTTCAATACATTTATTTCTCCCACATATGTCTTAGAAGCGTCTCAGCAGATTTTTTGTTTCGTTTCATTTCGTTTTTGCCAAATGTTTTCCAGAAAAAATTGCCTTTGGTCAAGTACTAAGCATGGAAGACTTTGGCCCAAAAGACCAATATTTTATGAGGTTAATGTATTGTCATGGAAATTGCTTTATAATCAATGCTAAGATAGATATTAATGATGTCAGCTGTCACATATCGATGTCACAGGTGGGATTGGTAGCACTATCTGTCTGCCCCAAATCTTCCCGTGATAAGACCTTGATTTTCCTTGCTTTGTAACTTTGTTGAATTCACACAGTTCAGGCTGAAAATTTCCATGTCAGGTGCCTGCCCAAGGCTGATTATTTTGGAAAACTCAGTTCAGCCATTTCCAAAAATAAGACTGGAGGAAAATATGTTGGTTCTGACTATGTCTAAAAAGCTGTGGCAAACTTTTTGTTGAAAAGCTCTAGAACTCCAGTGCCTTAAGGCACAGATCTAACATTTTCTGGGGTGATGAGGCTGAAAGCAGGGAAAAGATTTGTGTCACTGATATAACTTCTGTTGTTCCACTCAATGCTGGGCAGATATGGTCAAGTTATAAGCCTCTAAGACAATATATTTTGCATGGGCTCTGAAAAAGCCTATTGTAGGTAAAAGTAACCGTTTAATATTCCCTAATTATATCTCTGCTCAGGCCATTTTACACCTTGAGGTTTGGCAAGACTTTCTTTGCAACTACAGATAGATGTTATGTCTGATCTAGGTAAGTGCAAAAGAAGCACTGAAAGTGGGGCTCATGACAAGAGATGGGAGTAAGTAGGGAACTGAACAAGGAAATAAACATGAATTATATTCATATGTATAAAGGCAGTATGAAGGAATTATCTGTGGCTAGTCCAGGTGACAGGAATAAGGAAAGAACATCTAAAGGAAAGGAATTATGAGTTCCTGTACTAGAAGATGGGTGCTAGGTTTTGAGTTCTGAGGAATGGCTTCAAGGAGTGAACTAGTGAAGGAAATGAAACTCTGCAGGTCTGGCCCTAAACATAGGCAAAATACTTAGGAGAGCAAAGTCCATTTGCTTGCTGCTTATTCTGGCCATGCTAAAGCCCTGAGAGGTTGACAGGCTTCTGAGGATGATGAAGGAGGAGATGGGATATGCAAGGCAGCATGTGTTTCTGTTAAATCTCTTGTGTCCCAGTTATTTCAGGAGCAGGACCTCTTGCTCTCCATCAGTCACTTTGGCAATTTGACATGGGTCACACCTTTTTTTCCAGGCCAGCCCTGAACAAACCTGACATTATCTGTAGCATGGCAACAGGCGTCTTTTCTCTTCTCTTCTCTTCTCTTCTCTTCTCTTCTCTTCTCTTCTCTTCTCTTCTCTTCTCTTCTCTTCTCTTCTCTTCTCTTCTCTTCTCTTCGTTTGGCTGCCTGGGCTCATGACTGTGAACAGAACTTTGTTGTGTAGTGTCCACAGGTGGCCTTGAATCCAAGAGAAACTCTGGTGGGCTCTTAGCTGCTTCTCTCAGGAGCTGCTCGTCAGCAGAGAGGTTTGCCCTTGGTTCTGTCTGAGCTGTGTTGTAGCTATGCCCGTGCCTGACCATGTCTCTTGCTCATCCACACCAGCTCAAATATGTTAGGAAAGTAAACCTGCAAGTAGAGCCTTAATCTAGTCTTTACCAATCCAGCAGCTGAGGCTCCCAAATGAGATTGGAGCCCAGAGTTGTGTGTTCTTGCCTATGGAAATGCAATCTCAGTAAATAAAAGATAGGAGGGGAAAATATGACAGGGAGGTACAAAAATATGAGAAGTCCTCAAGATCAATCCATCTGAAAACCCAAATTATTATCTAGGTTTTCTGGCTCATATATGGATCACATTGGCAACAGTCAAAGACATGCAAAATGTCATAATCTGAAATATGTGCCATTTCTAGATGGTCTTTGACCATTGCATTGTTAGTTATTTATTTTTTAATAGAACAGACTGGGAGTCTGTCTTGAAAGGAATCATAAGGGAAATAGTTGGGGGTTGTCTTTACAAATGAGATTGGGATGCAGAACCATAAATCTAAATGCTTTTCATTGCTGGGTAGCTCCTTTGGCTTTTTGGCTTTCATTTGGCACTTGCTACAGCTTTATACCACTGTAGTCGTGGCAGTAACACTAGCAAAGAACTGGAATTAAGCCTTGGCAGATGAGGAAGACTAAAATTAACTACAATTCTGAACATTTATCTTACTATTTTAGGGGTAAAATAGTATGTTTTCATAAAAATTGATCAAACTGATACTTGCTTTACCATTGAAGCAGGTTTTTCAAGTCCTGTTAAGAATTTAAATGTCACTATTGTATGTCAGCATTCATAAACTTGATGTTGAAAGGAAGACAATATGGTATTTATCTCCAGTAAATATGAGTGAAGTGCCCAAGGCATTTATGCCCGTAGGGAATCTTAATACTGTACATTCATATTGTAGTGCATGAAAGTAATTTGTTTCTGGCAGTGCTTTTTTTTCTTTTTTAATTCAGGTTTGACATATAAACAGACAAAATCATATTAATAGATCCAGACCTCAGTTTGTGTCAACAAGTGCGTAGCTGATTTAAAAAATAAACAAACCCACACACATCTCTGCTCTGTGCCATTGTCTTGGTCACCTTTGATATTCCACTGGCTTGTGCTTTCCTGAGTGCCAGTAAAATGAGTGCTTAGACAGGTAGGAGGTACTTGACAGTGTATCTGTAACTAAAAGAATGAAACTAGTGGAGTACGTCAGTTGATAGCAGGCGGTGACATGCAATGTAGGAAGAAGAGAACATGAAGTTGTGTGCTCTGGCATACACAGTTTATAAGTACAAACTGGAACTTTTTTTCTAATGGGAACCCCAGGAAAGATTTGCACAGCTAATCACAAATGAGTGCCAGTGACACCTTTTGTCAAAATGGCTGTTATGTATTTATTGTATGTATACTAGCAAAACTACTTCAGGAATGCACTTAAAAATTGTATTTCCAATTTAAAATAAAAGTATTGAGAAATAAATAGAATAATAGTGACACTAAAATTCAGAATTAGATTGGAGTGAGCACTTAAACACATTTTGAAGTATGTGGATTTGGACCACTCACTTTTGGAGGCAAAAACCCACAAACATGAAGCCCCTGCCTTCTGTGAAAATTCAAATCTGATTCCATGGTGTCTGGCTGAGGCCCAGACATATAATACAGTATTTGCCTGCAAGCATGCACACGTAGGAGAGACTGGTAAAAGGGAGATCCTGTTTCGCTACACCAGAGATATCTGGGGTAATTCAGCTGGAGTAGAAAGAACCACATATTTACAGCTGCATGCCTAAATGAACAATATGGTCCACAGTCTCCATAGTGTTAAAAAAAATTTTAAAAAATAGGGCAAGCTCTTGAAAGTTCTGTCTGCTTTTGTCCTGTTGAAATTATATAACACTTAATAATCCCTTCTTTATTTTCAGACTTATTTGTTAGGTCCAGGAATTATTATTTTTTCTTGGCAACATCTAATCCATCATTCTCTAGTTTTTCCTCCTTGAAAATTGTATTTTTCATTTTACAGTTTGCATCATCCTCAAAACAAAACAAACAAGTTGGTAGTCAGTGAAAGAAAGGAAAAGAAACATTAAAGAAAGGGAAAGGCAAAAAATCTTCAAATCATGTTTAGCCCCATCTGGCCCTAGAAAAACATGGAAATGGATGATCAAGTACAGATTCCAGGATGGGCTGCCTTTCAAGGGAAACAAAATCTGGATATTTCTATGTCTAGACCACAGAAGAAAAAATGCTTTGGTGCTAATTAACCCATTAAAAGCTTACAAACCCTGAGTGGTGCCTGGCAATATATGCAGGGAAGTTAGCAGATTTAAGCTACCAAAGGAAATGTGGGAGGGTGCAGCCCAGGAGTCAGGAGATCTGGGTCCTGTTGCTTACTCTACCCCTGGCTTGCTCTTTGATTTTAGCGTCAATAGCTCAGCTTTTCTCTGCCTCCTTTTTCCTCGCTCTAAAGTAGAATTGTGACATTGGTCTCTCTCCAAGAGCTCTGTGATACCAAGAGAGGAAAAATGCTCTGAAGCCATTACTAGGTCTTGCTCTTCTATGTAGTATACAATTTATTTGGATGTTGTCTAAGTAGAAACCAGAATCTAAGATTGTATGCTGTAGCTGGATGTTAAACTGTCACTGATAAGCACTTCTTTGGCACCATCTATATTGCTAAAAGGGTATATATATATATATATCTCAGAAAATAATATGTTCCATGATTCTCTCTCAGTGCACATGTTCGGAGTTTCTTTCTAAGTGAGGTATAGAGGGATGTACTGATATTAGCCCCTCAGAAACCTATTAATCATGCTTTAGACTGATTGTTTTTTAATTATTAAAGCAGATTTACTGTAAGTGTGCCCTTAAAAAATAGTTTCAATATGGATTGAAATGAAAAAGTAGAAAAAATATTTCACCCAGGCAGGTGCTGCCTTTGATTCTTTCCGTGCTTCTCAGCCCATCCCTACAACCACCTGCCATTATGGTCCTGCTGATTGGGAACAGAGTGGAAATTGTTCCCATATGATTGCTTTTGAGTTAAACAAATACCCACTAGAAGACAAAAAGGTCTGCATTAGCTGCATAAAAGAGAAAAAATAATCAAAATTCTGGCCTGTCTGGATCTGGGAAATACAGTGATCATCTAGAACCTGAGTTTTACCTCTTGCTCCCTTGTCAGCTCCCTCTAATGCCTTGGCAACCCTCTCAGTGCTCTGTTGCCACAGCTGCTAGTTCAGGCCTTGCTGCACTAATTTCAATGTCTGCAGTACCCCCTTTCCCGTTTGGAAACACATGTTCCTCATTTGCTTACATACCACCTTTTTCCTGCATTGCTCTGACACTCACAAGCCGGGGATTTCACAAACTGCTAGGGAGGGAAGTTGGTGAAGGTTGGTTTGATGATGGCTAATGGGAACTCTGTGTTAGAGCTTCAAAACTTAGACAAACCTTCAGTAGCACAACAATTTAATTAAAAATACATACTTGGGGAAGGAGCATGAGAGGGAAGGGTCGCTTTCAGCAATTCACCATTCCTTCTGTGTTTACAGACATTTCACGCTAATAAATTAGTTCACTGTATTACTTAGCATCTACTTAGCTGATGTTTGGGTTGTCACCCACTGATTGCTGGCTTGAGAAGGGCCCAAACAAAGCTTTTCAGTCCTACCAGGTCAAGATGCCTGTTCAGCAAGAATGCTGGCTTAGATGCTTAAATAAGTATTGGTACCTTGAGCTTCTAGATTTGCCTGCTAGGATCTCCTGCCATGCTTATCTCCATTCTTTCCTCTATGTTGCCTCCTTTTCTCATGCCTTTTTCCTAAAGTATATTTTTATCCTCCATGTATAATTTAAATCTGTATTTTCATTCATTCTTATTCTGAATCTCATTTCTTTTTCTGTGCACCTGTATTCACTCCTCCGCCTCTTTGTCAGTGTATCCCAGAGTGGCACAGAGTAGCCCTCTGGAGTCTCTAACTCAGTCTGCATGTTCAAAGCAAGCTGCTTAAAACCATTTCCTGTTGGATATTGACATACCCAAGGATGACGATTCCACAACCTCTCTGGGCATCTTTTCCAATGTCTGACTAGCCTTAAAGTAAAAGAAAAGATTTTTCTTCCATTTAAATGGAGCTTTCTGTATTCCAGTTTGTACCCATTGCCTCTTGTTCTGTCAGTGCATCCCTCTGAAAAGACTCTGACTCCACCTTTTTTATTCCACCTCCTCCAGTACTTATACTTATTGATAAGACCCCCACTTTATTTTGATAAGACCCTTCTCTTTTTTATTATTCTCTCAGTTGGTTATCATATCAAATGTTAGAGAGGGAGAGGACTCCTACAGTGAAAAAGGCCTAGGAAGTACTGGCTGATCAGAGAATGAGACTGCCTGGAGTCATCTGACTGCCTGTGCTTGGAAGACATATGCACAAGGCAAATGGATATTTCCTGGGGAGGAAATTGGCTGAGTATGGACAGGAGCTCTCTTCTGGACTTCTTTGACAGTGGTGACAGAGAGTTGAACTCAGTTTTGAGCTCAATATTGGCTTGAAGCTGGATAAAGGGAAGTAGTGCCAGGAGAAAGTCTTCCCCGGAGAAAAGGAGCTCTAGACAGAAAAACAAATAGCTTAGAGGGAAATAGGGTCAGGCATCTTCTTAATTCTTGACTGAGATAAGAATGGAGCATGTGTTGTTATTTTCATAGAGTAGGTTGCAGAAATCTGGACGGTGGAAGAAATTTGAAGTTCATTTGGAGGACATGGGCAGAATAGTACCCAGAACCTTGAAAATACACCTATGCTGACAAAAAACTGAGTGGAATTTTGATAACAGAACATTGATAAAAAGTGGCATTACAGGGTACAGGACACATTGGTGTAAAAAGGGTATCAAGTAGCAGCTGCAAAGTTCAGGTCTGGCTTTTCATCCTTTGCTATAACATAGTTCAGCCTTTCATATTCTGTCTTCAAGCTAGTCTCCAGTCTTAAGATATGAGAGTTTTGTCCCTTCCAGAGATAAGTTCATAGGAGTGAAACTTTTGCATCATATCCTGCTAATACTCATGCCAGAAGTGTGAACAAATGTGAACTCCAGAGGAGACATTAATAAGGGAAGTCAAGTCAGCTGACCTTTTAAACCTGGTAAGCAGATTTTTAAAAACATGCTCTGATTTGATAATGAAGGAAATTTGTTTAAATTTGGAGCTTTGTTACAAATTATCTTGAGTCAAATAGGGCATGCCAGCATACTAAACTCAACCTAGATAAAGCCAGACTGCCAAACGCATGTTGATTTATAACCTGTGAGATTATAAAATTACAATTAAAGAAAATATAAACTTTGAACAGTACAGCTGTTAGTTCAGCTTTGGTCACTCAGGAAATGAGCTTTGGTCCTTATCAGTCCAAAAGCATTCTCCTGTCTAAATGGGAAACATTTCTCTTAGATTAAGATTCAAGTGTACAACTTCAGAGTTGAAATTGGAAATATTTTGTTATTCTTTGTAGATGGTCTTTCCACTCTTTATCGAATCTAGTGTGTATGCATTTGTAGTACATGTATATTCCCAATGTAAGCTCTCACCAAGTTAAGTCTTCCTTCAAATAAAATTCCTAACTTCAGACCAGATTTCCTCTGCTGAGAATTGTGCTAACAACTGATTTTTGGTTCAGTAGCTGAACCAAATAACGTGAATATTTAAAAAGTCAGATCTAAATTGAATTATCCATTCCTGACCAATGTGAATAAATGATGGGGGTTTTGTAAGTCAAATTAATATTTTGACATTTGAAAAGAACAGATAAGTGGAGGTGAATGACTAGACTTGAGGAATGTGGACAAAGTCAGTGAGGAGGCTTTTGTGCTCAGAGATAAAAAAGGAGTATTGAGATAAAAAAGGAGTATTCTCTCTTTGGCTTTTTCTTTGCTTTTTGTACAACTGTTGCAGAATGTCATGTTCTGTTAATGCTCAAATGAAATGTTCTTCGTGCAGGAAAATGCTTATTTTCTCCAGTTTTCCTCTAAAGTGAAAAAAGCAAACAGGAATTGGTTCAGTCTAATATTGAACCAATTTCCAGTCAAACAAAAATCAATCATTTGCTCATTTCTACTGACTAGATTTTTATAATCTGGATGGAAGAAGATACACCAAGCAATAGCATTCAGTAGTAATTTCCCAGCTATGTACAGAGAGCTAATATTTGATTTTGGGTTGTTTAAAGAAGCCCATCATTCCCATAGAATTTCCTGTGACCTATAAACTTATTATTTGTTTTTTCTCTGAAAAAAGTCTCATTATACTATATAATTATGCAGCATCATTCCTGTTAATGTTTTATATCTCTGTTATAGAACATGGTGCTATATTCTATGAGTATCTATTTCTTCTTCTTTCCAGATGTTTTATTACTAAGTAGTCAAAGTGAAATTAAGCAGTCTGTGTCTTAAAACGGGAAGTTATTTTATATGATGTTGAAAAACATCATGTTTTGCTGACATAGGATCATTCTGTTAACAAAGTAAAAATGTGAGCAATAGCAACTCTGCTCATAAATCTATTTTAGTGACATTTTTGTGTGGGTTTTTATTTCCTGAGAGATGAAAGCACATCACAGAAGGATTTGGAAAGGACAGATTAGAGGACATTTAAATAGTTTGGTGAGTGGAGTTCTAATTTGGTTGTTCCTACCAATTCCATTTGAACTAAATTTCATTAGAAGCAGAAGTAGGCAGATTACAAACAAAAACTATTTTAATATATGTTTAAACAAAATGCTATTTAACACAGAAGTCATAAGGCCCTCTATTAGTATTTCAACATTATTTGTACAAACCAAGAAATTTAGTGTGCAGAGTGCTGGGCAACATAATGAATTCTAAACATACGTGTGTATCACAGTTCTTACCAGAAGTATTCAGATCCCATATTTGTACATATTTGTTTGGAATTGGGGTTATCTGTGCAAGCAGTAAAGTGAAACCATGTCACTTGGGCAGCCATCAAAGCAGGAGGAATGGAAATGTAAACCAGTAGTTGTTTCAAATATGCTGTGACCAGGCTACAGGTCAGCCTTAGTTTGCCTAACCTATTTCCTGGCATGAAAGGTCTCCATAACCTGTGAACCAGCAAAAAGTGCTAATTTAGTTAAATTCATAGTCCATCGTGAATAGTTAATACATCTGAACAAAGACCAAAGTTTGGCCTCATTTATGCAGGCTGATTAAATCTTGCTGGAAACCATTACCATTGCTGCTCACTCACTGTTAATAAACTTAAGTCCTTTGTGTGGTTCTGATTTTCCTCTCTCACACACCTCTTTAATGAGGTGTTGCAGTTACTTTGCAAACTACTGTAACTGTAATTACTGTAATTGAGGAGTAAATTTCTCAGCATTCCAGGGCTAGCTAGTATTCATACTTCTCCCATGTTTTCCTGAGTGCTAATATCTACTTCTTAGTTCTGCCTGGAGCCCATCATTGTACTGTATGAGTTATTTAAGTCACATCAGCATCGCTAATGGGGACACCATTTTATGTTAAACAGTTTGTCATTAGCTTCTTGAATATCAAAATGCTACAAGGAGTGTGGTTTGTGTTTTTCACTTTTTTGGTTTATATTGATTTCCTTTGTGTCTGGAAGAGGTTTAGAGGCTGATAGGACATAGTCCTGTTGAAATGACTTTATGTTTTCAGTAGTGTGGTCCAGCCGTTTTGCATCTCCCCTTATGATGCCCAGCTGTTTCTTTCCCTTATCCTGTCATTCATTTACCCTTTGGAATGTAGTGGAGTGACATTTGTGTGAGCGAAAAATTCTTTACATAGCCATGACTGTGTAAAATAATCCCATTGTATTTAATAGATAGCAGCCCTGTTGTAAAATACTTCAGAAATGTGCAAATGCAACCATGGGATTTCACTACACTAACTATTGCACTGTTCAGGATGTTTGCCTTTTGCTTGAATAACAATCTCTGCCATAACTGATGGCTTTCTGGGGGTTAAATCAAAAAACATGAAGAAGGACTCAAAGGACTGAAGTCAAAATTATTTTTCCATTCCTGATTCACTTGGAGTTTGTGAGGGCATTGGGTTAATGTTGCCATAACAGTTCTTAAGGCATTCCAACTGCAGCATTGTGGAATCTGCTGCATTAAGGCAGTTATCTAGCTCTAAAGGAAATTTTAAGCATCTGAATTTAGGTTTTGGTTATAATACAAAAAATCTTGTAGAGAAATAAACACTGCAAAGCAAATTCTCAGATGGCTATTTATCACTCAGCATGTCGAGTTATCAGAGGTTTGCATGGGCATTTCTGCTTTCGAAACATTTGTTTTGGAAACTCTTGCCCCATTGTGCCGCACAAAAAAGCCCATATTCCTGTTCTGCATTATCCCATATCCTTTGGCATTGCTATTGATATTGCTTGAGTGCCACAGTGTGGCTGGTGGCCTTCTGTCATGAGGGAAAACAGTTCCGGTTTCAAATGCTTTAGCACATGTTTTCTCAGTGGTCAAACAACTCTTTCTCGCTCTCTCTCTCCCTTTTGTATTTGTTGTTTGGACCTTCTTTGAAGCCTCAGCAACACTGGTATTCTCTCCAAAAACAAGAGTGAGGTCCCGGGCTGCTTGAAGCAGTGAGAAGTTTTGCTTGGATGTCAAAGAATGTGTGAAAGAAGATTTTTTCCTTATGGGAAGAAATCCTGATAGGGAGAAATCCTGATAAAGGGTAACTGTGTTTGTTCCTGTTATGACTGTAGGGTAAGATTCCTTCTGGGTCTCTGGTGAGACTAGGATAGTGCAATGGAAAAAGCAAAGAAGAGTTATGGTGATATTTATTTTTAAAAGTTCTTGCTCTGTTAATGTGTAGGAGTGAGAAACAGGTATGTGGTAAACTTGGGGAAGTTTGTGCTTGCATTAACAAAGGTTTTGAAGACAAGAAACTCAGGTCTGACATCTGCTCAGCCTTGTAGAGAGATTGTGGGACTGACAGAGACACGTGTATGATTTTGCTGCTCTCGTGATGCAGCGGTAAATTGTCGCTGTTGAGCCGCTAGCAGAGTAAGAAGACCTGGGTTCAAAAGGTGGCATCCAGAAGAGCATTTTATTATTTAATTCCATCTTATATAGACTTTTCAAAGGTCACCCAGATTGGTCAGTTCGAAGCTTCCCCATAGGCCTGATTGGCCAGGTCTGAACTGTCCACATCCGAGAAACTGTTTTTAATAACATCCAAACTTTATCTTTGTTTATAAAACACAGGAAAAAAAAAGAAAAAGTTCCCATGGGAAAGGTCTGTGCTAGCCACAGTAAATCTCTGGCAGAATTACCCCTGCACACTTTTGGTAAGCTTAGTTATTAGAGAAGCTAAGTTGGCTGTCTGTGAAACTAACCTGGATCAGAAAGACATGGGTTTTCTTGGATTCTTTGTTAGCCATTACTGAGCTCTTGTGTCTAAAATCTCTAGGGTCCCAAACTGCTAGGGCTCCTATAGGGTATTGTACCAAAATAGCTGCCAGAAACAAAACGTCCATCACAACTGGAATTTTTGTAAAATGTTCGAGTCCTTGTTTGTTTGCTAATTTGCTTGTTTGCTTTAATTTGGTGGTTGTTTAGTTCTGGGCTTTATGTTCCAGATAAGATTTGTAGCTCTTAATCACTGTAAGGCATTGTTTGGATTTTGGAAATATTTTGCAAGATAAAAGCCCTATAAGGTAATAATTATAATAAAAATAATAAAACACAAGCACTTTTATTTCTCTTTGACTTATGACAAAATATAAAAAACCACATTCCTCTTTATGTAGCTATACTTGAATGTTGCAGATGTGCAGGGAATGGTAATGATATCTTGTCTGACTGATCAAATGAAGACTGTCACTTCTTTTGGACATGCAATAAATGAAAACAGTTTCAGCCCAAGATGAAAATGGGTATAGCACAGACTGATCTCTTGCTAATAAAAACCAACAGTGAGAATTACTCAGCATTGCAAATTCATAAATATTGGTTATATAATCTTTGGTCCCATTAAAATGTGCTTTTGACGTCATAGCACATTCATTGAAATTCATTGGTAAATAAAGCAATTATATGTGATTAAGTAAGCCTACAACAATGTCAGTCTACCTTTCATCATATTTTAGATTTTCCATAATGACATTTTGGCAAGTAAACTTGATTTTTGTCTCCATAATAAATGCGCTTTGGTATGATTAAAGGCATACCACAGCAGTCAAACTTCCCCTGTTTATCTGGCCAGCTCTGTAACAGCAGAGGATGGAGAGCTCCCAGATCCCAAGTCTCTCTGTCTGGTGGACGCTCACAACACAAGTCTGAACTATCATGGCTTATGCTCTGTTTGATGGCTGTTTTGATTATATCCAGTGTTAAGCCTATATGAGTTGTTTTATTACCCTTTTCAGCAAGGTTTGCCAATCATAGCAAAATAAATGTCTTTCCTGTGAGAAGTGCTGTGTTTGGTCTCCTCAGTAATATCTGCTGTGGCAGCAGGATGAAGAGGAGAAATTGGAGAAAAGGGCTGTTTACTGGAGAGGCCCTGCTACAGCAGAGTAGTTGTGGTGGGCAGAGCAGCACCTGACATTAACCACGCAGAACTAGCTGAACAAAAGAACCAAGCAATGCACTGGGAGAGGAGGATACAGAGACACTTCATAAATCTGTAATTCAAAGAACAGTTCACCACACATTCTAGGCTGACATTCAGGCCAGCTTATTCCATTCAAACATTTTACTTTCTCTTCATCCGTGCCTTTGTAAGGTTGCATTCAGACACCACCATTACAAATAAATGGTTAAGGTAATAAAATATCTTGGACTAAGCTAATCCTGTAAAGGAACTGCTGATGCTTAGAGTGTTGAGAGAACAGAAAATTGGTGGGATGATGGGTTGGAGGAAGACACAGAATGCCTTTTGAGCATATTGCTTCCTATTCAAATTCTCAGCTGGATGCCATATCAGGAATGTACTTTTTCATTTGGCCAGGATAGTCAGTCCGCCTAATTCTGCAAGTGGTTGTTGGCATGTGAACCTGAACTCGAAAGAAGTAAAATGGAAGAAGCCAAGTACTTTGTGTAACATTCAGAAAATAGTGTTAGAGGCACGTACAGCATTATATAATTATGATACTTTTGCAGTATTCTTATAATACAATAGAGAAAAATAAAAGGCCCGCATGGTTACCAACTCCATATCTATTGTGGGGATTTGGTGGAAGAAGTGCATTTATACATCAGCAGCCTGATTCTGCTTCCATTGAAATCACAGGGAGTTTTGCCAATGGCTTTAGTGGGTGAAAGAATAGGTTCTGGGAGGTTACAGATGAGGAAAAGCCAGAGCTTGTAAAGTTTCCTCAGCATGTTGTTGGATAAGTGCCACTGTCTAGAGGGCAGTGGGTGGCCCAGAGAGAAGTTTCAAAGAAAAAGAGGTAGAAAGTGAATTTAAACAATTTGGGGGGGGGGGGGGGGGAAGTCTTGTATAAGAGAAAATACTTTCAAGGGACATCATATTTTTCTATTGACTTAAGACAGTGGAAGGGTCCACTGTGTCAGAAAAAACCCAGTAACGAGTCTAGGTTTGAGTTTTTAACTATGTTGTTTTGCAAAGTGGTGGTGTTAGAGAGATGCATCAGGCAAAAGAAAATGGATTTGGGTGGCCAATAGATGTTCACAGTTGTCAGCCCAAAGAAGCCAGACCTGAAGTGAGGGTGTAGGAGGATATTCCTTTGAGATAACACCTTCTGCCTTGGAGAGTTTTGCTCATTTATCATTCTACTTAGTGGAAAGCAATTCTGTGGTTGTCATCCTGAGGAAGGGGCATAGTCAGGGAAGGGGGATATATGAGAAAAGCTCACACATTAAGTAGGAACAAAATAGAATACAGAGCTTGACTATTCAACTATCTTCATTGACTTCCACAGGGCGGCCTGCTGAGAACAACAAGAATGGTGGCTTATAAATTTAGGATATGTTTCTTTTCCTCTTGCAAATGAAAATTTCCAAAATGGATATGTAGCTCAGGAGCTTATAAAGGCCACAAATTTTCTAGTCTGTGATCCATAAAGGCATCAGGAAGATGCTGCTGGATATGCAGAGTAACCCTAGTTTCACTACTCTCCACATAGTAATCAACATAATAAAGACAGGGGGACCTGGATTGTCTAGTCTTTACAGCACTGCTGACCATCAGTTCTGTTACCATCAGAAAAAATCCACTAAATTCACTTCAGATCCTGGAGGACACATCCTGGATCGACTATATTCGTGCAGTTTTGTATATCTTAACTGCTCTTGCCTTCTTACCTTGATGAAAATGGGCAGTTGGCTACATGCGCAGACATCAACACACTTCCATCTATGCAGTACCATCATGATGGGCATGGCTAGAGGTGTGTAGGATATGCACAGAGACTGATTCATGGAATACCAGTGTTAGGCATAATGAAAGAGACCTGAAGATGCTAAGTATAACAGTGTCAGCCTTTGAGAAATCAGGAAGACAGAGGTATTTGTGTAGTATAGGAGCTGAAAGTATAGTATATTACACTGAAAGACAGGAAAACTGACAGATTCACTGTCCAGCTGTGCCATTCTCCTCTTTGAATGCTTGGACACACCTGCCCTAAAATCTCATTTTGTGGAAACCATAAAAAGGTATGTTGTTTCTGCAGCCTTTTTGTTTCTGGCTTGGGAATTCTGAACAAGGTGGATACAAGGTAATATGCTGAGATGGATCAGAAATTGCTGTTTAACAATCAGTCTCAGAAAAAACCTGTCACAGTTTGACCCTGGCTAAATGCCAGGAACTCACGACAGGTTCTCCCTCACTCTCCCATGCCACAGCTGAGCAGAGGAGAGAAAGAAAAAGTGACAAAGAGGTCATGAGTTGAGATAAGGACCGGCAGGAAACACTCCAAGGGCAAAACAGGCTCAACTTAGAGTTACAAAGTGAATTTATTACCAACAAAGTCAGAGAAGGATAATGAGAAGTAAAACAAACAGTTAAAGATACCCTTTCTTCCCTCAACCCCTCCCTCCTTCCTGCCAACAGCACTGAGAGACAGGGCATGGGCAGTTTGGTCAGTTCATCACAGAGATCTTCTGCTGCTGCTCAGAGAGAAGAAGTCCTTCCCCTGCTTTGTCATGGGGTGCCTCCCACGTGAGACAGTTCTCTGTGAATTTCTGTGACGTGGTTCCTAATATCACAAGCAACATGAGTTCCCCCCACAGGCAGACAGTCCTCCCAAAACTGCTGTGGTGTGGGTCACTCCTCCACGGGGTGCAATCCCCCAAAGACAGGCTGCTCCAGCCTGGAAGCAGGGGTCCCTTTCTCTCAACCATGTCTCCCAGTGGATCACAGCCTCCTCCAGGCATCCACCTGCCCCAGCATGGGCACGTCCCCACGGGCTGCGAGTGGATCTCTGCATTCTACTTGGACCCCATGGGCTGCAGGGGCACAGCTGCTTCACCATGGTCCTCACCACAGCCTGCAGAGGAAATTTGGCTCTGGCACCAAGAGCGTCTCCTCCCCCTCCTTCTCCACTGACCTTGGGGTTTCCATGTTGTTTCCCTCACATGTTCTCACCTCCTCCTCTTCTCTGGTTAGGAAAAACTGTGTGTGTCTTTGTTTTGATTTCTTAATTAATATGTCATCACAGAGGCATAACCAACATCTTTAAGTGGCCCAGACCTGGTCAGCGGCATGTTCATCATCTTCAGAGCCATCAGAGATTTGCTCTGCTAGACATGGTGGAAGCTTCCAGCAGCTTCTCACAGAAGTCATCTTTGTGGCCCTTCCCACTACCAAAAACCAGGCCAAGCAAAGACCAACACAAAACCAACCCCAAAAACACTCAAAAAACCCAAACCCAAACCCAAAAAAACCAAAACAAAACCAGCTGTTCGCCTCAAGCATCTTCAGATGTGAATTAGAGTGCAGAGGCCAATATCTTTATGGTTTCAACCAGGTTTCAGATGGCAAGACCAAGATCTGAAACCTTAAGCACTCTGCATTTCTGGCATTTTTTTCTTTTTTTTCCCATATATTTGGTTTCACATTATGTATGTTCAGTAGCAAGGATTCAGCCAGCAGACACTTGAGGCTGGGAAAGGCATGCCAGGGAATCATGGCAGGGCACCAACATTTCTGCCTCCACTCTTTTCTAATCTGGGAAAACCATGGTGAGGGGGACCTCATCTGCAGCCCCAAGATTCTATTAGAGTTAGAGTCCAGAAAGCCAGAAAGCTCATATTCCCAAGGACACTGAGACTCAAAGGGTCATGCCAAGAAGATCACATCCAGGCCCCAACGTTGCTGTCTCCACACCTTTCTACTGTGGGCCACCCATGGTGATAGGATGAGGAGAAGTTATATGAGGAATGGCTGAGGTCATTTGGCCTGTTCAGCCTGGAGAGGATTGAGGGAAGACCTCATTGTGGTCTATAGCTTCCTCATGAGGGGAAGACACTGTCCGTCTGCAGGGGCAGACACTGATCTCTTCTCTCTGGACAGGAGGGAATGATATGAAGCTGTGCTTAACCCAGAGGGTGTTTGGGCACTGGAACAGGCCCCCAGGAAAGTGGTCATGCCACCAAACCTGCCAGAGTCCAAGAAGTTTGGACAATGCTCTCAGGCACAGGGTGTGATTCTTGGGGTGTCCTGTGCAGGGCCAGCCTTGAGTTGGACTATGATCTTTGTGAGTCCCTTCCAACTCAGTATATTTTAGGATTCTATTATTCTATTCTATTTTTCTAGTTGGAAACAGCAATATGTGTTATCACTTGCAACAGGAAAGGTCAGAGAGCATGATACAAACTTTGCACTCTTTAAAGTAATATTCTGGAAGGCACAAAGCTATAGCTGAAAAGCAAAACTTCTAATTCACCTTTTATACACATTTTTAGCATTCACAGAAGGGGATACAGTGGAGATTTATATACCGGAATTGCTAAATTAAGTGAAAATCTAATATCTCTGAATGACTTGATGCCATTCATTAAACCAGGGATCATTGAAGACCTCTCTGTATGTCATCCCATTATATTTATCTGCCAAGAAGCTTGGCTAATACGTTCATCAGTTTTATAGTGGAAAATCAGTTTGTGTATAGTAAAGGACTTGCATTTTCTTCTTTGCAAGTTTTTAATATTTACAATGAAAAGGTATGCATCTGATCTACAAGCTGGGCAATAACCACTCCTGGATAGAGGAGTATAAGGAAAAAGTTGGAAAGAAGAGGGACTTCTGTTCCACTGGTATCTCCTCTTGGGATCCTTCCAGCAAACACATATTTAAGCACTTCTGTAAACCTACCGTCTCAGAAGAAATATCAACACCAATTGCATTTCAGCCTCTTTTACAACCTGATAATTGTATGTGCTTTTTTAGGGACTTGTGAGGCTCTATTTCAAATAGTAGTTGCTGTTTTATGTTGCCTAATGGTTTTTCCAGTTTGCTCTGGTTATATCTGATAGTAGAGCTGTGTGTGAACAGCGAATGGGCAAACACAGATTTCATATTGTGTATGCAGCTTGTTACAGAGCATCAGCCTGCAATTCTTTCTCCAATGTTGCAAAAGTCCTATCTTACTCCAAAGAATACAGAAAATGCTTTTGCTATGAAGTTTCTTATCTCTCTAGGTTTAGATGCACAGTGAGGCCAAACAGTTAAAAGAACACTGAGCATGAAAAACGTTCTTTGGCCTTTACAAAGATACTTCCTTCCTGAAAGCTGTTTGCCCCATGAAGGCAAGGGAGTTTTTGTGATTCGGTGCACAAGTTCATCATATTGCTGAAGAGCTGCAGTGGCTGTCTGAGGAGTCAGTCTACTAAACTTACTGATTTGCAGTACACATGAGTCAGGGAGAGGATAGGACAGTGAGGGACACACCTTGTGGCTCCTGGTGATGTCCACCAAGCACGTGTGCTGTTCACCTGCCACAGAAGTGGCTGCAAAAGTACACAGCACTCATCATCAGACCAGAACTGTGTTCACTTCTGCAAGCAGACCAAAATTGGTATCCTAACCCTGTTTTGGTCAGGTTGTATGGATGATTTCAGGCTTCTCTCAGCTTAGTTCTCTTGCTTTCTGTAAAAGGTTCAGTAATGGTGTGAAGCATTAAAAAAAAAAAAAAATCACAATCCAGAGCTTTCCTTTGTTTCCACGAGCAAATTTAAGCATTTTTTAATTTTGAGGCTGCACCAGGTGTTCTGAGAACTGTACAGAAGTTTATGCTATTATGAGAATCACTGGCAACTGCTCTCTTGCTAATGTCTTCTGTATATATAATCTGAGGAACTGTGCTATCAATGGCATAGCTTTCATACAGAGTAATTCTCTTTACACCAGCTGTGCAGAACACACCTAAAGCTTATTTATTTATATATAAACATAAACATAAATATAAATTTATTAATATATTTATTTATATATTTAATATTACATGCAATTTCACACACACATTTAAAAGGATTAGAAAAGGGTTCAGGATATCTCTTTAAAATATATATTACTATTGCAAAAAATGCTAATTAAGGCCACCAGATTAATCAGATTTTCATATATGGCAGAATAAGAGAATAATTTTGAAATAGAAGTTTAACATCCTTTTATCTCTAAGTTTCAATTTATCTGGAAATTTAACTTTATTATTTAAAATAAATAAACCTTGCAACAAAGCTGGAAATGCTTCAGGTCTTGGGTTTGGGGTTTTTTTCAATTTCTTTGTTATGTGTTTCCTGTAAACCATAAACATTGTCTTCTTTGCATTTGTGTTTCATATTTGTAAATTTTAATATTCTCTCAAAACTGTCTAAAGAAAAATGGAAGCTGACAGCAGCATATCCAGGGGAGAGCAGCTTTGTATGCTAGAAATTACTTAATTTTGGTAAGATCTAATGGTCTGCAAAACTAAATGCAAATCACATTTGATCTAGTTTGTACTTTTTAAAAGAAACTAAGAATACCATTTTTAGGATAGAAAGACATGGTTTTATTTTTAAAATAAAGTGTTAGGATTCTTATATCTCAATAAGAACAAAAAGTTAATTCTGCATTGTGTGAAGATCCTTCTTGCAAAACACCTTGGTAAGGTGGATGTTTAGTTTTTGTGATCTGTTTATTCATTTTAAGCAATTATTTTAAACACTGATTTTTTAATCTTCTTGTATGGAGGTTGTGGTAGTTTACACTGTCTATATAAGTTTCCTTTTCACCTTTCACAGACTGCAGAGAAGCAGTTCAGTGGCCCTGTGTTCACAGTCTGAAAATAAACAGATACTAAGAGTAATATTATTACATTACTCAGTTTAACACGTCTAGTATTGACAGAAAAAAATTACAGTCTCCCTGTGGACACTCTTATCTTATAGCAAGGGAAGTATTATGAGTGACACAATGGTATCATGACCATGTGGTCTCATGTATTCTGTTTCTTCGTCTGAACTCCCTTTTTCTTTAAGGAGGTTTATTCATGCGTCTGCTATGTTTCCATGCAAGCACAGGTATCCAACGTCACACACATGTTCTTTGGTTCATGTAAAACACATATGAAGCTGGATTCATAGATTTTGTTGCCTGGATATGCATTTTGTTTTGTGAGGTCTGAGAGGAGGAGTTGCTGAGGGAAAACTAGAGGCAATATGATATAAATAGGTCATATAACGTCATATTGCAAAAAAAAAACCAAAAAACAACCAAAAACTGAACAGCAAGTTTCTTGAAACCATGCTTACTTTATGCACATTTATAGTTTTTCATACCAAGTGACTACTGTCTGGTCTTACATGAGAAAAAAAAAAAAAGATGGACCCCAGATTACCTGCTGTATTTTGTTTTTTAGCATAGAATATTACTCAGATGCCAGGAGTGCTAACTGTGCCCCACCTTCAGTATTTGGCTGAAAACACTGATGAATACTGTAAAGTAGGAAGTTTTATGCCAAGCAAGCCAGCAGCAACTTAAGTAAAAAGGAACTTAAGAGTGGGATAAGTGAAAACAGACATTAATGCTGCTTCAGTCTCCATTTGAGAGCCATATGGTTCTCCAGGAATTGTAACAAAGACGCTGTGACCTTATTGCAAACCAAGCACTGTGATTAAAGAAGTAATAACTTCAAGACTTTTTTTTTTTTTTTTCTTTTTTTTTTGCTATGAAAATGAAAACTAATTTTGTAAAAAAGAAACTTCACACACTTGGTAAGGTGAGGAGAAAGTCTATCACTTGGCTAGAATCGAGAATACTTTCTATTGAACTTTACAATGGCTTTGATTTTTGCTTGTATAATGAGTTAAGTAAGAGGAAATTTGATTTGGATTTTCCAAGTTGCATTGCCAGAGACTTATGACAAAACCAGACTTTCAGGAACCCATTTGAAGGAAGTATATTCCACTGGATCTGTAGGACTTCCATGTTCTGAAAGAGAGACTGGCATTTGTGGAATAAATGGGAGTGTTGGCTCTTCCCTGATTCAACAGGGGATCTTCCTACAGATCCCATTCTGGGAGATTCAGGGCTTATCTGAGAGTGCAGGACAAACTGGCCTGGGCAGCACAGGAAGATGAATTTACCCTCCTTGTTTTAAATTCATTTCCTGGTCAAAGAGTGTGTGGAAACAGCACATAATAAAGCAAAATTTACTCAATGCAGAAGCATAGCTGGGGTCACTAGCAGGTTTAAGGGTCAGTACTTACTTTTTATTATGCGTCTTGGAGTGGCAGACAAAAAGATAAGAAAACATTTAGCTCTGACAGATACTGGGATTTGTTGCAAATGCATTCTGCTTATACCTGATGCATTTCTAAATTATTTACCTGTGGAGCTTGTCTGGGTGTCTAACAGGTGTGGTTGTATGTTCATCTGTTAGATGGAAATAACATTTGAGGTGGAGAGTCCTACTTGTATGTTTTTAATGGCTGCTAAGCCAACAAACACAGCTGGTGTGTTGCCAATCTGCAGCATTGTTTTCTTCTAGTCTTAAATTCTACTCATGCAGATTACTCCCAGCAGTTAAGAACTGACTCACTCCTTGAATTCCTTTGCTTTTCAAAGTTTGCGTTGGGTTTCTGAGGTTTTCATCAGAATTCTTTTTTGTCATTACTAATCTGTTTTTTTCTTCTAAGTCTGGACAATTGTGCTTAGAAAGATCATACCATCCACAAGAATTTCATAACACATTTCGATGTGTTATGGCACTATACTGGGGTTTTTTTATATGTAATCTTTTTTTACATGCAAAGCTGTTAAATGCTCCCTTCTAAAATTCAATATTTTCTAAGAGATCTCTTTAGAGGGCTCTATTTTAATTTGAATTAACTTTGCCAAATTTGAGCTGTTTATACTGATATTTTCCATGTTGGTCTTAGCCTGAAATTTTTGTTTTAATGTTTCAGATTAAATGGTACAGATGTTTCCAAGAACAAGATTAGGGATAACGGCATTGTTTTTATCTATTGTTGATCTTTTTTTTTTTTTTTTGGTAAGTCCATCAGGAATCTGTAGAGCCTTTCATTCTCTGGAACAAAGCTTTGAAGCATTAGGATAAGAGGAAAGCCATGAGGAGGAGGTGCAGAAAGAAATGAGATGGAAACAATCCCTAGGGGATCAAACAGTCTGTCTAAACAATGTACTCCTCCTGAGTGTTGCTTTGGACCTGTGTGTCCCAAGTTTTCCTTTCCCTTGCTCTCAGCAGTTAGTTCTGAGACATTTTGGAAAATGAGTATTGGCCTCTTCCAGGTGCAGGTTGGTGCCACTTGGGCAGTCGTCATTATGGCATTTCCTTAGTTTCTTTTAAACTTAGGATTGTAACTAACTTGATATTAACTTTTTTCCTTTTGTATGATTATGCATGTAGTTTGTATCATGAGGGTATTCCAAAGGCAGATAATGCAAAGGTGAAGAAAGAAATGCACTGCCATAGAGAGCTCATATTCTAGTGTAAGGACTGACTCAACATATGAAGAATAGCGATGCAGAAGATGACAAGGGAAATACAAGGGCTAAACAAAGGGTGTGCATAAAATAATTGTTAGGTTTTCTAATACGAAGTATCACATAGCTGTAGATTCTGTCTAAGGAAAATGGGAGACTGAAGATAGGACACATATGGGCACTTGTTTTCAGATAACTCTTAGCAGCATAAAAGATTGTAAAATCACATGTAAATAAAACTTTGTAATTCCTGCATCCATCTCTGATCAAAAAACAAAACAAAACAAAACTTATATTTTTAAAGCTTTCTTTGACCTATGCTAAGATAACAAACCCTAGTGTGTATTATTTTTGATAGGGACATTTTCTCACATTGAGTTTTCACCTTTTACACAACACATAGTCATTATTGCTTTCCAAGCAGAGACTTTGTATCTTGCAACGTATCACATATTCTAGTCAACAGAATACCACTGTGTTTGCAGTTTGGTCTTTTTCCCTGGCAACTCTGTGTGACCCTCATGGAACTCTGTGTGACCCACATGGCTCTGTCTTGTACCCTTCACTAAATGAAATGTCCTTCCACAATAAATGCCAAAGCATCAGCCAGGAAAAAAAATTAAGATTCTGCACATGGAGGGGAAAACCCTGTTCCGTAGTTCATGTTTTAGGACAAATAATGTAATGGTAAATGAATTTGTCAAAGAAATTTTTTCACTGATCTAAACAGATGAATATTAATAAGCACTTTTTCATCCTTGGCTCACTCAGTCCCCCCAAGATGGAGGGAAGAAAACCTGGTGCTTAGAAAACATTTTCCCTTCATGTAGTCCAGCATATTTCACAGATCTGCATTACCACAAATCATAGCCAAAGATGAATGAAACTTATCTTTTCTGTGAGGAAGGTATCTGAGTCTGGAAAGGTTCAGGAACATATTGAGGTCAGAGTTCACATCCATTGGACACAATTTCCTGAGTCAGATGCAGACAGAGGACCTGCAGCCCTAATGGCATCACACCACTCCCCAAAACAGTTGTGTCCCACAGTGGCTGGGGAGCAGCTCTCTAAGTTGCTCAGAGTAAGGATAGACTATCAAGGTATAATGATAAAGACAAGCCTGAAGAGCAAAAAAAAAAAAGGCTGGAAAGAAGTCTTTTTGGGAAAGATGAGGAAGAAGGCAGGAAGATTGAGAAGATGCAGCAAAGAATCTGTAACGATCCCAATGAAAAAAAGATAGGGTCACATAACTAAGCATGCTGTCATCATGCACATGCAGAATTAGACAGAATTAACCTTATCTTTGACATTTCCCAATTTTTGAGTGTTTGACTCTATGGTTAGTTTTTAAAGTTGGTTGTCAGTTTTTGTTTGTTTTTAATTTCTAACTATATACACGTATAAAATGAATCAAACTTTGAACAGATATGTGGGAGGGTGTATGCTGCCTTGGGCTGGCATGTTTGGATATGTAAGTTAGATCTGTAATATGCATTTTCAAGTGGAAGATTTCAATGAACACAGTGCAGCAGAGGTGGAAAATAATGTGACCTGTTGGGATTTCAGCGGGAATCTTATTTTGTACATCTATATGTTCTTCCCTGTGCTCCTCAAAAGGACAAAATAGGCTGAGAATGTGTTAAATAAACCTTCTAGTGTGGCAAGCAGGAAAGGTTTCAGAGCACATTGCTTAGGGACAACTGGCCATCTGAAAGAGAGTGTACCTAGATAAAAAGCGCAATGAAGATATTTTGCAAGGGGAGAAGGAGCTGTTAAGAGCCACCCTGGCTGCTTCTTCTGTGTTGTCCATCTGGCATGGAGCATTGGTTGGTTTAAAATCTCAATATACTAAGACACTGACACATCCTGTAAAGCTGCCTTGTGTAACCTGCCCTTTCTCTGCTCTTGCTCTGCTTGAATGAATGAGAAAAGGCAGAGAGGTAAGGAGTTTTCATGCTTATCTCCACATCAATTCCCTTGCCTGTTAACTAGCTAACTGATGGGCTAAGTACTTAACTTGTCACAGAGCTGAAAATCATGGGGCGGTTTTTGCTTTTAAATCAAATTTATCTATTTGGCACAGAATGCTGTATGTCTGTTACAAGGATCAAGATAAAATGCAAGCCCATTTCCTCCTCCCTTTTTCTTTTGTCTCTCTTTTTCTCTTTGCAACTTGCTAAAATGAATACCAGACAGTATCCTTTGACAGAGGGACAGAGCTTCCTGCAGGTCATTTCAGAAGCAGTCCTCAGGTTCTCATGGGAAAATCAGATTGCAAATGAACAACACACCACTTAGAGTCCAGTGTTAAATAAATTCTGATCTCTTGTCTTAATATTAGCATCTATCAAGTATAATAAGTTGTTAAAACAAAGTGAAGAATTTGAGACTGAAATGATATATTTAAAGGGAATAATTTTTATTGATTTGTCATGGTGTGCATGTACTGTTAGCGAGTGAATGAAAACTGGAATTTGCAAAGGGAAATGGCTGCCAAATATCCATTTTGGTGAGATTTGAAGACCTTAATCTCAATTTAAAATTCCCAGCCACAGTTCTTAAATATATTGGTTTAGTCTATAGATGTTAAAAGATACTCCAGATTTTTCAAGAAAAATGTGTTTGTCTAAAGTGATAAAGGATCTGGGTGTAGGATAGTAACATGAGTTCCATTCAGATTTTTTTCCCCCACGTTTGCACACAGGAGAATAGGGCTGTCCAAGCTCCAGATTCTTCCCCACTCCAATCCAAGCAGTCCCCACTCCCTTCTTGCAGATGAATTTACAAGACTTCACATCCAGGCTTTTATGCTGTCCATCAACTCATGACAGACAGTCTAGAAAATAGTGTACCCTAAATGTCATGTAAATGTTAGTCTTAATGAGGCAGCCAAATACAATATTGTGATACAGCTAAAAATGAATTAAAGAACCTGCCACACACACTTATAAAAATTTCCCTAGAAAGGAAGGTTTAGGGAAAGTTCAAATGCATGAAATAAGGAGAACATAGTCATAACAGGATATGCCTTTTGTTAACTGAAAAAATAAGGAAGGGTCAGCTTCTGAAAGAAATTACACCCATTTAAAGTGTTAAGGTAGAGGGGAATCCATTGATACTGGGTGAGAAGGCCTACCTATCTGTTCTGTCTGGGGAATGTGGGAACAGGATAAACAAAAAACAACAAACAATTATTTTATTATATATAGCACAGTATAGAAAATGAGGAAGACTTGATATCTCAAGGCACTCTGAAAAGAAAAGAAGTGGCAGAAAAAGCCATTTCCATCATTTCACTTCCATATTATCAATAACTGTTTCACAAAAATTGGCCACAACCACCTTTCCTTTATGATTTCCCTTTAGCCCAATCTTAGGGATGAGTGGTTGGTCTCTTCTATAGGAGAGCTACCACTGCAGCAATTAAAGCATTCCCTGTTTCATAATGGTCTATAATGAACTTTGTAAACATCTAAAAAAGCTGCCCTGTGGATAATTACACTACATTCTGAGCCACCTAATGGCTGTCCAAAGGGGCAGCCTTTCTCTTGGTTAGCAATTCCCAGTTCCTGGTTCAGAAAGTGATAGCAAAAATGAAACTGAGGGTCTTTTATTGTGCCTAGGTAATTTTCAGGTTGAAGATCCATCTGACCAGTTACTGAATATGATTTTTTCTCTGTTCCCATCCTCAGTTGCAAAAGCATATGGCATGTGGCATGTGTGGCACTTTATCCTTACTCTGAGTTGTGGGTCATGTGGTATGATTCCTTTCCCTTGTATTCCAGTCAAGTCTACCAGCAGATTTTGGTTTGTTATTATGTTCTCACTTTATTTCCTGCCTGGACATTGGTAATAAGGTGACATCTGCTGTGTTTGCTAACAGCTTTTACTGGCTATTGTACATCACTATTCTTTGCAAACTGCTTTGGAGTTGGAGCTCAACAGCCTTGCTCTGATTCTAATATGAAGGTTCTTGACTAGGTTTATTATTTTTCTGAGCTCAATACAGACTATAATATACTAGCCTGTTAGTTCTCTGAATTCATACTCCTTTTTCAATACAGGCATATAACCAAATAGCTAATCATATCATTTTACAATTAGTTTCTCATAGGGAGAATGAGAATTAACAAAATGGTTTCCTTTTGTAGGGAAAGTTGATATCCCTTTTAAATGACAGCAATTAGGCAATAAAAAGTTCCTACGTGTTATTTCCATTTGGAAAAAACACCCTGATGATGGTAGAGTGAAGCAGTCCTGCTTATGCATAAAGGATGTACACAAACCATGTTCATCTGACCATATTTGAACTAAAGCAGCTACTTAGCCTGGAGCTCCATGCCTGTCTTTCTGACAAGCTACAATAAAAAAGTTGGTGCTTTGCTGTTTGTCTCCTCCTCTCTGTTTTCCTTCTTGCTGTTTACAGTACACACCTAGGGTTGAATCCAACTCCAAATCCTGATGGTTTCTTTTGTTTTCTTGTTTCACAGAAGGGCACCTAACCTTCTTTGCCTTTGCCTAAGTGGCCTCTCCCACTTGATTAATTGTAGAGGTGTTTGGGATTATCTCAAATCACAGACTTATCTAGTAGTGTCTAATCAACCACTGGTATTCTGGGCAATTGTGAAAAATTTTGCCTATCAATTTCTTTCTGTATATTTTTCTTTCACTATCATGTAATTCCCGGAGGAAAATCAGATTCCAAGCCAGGATCCCTTCTACATAATTTGTTGCCTTTGAGTCAGAATTGTTTTGGGATTTCAGCAGTGAAAGGAACCAATCATTCAGCTCACTTAGCCTGGGAATGAACTCACTTTTTCTCTGCCTGGCTTTAAAGGTGTTGGAGATACAGTGGCAAAGGGCAGGTTTGTTTCCATGTCCTTTTAACTTGAATTGTTGCTGCAAAAGGTTATAGCTCTGGCAGCACTTCAGTGCATCACATTTGTAGTATATTGGCAAAACTGGCAGCTTCCGTAAAACTATATTTGCTTCATTCAAGCTGTGATAAAGGTAACTCCATTACAGTATAATTCTCTCAGGTAACAACTGATACAACATGTCCTTACAAATTTTAAAGCACCTTTTTTTTCACTGGAAAGTACCATTTTTTATTGATTTTGGCATTAAAAATACATATTTTTTACTTGATTCAAGTTCTTTGATGTAAGAACATTGACATTCAGTTTGGAATGTGTTGTTTTGAGAGAATATGCGAGAAAGAGGGAAGAAAGTTCATGAGGTATTAATTTGACAATTCACATTTGAAGTATGGATACAAACATTTATTGCCTTCTGTTGTCTGCTACTAATGCTCCACTTCTGAATAATAAGTACATGTATCTGAAGTTTTTTTGATGTTTAAAATCATATGCAGTTGTAACTTTCCTCTACAGGTATTGTGAATATTTTTATTGTTTATACTAGAGACCTAAAACTCATCCTTCTTTTTAACTGATACATTTAGAGGTTTGCCTTTTGTCTTTGATGTCTGATGTAGGAGCAAAAGCCTTTCATCCACTGCCTTGCTGGGCACTGGATTGATCAGTCTGTTTTTCCCTTAGTCCTGCCAGAAGTGATTGTGCACCTACCTTGCTCTCCTGAGAAGATTTCAAAAACCAGGACTAGAGAAGCACTTCAGAGCCACTGTGGGCCCCTAGTTTATGTCAGGGAACTTTGTTCTCCCCTGGGACAGATTTGATGAAAGTTTACCTCACTTTGAGGCGTCTTCATATTGGGGCTGGATTCTCATCTGCCTCACAGTTCTTAGGAATCAAGTAACTTGTCTGTTTGCCTGAAGGAGAAAGATGGTGCAACAGGGTCAACTAAAGATAAACCAGGATGCCTTCAGAGCAGAATAACGCACTAATAAGTGGGTCTGCAGCTGGCTGCAGGCAGCCATATCCCACCTGTTTTTGACCCTCGTGTCTAGTTGGCAGAATTTTGTACTTGCAAATGGATGAGACAGTAAGGTAAAGCAGTGAATCCTAAATCTTGCCAGTTTCTCTCTTTTCCATTTTTTGTTCTTTCTTACCTCTCTGTTACAGGTAGAACAACTAGCATGACCTTGAGCCAGGCCTTCCTTCCTCATTAGCACTTCAGTGTGATAACTCCCTTTATCCTCCCTACTGAGGACAAAGCATAAAGGGTTTGCCTTATGCTATACCCCACTTATTTCTGATTCCTGTGTTCTTGGTTTCTGACTGGTCGTGTGCCACAGTACTTTATGCTACCTGTGGACCTGGACTCTTTGTGTCTTACATCATGGTGGAGCTGTCAGCATTTGGCTGTTCTGTGATTCTTCCATTACATCAGCCACACAGCTATGCAAGGAGATGAAGAATTATCACAGAAAAAATCTCCTTGGAGCTCTGTACAGGTGTCTTGTCTAGACACCAAAATAATCCACAGAGAATTGTGGCTAGCACAGGTCTTTCCCGTGAGAACATTTTGCTACATTTCATAAACAAAGATAAAGTTTGGATGTTTTGCAAACAACGTCTCCGGATTAGGTCAGTTCGGGCTTGGCCAATTGGGCCTAAGGGGAGGTCTCGGGCTGACCAATCTGGGTGACCTCTGTAAACTCTATATATATGGAAATCAAAACAATAAAGACACCTTTTCTCTTTCCTTGTCTGAGAACCTGGGTCTTTTCTCAGCTAGCGGCTCAACAGCGACAGAGAATAACACCCACTATCTGCTGTCAGTGAAGCAGAAGTGAGAGGTGCACTCATTCCTCCTGTTAAAAGGCAAGAACAACATCCCTTGTTCTTGCATGTGTAACCTACACACTGATCTCTCTATTAAGCTTTACTTTTCCCTCCTTTGTCCATAATGTGATTCTCTCTTGGCTTGCAGAGGTGATGTAACACTTGCATTCAGAACTGGTTATGCAACTGGACTCACAACAAGGAGGCACATCAGATGTTTTCTACTGAGCATTTCTTTCAAATTCAAATTTCCTTTTCTGTCCTTGGCTCCTAATCCTTCTGCTGCATAAAAGCCTTGATGAGGTTTGAGAAGGACTTGTTTGTTCCAGTGCAGGAGCCAGGAGGACATTATCTGATTGGGAAATAACTTAGCAGCAGGGTACCTCATTGCAGTATCCTCATCCCCTAACTCACCATACACAGCAATTGCTAACACACAGTCCAAATGAGATTTTGTGAACCTCTCTCTTACAGAATCCTTCCTTCTAGATGCAGTGATATTTGTGGGGTTCAGTGTGAGGGATTGTGAAAACTGCAGCAGTGCTTTCCTTGCACATTGAAGAGACCCTAGATTGCTTTTGAACTTCACTTCAAGGTACAGCATTTATTACAGAGGCCTCTTTCTGATGGCACAAGCACATACAGTGAATCCTGTTGAGTGGGCCAAAGATCATCTGTAATAATCTCTCAGGAACTGAGAGTTAGATGAAAATTACAGTTTCCAAACCAGAAAGGTCTTGCTGTTACCTAATACACTTTTAACACAGAGGGGCATTTGTTACATGTGAGTCTTTGGCAGTAACTTCTTAACCACCTTTTCCTGAAACTCTCACAGTTGAGAGTTGCTTTCTCAGACTAAGGATAAATTACTTATGAACACATAAACATAGTTATTTTGTTAATGCTTTAGGTATTAGTGTGAATGATAACATAACCCTAAGCATATTTCTCTTTGGATTTTAGGCTTGTGAAGGAACAATGAAACCAATGATTCTAAAAGGGGTTATTTGTTGTAATTCTTATGCTGTGTTTTTGCAGAGCTTGCTATTTTTACCAACAAAAATTCAGGGGAATTCTCAAAAGCAGTTTAAAAATAATAAACTTTTCTTAAGTCAAGAACAGATCCTGTCAACCTATTGGCTCCTGCTTCTGTTTTGAAAGGAGCATTACTGTACTGACAGCCATTTTGCTGGTGTGAGTTTCCCATGGGTTTTCACTGTGGACAATCTCTACCTTTTGACCAGATCTTAGACAGTGACATTATTGGAATTAACAGCTTCTGAATGAGTCCTGTGGAATAATATTTGCCTGCTGTACAGTTTATATGACAGATTAGCATAAAGTCTTAACCTCCTAAGACTAGCTGTTTTCCTCATTCCAGCAGATGTCACTGAGAAAGGGGAGAGAAGATTAAAAAAATATAATCCCCATTTCAGACTGTCTTGGGGTTTTTTTGTTTTGGTCTTTTTTTCCCCAAGAAGTGAAATGATCTATAAAAATTTGAGTAATTAATGTACCTGATTTCTTGAGAATTTGTGTAGGATGGAGATCAAAATACAGAGCATACGGAATGAAGAATGTATGCTTGTCCAGGGGAGCTTTCCCACATAAAGAACCTACAGCAGTGTGTGGCCTGTGGGCTTGTCCTGCACTGTGCACAGGGCATTCAGCTGCTGTTGCAGTGCTCCTTGGAAATCTGTCTTCTTGGACCATAACAGGGTTACCACAAACAAGTCTGACAATAAATTAAGCCATTTGACTGAGGGCCACCAAGGAATGTCACAAAAAAGCTTTGCGTACAGAATGGTGAACAAATTCCAGAAATGTGAGCATGAAGGTGGGTCTCCCACAAGGTTTGCTGCGGGTCCATGCCGGGAGGTCTGCATGCCTCTGAAGCACTTCAGCCCTATTCCTGGATCCAACCTGTCAGTTACTGCTTTATTGCATCCCTGTTAGCAAGAGGGAGCAACACGTGGTGACTACAGGAACCTCAGCAACCTACCGCCCAGAAAGTGGGATGTCATCTGTACTACCAAAAAACCTGCCTCTACCTTCATCCTGCCTGGAATATATGGCATCCCATCACAACTGACTCACTGTTCCTCTCCAGCACAGCTCTCTAGAGGTTAGTGGTCAAAATGGCTTGCAGATTTTACTTCCTGTCACAGGTGCTATATCAGACTTGATATAGACAGCTCCCAGCTACTGGAGATGCAGGCTTAGAGCCAGAGGGAATCTCTTTGTTTCAGTCTGCACCATTAGGGGGCTCCAGGCTGGGCTGTGTCCTCATAGGCATGTGCCAACTTTTTTCCTCTGTCCGGAAACAGGAACCTGTATGCAGGTTCAAGGTACCTAGCTTGGGAAATTACAGTCAAAACAAGAGATGAAACAGAAAAACAGAAGAAATACAGAAAAGGGTGCATGTGCAAATGGCAAATCTGCTTAGAAATGGAAGATCCATAAAAAACCCTAAAATCACAGTGACAACTTCTAAGCTATTTTTCAGCATAGACCTACAATACCTATTCCCCTTGTTCATTCAGGGATCAGGCCAGATATGGTGACCAGAGCAGGCTGGCTGGGACTATGTACTTCTTGGTTCTTTTCCTGAGCTGTAGTCAATCCTCTAGATCCTGCTGTTAAGGCAACAGCAACTGCAATAGCCATGCTCATGTATTTGAACAGAATATTTGGATTAGATCCCAAATGAGCTCAGACAAGCCAATTAGGATCCTTGCTATGTCTCATCTGTATTTGGTTCAGTAATACTTTTTATACATGGCATTTGGGAGAGGTGATTAATGATCAGAAAGTGATTTTCAAATTCTTGAATCAGAGTGGCTGCATCAGTACAATGTCTAAATATTTTAAAATTAATTTCTTTTCTCTTGGTGCCAGTATTTTATACATTGTAAACTCTTCAGCACAGCATGAAACTCCAATCCCATTAAATTTTATTGAGCAACTTAATAAAAATGTATGAAGTTCCAAAAAGAAAAGGAAGCTCAAGTATGAGCACAAGGAGCAGTTTTGTAGGCCCTGTTGTGGGTCTATGCAAGGATACCTGGGTGCATATGGAGCCCTCCTTACACCATTGTTGCAGGCCACCTCATCTTGGCACATTATTCACAAAGATCGTCTTTTTTCTTGTGTGGCTGGTGCTATAGCAGCAGTTTGTGTTTGCACAGGCAAGCCTGCATTAGAAAGCACTCCACGTGCCCAAAGCCTGGTTTGCAAAGAAAGAAACTGAAGGTGAGGAATGTTTACAGACTTGTTGGTTCCATTGCTGAGGTTGTCAGAGGAATTGTCAGAGCTCCTGATTTGTTCATGACTTTTGCCATGGGAGTGTTTTGTGGCAGTGAATTGGTCTGAGGCTACTGAGTCCACATTAAGCCTTCTGGTTGTATGCCTAACAAATTCAATAGATTTGGAGCCAGTAAACTGCAGAGAGATAGAAGCAGTGCTCACAAATTCAAGTGCCATGTTTATCTCTTTACATACTCCTGAAATATAGCTGAGCAACTAAGAAAAAGGTGTTTCATAAGTATAAATATTTCCTGATTTGGTTTAATCTCTTCTTAATATTTAAATACTCTTTTCTCATTGTTGCTTCTCTTAACCTGTAAGGTTGCAGAACTTGTAGGCTTCTTTGCTCATAAGGATATCCTGTGATACTTAGAGAGAGGCAGAAACAGCTAAAAATAGTGAAACTCTCCTCTACACAGCCCCCTAGGAAAATATTATGATAAGCCCAGGCAGCAAGCAGGAAGGCTTGAAAAGGAAAGTAAGACATACCTCTCTGAATCTGTACAAACCTTAGGGGAAAGCATGGCTTAAGACATAGACTACATTTAAGCTTTCATTTTATATAAATCAATTTGCCTATCCAATGTAAAACACATGTCATAATCCATCCAGGTAATAGGAACAAGGAAAATGTCTTTCTGTGATCTTGTTGCTTCTCTGCACCCAGATGTGACCCTGGCAAATGATCAGAGACTTGTTTTACATTTTGTTGGTCAGCAGTATACATCAGTAGGGCTGTCAGGGAGCTGCTTTTTCTGCTTGCACATCCATATTGAGACAGAATTGCCTGAACCATGGGATGTCCACAAAACAACAACAAAAAATTGATTTTGTGTGAAGCATTTATAGATGGGAAATTGAATACACTGTGGCTCAGATTACCAAGATAATAATGTTTTTTGGATTCTGTACTCTTAGGATGAGTAGTATGGTAATGCTAAGGGGGAAGAAGAGGTTAGAAACCAGAAAGCTAATTTTCTGGGAGTGTGCACTGTTTTAAATTGTATTTCCAGTGTATTAACACCATCTGACTTCAGTGTTTAGCCTAAGTGCTGTGCCAACTGTCTGTCAGGTTCTGGTCACCTCTGTAAAACCACAGGTTTTGCTGTGGTGTCAAAGGTGAGAAAGGATCCTTGCTTTGCAGCTGCTTGTGTGTGTGGTAAGAACACAAGAGTTTTTGTACTTGGGTCATTTTAGGTGGCATTTTATTAGCAAATTCTCTTCTTGTAAATTAAGGACAACTTCCAGTGTCACAAGTGAAACCCCATCTTTACAAAATCATGGCCAACTACTTGTATATCAGTTCTGTGAATCACGGGGAAGGGGGTTAAAAAAAGATCCCAAACCCAACCCCAAGCTATTTCTCAGAGGGATTTACCATGAGCACAGTGAGCAAGAGCAAATCTGCAGGTTAGTCCCCTCATCTTTCAGGTCTGCCCTGAGAAAACTTACTGTTATATCATTCATGGCAAGGCTGGATAATGGCTTACCCATCAGAAAAACATAAAATATTACATGCTTCCCTGAAGCTTTGGCAAGCTCCCCTTGCCGGTATGTTTTATGTTCTGTTCACTAAGGAGCTCATGTAACTGCACCCTGGAGTCTGACCTTACCAATGTAGCAAGCAAATGGCTGTCAGAGTGCAGGCATTGTATTCAAAACCTTGGAACAACCAAAAAATACCCCAACCCAAGCAAATGAGAAATAACCACCTAAACACCTGACTTTTGCACAGTTGTGCTAAGGACATTTTTCAAGGGGACTATTTTCCAACTAAGAGAACTGGAAGATATAGAAAAACTCAAAATCAATATACTTTGCTCAAGGCTTAACTTTGATACTTGCCTTTAACCCTTGCACTAAGTCCTCTCACCTACTTCAGTTGCATACTGGCCTCTCCACGTGGGTTCTTATCTCCTAAATGTGAAGCATGCTTTCAGTGGGGTCCCTTTAACACTCAGGGTCTTTTAAGGATAAAATATATACACTAAGTATTGCATATTTAACAGGAAATTGAATATTGAAGTGGTCTTAAAATACTTTTGATGGCATAGAAGTATCTAAGAGGTCACACTAGGAAAGTATTCCTTAGGTCAAGGTTCTTAATTTGATCATGGTACGTATGGAAAAAATCATCATCATCGTCATCATCATCATGTTCACAAAAGCTGTAATTTACTGGAGCAATTGTACCAGGCTAGTACATTCTGTGTTCAGTCAGACCTCTCATCTAGGATTATGTACATTTTCTGTGGTCTAGGTTGGTGTGCAAGAGACATTCTGAACAGGATGGTGAGAGTGAGGCACCCACAAGAGATTGCTCAGAAAAAGCTATGTGTATTTCCTAACAAGTTCAGAAGAGGCCTGGAGTAGAAAATACAGAGCTCTAGCCCACCTTTCCAAGAATTTTTAATGTCAAGTGAAGCCTGGAGCTAGAAAAATATTTCCATACCAGTCAGTCTGTTATATGCATAAAGCTGGTATTTTACAGGGCATTAAATATTTTTTGCCATATTTGAAGTCATTTTCTCTTGTTAGTGCCAATTCAAATACAAGCTGCATTTTCGGATCTTTGTTACTTATTCCTGACTAACTCCCTGTTCATAGCTTTCCTTCTCCCAGCCTGCAGTTCTCAGGGGCATCTCATTTTTTACTCATTTTTCCTCTTGATATTTCACTAATTTGTTTTTCATAACATCTAATCCTTTTTAAGTTATTGGCTTCATCTGATCTTTTTAGTCTGTAGTCACTTTTCAACACTCCCATTCATTTATTGTTTTTTCTTATCAAATTTGTTTTCTATTTTTGCTTAACCTCTCTCATTTAGTATTTTTCTACTCTGTCTAAGGAAAATACAGTCAGCAGATAAAAGGGCACTTCTGTCTCATACATTCCTTTCCTAGGAGACCGGGATTGTTCTCATCAGTGCCAGATCTGACTTATTCCTTGCTGAGGTCAGTTATATACCAAATTTTCAAGCCCAGTTTTTAATTCCTGAAACAGAAGGAACACATCTCAAGTATGATTTTTTTGTAGTTATCTAAGAATTGGTATGAGATGTACTCTTATATAATTAGTTGGTTAGTGATTGATTAATGAGTGTAAAGAAAAATTAATGCAAGCTAAGGGATGATCTAGAGCAGTAATAGCCAAGAGAGCTCTTGCCAAATAGCTGTTATTTCCCTGATGTCCACATGGACACTTGCCTTCTAATTTCATTAAGTTTTGGACGGAAGCTATTTTACTACTGTGAAGATTTTGGAGCTGTGGTGCAAGCTGATTTTTATTTTAACCAACTGAAATGGACAGCTTAGTGTTCCTAATCTTGCCCTCAGAAGGGCCAAAACATTTAAATTTTAAATTCATCAAACTTCATCTCTACATTTATACTGAAACAAATGTACCTGAACACACACCGTAACTTCCCTTATTTAAGCAAATTCAAGCACACAAGTTTGAAACACTCAGCCAAACCCCCCTTGATATTAACATGAAACCCTTCAGCTTTTCATTATTTCTCTTAGTCAAATTCTTCTGTCCTATGGGCAAAAGTGAAAACTATAAGGACTCCCTCTTCAAAATTATGCAGAAGGCAGGTGCAAAGTACATCTCTCTTTGGGCAGTCACCACTGCAGTCTCAGTAGTACATGAAACATTTTCAGAACTGAAAGGATTGGAGTTTTATTGGCATGGCTGCACATCCACACACAAGGACTCCCTTGTAAACTTCAGTGTCTTTCCTGGGAAATATGGGACATCTGCAGATTTTTTAAAGAGTGTTGACAGAAGAAGGTTGTTGCTTAAACCTCATTTATAATATGGAAGTGGCAGGTTCTGTAATAAGTTCAATAGTAGACAAAACGTTCTAATTTGTGCTGATCCTTTTCTCTTCTTGAATTCAAGGAGGGATGAACATACTCATAACTTTAAGATGAATCCTGAAATAGAGCTTGTGGGGAGAAAAAAAAAACATTTCATTCTGATTTGTGTCAGACTGTGGCAAGACTAGGGAGATGATTAAGATTTTAATGGACATGAAGGATCAAAATTCATAGGTAATTCAAAGAATCCTGTTGCATCTGGTTCTGACTTTGGGCATATAGAAGCTTTCTGATCAAAAATATCTCCCAGAACATGTGTTTTCTAAAATATAACCAAAGACTGTGTTAGTGTTAACAGTGGCACTGCCCTTTAGAGGTGCGGAAAGCCCTTTGGACTTGAAGAATATCCTGAATTTCCACTATCTTCAGCAAGAGAAGAAAATACTTGGCACCATGTAGGAAGTAAAAGAGACCTGATTTACTGGTCTCAAAAAATGAGAAATCTTGAGATATATCCAAGGGCCTTGCATTTTGAAGTCTTGAAAGTCCTCAGAAATTCAAAATGAGGTTTCATTTTTCCTTAGGTAAAAACTCTTAGAAATATGCCTGTCATCAAGCCCTGAATGAAATATATCTTATGATAATCTGATTGTATTAATATTACATTACTGCCTTGGCCTTGCATGTGTTCATGATGCTGCCTAGTATTCCTTTTATTTCCCCTACATACTTCAATGTAATAACCCATGTGAGCAGAAGGGTGATGATGGGAGTATGGGGCCTAAAATTACTGAATTTTGCCCTCTTTACTCTTTTTACCCTGTATATGTGACACAATTAGTATCCTGACATTTATAGTACTTATGGTGCACTGCTCCAGATACTGGAAAATCTCCAGTAGGGAAACTTGCAGCATATCTGATCCTATTCCTAGTAAAAGATGTGGAATCACACCAACATAAATACTGATACAAGTTCTCTCAAATAAGGGCATCTGACAGAGAGCAAGTATTTCTTTTGTTTGTGGATGGAAGTAATGCTCAAGAGGATGTTAGTATTTCTGAACCTAGATTTGGCTGTCTCTTCAAGAATCATCTATCACAAAGTGTGAATTATGCACCAGGTATAAAGAGGTGCCCCAACCTTTAAGAGCCTGGAATAGAGTAGCACAAAAAATATTTAGAGTGCTGTCAATTAGTCAACTAATGATGAAACAAGTTTAGTTGTTACCAAAACAGTTTTGGTTGTAGCCCAGCTAAAAGGCAGTTAATTCACCAGTAGTTCTGTAGTTTATCTTTACTGTGGAACAAAGTTGTTGAGATCCCAAAGCAGAAATGGATTTTCAGAAAAGCAGGTACATATGATTGAAACCACAGTGTGGTAAGGAGTTAGCTGGACTTAAAGGCCAGTAATCTTATGCTAGTGCAAGAAATAAATACATAACCTAACTAAGTAAAAAGTGGAAAGTTATATTGTTCAAATTATTATTCTGTTTGTATCAGAAGATGTGATAGTTCTTTAGTAGAGAATGGGAACTGGACACAGATGTTCAGAAGGTCTTAAGTGACTCTTTAAATTTTGGAAGCCAGAATGGAAGTCCATGTATCATGTCAGCTCTTGCAATGAGGCAATATGAGAGGAGAGAGAAGAACTGAATGATGGTGTAAAAAGCTGAAATCAGTCACAGAGGGAACAGAGCAGCTGTCTGACACAGAGGGAGGTCAGTGGTGGTTTCTTTTTTTTTTTCCTAACATGAATGCCTAATGTCAAAGACTGTGAATCAAAGGGTTCTTATCTGTGGCCATTCCAATGCCCCTAAATGTGTGAGTAAATAGTAATTAAGGATAAATCCTTAAGATCTGAAAGTGAACAACTGATTCCTTAGTTAGTAGTGATTCTTTGGTCAGTAGCTTCTTCATAGTAGAGAAAGTTGAGGAAATGTTACTGTCTGTCTTGCAGTCTGGCCTCTCTTCATATTCCTTCCAAACAGTCTGTGAGAACAGAAGGCCAAGCCTGTAAATAGAAAAGCTGCTTTTACATATCATCATTACTTGATAAGTATAAACATAGCCTGTTCTCACTTAATTCCTGCTACAAAAGACTTCTGCTTTCCATATGATAGAGTTTATAGCACATGTACAGAAAAACTTGGCACCTGATTTTTGAAATGCAGGTAGCAAGGAACAAGTTTGCTCATTTGTGACTATAAAACACTTCATAAAGAGGAGAGTGAGGTGATTTGCAGTAGCATAACATAAACATTTCTTCAAGGTCCCCAGAGAATTCAAAACTGCACTGACGGTATAGCTTTGAATTGTATAGTTTCCTATGGACTGACACTTCTTCCTGAGAGATCACAGTCTCTGGGGTCTTTTCTCTACCTTGTCATGGCAAAATTCCACATAATATGTGGTTACTGAAGGCTGTCCTCAGATGGTCTTCAGGAGTTCCCAGGCAGGCATTCCTGACACTGAACTGGGATTACAAAATAGCTAACTTGAGAGCCCAGCTGCAGTTTAAAATAAATTCTGTTCTATCCTCAATGTTTCCAATTTTAACTTTAACACTCCAGTGGTATAAATTATTGTACCAGAGCCTACCAGCTGAGCTTGTTGTCATGCACATTTCTGGCTCTTAAAAAATGAAGTAAAAAGGTAGCAAAGAGCCATCACAGAACAGCAGGAAACTGTATTTCACAGAGCTTTACAGTGTGCAGGTGTGGAAGCAAAAGCAGTGAGGTAGGGGGCCAAATAAGGTGGATTAAGTCAAGTCAGCAGTTAGTTTAAAAGGGAAGATGGGTCAGTGCTGCTCTGGGTTGGAGACTGTGCTGGGGAGTGACTGACCTCTCCACTGCCTGAATGAGGAGTGAGAAACCTGTGTTTATCTATGTTTACATCTGACTAGACCTCAGGGCAAAATGCAGGACAGGCCTCTTTCACACTCTCTCCCCTTGCCCATGCTCCTCATAGTCCAGCTGTGGGCTGACCTTTGCTCTGTGTGTGATATGTCTGGAAGGGAACCAAAGAGAGCTGGAGCTCTGGTGTTCTGCTGTTCAGCTTGTGTCATGGGCTGGTGGGGATGTAAACAAATGTGGGGAAGGAGAGAGCTTTCATCAGGCTCCAGTCTCCTCTCAGGAAGGTGGGAAGCCCAAGCACCAAAAACACGGCAGCAGTGTCTTTTGGAATAGACTGAACATGTGAAAAATCATTGTCCTAATGATAAACACTGTAATAAATATTGGCAAGACATGAATCCAGCCTCTGCAAAAATGTCTTCTTTTTTTTTCAGCTCAAATCATGTTTTTCTTTAGAACATCTTTTAAAAGTTTGTTATCCTTCACCCCTCTCTAGATTGCCAGCCATACTGTGAAAGAAATGGCTCTTAGAACTGTTTTCTGTAGAACTGTAGTAGACATGAATACCAAACAACTTCACAAAACCACCAAATATTTGGCAAACTTCTAGTCTACTGTAATTTTTAAAAAATGCTCAAGACAAATGTTTATGTTGAAGGGGGAAAAAATCCTCAGGATAAAGCTGTCAATTAATGGATAATTTCAGCTTTCCTATATAACCCTGTTCCATAAGTCATACTTCATAAAGAGTGAATACTCTTCTAATTAAACTTTTCTGAACCTTAAAAAGCATTTGAAATGTGAGTGGATGCTGCTCTGGCTTTTTTGGCATATTACATACAGGACGTCTGGCCAATTCTCCAGTCTTTTCTCAGATGTTACCAATCCAAAATATTTTCACCAGACACCCTGAAATGGAATCACAAGTTTGCCAATTTCCATTTTGTGTATCTTCCTTAGAAAACTGAAAATTATAGCTCATGGGAACTGGTGATTTGATTGCTCAATGTCCAAACTTAGCTCGCTGGAACAAAGTAACAACAAACGTGCAGAAGATGGTGCTTGGTCTTTGTGAGACCAAATTGCTTTAAAAAAAAAAGTTACCTAATTTCCAGTTCAGAAGTTAGATCAGGGAAAATTGGTGCTCTCAAAACACTGATGAAGTACAGATCAACAATTATGTACTGTATACCTTCTTCAGCAAATTTACTGAATTATTATGCTGACATTTCCCTGAACCTGTCCAGGTCTCCAAAGAAAAAGAACAATTTTCAGTATCTTTACACTGTTTAATTTTCAATTTTCTCAATTCTCTGAGCTTCAAGTCAGCACTTCTTTTTGAGAAACATGTAAGTCAGAAGAAAATTCTCAGCAAATGTCTCATATTCTGATTTCCTTGGACTTTACAGCAAGATTTCAAATGCTGTTGAAACTGCCAAAGAAGAAAAATGTGTGTTATAGTATTACAGATGATAACATAGTCCAGCCTGGAGTTTTTCCTTCTACCCAGTGCTGTGAGAGCTTAAGCAATGTTATTTCACTAGGCCAGGATGTCTAGGCAGAACTTCATTAAAATACAGCTGAATGACCTGCTACATGAACTGAGCTCCACATGAAAGTATTTGGGAGTTTGACAGTGCTAATGGTCCTGCAAGTTGGTTCATTCTTCACTAAAGCTGTAGCCTGTGGCTTACACATCTCTTGCCATGTAGAGAAGGATAACTTTTCTTAGATGCCCCGTAAGGTGTCTGGTCCTCATGTTGAAAAGTTCTACCCTGATTCAAGTAAAAGGCCTAAATTCCTTACTATTGTCCTGACACACACTCCCCTCCTCATTTTATTCAAGACAAACGCTGAACCACCACCCCAGCGCATGCTCAGCTCCAAGCTGAGGCTGTGTGTTAGGGCCACCTCTTCTTACAGAAAATCTTCTGGGTGAAAGGAATGTGGAAAATGGGAGAGAGCCATGGCTTTAGAACTGAATCCCACAGGACATACAATACTATGGCAATGTGACTCTGGAGGATGAAGATCCAGTTGATGTTGCCAGAAGCACTCCAAGAAG
Organism: Entomyzon cyanotis; assembly: GCA_024500445.1. Taxonomy (NCBI): domain Eukaryota; kingdom Metazoa; phylum Chordata; class Aves; order Passeriformes; family Meliphagidae; genus Entomyzon; species Entomyzon cyanotis. The sequence continues at coordinate 985,357 of JAKEPQ010000739.1, forward strand.
CTGGTAGAGAATACAGCTAGGCCAAGTCCAGCACTCCAGGTATGGTCACCCAAATGTGCAAGATATTTAGATCTGAAGCCCAAGGATGGGACCATTCTAGGAACAAGTTCAGATTTGCAGAGCTGGGGAATGAAGTCATAGCTGTTTAGAAGGATACCATGATGTAACCAAAGCTCACAAGTTCCCTAATTCACACTTTGCCTGAGATACTTTGTCCAAACTCATGTTTTGACCTTGAAGGGGCTGCAAATCCCGCGTAACTATAGTCAGTGAGAATTTCAGGAGCTGGATCTTCTAGGAAAATCTTGGCTAGGCGGACCAGCTGTAATTTGCAGGAAGTGATAGGAGAAGAAATACACATAGAGCCAAAAGGTGTATCAGATCAGGAGGGCACTGTCTGGGTTGGTGTATGGTAACAGCGTGGTTGCCTCTGACATTCCTGAACTCTTGCACCAACCCAGCTCTTCTCAAAGACTGAAAACCTTCTCTCAATCCTTGCTCAGTGTAATGTGGGCACCCCACCAGGAAGCTCCAGCAGGAGTTGATAGGGACTGTATGGGCGATTTCCAGTCAAGGATGTCCAAATATGCTCTGAATAGTAAGCCTTACATAGTGAATATTATACTTGAAGGAGAATAATATGATGTCTAGTGAAGGAGGGACTGCAATCCCATGGGCAATCATCCAGAACTGTAAAAGAAGGCTATCTTTTATAGTAGTGTATATCAGTTTATAAATATCTTCAGAGGGTTAAAGTAACTGCTGTCAGACAGGCCATAAAAATAAAGGAACCCTGAGGAGTTCCAGGAGTAGCTTTAGTGCTGGGAACATAGTATTTTTATTCATAATTGGATACAGTCTATCATTAGCCCAGCAGCCTCTTCCTTTTGTGCAGTATAAAATGGGAGGCAACAGTGTCACTTCTGGCTGTGTCATCCCAACAAGTACTCTGTGATCAATAAAGGTTTTCAGTCATAAAGAACCCTGCCAGCTCAACAAGTTTCACTGGGGTAAAATAAGACATTACTTTAAAATGTTAAAAGCTGTTCTTTCCAAAACATGATCTGGAGAGCACTAGCATGCTCTGCATTCAGGACAAAAGGAAGATGAATATCTTGTGCCCAACTTTCTCCCCTTTTTTCTGCCATCATGGGTTTCTGCAAGGTCAGTGAATACAAAATAATGAAAGTAAAATATGGGCAGTTTATCTAGTTGCAAGTGGCCTGGTTCTGTTCCAGCCAGTGAACTCTTGCTCATTGAGACTGATGCTTTGGCCATGCTACTTTGAGGTGACAGTTTTTATCCCTCTTTGCATAGTTATCAGTGCCTGCATGGCAGTGGATGATGGTCTTGCCATGCTCCTATCCTGGCCAGCCTCCCAATCTGAGCTTCCATCTCCTCACTTGACTGGTGCACACAGGCAGTATCAAGCTGCCCGAGAGATGATTATGGAGGTTCATTACAGAGTTCCCAGCTGGAGGCTTGCAGCTGCTAGTCAGGATTGCTGCACCTCAGGAGGCTCTCGTTGCCTTTACAAAGGTGTTTCATAAGTAACAGTATCAGGGATGTTTTAATCCAAACCAGATTATTCCTCCCATACATCACAGAAGAGGCAGATTGTCCTTTCATCCTGCGGGGTTTTTTCTGCTGCCGTGGAGCTCCCAGAGGCCTGAGCTGGAGCTGAGTGCCCGCAGAGTGCTGGGACTAGTGAGGACAGTGAGCCCCTCCACTGCCTCCACCCCATCACTGCCCTTCTGCTGCCTCCTGGGCTGCCAGTGTTGTCTGGATTGGCTATCCTAGTACTGTGCTCCTTGTGTGCTGTTGGAAGGGAAATTGCACATTATGGGAAGGGCAGATGAGATTTGGTGACCCTAAACCACCAAACAGAGGATTTTAAAGGGTTTTTAAAGCCAGAGCTTTCAACTGCACAGCCTGAAGTTAAACACTTAAATCTGTGTTGAGGCATCAAAATAAACAGGGGTCTGGTTTTAAAGAGCTGTGGAACAACTTGAGTTTTTCACACTATTCCCCAGAGCCTGCAATTTGTTTGTTTCTGGCAGCCCCTTTAGATCTTTAGGAATGAGTTGCAGTCCCAGAAATCTGGGGAAGACTGAGAGTATCCCTTAAAGCTTTGCTGAGTAAGGATTTTAAGACTGAAATCCAGAAAAAACTGAGGCTTCTAGTCTGAAACACAGCAGGAAACTGTGTGCCTGTGCTCGGGAGCAAGACACAAAAAAGCATGAAAAAGAATTGAAATAAAAATTAGGTCCTCTCTATTTGTTAACTTCCAGGCCTTACCAGTCTTGTATGGCTTTCCTAAGCACCGTAGTTTCCAGGTCACAGTTAAGTCCTTGGAGCTGAGATTACTGCCATGGGAGAGGATAGAAGTGGGCTCAAACCCCCTGGGACTTGTGAGGCTTCTCCTTTAAACTATTTTAAAAAGAGCTCAATGGGACCCCAGTATTTGAACTTCCCACAGCTGGTCTTCCAGCTCTGGTGCCACCCCATAAACTTTAGATGTGTCTCAGGCAGACACTCAGGGGAGCTGCTGATACAGTGAGCATAAAGATGCTGCATCCTCATGGCCCCTGCCATTTATCCTGGCCTCCTGGATGCTTTTCCCAGTCAGGAAAAAAGATCACTAATCCTTGCTGGTCTTAGCACTGAAGTGGCTCTAGTTTCTGGACACTGTAACTGTTAGCATGATGTGCTTCCATTCACTGCTTCCATTTCTGCATCATCTGTTTCCAGGGATATTGGGCGTTGCACTAAGTCTAGCACTGTGGTTTTAACTATTCCCCAAAACTGCAATAAAAATGAAATAATCCAGCCAATACTTTGATGTCTTTTTCTTACTAAATCCATGAAAACATGGCTCTTACCAGCACTGGAAGTTTTCCCAACAGCTTTTCTGACAAAAAGCAATATTTAGTTGACTAACAATGTCATCTTTTTAAAAAAGCTTTTCATAAAAATGTTAGAAAGTAGCTGTATTTTCCCATCAGTGTAATTAATTTCTAGGTGTGAAATTTGAAAATTTCACTTTTTCAAATACGACCTTTGCCTGCATGAAGCAGGTTCATGAACACCTTAAGAAATGGAGAATTAGAGCACTTATTGATCAAAAACAAGGACTCTTTTCTAATGGGCCAAAAAAGGCTTGAGAAGCAGACAAAGCAAATAATTCCACTCATTCCTTCAACTCAAAAGATAGATCAGTGTGCAGACATTGCGCTGAACAGAAAGTTCTCCATAAATACTTCAGGTTAATGGCTTTGCACCATTGTCTCTGGCATAGGCTCCCCAATGCTCGTTGCCTTTATGTTTTAAATTGATACTATGAGTTATTGAGAATTCCATTCTCTGTAAGGTGCTACACCACAGCCCACAGTATTTGGCCATGTATTTATTTTAGCCTTGAAAGAGAAAGGATGACAACTCTCGGAAGCTGTACTCCAACAGCCCCAACATACCACAAACACCCACAAAGACAAATCTGGGTAATAATAATCATGTGAGACATTGGTATAACTTCTACACTGTAACTGATAAGAGGACTTCAGAAGAATATCCATGAATAAGATACAAATTAAATCATTTTCATTATCTATTTGTGCTGCTGAAAGGGCTACTTAGGAATCCTATTTGTAACAGTTCTCCCAAAAAACCATGCAACCAGCCTGGCCATGATAAAAATACATAAGTCAGAGAAGGAAAAGAGGAGGGCTATTTTACAGAGAGATGTAGGTCTTGGACCTTCAAAGATTTTAATCAGGAGAAAATCTTGACAAAGTCATCCTGAAAGTGCATGCCAAAGCTAGTACTAAAATCCTGATCTCACAGTCCCCATGCCAGCACTGTACATCCCATATTTTACATTGTCTTAAGCATTTAGAGTGTGTGGCTTCTGATTATTACATTGCTGGTAACTGGGCACTTGAAAACTCAGTAGAGAGAAGGTAGTCATGCAATCACTGCTGTAAACATATTAAGAAAGTATCGGTAGTAAGAGAGCTTGTTAAAATACCCGAAACTGATTATGAAGTTGAAGTCTTAGTTGAAAGAATTCTGAAAGAAAAAGGCCTCCCTTGACAGTTATTTTCTTCTCACTACTTTCAAGCACAGCAGTTCTCAACTGGTTTCTAAAAACCCTCCCCAAAAGGGTTTTTGTCTTGCAGTTTAATTGTCGCTTCAATTGTCACTTTTGCGAGAACTCAAGAATGAGTGACTTCTGAATATGAGGATATGCACTTATATGATATTAAAATTATAGCTAACACCACCAGAGCCACTGTTTCTATTGCTGCTATGAAGAACGTGTGTTAAAATCTATTGATCAAAAAAGCCACACCTGCCCATAGCTGATACTCCAAAGGCCAGCTATAGTGCAATCACCATCCTAGAAACCCAGCTTTTCTGAAGTGGATTTTAGGCAGCAATGCTCCTTTCAGAGGAGCTCCTGTCATCTACATAGTCCCTTTTTCCCCCAGAGTTGTTTTAACAGAGCCAGGATGTTTAATGTGGCAGCTGTCAGATAGCATGCTAGTGACATCTTAATAGATTTAGATCAGCTAAGCCAGGGGGTTATGGGCATAACATGTTTGGTGCTGTTCCAAAATTCTGGAATATGGCTAAAATTCTGTATTTTCCTACACTAGGCTTAGCTGCTTGTGTCAGACATTAATGGTTTCTCTGCAAAATCTTTCTGATTGTTTTCTGTTTGTCATCTGGCTTTATCTTGAGGTATTAGCAATACCTAGCTTGTGTATAATGCTTTAATCAGCAGGGCTTGTGGTCCTCGGCTGAGAGACCAATGTCACTTGCTTGGAGAAGTGGAGAGGTTCTGTGAGTGAAGCAGTTGCACATCCCATGATGAAGACAGAAATTCATTATTTTGTTTTAATAAAGTTTGAACCATCCTTTTTGTCCGTTGGAAGGAGAGAGTTTCTGTGGGGAAAATGTAATAGATGACATATGATTAAAAGTTGCAGCAAAATGTCTGTGTGCAGGAGAGCCACATTCATGTTGATCAGGGAGCAATTGATTCTCATATTCCCTCACATTTCAGTGCTTCATATTGTCTTAATAGTGTTGTTTCTGCATATTTTCTTTAATCAAAGGTTCTACATACCTTTCATGCCATATTTTCCTAGTTTAAATGCACTAAAGTGAATTATCACAGCATAAAACTGGAAAAATAAACAACTTTTTGTTTTGGTATGAGCAAGTGATAGATCAGCAGTTTAAATTCAAAGTTTCAAAATATCATTTGGTTCTAAGTGCAAAGTACTACTGAGATCTAGAGACTTCTGATAACTACAGACATAACATTTTCGTAGCATGAAGAATCTCTTCATAGAAATTCCAGTTTGGGAAAATGTTACGTGTTCTTAAGTCCCACAGAAGACAAAGCACATCCTTTTCTGAGCAAGGGCCAGAAAAACAGTCTCATTCCTTCTTGCCCTTCCATTCACAATCGCATACTGTCTCTGTACCAACTCAAAACATCGTATACATGGAAAAATATGTGTGTTTCATTGCAGGCAGTTATGGATAAGTGGTTCTGTCCATTATAAAATAAATTAATTATTCAGTCTACATTTGTTCTTCATTTCATCTGCTTCTCCCATCTGTTCTCTTCCTCCCTCTCTTCCAGCTCAATCTGTTTTAGCAGTTTCTCAGTTTAGCTGAGATCAGAAGTTGGCCCAGCATGTGTTTGCGAATTTTATTTTATGTCTTAACAAGGTTTTGTTCAGAGGTTTGGCGTTTTTTACTTTAAAAATCTCTTTTTTAAAAAATGGATGCAATACCCAGGCCTTTGTTCTTCTTTTTGTGGGAAGTCATAAGGTTTTCCCCTATGGGTGGTCAAATAAGAAAGGCAGTGTTAACAGAAACCTGACTGATGAAGCCTTTCTGAGCTGAATAATGTGCTCAGCTTCCAGTTTTGGGCAAGACCTACTTGATAGCCAGCCACATTTAGGGAGCAGAATGTGGGGTGTTTGTGAGGCGGGACTTGGAGGCCTCATGCCCCTCTCACCTCCTGCCCTAGTGCTCCATCCCAGAGTGAGCTCTGTACCACATCAAGTGCTTTATATCCACTCTTGAGAGTATGGCCAGGTGTGGCAGAGATTTTTGTTTTACTTAGGTATACATACTCTGGTCATGTAGCTCCAAAGGCAAACACTCAGCGAAGTGGATTAAATAGACCAATGCCATTGGAAATGAAACAAAACTTCTAAGTGGCTGTTTTCATGACATTTCTAATTCCAACATTTCTGTATGGCTTAACCTCCCTGATAAGCAGCTGCTTTGCTTCTTTTCTTCACCTGCTATGAAGGCATCTTCAACATAAAGAGAAATGTAGCAAAACAAATATGTCATTATTCACTTGGAACATGATCTAAAGTTTCTGAAGGGCCATGCATTTCTTCCCTGCTTGACTCTTCTGGCTAAAAGAATCCTAGTTTGCTGCACATGACATTTGAGAACTGTTGTAGGTTTGTAGAACAACTTGATGTGTTGCAGGGCTGAACACATTTGTAACAGCCACTTGGAAAGCCATAACTCTTACTGGTGCATTTGAAAAGCAGAAAGTTTTCCAGTGCAACTGGAGGATCCAATTCTGCTCCTCATGCTGCCGCCAAAAAATGAGAGTAACTCCACTTGAAATCAGCAACGTTGTTGCTGTGGAGTAATATCAAAATCAGAAATCAGTTCCTAGACATAACACTTTTCAGTTTTAACAATAAAACCAAGAAAAAACCCTTGAAGTTTGCAACCCTTGTGTTTCTTGTCTGATCTCACTGACTCTCCCTTCAGCCAGTTGTCTCTCAATTCATCCAGTCTCTCACAGACACCCAGCACTGGTTTCAGTCTGTCAATCTTTCACAAAGACAGCAAAAAGGACTCCTGGCAGGAGTACCCCTTCCCCTGCCAAATTTTATATACATTCTTTTAAGTATTAAACAAATTGCGTACAAGAAATTGCCTAATTTTTTCATATGTGGGCAAAACTTATTTTTCCCTAACTTTCTTCTTAGAAACAATTGAACCATGACTCTTGTAATTTAAAAACACATGAATAACAACAGTCTGGAACAAACACCAGGCATGGAAAATTCAACTGAACTTGTAAAAGTTTAACTAAGTTATAACAGCATCTTATAACATGAAATGTCAAAAAGTCTCTTAGTAGCAATAGAATAATGGCAAAGCAAATCCAGCATTTGGCTTTGGAAGGTTGATTAGGTAACAGGTAACATTACAGGAAGAACTAATGGAAATAAGTGAATGGTGGCTAGTAATAGATAGCACACACAAACTGTAGAAGTTGTAGAAAAGTTTAGAAAGCACTTCAGAATGTTTTTTTAATATATTCTTTTCTAATAATGAGAAATGTTAGTGGCATATTTAATAACAGTAAGAAAAAAACATAAACCACACTGGAATGTTGCAAAGTGGTGATAAAAGGATGAATGCTTTCAAACATCCATCTATTTTCATGGCTAAGGAATAATATCTTGGGTGATCTTTTGACTTTGTCATTCCAGTCTGATATTTTTGTAAACCAGGCTAATGTATGGCAGTGAACTCTGTGGCAGCCACTCCAATTGCAGTGACATTAGGTCCCATTCCTCCCATCCATGCCAAAGAAAATTCTCCATGGCAGGAAACAAAACTATGTGGAAATCAACCTTCTCTATGCATCGCAATGTATGGTTGTTAGATGTGAATGACACTTCTAGTGCACATCTAGACCATGGTACAGATGAAACTTTCTGAAACCCTCTCTTGCACTTGGTTCTTCCATCTATTTCACCCACAGTCGATGCATCCTCTCTTCTACTGCTGAAAAATGAAGAATAGATTCCCTTGCTTTGCTCTCCAAAAGGAGTTTTGCATGAGAGCAAAAAATAGCTAACGTTCACTTAGATGAACAGGCTCCAGCTGAAGTTCTTTGTCTAGCAGCTTACAGATGCTCTTTCCTTCTAAGGAGCAAAAAGTGTTAACAACAAAGATGGAGTAACCATTTAGGGTCATATCCTATTCTTACACCCACACAGTGGCTTATGAAAGTTCATCAGTCCCTGAGGGTAACAGTACAGAACTTAAGAAAACCACTGAAATTCCCTGCTTCTTGGGACCTGCTCTTGTCTAGGATTCAGGAGTAACTCTTTTCACAGCTTTTTGGTCCCTCTTGTTGTCTACCTGCATTGCAGATATTTCTTATGGATACACATCTGCATGAATGAGACATCTTAGCCTTCTCATTAGGCAGTTCTAGGGTAGAATAAAATAACCCGGGACAATTGTACACCTCCTTTCCCACCCATTCTTGGGAAAACTGCTTGTTTATTCCGGGGGAGCATCAGCACAGGCCGGTTCCTTCCAGCCATTCCATTCTGTCAGCCAAGTTTGCTCCCTTATCCTGTGCTATGAGGTTACCAACACATTCTAGGGATTTATTTTACTAGACAAAAAATAGCAGCTTCCCAAGACTCTGTGCAGTCAGCTATAAATCCAGCTGGACCTCAGATACTGGTGCAACTTTCAGCATTTTCAACAATAATGAGTTAGATCACACAACAACAGAAAAAAAATATATTTTCTTTTGTTGAAATAGAAAGGAATTAGTCCCAATCCACACAGGGTTCTTTCCAGGGTTCCACGCAGATCTTTCAGTAACATTGCCTGTCTGAAAGTCTTTATGAAAGCTGGAGCTTTGTGGTATGCCAAATACAGAACATTCTGACAGAGGGGTAGAAAAGCATATTCCAAAGAAAGGAATGCTTTTATATTTAATTCCCTGAGAATATTTCTTTAGCTTTGGGCTTAATTTTCCCTCCAATATACTTTCCCCAAAAGGCTTAATTTGATTTCATACTGTCTCTTTAACATTAAACAGTGGAATGCATCATAATATTTTCTGACTCACCGAGATTTGCTTTTCCAAATATGTACATTTATTGAATGAGGTAAAACCAAGTTGCATTCTGCCTGGGCAACAGACGTGGCAGAAGTCTTCAGAAATTCCCTGGTAGATGGCTAGGACTCGGTGAATCCTACATGGTCTAGCTTTCAAGATGTTGCAGGTTGAGACAATGACGCTCTAAGGAGAATTTTTCAATGGAGAGAACTTTTAAAGGGGTTAGTTTTCAGTAGTTTGATATGCTTCTGACCTTGCCAGACATGACAGAATACATTTCAACTCATTTCCCAGCCAAGACATGTTAATTATCTGATAACTTATTTATACTGTAATTATAAGTCAGTGTTGTTATTTTCCACCCTCAGCTGGAAAGCTGCATTTTCTGTGAAATATTGTAAAATATTTTAGTGTCATTTTCAATTTTAATTTCTGATTTTGATGGCAGAGGGATGGTATCCTTTTTATGGTGTTTTGTGATGTATCACAGAAGAAATTGCAAGAAAAATCAGGTAGCTTACACAGTAATGGTTGCACATGGTCATTATTAGTGATTACTACCATTTCAGGAGCTGACAACCTTAAGAACTATGCTCTATTTTACCCAGGTGAAAAAAAGTCAGGGGAAGGACTGTGGCCATTAGTTTGGGAAAAAAACCAAAAAGCAGCAAATTTAGAATAAACAAAAACTGTAATTTTGATTTCTACCATTGGCTGGTCAGAAATCTCTGTGCAGGTCTCTGCTTAAGGGAAAACCATCTTCTCACCAGAAAGTTAATGTGTATATGCTCCTTCTGTTTCATGTCCTTTTAAACCCAAGGCCTTGCTTTTGTTTCACTTACATTTGGGTTTTGCTTTAGCAGGCTGATTTAAACAAGTCTACGTCTGCTGTGAATGGGTCACATTTGCCTCTCTTCACCAGGAACAGCGAGCAGCCATTAACCCGGGATAACTTGTTATTTAACCCAGATTTACAGCTGCACCTTGTCAGCAGCCTCTCCCTCTCAGCTCGCTTGTGCTGCAGCAGTGTTTTTGAAAGTGAAGATCGTGTTCCCCTTGAGGGTCTGGCAAGGCTCAAAGGGTGGCTTGGAAGCTGCAGGAGAAGTGGCGTTAATCGCAAGCAGCCCCGGCTGCGGTTCCACCGGGTTTGCTTTGATGGCAGCACTGGGAGCCATCGTCCCTTCCTCCCCGCTGCCCACTGCTCTCCTGGGAGGCTCCTGGTGGGGCTGGGCACTCACAGCACCTGAACCACACCCCGCGCTCGGCCTGGCTGATGAAATGCTCTGCCACACAAGCACTCACTGTCACAGCCAGATGTGTTTCCAAGCCCTGTTCTCCTCGCAGACACAAAGTACCAGAGTGTTGCTGGCTTCCTGCCGGCTGTGGCCCAGGGGAAGAACAAGCTGTGAACACCAGGTTAAGCAGCAGAGCCACAAGCTAGGAGCTGGTAGCGTCAGGTCATTTGGGGTCGGGGAAAGTGGAGGCTGTAAATGCTTGCTACAGTTTTGAAACTAGCCAGGAAATTACAAATTGACTTTAATTGCAGACAGTTTGTCTGCATGGAAGATGTGATTATTTAACTAATACAACCTATATGAGCAGCCATTCTGGATCAGACCAATGTTCTTACTAGCACTGTATCCTGCCTCCAACATGAGCCAAGAAGTATACAAGGAAAACAGGCGTACTCAGTACTTTCCCCAAATACCCTCCCTGCTGCCAGCCACTTGCAGCTCAGGGGTTTCTGAGCTACATATGGTTGAATTTAGCAATCCTCAGTGGACTTGTCCTCTATGAATTTCTATTTCTTCTTGAACCCATGTAAAATTTTAGTATTTGCAATGTCCAAAGACAGTTTATGCCTTGATATAGTAATTTCAGCAAGTCCTGTCTTCTCTGCCTTGGAGAAAATGAGCTGCAGCTCACACTTGGAGTCATACCAAGACAGATGAGCCAAAAGGAGTGGATAGAATTGCCACAGTTTCAAAAGATTAAAGAAAACTCTTTTTATTTGAGAGAGGTAACTTGTGCACTGTGTGCATTGAGTAATCTCTTCAAGAACTTAAGAGACCTAGCCTTTAGCTGGTGAGCACAGGTTTATCTTTACTGACTTCAATAGCAGCAAATTGCAGTTGAGCTTAGCTTTTTAAGTGGACATCAACTGGCTTGTAACATCTGCTTTTGCTGCTGGGGGTGTTCTGGGAGGGAATTGAAAACAATGCTCCCTGCATAGCCATCACAAAATCCAAAAGTGAATTGCTTAGATTGGCATACCATGAGTCATTTCTTAGCTGAAGAGTGGCAGAGGTCTCTGGTCATTGATCAAATATTTCAGTATCCAGAATTCAATATTTGATTTTTGCTCACTGGATCAAAGCTCTGCCAGCTTAATTTTTGCCAAGGATCCTTCAAGCTTTTGTACTGACTGCATGTTGCAAACAAGCTATACAAATTCTCCCTGCTTATGCACTTGTCTCTAACTACGGCTATCAACTGGATAGGTATACAGTGCAAGCATAAAACCTGTCTCCTTTGGCTTCCAGTTATGTATGTTGTTCATTTGGTTTATCAGATATTGGTTGAGGTAGAATCATAGAATGATAAAGGTTGGAAAAGGTACATCTTAAGCATAATGTATACTAGCTTTCCTTTCAGTAAATTCGCATATCAATCTCAAATCTTAGCTCACAGTAGCAAAATTGTGCCCTTTAGAGGCTCATTTGTTTTCTCTTAGAGTGAGTCTAAGACTCTGAAAACCACTATTAATCTACATCTCATCCTTGAGGACAGAAGCTGGGAAAGCTCAGAAATACCAAGCTGATGATTTCTAAGCACATCTGAGCTGTGACATGATAGATGTGCATGTACAGTGACTGCCAAAGAAAAGTGTTCTGTAACATGCATGTTAGAAGATGCTGTGGGTTAGTCCTGGCACGCAGCTCATTCCCACCCAGATTGCTCACTCACTCTTTCCCAGCAGAATGGGGGAGAGAATTGCGAAGATTAAAGTGAGAAAATTTGTATTTTGATATGAAGGCGGTTTAATATTAAAGGTAGTTAGGTGCACAAGCAAAGCAAAACGGTGAATTCATTTGCTACTTCCCATGGACAGGCAGGTGTCCAGCCATCCCAGGAAGGCTGGGCTCCATCTTGGATGTCGATTGTTGATGACTTAGGAAGGCAAATGCCATCACTGCAAATGTCCCCCCTTCCTCCTTCTTCCCCCAGCTTTTATTGCTAAGCACAACACCTTAGGGTGTGAATGTCCCCATGGTCACTTGGGGTCAGCTGTCTCCACTGTGTCTCCTCCCAACCTCTTGTGCATCCTCAGCCTTGTTGGTGCTGCACAAGCAGTGAAAAATGGTGCTGCACAAGCACTGCTCAGCAGTGGCTGAAAGATCCCTGTGCTCTCATCACTGTTTCATCACGAATCCAAAGCATAGCACCATAGGAGCTGCTATTAACAAAATCAACTCTGTCCTTTCCAAAACCAATGAAAAGTCTGTATATTCTCCATACACTGTGCTGGGAATACATTGATTTGCATATCCTCACTTAGTGGTTCTAGAATTGACTGGGAGACCAGTATATCCTAAACAATAACGTGACAGAGAAAATAAAACAAAAAATTCAGTAGCTAGTGTTGAGGAAAAGCCATGGATGTATTAAATATTATCTTCACCAGTTTTCTTTTATCGTCCAGGGTAACTCACTGCATCCTTAGTCTCATCAATACTTCCTGTCAGAATTCAGAGAAAGGCTCTTAGAGGAATTGACCCAGAGCACTGACACTTTGAATTGCTCTTGGAAGAGGTGCACTGTCTGTTCTCATCAGAGGGAGGACCTAGGAAGGCCTTTGGCCTGCTATTTTAGGTGCACAGAACTGGCTGACTCTAGTCCCCCTTTTTCAGGGGGTCTAAGTGACTGAAAATCACTTAAATCAATATAGAGATTCCATCTCCATATTGATTTAAGCATTTTCAGAATTGTTTGTGTGTTTCCAATATGATTTATTTAATCTGGGTTAAATTACATACTTATGTATACAATGGCTCCCCATTCTCCTTATGTAATTAATGTACAACACACTTCATGATACCTGTAGTAGAGCTCTCAATCTGTGCAATGATAAGGCTGCCAGTGGACTAGGGCACTGGAATAGAACTAAAAAGATACAAGTTCTCTTTCCATCACTGTTGCTGGAGGATTGCAGGAGTGTTGCTCTCCTCTCACTGCTCATTTGGCTTTCTGGTCTGTGGAATTAGAATAATGAGTGCAACCATGACCTTTGTCTTAGTAGTTGGGTCTAGAGATCAAGACCCCTGCATTTTCCCCACTGACTTTATTAAGGGATGAGAAGGGATGCGGTTACAGTTGCCTTTTTCACTGACAGCTGTAGTGGCACTTTGTTACTGTTGAAATATACCTGTGGCACAGAGAATGTGTCTGGGAAATATCTAACATGCCATCTTTAGGGTGGCAGTGTCTGAAAGCATCTTAAATCTTGCAGACATGAATGGTACATAGCTGTGGCATAGCCCTTTGCCTGCTGGGCTGTGCACAAAAAATGCCAGCATCCCCTGTGCCAGAGAAAACAGCTGTCTTTTTGGCAGAGATCACAGAGTAGGAGAAGTTCTCAGAACTTCTGGGACCCGATTCATGCAGACTGTGGACTCTGAAGAGCAGCACTCTTGAAAAGGCACTAAAGTAACAAACACTTTGGATAATGAACAATAATGTTGCTGTACTGAAGGTAAATGTCATTTCATATTTTGTCTTTCCTCGGTCCTCCCAGTCTCCTTCAAAGACCATGCTTAACTTCTAAAACCTGAACAACTTTTCAAATTATCTCTTAACCATAGACCTTTTCTTTTAGTTGTACCAACCCACAATACTTCCCTTGTGTTCTTTTTCTTGGGTCAAACTGCATTGACCCAAGGTGTAACACAGGCAATGAGAAAGTCTGAACTGACCAGATTTCAGGTCCAGTGTCTCACCAGAGCTAGACATGGAAGCTTCCCAGTGCTCTGTGAGATATTTAATAGACTCAGAAATCTCTAAGAATAATTCCTTTTTTTTTTTTCTTTTAGCAGTTTCTAAACTGTGTTAACTGCAGGTTCTGTCTCTGTTTGAGATCCACAGTATCTCTAGATAGGACTCTAGATAGAAGAATAAGAAAATTCTAAACCCTCAGCAAACTTCCAGTACATTTTTCTTTAAAATGCAAAATAATCTTAGTTCAAGCATACAGAATACTTGATATTTGGCCAGGTAAGTTATAAATTTTAGCTGTACCTCACATAACTGTACCACAAGATAACTCACACAACTCACATAAGGTTGACAACTTCTGAATACAGTTGGAAGTCTTTTATCTCTGTGTCTGAGTGGAAAAAGTTGGAGAAATATTATTTCAATTCAATTTGGAGGACTCAGGAAAATAGAAATAATAGACAGGTGTTTTTGGACAACTCCAAATATTTAATTCACTTGGAAATAAAATATTTTAATCCACTTTTTTTGTCATCATCATTGCTTTTTAATAAGCGTTTTGTTCTTCCTTACTTATAAGGTAGGTTTTTCTAATAGAAAAAGGACATTTTAAAACCAGAAGCAAAAATGTCAAAGCAGACCACTCTGGCTCTCCGTAGACAAATATTTCATAGGAGGAGAATGGGAGAAAATGCCTTTTAGTCTTCAAAATTCTTTCAGTTGATCTTGGCACAAATTTTGGTCTGTTTCATTGCTTCCGGAGCTCCATTTCTTCTACCACATCTACTGGGAAAAAAAAAAAAAAGGAAAAAAAGGCATCTAACTCTATTCAAAATAAACCCATCCAAACTGACGCCAGGAAACCCTTTTTGCCTTAGAGGATGTTCTGAAAACCTGCTTGTACAGGTACTGTGTGCTACAGTGATGTAGATTCCCTACAGCAGTTGTTAGCATTGCTTCCTCTTGGCCTTGAGCCCCTGCAAAGCTGGAGCCCTTCTGCACACAGGGGAGCAGGGCACTGCTCCATGGCATGGCCCAAAGCCTCCAAGCAGCTTCTCTGAACTTACAAAAGTGTTTGTGCAAGGGCAGGCAGCTGCTGCCTTGCACACAGGGCCCACAGAAGAGCTTTACCAGACCTTTACATCACATCTGAGAGCATCAGCTACTCTGATCCAGTAACCACCTATCCACTGAAGGCAATGACTTTGAATTAAATGCAGTGAAGGGAAGCACAGTAGGACAAGAATGAGCTCCAAAAGGAGCCAGCCTTGGACTTAAGGTAATAGTGAATGTTTTGCATAAGAATTGCAGCAGCACTTCTGGGAAGATCTGTTCCACAGGAAGATTCTCGGGTGACTGGCCAGCTTTCTAGGACTGCTGGCTGTCTGGAGGAGGACAGCCCACAGCCCATACAAATGGCTACTAGAGCTGAAACAAATTAATCTGCTGTTGTCACTAAATGCTGTATATCATGAATATTTCTTCAGTTCTGAACTTTCAGGTGCAGTACCTAAAACTGCATGATGTTCTTCAGCTACTTTTTGTGGGAAATAGGAGGTGTCTCCTGGACTTGCCATATCCATTCTCTCTCATTTGAAGAGTTTGCTTCACGCGTGTTGAAAGGAGGAAGTGGATATGAGGGACAGGGTTTTCCAGACTACTTACTACTTTCCTGAGCCCTTATATGTATGTGATGCCTCTCCTTCATTTCTTGCCCTAGTAAATGGGTTTTATGCTTCATTGACAGAGCATTAAAAATCCCATAAAGAATCAAAAAAGCAGATGTGCATTTTGACTGAAAGAACTGGGAAACAATAATACTTTTTCTCAAGTCTGATTATCTTCATTTCACTCACCTAAAAAAATGAGAAAACATGTTTTCAAGTGGAATTATTTGGCATTAGACTAGATGCAGGATGTGTCATTTGTCTGAGATGTAGAAACTTCTGGAATTATTTAGGAAAACATTGCTTTAAAGGGAGTTCCTCACAAGAAAGCAATTAAATGTCATTTAGAAAAAAATGCCTATTGCGGAATAAATGATGAAATACGATTGCAAAATGTATAGCTTTCTCTCCTGGATTTTTTTTTCTGGTTGGACCTTCTCCACAGACCTGAACAGCAACAGCTAATCATACTGAAATGTGGGAGAGTTTTTAGTGGTTTTGGGTGCGGGAAAATACCTACGAAAAAGACAACTTCTTGTTGCTCAGATCAGACTTACAAAGTTCTGATCTAACTCAAATTCCCAAGGGTGAAAAACAAGTGCATTGGAAGCCCACAAATATCGATAGTTTTCTTTTTATTTCACTGACCTTTAAAAATTGCTTTGAGATTGAAATACTGTGCTCAATAACTTCAGTGGTTCTTGGATGAGGTCCACATACAAGTGTTTACTACTTCCGGAGCATTTCTTCAAAAAGCGGAGAGCTTCCCTGTGCTTGCTAAATACAAACCCCATTGGCAAAGTGGAATCAGAACTCAGACAACTTTACATTAGATCAAATGTATTTATTGATGAAAGTACTTTGAGCAGCCCTGCTGAATGCCTGCATCACTCTTATCAGAATCTTGAAGATACTTTTCTGCAAGAAAGGGTTTTTTTCCCTGTGCTTGATTCTGCCTAAGGAATTTCTGCCCTCCTCCTCCAGGGGCTCTGTGCAGGTACAACAATCCACATCCACAATCTCTGCTCCTCACAGTCAGGGCTCCTGACTGCGGATTGGAAAGGTATTGTGACATTTTAGAAGGTTTGTGCTACCTTGTGACCTGCTTTTTCTCCTTTAGGAGAGGGAGTGAAAATCTGGATACTTTTCATAGCAGCCAATTATGATGTAAAAAACCTGAGAGACTCAGGACACATTTTCTCCCTTAGGTTTAAGTAAAGTACTGTCTACCCAGAAACAACTGCAGAGGCAAACATTAAAAAACCCCTGTGTGTACCCTTTGGTTAGGTTGGTTCCAACTGCTTTTGCGGCTACTACAGAGACTGTCATTTGTCTGGTTTCAATATCGAAACTTCAGAGAAGTATTAAGGTAGTGAATATGAAAGCAGAAATGTGTCAGCCTCCGCCCTGCACTCACTTGATCCCCACTAGCTGGGACAGCGGTTCATGTGCTTCAAGTGGTTGTGGTTAAAAACGCTTTTATGTCTATCTAAAGTTACCACCAATAACACAGAGCCCTCTACTAGCACTGTCGCAGGGTACGAGTTCTTGGAAGCTGTAATAACAGGATTGTTTCCCTTCCTGCATGTATGATCATTTTAACCTTAATTGTAGCTGTTCATTTATTAAAATAAACAACTCAGGAATATAACAAGTTTGGAATTCCAGCTGTTCAAACAGTCTTTTTATTTTCTTTGTGCACATGGTTTGGTGGGTAATTTATTGTATCCATTTTCTTCTTCTTTTTTTTGGTTGTTTTTTTTTTTTTACTAAGAAATGTGCAGTATCTTTTCCAGATATACTTGAGAACTATGTATGGAACCACCACTGGTTCAGCACAGGGCCATAATGAAAAATGAACTTTGCTCTTTCTTTAATAGCACGTGACCTATGATCCTCATTGATTTCTGATTCTGATAATGATTCACAAATGCTTATTAGTGTCCACTGTGCCTTCTCCCCAAGGGATACTAGTCTTTGTCCTTGAGATATACACCAGACTCCATTTAACAGCCTCCTTTGAGATGGGAAGCTCTGCTTCCTGCCTCAGACAGCTTGCAGGGGATATACAGGTGTAGATTCAAGGCCAATTCTCCCCCATGCTCCTCCAGTGAAGCCAGAGAAGGGCTTCCTCACTTCCTAAAAGAAGAGGCAAGAGGGCAGAGAGGTTCTGGCCTCAAGCTGTCCTCCCACACTCTGTCAGTCCTGAGGAGATGCAGGGAAAGGGAGGCAACTTGCAGCAGCAGAGAGAGCACTGTTGGCTGGCATCCAGGCATGATTCAGAACACAAGTTACAAAAATGCTCTTATGAGCTGCTTATGATTTTAAACATTTCATATACATTATTAAGTCAGACTGGAAGGGCAACAGAATCACTGAATCCAAATGGGGTCTTTAAAAAGGTCTTTCTTTTGTAGTTTTGTATTCTTGTTATCACACCATCTCACACATCAAGCAAAGCTGGTGATTTTCTTGCATTCAGTGATGCAAAACATATAATGAAGCGTAGCCCCACTTGTAGAAAGATAAGAGATAAAAGAAATAAAGAATATTTTGTATCTGTTAGGGAAATGGAATGCACATATATGAATGCCTTGATTTTCATTAGCATTTAAAGCTGGCAGTACATTTGTCTGGTCCTAAAGTGGATATAGATCACTTTTAAACCCCACTTTAGTGCTGGAGTAGTGTAAAATGTCCCTGTAAATCAAACTAAGGAAGGGGTCTTCTGACCATGTATCTTCTGACCACAGACACTGCAAAACTCTAATGTGGTCAAGAAAGGCTGCAGCTTTTCTGCATGGTGACAGGTTTAAATAATCTGGATGAGTGCATGTAAGGTCTGCTTCTGCTTACATGTGTATGCCTGTTGCCTAATTCTGATTTGTAAATACTTCCATATCCTAAAAATGGCAAAGCCTATATAATTCACCTCAAGTCACCCTGGAATTCTGAATCCAATTAGTGATAGGAGCCAATGAGGTCTGCTTCAGAACTTGTTTCCTTTCAAAAACAGAAAGAAAGTCTTTGTTAAGGAGTGGTTGTTCACAGGACTACTGCCTCCTGATTTTCTTTGCATGATGTTCTCCTTCACAGACAAATTGTCAGCACTTCTGAGCGTGATATCCAGCTTCCAGCATACTACAAGATGCTCATAGGGGAAAACATACCATTATTATGAAAGATAGTGTGCAGTCCCACAGGAGACACTTGGCAGAAGGAATAAGGAAATAAAGTCAGTTTGAAACTGTAGCTGAACATTTGCAGACTGTTACAAAGCCTGCAAAACAGGAGAAATCCCAGCATGTTTCCATTATATTGGCTCTCCTATGTCATGAATCCCATGATCTAGGCAGGTTTATTCCACAGTTCACAAAAAGTAATAGTGGGAGAGAATAGATTAAAGCTGAGGAAGAAAAAGCAGCAAAGACAATAGAAGCAGATTTCCTAGCTTTTGATGAGGAATGTCTAATAAGAATTCTAAAAGCTGGCCTGTCTTCAGAAATGTTTGCTTGAAGTTCCAAATCCTGATAATGCTTCATGAAAAGTATTTAAAGCCTTCCATTTAAAGGCAAGTGTTTGTGTGCATGTTCACGTGTGTTGCAGAGTCTGTATTTTAGTTCTTCACCTTGGAACAGAAGTCCTTTTTTCTGCTTATGAAGAACTACTTGTATGGTAGTGATGCTGGAGTTATGAACAATATAAATGCTTTTAACCTAAAAGAACACTAAAATGTCCAGATACCAAGATAGGCAGAGGGCTTGTCTGGAAAAAATCAAGAAAGCTGCTCTGAATAATGACTAACAAAAGATCCCTTTTCCACTTACACAGTAAATAAACTAGGATGAAAATAATTACTGTCCATAGGTATGACAAAAAGAGCTGATTCCTATGACAACCATGAACAGATGTATGAGGAAGCCTTCCCAGGGTTAGCAAAGCACTGCTTGGGGGCATCAGAAAGCTTTGTAGCCTGGAATGATTGCTGATGTTCTACTGAATGCCACACACATTACCAACCACCAGAGAAGTCAGAGATAGAGTGATTTTGTCTGAATTCCTTCTCCTCACTGCTTTGCACACATCAGCACACATCCAGCCCCATGCAGAACTTTCCAAATTGAAATCACACATTGTGCTTCCCCTGAAATGTGCAAGCCATCTGCCACAACTCTGTTTGGGTTTGAGCCATTTCTTTGTGAATAGGTGCTTATCAGTTTCTCTTGTTATTATTTGTACTTTGAGGTAGGTGATGGGGGAGTCCAAGACCACCAACACTCTCTTTGCCTGACCAGATGCATACAGAGTTATTTTCTATAAATAATGGAAGAAGGTTCTGAAAAATGTACTCTTATTTATACTTCTATTGGATTTTTCATTAGTTCTGGCTTATATGTTTATTTTTAATGTGTCAAGAAATGAGAATAGAGAAGTATTGTAAGTATATTATGGCAAAAGTGCTAATAACATCAAAGAAAATAATCTGTTTTACAAAAATGGTGAAGAAAGTGTTTATGATTCACTATAAATGTATGCCAGTGTTTTCAGCAGGTGTTACAAAGTATGTGAAATACTAGTAAGCAGTATTTGTTTCCCCCTGAGGATAGCTGAGATGGTTGTCATTGATATATGGAAAGCAAAAGGACAGTTTGGTCTTGTTTTCTTTTGGTTTGGTTTGGTTTGGTTTGGTTTGGTTTGGTTTGGTTTGGTTTGGTTTGGTTTGGTTTGGTTTGGTTTTGAAGAAAATCCTGCTGAAAAAGTGGCCTTTTGAGCCACATGAACTTAAGACTTAGTTTGCTCTCCCATAAAGAATTCCATAGCCAGTAATTCTAATCCCCAAAGCACTCCCCCTGAACACTGCCTAAGATAAAGTCAAAACATGGTTGTTGTTTGGTTTTGGTTTTTGGGGTTTTGTTTTTTTTTGTTGTTGTTGTTTTGTTGTTTCTTTTTTTACGTATTGTCTCAATGGAGCACAGCTGCTCTGTGGGTTGTGGACAGAGAGGTGATCTGATGCACACTTCCTTTGAGCATGCAAAGGAATATATATGCATCTACAGCATTTTTTCCCCCAAAAAATTATCCTGAACATAGTAAGAAAAATAAATGTTATTCCCTCACAAAATGGAAAAGGTCTCAATAATTCAATAACCCGAAGTATTATTTTGATACAAGTGTGTCTTGCTTCCTATTGAAGGTCACAGTCTAATGTACATGTGTAAAAATAAGATGAAAAATCTGATTTGGGGTTAGAAGGGACCTGTGGAGCAGGACACCTTTAAAATTATTTCAGGTTGCTCATGATCTCGTCTGGTCCAGTTTGAAATACCTCCAAAAAAGGAGAATCCATAACCTCCTTGGGTATGAAATATAATTTCTTCATGTGCTTAATTTTTAAACAGGAATCTCCATGGCCCGCTTAGTATTTCCACAGTGAATTTAAGCTTTCATATCCATTATTAGAAAAATACAATTCAGCTCCTTGTGTGATTAATTTAGATTTTCCTTTTGCAGAAAACTTTAGAGCAAGGGAACACGCCAGGTATACCAGAGTTTATGAACCTTAGCAGCAAGATAGGAAGGTAACAGACACAACCTGTAAGCTTAAGTACCACTGGTCAGAGCAGAAAATACTTTTCCAAAAGTCTCTGGAATTTTTAAAGGAAATTGTTATTTGATTTTCACCAAAAAAAATTTAAAGCATTCAGTCCATTTGGGACAGACTTGCCAGGAATATTTTAGTAAATGAACTTATTTTGTAAAGAAAAAGAAATATTAACAGGAAATTAATTCAGAAGTTTTATCCAGAAACCAGAACCTGAGTTTTAGGTTTGTCCCATGACCATAAGACTCTGTCCAAAGAAATAAAATGTTGTATGCTTGCAACAGACAGCAAAGCAAACAAATGACAAACCAAGGCTCGGTAAGTAATGGGTAGATTCAGGAAGATGGCATCCTTCCTGCAAATACCTTTCAAGCAGAAAAAACAGTGACATGTGCCAGGCTCAATGCTTGTAGCAGTTTTTCATACACCTCTTACATCGGTGCAGTCTGCAGAACATTTTATTTTAGAAATTTACAAAACCAGGTTGGCTGCTGGATAAAAGGATAATCCAGTTTCTCAGCGTTTCTTAGCCTTCATCATTTGCACCACTTCTAACAACAATCCCTAGGAAAATTTCCACTAGATACACAATATTTGTAATGATCTTGTCCCAAATGGAGGCAGTTCCTCTAACAGTGTCCAGAAAATAAGTGAGTTTTACATGATGACCTATCTCAAATGCAGGCTGCTCTGCTGCACCAAACCACTGCTGTTCAATTTCTTGGAAATGTTTGGCAGCACTTAAAATCACTAAGGTCAATTCTTTCAAAATATATGTCTACCCATAAAGCCAGATGCCTTGGGAACATGAATGCAGTTTATGGATGTCTGAGAGACAGAAGGAAAGTGTAACTGATACTTTGTTTCCCCATCCCATTTGAAATGTTTTACTTCTCTAAAGTATGGTATCATTTAAGGAAGAAAGGAAGCACCTTGGTTGAACTCAATGGTCTTAGGGGTCTTTCCCAGCCTTAATGGTTCTATGACCTCTCCATCAAACAGTCCTGTAAATGAGCATAAAGTACTGGAGTTTTAGCTTCTCAGACATCTTAGAAGACTATGTTATTCTTGTTCTCCTTGAACAAGTGTGTTTCTTTCTTGTGAAGACAAGTATGGGAGAGTTTGGGGCTTTATGTCTTATTCCTAAAGATGCATGTAAATTTGCAAAAGAATAATGATATTTAAATAATACCAAACCCTCACTGTTGTATTGAAACCTACAAGAGGAGCAGTAAAAAGCAGATAAAATATCACAGGTGTTTTGCCAGAGGCTGGTGTGCCTCAACTCCATCTTTTTTTCTCTGATCCAAAATGTCCTCCTTAATAATCCAAAAAAAGAAGCAGAGTGACAATCAAAGAGGGAAATCAGCAGGAGAAAAGTAACCTAGATCACATTTACATGCTGACCTTAAATCTGTGAACTACTCTCTTAATAAAGTCCTCATAATTAATATAAGCATTAATATTTCATGAACAGCATTTCTATGAATGTTCATTCTTTATATTGTAAAATTCCCCACAATAACCTCAGTTATTGCTCTGCCCATGTTGTCTTTGATATTTCCCATGGAAAGAGAAAACATTGCTGTGACCAGTCTGGTGCTGCATATATATTATCAGTGAGTATGTGTGTACTCTTTGGCAAGGTTGCTGCAATTAAATTGTATTTATAAGTGCAGAGTGCTGCCCACATTCTCTCACACTCTGTCTTTTACCCAGCAGTGTTTGACACCAGTTGAAGGAACTTCATTACCTAACTCTCTTTGAAACTTAGTTAAAATCAATTCACAAAACTCAAGCGATTCAACTGGGAGGACAGACTCATAGACAACACTTTAACATAAGTCCCATTTCTATGCAAAATTCCCACATTTTGTCAGTTTCTTGGCTTGAAAGAAGGCGGATGAGTTAAGTTCTAGATATGGCCAGCTAAAGGCATGACTTGGCATCACTGTGTAAATAAAAAGTTTTCTTATTTACAGTGGTCTCAAAAGTTATCATGTTGACCCCACAAATGACTTTTCATACTGTCATGACTCTCCTCTTTTAATATCAAATTTCCCTGCCTATGAAATTAGAGCAACATAGAGGAGCAACAGCTCAAGATTGTGACAACCAAGAGCTTATGGACTTCCTTACTGAAATGGTGGGGCTTGTATGAGCAAATTAATTCTTAAGCAAAAATTGCCCTTCCTGTTTAGGAAACATTTAGTGTGAAGTAATATAGTTTTAACAGGAAAAATCTTGAGACTTTTTCATTAATATAATGTTGCCAGAATCTAGAAAAATCTAGTCTGAACCTCTAGACTAGAAAAATCAGTGTCCTCACACCCCCTGAGTTTGGGTGTCCTGCAAAGAACTGCAAAGCTTGGAGTGTGTTAGAAGCCTCGTGCAGCTTCCCCTTTTCCCCAGGGCAAAAAGTTTAGACAGGTCCAGAGAGGCATCAGGTCTCCAAAAGTAAAGATCTTTAAGTTGTACATTTACATGTGGCTTGTTTTAAACCCTTCTGCTACATCCTGTAAAACATACTAGGACTGCTGTTACTTCTTTATTGGCTTGTAAAACTTGATCATCTCTCCCAAATCCACAAGAGCACTGTTTACTAAGCTACTATTTCCTATTTTCCAAAAGATACCAGACACCTATAAGGAAAATTTAGTCTAGGAAAGTTTGTCAGCTCTTTATGAAGTTTTGGTTTGAAAAATGTTGGCAAAGAAATGCTGTTAGCATCAAAATCACTGGTCAGTGCTGAAACAGGCTGTATGTTTGTAATGAGATGATCATTATAATTTGATACCCTGAGAACTGATAGGGTTGTTTCTAATGGATTGGATCCATATATAAAGCATAATGAAGGGTAAGATTCATGCTAGCACAGGCTCACCTAATAATTAATAAGGATTTTTATGAGTGATAAATCCAGGCCAACTAAATTTATATGCCTTCCCTAGGTTTATCTGATGAAGTGCAAGCTTTCAGACTACTAAAATACTCATGTGATGGCTGCCAAATTCACTAGTGCTGGTGGATGCACTGCTGGAAAACAAGAAATTCCCTGGCCAAGGAGGTGAAATGCAGCTGTCCCCTGCCCCCAGGAGGGGCAGTCAACGAACAGAATGGAAAAGGATGTATCAGCTGGACAGCTGACAGGGACCATGGGTTGATTCTGAACAGAAAATATGATCCAAAGGAGACAGGAATTTAAATTAGTTGGTGAGGCAAAGGGCATTGCTATTCCTGCTGTTGGTGATCAGCTGTCCAATGGAAGTAGTTTGGGATTTATCAACCAATTTGCTGACTTGTTGGCATCTAAACTTTCTTCAGGTAACTCCTTTTAGAGCTTCATTGTCAGCCCTTTAAAGAGGATCTTAGCTGCAGTCTGAAGGAAGCTGCAGGAAGCAGAACACAGGCTGAATGTTTTAGCAGCAAAGGGATGTGAAAAGTGTGGGATCCTTTGCCAAATCTTCTTGGCTTTTCTGCACTAAATTTGACTAATTTTTCCTATGTTTTAACCTCTGACATTGTTCTTTAGGTGCTCTGTATAGAATATATTTGAGTTGCTGAAGACTCAAACAGTCACAGCAAAAATCTAATGGCTTATTCATCAGACATGTCAGGTTTTCAAGACACCAGTTATTTCTTAGCAACCAGCACTTTTCTGAGCTGCAGCTGTGCATCTCCTGGGCCTAATGTACCGACACAGCAAACATTCTCACATTCTCAGAAAATGAATGTTTCCATTCTTTTCAATGTGGGTAGAAATGGTGAATAGTCTTCATTAAACTTTTGATTCTCCCAGTTTTCTTTACGGTGTGTCTTTATGGTGAAAGTTCTATTCACCCAAAATAATAATAGTAATTTTTATTCCTTTTAACACTTTTCCTCCCATAATCCTTCAGAGACTGATAAACTAGATGTAATGAGTGACCACAACTGAAATGCAGCCAATTTTGAGGTGAAGCACAGCAGCTATAAAATGGCAAACAATAACGTTTCAAAATAGGTTAGGAGAGGACAGAAGGAGTAATAGTATATGCAAGTGAAAATTCAGGGGTAATATAAGAATACAAAACAGGAATTTGGTCAGTACATACCATATTTAAAACTCACACTAAACAGAAGAATTTCAGGGGAGGGTTAGTAGCTGAATGTTCTTTTGAGTCTACCTTGTTGCCAAGCGCGTTCAGCATGTGATGAAAGCAATTGAAATGTTTGACCAAAATGTGAAACACTGGGGTTTTGTTTCACACCACACCTATTAGTAGGAAATTATAACTATTTTTGCTAGTGAGAGTGATTCTATTGAAAATAAGCAGATACTCAGAAGGAGAAATAAGTGTGGGGAGGATCTATTGAGTTTAAGCCAAGGAGCACTCTGCGTCTGATGGCACTCTTGCTCTGTCACACCTTGTCCACAGAGGGATGTGACACTTATTGACACCAGGGCACACAGTACCTTGATGGCTTTGTATATTAGCCCTTAGGATCCTAAAAGGAAAATGAGGTATCCAACCTCCCACAGTTTAATTTACAGGTATTATTGAAAGAGGCCTTGGAGCTAAGGTGTCTCTCAGTAAATTCTGCCTTGTCTGTATTCTCTAATATCCACTTGGGATTTCCCTGCAGTACCTCTTGAGCAACATAAAGAATTCTCTATTCAGCCTATGAAAACTCCCATTTGCTCAACTGCCTCGTGGACGTGCATTGGTTTCAATTACTTTCAGCAAGGGAATATTGGGCTTTGGACAATGTAGACCCAACTGTGTTATAAAGTTTTCCTGGCAATTTTTCTTTATTCGCTTTTTGCGTTTTTGAGGTAACGCGAAGCAGCCCCTGGTGCAGAGGCCTATGGAGCCAGCCCCTGTACACACATCCAGTTCACAGGCCCTGTTGGCCACTTGGTCTGTTCCAATGAACACAGGAAACATCCCACACTGGTGAAGGAAGCTGGTAATGGCAGCTAAATGCTGACATGAACAGCGAAGTCTTGACTTCATGTTGAGATGAGACACCCCAAGGCTGTACACCCATCTCAGCAAAGGTCTGGTTCAGCAACAGAAGCAGACCTATATCCCAAGCCTTTTTGCCTGAACTGCTCACAGCACTAAGCCCAAATGAAGGCACAGCCCCAGGGGGAGCTGCTACTCAGCAATATCCAGTTCCCACATGCCCCTTTTCGGGGGGGACTCTGGTAAGCATGCTGTTACAGGGACAATATCACCAATTCTTACAGTAAATTTAGAGCTCTCCTTCTGCTGTCTCCTGGGCTGGAATTGTTTCTGAAAGCTGGAGGAAGAGCTCGAGAGCTGGCCAGAGATGAAGGGTGAAAAGGGGAACTCTACTGGTAATGCAGGGTTGAATTTTGACACAACCAGGCTGCAGACAGAAAAGGGAATTTTAGTTTTGTTCCTCTCCCCCATCATTAGGACAACAGAACTGGATTTTTGCATATGTTGCTAGGAAGTCTGGAACTAACTTTCAGTTGGCAATAGAGCTTTATGTCTTTTTAAGTCCCTGAGATTGTTTATCTCTCATGAAGAAAAGATGGCTTAGTTTGTAGCCTGAAATTCAGATGGATAGTCCCTGCTGCTAAACTTAATTTGCTGTTAGTCCAGCTAAAATGTGAAGAAGCAATTCAACATGTATTAGACTTTTCTGATTGTCATTTAAACCTCCAAATCCAAATGTTTCAGGCCAAGTTTAGCAGATGAACATGCACTTCACAGAAAAAGCATGTTGTACAGTCTGAGTTGTAGGTGTGATGGGAAATATGCTGTGTTGGCATCCAGCTAGCACAAAGGCCAGCTTCATTCTCTGCTGCGTTGACATTCTTCAGCTTCTTTTCCACATTTTTTCTGTTTGTTCAGACAACCTGAATCTTGAATTGATGGAAGGATGCCTGCAGCCTCCTGGGTAAATTGGTGCTGTTGGCAGTTCAGCCAAATGCTTTGCTGTAGCTTAAGACTCCACCAGAAATCCAAAGAACTCAAATGTCCGTACACTCCAGCCCAAGCAGACAATGTGTAAATGTTTAGTCTGAGGTATTTTATTATCTAGTTTCTCTTCTATTTGAAAATGAACATTTAACCTGTCCTGGATTTTTAATAATTTTTTCTGCAATGGTTGAAAAATATAATGAAATCAATTTGCTGAACCTGTATCCTCCTAGTCTCAGTGAAATAATAAAACATTTAAAATTCTCTGTGTTGAGGGAGTGAAAAATTATTGCTATGGGCTCTCCTGTGAAATCCATGACTTGTGTAGAAAAAACTTTAAAAATCCTTCAGGCAGAATATTTGCAGAAAGAGATTTTTTTTAACTGTTGAGAACTTTATTCAATATGTACAAGAGAAAACATTCTTCCACGAAATGCTGGAGAGATTTCAATGTATTGGGCAGCTGGGAAACATTATAGATCAAATGAAAATCTTCTGAATTGAATTTTTCATGGTGGTTGGTGATTATTACTTATTACAGTACATCTTAAATTGCCTTTGCTCAGTCCTGATGATTTACCTTACATATTCACTCTTGAGTAGCTGAAAGGTTTGAGCAGTGGAATTAATTCCACTTGGAAAGAAGCTCCCAGACTTCAGCATAAGATATGTCTTTCTGGTCAAATATTTCCTGCCTTTCCTGGCAGGAAGTTTTTCTTACAATGAGATGGCTTGAAAGGAAGATCTCATTGTTATTTCTTGCAGAGATGTGTGGGTGCTATTTTTTAGTTTTACTAGGTGACATAATCATGTCTATCTTAAAACAAACGCTTTCTGAAAACTTAATTTTCACAGACATTTCAGATGAAATCCAGCTGAATCACTGGGCCAGCAGCCACCCCAAATAATTGAGGCCATTAATTTCAGCAGCATGACATCAATGTTCAGTTTGCCCAGGAAGCAGAAGACTCAAGTCACCCAAGTTAGAATGTTGAGTTTCTGTTTAGCTGATTCAATTCACTTTAAGGTAATTTAACTCAAAGCCAGTGTAATTGGAGTTCCCAGACACATACCAGGGATCCAGTAGACAAACCTTCATTTGTCCATCTTTTTCTTCAGTGCATCCTCGTCTTATATGGTTGTGGTGACCAGTAGTACCAAAGCTTATGAGCTTCAGACTTATTTGAATGTATATATTATCAAGAGATGGAGGGAGAGAAGCAAACTCCTCATTTAGTAGATTGCTGTGCTGCAGGTGCTGGTGAAAAGAAAGGATTTTCAGCAGCCTATGTAGTTGTGATGTTCACCAAGTTATTTATTTAGTAGTGACTTTGGGACCAGAGACCTGCAATTTGAATCACTCGTGGTCTTTGTCCTGCTCTTCATCCATGCAAGTTCATTTTGCTGTGAGGTAAGATTTTACAAATACTTCAGCAGCAGTTAAGCCTGTATTTAACAAGTTGGGCAGAACTGTAACAACTTGTAACAACGAAGTCTTAAAACCAGCATGAAATATTTCAAAGCTTCAACCGAAACAGGATTAAGAACATGAGCTTTTCACTTTTATGATTACAAATACGGTTCTTCCTTGTTGCTCAAAACCTTTAACCCTCTAAACCCCACTCCTCTTGTCTGAACAAAGCTATCTCCATTACATAAATTAGCAGAAATGCAGGGATGGCATTAGGACACAGGGTTGTTTTCCAGAGTAGGAAAATTCAGATAGAGTAGGCCAAATTCTGCTGTGTTGGGTGGAAAGAGAAAGTTATTTTACTCTGTTGCCATGTCACATGATGGAGGAGAACCCACGTTTAAAGTGAGTACTAAAGCCTTTCTTGTTACTCTCACTAAGTAAATCCATAGTGCTCGCTTTTACTGTCAGGATGGATTACATCACTTAATTGTACTTATTTAGGTAGTGACCTGAAGGTCTGTTAAAAGCAGTGTGTTCTCCATGTGGCCTTCAAGAAAAGGAAAACTTTTAAAAAGTCTAAAAGTTGTGTTTGTTTGGTTTTTTTCCACCCACACAAACCTGAGCAAATATTGCAAAATTGGTTTTGTGAATTGTCATTCAAAATTTTAACTGCATGTTTAATACAAAGACAATCAAGACAGTTCTCTGCTATGTTCTACCCAACATATGGACAAACTCCCTATAAAGTAAGACTATGTTTTTCCCATCTTTATAATAATTTAATAGCTTAAAAAATTTCATTTTCCCCCTTACCCCTTAGTTGTAATGGTTTTCCTTGTGATCTGAGAGTTAGGATATATGGCTGTACATCTGGTAACCTTTTCTACTTATCTCCAAGATCTTAGTACAAATGATACTAACAGGCAACCAACCAAGGAAATTATGATGCTTGGACTGGGTCTTTGAAAAGGATGTTTTGAGTGATGCGTGGTTATAATTTTCCGGATTGCATTCAGATGTCAAAACTGGCAGTTGCTTCCCCAAGCAGCAGGTGTTCAAGCTGACAGACATGATGGCAATAATAACCAGCATAAAATTTTATGATGAATTCTATATAGCACAAGATCTGTGTTTGACTACATGCAGAGTCATTAGGCAGTGTCAGATTTATTAGATCCCCAGACTGATAAGAACAGAATCTGAATTCAGTCACTTATCTGGGGAAAGTCAGTAAGTGATGAGCATGAATACTCCTTTATTCCTTATAAAAATGACAAAGTCTTTTCCAGTACTATCTCCATATGTTTACCCCATGTCTCTTCCATGTGAGCACCCCTGTAAACATCCCTGAGACTCTTACCTGCCCTAGCTCCTTGGGTTGTCTCACTGCAAACTAAAGTGAAGAAAATTATCAATAGCCTACGAGCTATGCCCCTGAAAAGTTCTGAGGCACAGACTGGGGTACTGGAGGCAAATCTAGAATTTGATGTTTCCTTAACCAGAGCAAGGTGACATCAATGTGTTCAAAACCTTCTGTATTATAGCTCACATAGAAATGTCATGAGATAGTTTAGAAAGAATAAACACAGTATTTCAATACAAAGTTGGCAGAACAACCACAAAAGAACCTTTAATCAAAACAAAAAAAAAAAAGGAAGAGTCTGAATTTGGTGCCTCTGATTTTAGGCTGTAGAAAAGATTTGTAACTTATTCTAAACTGCTGGATGATCCTTCTGACAGACCTGTGCTCCTAGTCTGACACGTACATATTCCCTTAAAATATACATTGTTGAAATTTCGACAACATTAAGCTGAAGAGGTGGGTGATCCAAAGAAAATGTGCTTGCTATCCAAAATGCCTGTTGTTCCTTCACTTCAAATATTGACATTTGTCTGGGTGCTTCTTGTTGTTTTGGTTGTCCACAGACCAACTTAACAGAGACCAACCTGCCAAGAAATAGGACTCGTCTCAGTAGAAAATTTCACAGTCATTACCACTGTTTATGGCCCACTTTCGGTCTCATTATATTTTTTTGTAAATCAATTTAACTTACAAATTGATGACATTTGCTACCTGATGTCTCCATGCCACACTGTTCTGCCCTCACAGTAATGTTAAATACACCATTTTTTTCTACATTTATTTCCACTTAATGTTTAGGCATTCATTACTAGATCAGTGTTGTTCAAAGATCAAGTAATCAAACCCAAGATTACTTAGGCTTTTAAATTGCTGCTATGAGCTTGGTGTCAGACCAGGCCAGTAATTAACCTGTCAGAGATGATTACAGATCTACAGTTAGACAGAAAGTAGTTTTCATTCTAGAAAAATGTTTCTAGAATGGCTGAGACATCTTGGAAGAATTCAAATTCTTGTAAAGACTTGCTAATCTTAAAATGTGACTTCACCTGTCCTTATTGTGCTGTAACTGTTGTTTTATAAGTCTTATAGCTATGGTGTCATTTTAAGAGACAATTTCCTGGCACAGGAGAGTAGAGGTAGCAAGGGAAAAATCTGATTTGATTCCAGAAAAAGAAATTCACAGCAAAGGAGATCAAACACTGGAACAACAGGCCTAAAGAAATATTAAAATTTTCATCCCTGTAAATATTCTAGGTTTGGCTTGATTTTATCTTGAGCAACCTGCTGTAGCTTCAAAGAAAGATCTGCTTTTAGTAGGGACTTGGACTAGATGACCTCCAGAGGTCCTTTCCAACTGAAATAATTCTCAGATTCTCATAAAATTCTGCTCTTTTGTCAATAGTTTATGAAGAAAGTTCTAGCATACTAAGGCTTAAAAATCTCAAATTTTAAAGGATAGCAATAAAATTCTAATGGTAAATTTTCCACTCTGAATAATGCAGTCACAGAAGATATTTCACTGAGTGGTCATAGACTGAATTCATCAGCATTTGTATCAGGGAGGTCCCTACTGTCTTTTCCTGGCTAATTGGTCCAGCTCCATTTTCTTTTTGATTAAAATAAAGCATTAGCCTCCTCCTTCCACTGATTTTTTGCTGTCACTTTGCCAATTAAAATATCATAGATGAGCATTGTAATGAATGGTTCATTCCACCTCCCAGCAGTGGAAGAATCTTTCCTTCTGCATGCTGGTGATGCTTTTCCTTGACTCATTTTAAATCTCCCAGGGCTTCCACTCTTGCATTTGCCCTTCTAGTTACTAAACAACAAAGAGAGCTCAGTCTCATGAAGTTTTCCCTGATACTGACCTCCGTTTTCGTCTCATCTTTTCCTGTTAATTCTATTTTGCATATTAATATACCCATCTCACTCTTTGTGTTTAAGTATTTCTCATTCTTTTAGCAGTTTATATGTTATCACCTTCATTTTCCACTGGGAATTGCTCTTCCCAGCCATTTTTTGCTTCTCTGAAGTCTTGCCATCTTTTTGATCACTGGGCATGTGGAACTAAGCATCGCCTTCAAAGCCCACATGTATGGGAGCCAAGAAGAATTTAGATTATTTTCCCCTTGCTCTGTGATGAGGTACCTCTGCAAAAACAGGACAGAAGCGCATTTAACTTTCCTTTTCTGAATTTATATTACAGTACAGCTGTAGAAATTTATCATCATCCACTGTCCCCATCAGGGCTCCTTCAGGATTACTGTCTCCCTGTGGAATAGCCCCACTGAGTAGGTGAACTCTGGGGTCTCAGAAATGATCCTTTAAGACAGGTTGTTAAAATCAGTGGGTTCATATGTCTGATTGGAAAAACAGAAAAAGAGGATAAATGTGGTGAAATGCTCTAAATGCAATGAAGCCAGCATAATTGTCCTTTCAACATGTTTAAAATATTAATAGAAGCTACCTACATGCCATGCAACTGTATGAAAGCACAGACTATGCAGAGATTTTCATTCAGCTCTTAACTCACATCATGTGTTGTAAAGGTCATCTGATGGACATGGGACCAAATGAGAAATACTTCAAGCATGTGAATGAAGCAAACAAGTAGAGAAAGGGAGAAGAGAATCAAACTTGGGGGGGGGGGGGGGGGGGATGGAGGAGAGAAGGAGGAGGGAGATGACAAGGAAATGGTAATTCCCCAATGTAAATACCCTATATAGCTCTTCCACTCAGAGTCCACGTGATAAACTAAGAGCTATCCAAAGTCTCATTCCCTTTCCTCCTGCTAATCTCCACTCCATCTGACTCCAGCACAGAGGAGGCCAGCTGAGAGTGTGTCTCTGTGTCTGTGCACAAAAGGACCACTTGTACCTGCTTATCTTTTGGGCATGTTCTTCATTCAACACCACCAGGAACATGTTTCTGATTAGCTAGAAAAAGAACATGTTCTATTTCACATTGAACCTCCCTTCAGGGAAAAGCAAACAAATGTGTTTAAATTGCAGGAAGAAAAAGTTCACCAATTCAAAGCAGTCTGATGGGTCTCTAAACTCAAAACAGAAGCATGGGAGGTTTGCCCACCGGTATGAATATGTGAGTCTAAATCACCAGAGAGGGAGGTCAGCTTGCCAGCAGAGCTCTCCCTTCACTGTCAGGAAAAATCAAGGGCCCTCTGTTAACTGGGAATTCATCAGTCTCTGGCAGTCTCTGGCAGTAATCTCCATCCACATCTCTGTTGTCTGCAAGCAGGCATGCAGGCACTCCTGCAAACAGATGAGCATTCAGCCCACGCCCCAAGGGATGTTACCACACAGTCTGACCTGCGAGGCACTGAACACAGTGTCCATCAGTTAGAGCCCCTTCCATGCCTGCTCCTGTTTATCAGGAAACTTGTCTGTAGAACCTATTAGATAAACAGCCTTTGATAAGTGTGGCTAGCACAGGTTCTTCCCGTGGGAACATTTTGCTATATTTCATAAACAAGATAAAGTTTGGATGTTTTGCAAACAGCTTCTCCGGATTGAGTCAGTTCGGGCTTGGCCAATTGGGCCTAGGGGGAGGTCTCGGGCTGACCAATCTGGGGCACTTCTGTAGACTCTATATATATGGAATTCAAAACAATAAAGTTCCTTTTCTCCTCTCTTTCCTTATCTGAGAACTTGGGTCAGTCCTCAGCTAGCCGCTCAACAGCGACAGATAAGCCTCTAAATAATAGCTGTGCTGCAGCAACGAATCAGTCTTGTCTGACAAAAGCTTGGGAAAAGATTGTACTCAGTTCAAAACAGTACTTTTATTTCCAACTTTTTAACAGAGACCAGCTTCTAAATATGATATCTTTTTGCTAGTCTTTCTGGAAGTTAACCTTTCTAACTGTTTTTCTTTGGCATTTGCTATTCCAGCAAGGAATGATCTTAATAATTTTATAGAGAGTTGGTTGGATTTTTCATCTTGCAGTTATTAGAAAAGCAACTCTCATGAATTGGTCAGTGTTTCCAATATATTACAGTGTGCATCTCCAAAGCTGAAGCAATAATGATTTTATTTTTTTATTTGGGTACATCTTAGGAACAACACAAATTTTCAGTTTAGCCTGCCTGTAGGCTCTGTCCTGCCCTGTTTGCACTGGCTTCTCTGCTTGTCCTTTGTGCTTAGTGATAGCAAAATGGCTTCCTCCCAGTGCACAGAAGGTTTGTGGGTTTTTTTGTTCTGCCTGCGATCTGTTCACCAAAAAAACCCTCACAAAATTGAAGGCATGGTGTCATAGAGATGTGCCAGAACTCTGCTGATGCTGTATTTCTCAGTTTGGGAGGAGGGATGGTACCATTAGATACCCTAAATTAACCTGATTTTCAGGAAATACAGATTCTGAAAAGGGATTCCCTTTGAAAGTATATCAAAGTAGGCAATTCCATTCAAACATTTTTTTGGACAGCCATTTTTTTCTCTCTTTCTTTTATCTTTTTTTCTCTCTTTCTTTTATCTGCACCTGTTCAACTTTACCACTTTATCCTAACAACCTTTTTCTTCAGCTTTGTAATTTCTGTACCTAATAGCTAAACATCGAGGGAAAATTTTCTGCTGTTTTAAAAGGATCCTAAAAGATGCTTCTGTCTTTACATCTGGTATCTCTGTGAGGCAGGTGTAGGCATCATAATAATTTCCATCAATTTTATTTTTGAAACTATAATCTGAAAATACTTATTAGATTCTTATTGAGGAGTTACTTTTATTTCCATGAGAATTTTTTTTTTGCAAAAGCAAATTATTTAGAGTTAAAAGTATTATTAAAGCAAGATTTTCACCTAAGTGCATGTTGTTTTATTTTTTACTAATTTTGTCTTTTATATTTACATGGGGTTGTTTTAAAATAAATATTTGAAAGTTGTGCTTTTAGTAACCACAAAGATGTCTGTTTCTAGCGAGAATGTTTAATAATATCTAAGATTAGGTAGACACCTTCATGTTATTTTCAAGGGATAACAAAATTCAAACAAAAGACTTCCAGTTGCCTACAGTGCTTCTCCATGCAGTATCAAGAGACAACATGCAGAGACTATGCTGTCCTAAGAATAGGTAATGTTGCATATTCCATAGCTCTTTTCAAAGAAAAGGTATCTGAGGGGTCAGAGGGAGAGGAAGAAAGAGGCTGAGTGAGGTGATCAGTTTTAAAGTATAGAGATTGTTCAAAATTGACCATAAGGAAGGTACTAGGATACTAATTTACTGAAGTTTAACAACCTCAGCATAACTCTGATACAGCAATCCGTTTTCTCCTCTGCCTCTGAGCTGAAATCCCAATTGCAGCTTTTCTTGGATAAAACTGGTATGATCAGTATTAGGGATTCAATTTCCTTTTATTGACAAAAGAACATGCATAAGTAATGTAAGGGACATAAATGGAAGCAATGTAAGGGTCTTGAAATGACATTCAGCTGGACTCTTTGAAGCTGAGAAATCCTCCCTTGTTCATAATTTGTTAGTGCAGCCATCAGTCTGTATAACCACAGAATGAGAATTTCACAGACAGATATTGAACTTGAAAAGATAGTGATTTTTGTGACATTATCAACTTAGTGCTTGTTACAGCACCTGGCTCTTTGCTGTGTTGAACATCTACCATTACAGTTGCCTCAAACACTTAAACAGAGGTCAGGCCCTAAAATAAAGCAGAAACCCAACCGTGCTGTCCCGGTCAGCCTCTCTTCTGTC
Organism: Entomyzon cyanotis; assembly: GCA_024500445.1. NCBI lineage: Eukaryota > Metazoa > Chordata > Aves > Passeriformes > Meliphagidae > Entomyzon > Entomyzon cyanotis. Next base: position 1,020,972 of record JAKEPQ010000739.1, read on the forward strand.
CTTAGAAATGAGCTTGTTCTTTCTCAAATTATGTTTTCTCACTTCTGCCTGTTGAAGACTTTTCCATTGTGAGCTCAGACAATTATCTTAAAATTGCATCTTTTGCCTGGAAATGAACTGTTATGGACAGTCTGACTGTAGCACAGGGACAAAACTCTCTTTTTCTGGAACAGCAAACATTATCTTCTTTTCTCACCCAATCCCACATATTTTTAGCAAAGTGGTGTGGGGAAATAGAAAGAAAACTATTTATTCAGGCTTTTGCATTGTATTATCAGTATAGGAAGGGACCTGGAAGTTTTAATTCCCTGAAAGGTTTGCCAAAAGTATACTTAAAGAAAACAGTGAAAGAACTAATAAAGTTGTATCATTCTGGAAAGAAAGAGGCTCCGTAATATGGCATCACTGGAGACATTACTATTTGTAGTAATAAAGTCTGGTTTGTATTTGGCTTTTATTCTGAGGTGTTCCACAGGATCTCTGAGTGTTCCACAGTCAGAATCTCTCATCTCCATTTTGCAGGTGGAGAAACTGAGAGACTGTAAACTGCCTGCAAAGGATTGCCCCAAATGCTATCAGCAGAGACAGGATCAGGATTTCAGACCTGGGGGCTCAAACCTTTGCACAGAGCAGGGAGCCAGGCTGGCCCTGCAAGGACACTGACACCATTGTCTGAGAGTGCCAAATGACCTGGCAATTTTTTTGGGGTGCATTTTGGAGAAGCACTCTGCTGTCCCTCCAGTCAGCCACTGTTCTGCTACTGGAGTCAGAGGGGGCAGAGTTCTGGATTATGAACATTTTGGGAACCCCCTACATGAGTGCATGTTATTTGCAGCAGCACCTATTATTAGGGAACCTGTTTATGTTATTCACCATGAGCACATCCCACACGATTACCTCTCTGCAGCTGAAAACTTCTTCTGAGCTCCAATTTGAGATGTAGTAGCTGTTCTGCAGGCTGTTAGGCTCTCCACACTTAGTGATAATACACAAAATCTGTTATACTAGCAATTATGGCTTACTTACAGAGCCATAATCTTCTTGTGTAAATAATCAGTGAAGATTTGGTCTGTTCAGTTTTTGTCCTGCTTCCAAGAGGGCAGATGTTAGCTTCAGAGTGCCTTGGGTTTTTCTCCTGGCTGCAAAGTAGCCAGAGTCTTCACTACTATGGGAAGCCTGGATGCCCAGTGGAGTACCAAGGGAACGTTTCAAAATGCTTAAGAGAGGAAGACTTGTGAAGGCCTTAAACATCACTTACTGACAATGTCCAATACCTCCTTTCTTCACTACTAAGAAGAAGTTGTCCCCAATGTATCCTTTAAAAATAGGGATAACTAAAGCATACAGTGCAAAATGGTTGTTACTATAACAAACTGTTATTGACCGTAATGTGAACAGCTGCAGCCTTCTTTTCTATCTTGAAGGAGGTAATTTTTATTTATTAATTTCTATCCTGACAGTTTGCATTTTGGGGCTTGTTATATATATGGAAAAATGAATGGCTATATCAAACCAAATTGAGTTGAGCTCTACCTGCTCTAGGATCCTACATTCAAAAAGTGACTAGAAACAGATGCCTGGATAAGAGCATCAGAAGTGGGCAACTTCACACTGATACATGTCAGCACAGTCATGTTTTCTAGTTCTCTGCAATTCAGAGACTATTTGAAGCAGAGTTGATACTGTGTTTAAATGCTGTCAGGAAAAAGAGAACATTGGGAGACATTGTGTCTGGGTCTAGTGCAATTACCTTCATTTTTTTAATGCCATATTGATTTTTTTCAATACACACATTTCTTTCTGCAGTTCACATAACTTGGTGAATTACTTCTCAAAATACCTATTCTTGCTAGTTGGCCAGAGTAGAGAATTTTTAGTATAGCATGAAGAATTTGTCTGATCTGATGTCACCTAACTACCTAACTCAGAAGTACTTTCCCTTTTGCCACATCTACCTATTAGTGCTGTTTCCAAAAGGCACCAGAATCAAATTCTGTTTGTTTAATGCTTAAGTCATTATCAAAAAATTCTTGAAAAGAACAAGTCCTAAGAAGACACAAACCCAAATGGGAAACAAACTTCTTCCTTTATTATAAGTTCTTAGCTGTACACTTCAGATTTTTTTCAGGAGGACATTTGAATGTTTTGCCAATTATGTCCTATAATCTGTAATGTTATAGGACTTCTCTTTCTTTTTCTTCGTGAAAAGACTTGCAACTGCTTCTCCAAGTTACTGAACAGCTAATCCACTAAAATTGGGACAGTATGTTAAAGTTGATGATGTGCTATATAAAAGTCTAATGGTAGTGTGTCTCATATCCAAAAAATCTCTTTAGACCAGTAGCATTCCTTGGAGGAAAATCTTCATTCTTCTTACATCTGTAGGAATGGTATATATTACAGGCTTAATGTTGAGAGGGTAGTGGAATTATATTTACTATATAGAAGTTACAACTCTGATTATCAGCATGTTAATGTATTGTGATTTTGGGTAATAAATTGTGCTCATACTCCATCATGGCTAAGTTTCTCCTATGTGCTCCATTGAGCTGGTATGTCAGTATGCACCACTACTTACATAGTTCCAGTAATTAGAATTACACCAATGCTGAAATGAACAAAACTGTCAGTCTTGAATCCTGAAAGTTTAAAGCAGACAAACGTGTGACAAGACATTGGACCAAACACTTGGGATCAGGAATGTGTGAAGGCAAAATAACTTTATGGAATATTTTCCAAAGTCATGAAAGTGTGTATTTTGCAGGACTCAGAAAGCAATTATTGCTGGGAATGATACGAAAGGATCTTCTCTAAGATTCATTTGTCTGCTCTGGAAGATGTTACTTTCCCTGGCACAAGGATCATCCCAGACTGCCTGGCTGTTTGGCTCCATATGGAGAACTTAGAGACTTCCTGCTGCTACATCTCCGGAAGACTAATGCCCTGCTGGCAACTGAAAATGTTAAAAACACAAATGCGATTATTCTTTCAGTTCTCACTTGGATGCTTTGATTTCAAAAATAGTATTTTCATAGCTGCCTTTTTAATATTACTCATTACCTTTATGGCTGCTTTACACATTGTTTTCCTTTTCACTTAAGATGTATTGCTTACACTGGGAGAAATTGTGCAGCCAATGATTTGAGAACAAAGCCAAGTGGCAGGAGTTCTCACACCCAACATCCAGTTTGCCACTGATATTACATATTGCCTTGGGCAAATTCTCTGGTAGCACTGCCTATCAGGTGCCCTGTACATTTGTAAAAGGAGTAGATTTATCCTATGATGGTATTCTCACTGTGACCACTGCCTTATCCGGGCAGTTGTGTTTGCACACCCCAACAGACCCATCCATCTCTGTGTTGTCTGTGGATTTGATCTGAAAATATAGCATGGAAAAGGGGATGAAAAAAGAAAGTGGAATAAGTAGGGAGTAAGGAGAATGCTGGCCTGCTTCTCACCAGCATCATTCTCCCTAGAGGAAATAAAAGAAACATGAGTTTTGCAGACACTAGCCTCTTAGTTTAAATGCCTTCTGTGGTAAGCTTGATTACAGCTGTTGTTGGATACCTGTGCTTAGGCTTCACATAATTTTTTCCAGTGGAATAATTCTCTCAGTATAAAATTAGAAATTTTTGTTATTTTTCTTGGAAGATTTTTTCCAGAGTAAAACTAAAAATTTTCTAATTCCAGTCAAACCAGAAGCCAGATTGGTCTATACAGTCCTGCTGAATTTTTTAAATTGAAGTTGGCTTCAAACATGGAGAATGTGGTGGGGAGCTGGTCAGTGTTTGGCAAGTTCTGCCAAGTGCCTTCAGCTTGAACACAGCAGGTTTTTAACCTGAAGCACAATGTTTTCCATTGTGTATTATGCTGAAGCTCAACTGACTCACAGAAATGAGCAGGTTATTTTACATATATAGAGCTAGTATGGAAGGATTATTAAGACACTTCTATTTTATCTTCAATTAAAAAACTGTATTCTTCCTTCTGGTTGTAAATAGTTCCATAGCAATCAGATCTGTATAGCTGCTACTAAAAGTCACAGAGTAAATTTAAGTTTCTCAGCACAAGGGTGGCTCAAAGATTAGGTTTACAGCTGAATTATTTTCCAAAAGAACCATTCAGCCATTCTCAAGAAGTGTATATTGCAGTCCATGAAGTTTTAATAAAATGAGTGTCCTGTTTAAAAATGGTAAACCTGGTACTTTTAATTGAAGCTAAAGAATAGGTATGAATATCTATAGGTGAGGGGTTTTTTTAATGAGAGTTTCCTTCAGATGATCAGAAAATAGTTTGAGGAAACATTTTCTGTTGTTACGTTATTAATGCAAGCAAAGTATAAAGACTGGTTTAATTAAACATCGATCAGAAGGATGAGCCAGGGAGTCAGGGAATTCTCTGTGATAGCTTTCCTATGGGCTGTTTGCTCAGGTGTAGGGAAGACTGTGCTGATGTTTTAAAACCACAATTTCCTAACTGTTTCAGAAGGAACCAAAAAACCAGTAGTGACATCAGGTCCCTCTGCTCACATTGCTTATTCTCCTGTAGAAACACCTGTATTTAAAATCCACTTGGTGTGTTATCTCCACAGTGAAGCCAGGAGAATTATTATTGGCAGCATTTTCAAGTCTTAGATGTTTAGATTTAAGCATCTAAATATGTGACTTCATTTTTGAAGTACTGAACACACACAGACACACACACATTTTATTGAAGTCAGCTGGAGAAGATAGGTCAGAAGCATTTTTGAAAATCAGACCACTTATTTAATGTCTTAATATGGATTTATGAGCATGACTTCAGACACACTCAAGTAGAGTTGTAGCTCTCACAGTTGCCACTGTATTGTCCCAGCACTGTGTGCTACTTCAGACTAAGTGTTCAGTCCCATTCCAGAATCACACTTCCTTCAATTAGGCTGAATTAAAAGAACATTTTTTTAAATAATTATTTCCAAAAATTAAAAGTAGTAGTACTAGTAGTAGCAGTAGTTATTATTATTATTATTATTATTATTATTATTTTTATTCTAGGAGTCTAGGAGGGAATGGATATTATCCTTCCTCTGCAGTAACTGGAGCATAATTGTAGTAGCCCTACTGCTTACTTGTGAGATTTAAGAAGTCAGACTATTTTATTGACCTTTTTCCCCCTTTTGTTTCTTTTAAATATCACAGTGCTTACTGGATCAGTGGGGCAGCTTGTGGTTATTACTTATAAAGAGCATGGGGAACCCCAGATAGCCCTCACTGTGCCACTACAGCATTGTGGCTACATAGTGCTTCAGGCTTGAAACAAAAATCCAGCCTCACCCAGGGGCATCAAAACTGAGCAATGAGACCCATTTATTAAAATTTTCCTATGAAAGTGGATGACAACAAGGTGCAATTCTTTTGATTAGCACCTGAGCAGTGTTTGTCTGCAGTACAAGTTCATGCAAACCCTGGGAGGTTTAACTCTTTTGATAATTCCAATTGTACATGGAATGGAATCATGCACTTCAAGTTTCACTGAACCAGGTGCATATTCAGCTGTCATGACTGATTCAGCTGAAATCTATTTGTTCTTCCTTTTCTCTCTCCCCTTACCACAGAGAAGCTGCTTAATGCAGAGGGCACCGCAGGTCTGAAGACAGCTAGGCTGGGACTTTTGAAATAGCTCTTCCCTGCTGTCCCAAGACAACTTTGTTTCCTCTGCCTTTTCAGCACTCATGTAATTTATAAAGCATGGACTAAAGTTACGTGGGTGCTGAAAAACTAAGAGCTAACATGCAAACCGTAGAAAGATTTCCAATGGTTGAGTCCACACAGAAAAACATATAAAGTGGCCAGCAACAGTGTTTCTTGGTCAAGAGTCAAGCTCCTCAAAATGGAAAACTGGGAATTTTTTTTTCTTCAGATGCCAGTAACAAAAACTTCAGAGAGCACCAGTGGGAGATTCCAGTTCACTTAAAGAGTAATAGTGTCAGAGCCCAATGTCCTTGGCAAAATATCACAGCAGTGTAAAAAAGGTGCTTTTCACAAGCAGAGGAATTGTCCCTCTCTCACAGATCTTAATAGTCTTGAAAACCAAGGGTGAGGCAGAGAAACCTGTGATATCCTATAAAGGGATCAGGGTACAGGCAGGTACATAATTTTTGGCTGGCCGGCTGGCTAACTAATAATGTAATGACTTCTTGTTTCTAGCTGAATAAATGCCCTATCCTTTAGCTTTTTTTTTTTTTTTTTTTTTTTTTTTTTTTTTTTCATTTTGTTTTGTTTTGTTTTTTGTTTGTTTGTTTTTTGGTCTTCATCAATTCACTCTCCATTCACTGCTTCCTTATAGTTGTGCTGTCTTGCCCACAAGAATGGGGAGATTGTAAGTATGCTATATGCTTAGCTCCTTGCTTAGAAAGCAAGAGATCTTCCAGAAAGTAAGGTGGTACTGTACAGGGAGTATAGACCACAGTGAAGAGATGAAGGGGAAGAAGAGAACTTGACAGAGAGATGCTCAGCACAGGAAACCAATGATGATGCAATCAGACAGAGGAATGGGAACATGCAGCGTATAAAAGTCAAATTACTTTGAATTTTTTTCTCTCATGAAAACAATTAGCCTATCAGTGTAAGGTTACCTCTGGTGCTTTCCATCACATAAACAGGCTGTCTCACAGTCTGGGAATGATGTGGGAATCATCTGAAAAGCAGATCATTTGAAATAATTGTGCCAACCCTGGACTGTGAAGCAATAAGAAAATTTGGATTTGTGAGGAAGGGAAGGTCTTGAGCAAGTCACACTATAAAAAGATACTAAACAATTGCCCAAAAATACATAGGAATTGGAGAATGTGTCAGAAGATGAGATGTAAGACAGGCCATTTGAGGTGAGAAACAAATCAACATGTTTCTAAGACCTGGAAGGATACTATTAGTAAAGTATGTTGCTGTCTTAACCACAGCAGGATTTTCAGTTCCTGGCTGCCTTGATCAATAAGGAACCCACTAAAAAGGAAAGAAAGTTACTCATCAGATGTTTTTGGAAGCAGGATAGAGTTATTCAGTCAAAGGGTCACGTGCAGTACAAAGCCATTTATGACATCTGCAGGACAAGGATTTTCTTGTGACAATTTTCTCATTGATTGCTCTAAATTGAGTGTAACTTGGTAACTTTTAGAGAGTAACACACACATGGATGCAGGCAAGACTGTGGCAGGAGGTCTTGGACTGATCTGGTGTAACTCAGGATTTGGGTTAAGACAGGTTACATGTTTCCATGTTCATTATTAAAAGGTTACTGGGCGCACTTCTGGGCACTAGGTTTGGTACAAACACAGAGAAGAAAATGTTTCCTCTCTGAAAAATGTTAAAGCTTTGGGGTTTGTCAAGTTATAATACAAAACTTGTTTTAACACATTTGTAGTTAGCCAAGCTGAAGCCTGTTTCTCACAGGCTTAGCAGCTGGACTTTTCTAAATGAATCCCGGATAGAGCATAAATGTAAATTTACCCTACTTCACTCCCTTCTTACACAGTGATGTGGCAGAAAGATGCTTCACACCATCATTATAAGCCAGGCATATAAAACTATCTGCCTATCCATGTACACAGAACAGCATGCTCTGATTCCTCCCCTCGTCTAACCTTCCCTGAATCCCCAGCAGCACCCTTCTCCATTATCTTTTTTTTCTCTATCATTTTCTAACAAATATTTTCCAAATTCTGGTCTTCAGCCATATAGTATTGATTTGGATCCTGAATGCAGATATGTGTGAATTGAACTAATTTTTCTTACACATGTGAAGAAAATTAAAAACCTTTAAATTAGACCAGGTGTAGCAATAGACCAAGTGAGCCTGTATTGCTTTACCCAACCACCTCATCTAGATTATACCAATGGATTCATTCTCATATGCATTTAGCTTTCCAATGAACATCTATTTACCTGGACTGCTCTTATCCATAGGCTTTAACTCATACGGTGCTTGGTTCTTTTCAGAAATAATTATTCTGAAGTTTCTTTAGTTTCCATAATAGCAGTGACCAAAAATCTCAGAAATTGCTAAGGGCACCAATTCCCATCCTTTATCTCTGTTCTGATGTCATCATGTGAGATGGTAGAGAGGAAAGAATTTTCTCTATCCTGTAATGCAGCCTAGTGTGTTAGGGTTGAGGTGAGATGTATTTAGGCCCCTTTTAATACTGGAGTACCATCTGCTCTTGGGAATAATTTAGTGAAGGGATTTGCTTGATTTGTTTCCATAAAATGGAGTGCTTCAAAACCAAAATTTTTGGAGGTGAACAGTGACAATGATTTTCAGCTCAGACATTGCAGAAGATTGCATGCAGAAGTCAGATATGTGGCAAAGGGACACTGTGCACACCAGCCAAAAATACCTTTACTTGTCAAAAGAAAAGAGGCCTCACTCCTTCCATGTGTGCTTTTTCAGTAAAACAATTTGTATTGCTAATGCTAATGAAAATGTGAATGCTAATGCTAATGAAAATGTGAAGCTACTGCCTGTAAAGTGTCAAACTTATTGCCTGTCTAAGAGTACACCAGAAAATCCACGTTTCAGGCTGCACATGAATTAGTTGCTGAATTTGCTGACAGTATTTTGTCAGCTGGGAATCCTGTAGGTACAGAGTTACATCCTAGCTCCACTGAAGTAGGAATTTGTCCTCATTTACAGATGATCAGGCCTAGTAGGTAAACTACACTTGAGTTACACCACACTCCAGTAAGGCCAGTGAGGTTGCATCAGGGCAGCTGAGAAATGAATGTTCATTTATCATTCCAACACGGGCTGTCTCCAGTCATTGTTTTCATCTGCTGCTGCCTCTGAGCCACCAGATCTTTCTGCCTGGGAATGTTTGAATCCTTTGTTTTCCTCACCACTTAAACTGTATCCAATGGGCAACATATTTTCCCTCAGATCTTTAATATTGATTAGGTAACTGAATTTAAATTTTAAAACGATGAAAGTTTGGAAACATCTGCAGACATTGAATAAAGTCTGTTTTCTCTTCCACAGTCTGCGAACAGCTGGAATCCTCTGCCTGAAAAGCCTTCTTTGTTTCCCAGGTTTCCATTACACATTTTTGTACCACACATGCAAGCTATCCAGGCCTATGAAGGAGGGGCAATTCTTATTTTTGTGAAAGATGTTTGCCATTTTCCATTCTGCACTCTTCAGACCTCTCCTTGTCCAATAGATGTTGTTAAAAACGTCCTATTTTTCCCTCTACTGCTATATTTTTAGTGCAGATACCGAGCCAAAGTTTGATTTTGCACCAAATTTAATCCATCACACACAATTAACATCAGCAAGTTTTCTCTAGATTTGTATTGAGGCATGACACAAACTTGTTAATCTCTTCCTCAGAAGCTGTAGAACAAGTAGGGCATGTATTAAGCATGCTACCCACTAAAAATACCAGCAACGTTGGTAAAGGGCTGTATGTTCCTTTCTTTCCCCCTCGCATTTGCACACATTAAGTATGTTAGGTGAAGATTTATATATCTTACTCTGCAGTCTTTTATTGAGTATAATTCTTGCCTTGATATATGACTTCACTGATGTTCTTCTAATTTGCCTTTATTAAGCCTATCAAAAACTGGTTTTAATAGCCTGCTGGCCATGTTCTTTGCATATGAAATTTTTTGTAATTAAAAATTACATAGATGACATTTGGCTTGAGTATTCATTGGTAGTCAGAATTCATTCAGAATTCAGGTATTCATTCAGAAATCCTTGGAATAATAACAAAGTCTGATCAATGTCTATCTTATTTTGTCTAAGCTGACAGAATTCTTTTCAACATGTGTTACTTGGTTAAGGAATCATAGAATACACATAGAAATGTCTATGAAACTGAGTGATCCCCACTTGCTGGAGTTATATGGTGATATTTTCAAGCCTGGTACTGAAATCAAAAGATTGAATTGCAATGTGTAGACATTCTTTATCCTTGCAATTGGACAATCATTGAAATTAAAAGGGACTGTAGAAGGTTGCTTAGTCTACCCTTTACCATGGGCAGGATGAAGTACACTGTACTGCACTGTGCTATTCTTCTAGCTGTGGCTGATGGAAAAAGAAATCCAGCTTGATACTAAATGTGTGCCATGGAAACTCTGCTGCTTTCCCATGCCATGTATTCCAGGCTGAAATGACTTGATGCTTTGAAATGTTTTCTGGTGTCTTTTCTGAATCTCCATATTTTTTTCTACAGTGCACTGGAGAACATGTGGAGAGCAACATGGACATCTCTTTGCAACAACATCTTGCTTTTTGGAGACTGTGCCTTCAAAACATTTTTGGAGACACAGAGTGAGTTTGTAATAATTAAGGCATTTTGACTGAAATGCAGACAAACCTGAATTCAAAGAACTGCCTTTTAGTGATTGTCTCCGATTGTACTTGAAAAGACCTGGAACAAATATAAGTAGAGATTTGTCTATGCCATTCTTTTAGTCAGTCCTCTGCAAAATCTGGAAAAGTCACCAATTCCAGATTGACTAGAAGGAGGTTTTATTAAGAAAAGAAAATCACATGGACAGCAATGTGCAAAACTTGTACTGGAAACTGCTTTAGCATCATGCACTTGATTGCCAGAAAGTGAGCTCAGAAGCAGTCCTACAACTAGGAATATTGGTGAATAAGGTATGTCAAAATTTTTTAATGGTACCACCAAAAGCATAATGAGAGTAATACATTCAGAGCAAACTAGATAAAAGATGTGGTTTTTTTAGATTTTAAATCTATTTCCACTGAGGGACCAGGTAAAGGAGAGGGTATGGAGATTTTTTTTTGCCAGTGTTGAACTAATTTTTGCAAAAACATGTTTCCAATAAATCCTCACCTTTCAATCTGTGTACACAATCCATCATTGGAATTAACTGCTCACAGAATACATTCAGGCACAGATTTAAAAAGCAAAGCTGCTTCATTATTATTAAGTGGATTTTTCATATTAACATCACTTTGTCCTGCCCTTTCAAGCATATGAGACCCCTCATTTTAAAATGACCTTTTCAAAAAGACTCCTGTGTAAGCTATTCACATAAATTTAATTTCCTAAAATTTCCTCCTGTTATTTCTAGGCATTGTGTCCTCTCTACCTCTCTACATTGACAATATTATTCTTGGTAATAAACAGAAATGGACATTTCTGGATTTTATTTTATTCCTGTTAAGACAAGAAGAACACAGAAGCTCCAATAAATTATAACTCTGAATAATACTAGTTATAAAGGAATGGCAAAGCTTCTTGGCCATGCATTTGCAAGCCAGAGCCAGAGAACCAGAGACTAATGTCTAGTAAAAGATGTCAGATTCAATTCTTGCTGCCAATGTCTGGTGAAAAAAATCTGCTCAGTGCATGATTTACCTCATATGACCCAGTTGGCCCACAGGAAAATGTTGCCTAATCATCATAAAGATCATGCAGGTAAATCATAAGAAAGGCACTCCCATACATCTCATTTCTTGCATACTGCTGTTTCCTGGATTTTAACACTGGGCATTCATCCATAACAGTATTGTCAGGGGCTTATAGGAATCTCAGTCTGCTGAAAATTGTGAAATATTTGGGATTTGAATCATCGCTGGCAGTGGGTGCTCACCCAGTGGATTCAAGAGAGCTTCTGCACTTCTTCACTGACACTCTATCTCTTTGACCTCATTTTCATAAGGGAGGGAAATCACAAAGTCCTCGTGTTTCTGTGAAAAGAGTAAACCTCCTTTCCATTTGGCCTCACCCAATGACATCAAAGCCATATATTGAATTGTACGATGGTATTTTAAGGGACAGAACACATGATATCTGTCAAATACATGAGGCAGAGCTAGCCAGGTTTCAGCTCTTGTTCCATAAATTTGGGAGATGGTGTCCAGGATTTTGGTGCCCTGTTGGAAGTGTTATTGCTCAGCCCAAGAGCATGGATAGGTACTCACCTGTACTAACTGTGATGGAATGGCATGAGAGCAAAAATAGCTAAGGTGTTTATCCAATAAGTGTCAAACTGGCAGTAATAGGAGCTCATATCCTAGACTGTGACACCAGCCATAAAGTGACATTTCTGAGTGTATTCCTTAGCTAGCCCAATAAATTAGAGATGGTACTTAAAAAATGTTGTTTCTCTCAGGCCATGTAGAAGTTATTCCCTCTACAGTAAACTCAGCATGCACCAACTTTTACAGCCCCACAAAGGCAGGCTCCCCCAAAAAAGTCTGAAAACAAACTAAATCCCATCTTTACTGCCTACTCCTGAATGGATGTTCATCAGACACTCCACTACCTTGACAGCTTTGTCCTAGTAAGGTCAATGAAATCACTATTTTTAAAAATTACATACCAGCACATCTGCTTTGTCCTCCTTTACAAAAGAAGGAAGAAAAAGTGCAAAGAAAAAATTCTGGTCAAGGACAAAACAAACAGGTTGAAATTTATGTCACTTACCATAGAAATCTCAAATAATGTGAATACCACCTACATTCCCTGAACAGCATTTCATTAACATGACAAGACAGCTCTACAAAGCCAAGAGATAAAATCAAAGAAAAGATTGCCCGAAATGAAGCAGTACTAAAGCTTTACCAATTAACACTGACTGGCAAAATGTTAATCAAGACCAAGTTGCTCAGTGCTTGCACTGGTCAGCAGATTATTTCTCTCTGATGCTGAAAACATGCTCTGCTTTGGTATTATCAGTGTCTGTGGTCATCAGGGAGACAAGTCCATATTAGGGCTGCCCAGGATGTTTAGTCCAGCTGGTTGGAGACATGCCATTTAAAACAAATCAACAAACAAACAAACAAACAAACAAACAAAACCCACATTGTTTTCAGTGCTGCTTGCAGTGTTCATGCCTGACAAGATTTCTGACTGACTATGCAACTCCCAGACAGAAAAGACACAATTTTCAGTATATAAAATCTGATGAATAAGCTGTCCCCTGGGGTTTGGCAGGACTTACTAACTGCCTGAGATCTGCTGTAACTTTCTCCACTTGGCTTAAACTCTCTGATATGGGATGCCTGAAAGTTACACAACTAAAAGCCATCTTTAACCACTCAAAAAATCAGACTTGTTTTAGAGACTTTGAAAACTACAGTTCTTCCAGAAGGACCATATGGGAACACTTGCTGTGAAAATCAGGCCATTGTCATAAATGAGTGCTTTAGGCACACAAGTCTGGAATAAAAAGGCCAATAAACTGAACAGTGTCATTGGTGAATGACCCACCAGTGGCATTCAGTCAAAAGCTTGGAGATAGCAGTTTGGATTTCATTCATTAAGATTTGAATGCAACTAATTTTCTCAGCTGCTATTTAAGGAATGTTATAGAGCAACAGTGAGAACTTGGGGTTTGTTTCAGTTTGAGTGAGTTCTGTGCTTTGAGTGCATATTTTATGAAGCATGTGTTTGGCTAATAGCTGCAATTTCATCTCAGCAGCCTCTTTGATGATGTGCATTTTTTTAAACATATGCCTGTGCTGATGGAGTGACATGTTCCAGGGTTAAGTGGGTCCTCCAAGACACAGCTCTGACTGCCTGCTGCTGGGGTCACCAAACTACTTCAGTGGGTTTATTTTAGCTCCCTGAAAGACACCCCTTCTGATGGCTTTAGCTCTTAGCAACAATCTTCTGCTTCCTAAAGACATTTTATGACTTCACCATGAATGCAGAGTACAGTGTTCTAGCAATTCAATCCTGAGTAGTTTTCATTTTTTCAGAGGCATTGTAATTAAAGATATCCATGGGTTATATGCTGGTTCATCTGCCAAAATCACATACACAGCAGCAAGTGAATATCATTAATTAATTTTTTACAAGCCAGAGTGATCTCCTAGTTTGCAGCCATCTTATGAAGAAATGCACATATCTCCATTCAGCACTTAATAAAGTTTGTAAGAGAAGAGCAGCTTGAGTAGTCCAGCTGCCTACTCAAAGTCTCCATGGACTGCTGTTCAACTCACAGTTTATCAGTGCCATATTCTTAGGTTTTTCACTTTGTCATTTGATCTCACTGTGTTTCAGATCCCTCTGTGTCTAATGAGAGCACTACAGCCTCTCTTATTCTACAGTTGTTTTAAAGTGTAACTTTTCAAGGACTAGTAATATGGTAGGCAGTATGATAATTTTACTTCTGTTTATATGCTTGATTATCTCCTACTTTTAAGCAAATTTGCTCCTAAGGAGTCGAAATTCTCATTGAGAATCAGCACTTGTCTCTCTTCAAGGCTACAAGGAAACCTTACATTTGCCCTCTAGGTATTTGTCTACTCTTCTTCAACCCTTCCAGGTGTGCTGTGTGAGAATAAGAAAAGAGCAGATCCATGTAAGTCTGAGGGCCTTGTCATTGTCCCCTTTGTCACAGTGTACAAGTACTTCATGGGCCCTAGGCTAGCTCCACTTCCTTCACTGATGTGTGAGTCCTCTGCTCACAGGCAACAATCCCTACCTTTCCTAAGGTGGTTTCTGGCAGTAGATGTAGAGGAGCACTACGAAACAGTTTCCCTGTTTTCCAAAAGAAACAAAGAGAAGAGTACAAATGAAGTGCATAATGTCCTTTTTTAGCTCTGAAGTGAGATTTAAATAGAGTTTAGATGCCAAGTCCAGGTGTGGAATCTGACTCTGTTAAGCACTCACGTCCTCTAGCTTTGCCAAGAAAGAATCTCCCATGCACTAAACCCATGTTTCTGCATATGCTCAGAACAGCTTCTGATTTGGCAAGACTCATCTACTCCAAGATCTGCTGTTCAGGAGTTTAATCTGATGTCTCTGGTGATTCCTATCCCAGCCTTCTACTACAGTTTGAGAAAAATTTGTAAAGTGGCATTGGTAGGATTTATGTATTGCAGATCAAGCCAATTTGTAGTGTTAATAATGCTATGGTAGGAACATTAGGAGATCTCCAGAATTTCCTCCTAAACACCTAATCTAGTTGATATGAAATTCTTGAAAAAAATACATATTTCTTCTGCTCGTACTTGATGTTCAGATGTAATTTTGGCTAAAGCAAAGCATCTGAATATACTGGGGGTGTTTCCATTATCTTCTTAATAGACAGTCATTATTTCCTGTGGGGCAAAAATGCTGCAGAATAATTTGTCCTTATGTAAGTCAACAAGTATTTACTGAAGCAGGAAGCACCCATCTGCAAAAGAGAAGGCATAGGGAGAACATAGTTGGAAGAGAAGGAGCATACAGCTATAGAAATAGCAGGTTCTTCAACCTAGGATGCATGGAGCTTTGTTTCGGGAGATGAACATGAGGGGTCAGAAAATAAATGGAGGCATTATACTCCCATTTCTTACCAGAAGCAATAAATAAATAAATAAATAAATGATATATTACATTCAGTTTACCCTATATTTGTTAAGAATGGTGATTAATAAACTAAATCTATAGATTAAAGACTCTGGCAGTTTGAAATACACTCCATTAATTTAGAGAACGAGTGGAAAATATTCTTCGTCTCAGCACCTGCTGTTGAATTCCCTTGCTTTTCTGTGGTTTTACTATTACATTTTCCAATCTAAAAAAAAAAAAAAAGTGAAGCAGGCTAGACAGAAGATATTGTCAAATGCCCAAGGCAAATAAACTGAAAAAATATTAAGAAAATTATATGTAACTTTCTGTAATAGCAAAGGGAATATTAAGTGAATAATATTAAATGAAGAGACAATTCTGAACAGAAAAGTAAAAGTGGAATGGTGTCCCTTTTAAACAAATAGCTAAAATGTCCACTGAATCCTAAGGGGTGAAATCTTTCTGTATTGCTTCAACACAGAATTTGGAATATGAATCAATCTTAATTTATGCAGTAGATTAATTACACATTTTTAATGTGAATCAGATCTCTCAGGTTCTGTACTTATAAATGTCACCTTTACTGGCCCCATATGAGAGCTCAGTGCCAAGACCACCCAGTGACATGGCTTTACTTTGAAGGATGCAGGAAACTGTAGAGTCTTAAATTCTCGTGCAAATGCTGATTCTCAAATTCCTAACTTAAAGAATAGGAAGATGGAAACTCACAGCCCCTTACAATAAAAACACCCTTTGCACCTAGAAGAGGAAAACTCACTTGAAGGAAAGTTCCCTTCTGGGTTTCCCTGTGTTTCTCTAGGATGACCCAAAAAGTGAAAAAAAGACCTTTTGTCTTAAAGGTAATTATCACAAATCCAGCTCAGGGCAATGAGAAGCTGTATCATTAAATCCCTTATGCTGTTTAGGAAGGGAAAGACCTAAAATGGGAAAGAAGGCCAGTACCATGTTAAACTACTTAAGAGGTCAAATAAAATCTGACTGCAGCCAGCAATGTTTGGATTTTTCCTTTGGCTCAGAGAACAAGCTGTACATCATCCAGTAAATGTGTACTCTACAAGGGGTCAGAGGAAAAAAACATCTGCCCATACTGGGCAGCTGCTTCAGTCCCCAGCTTTTTGCCAAGTTCCTAAAAGTGCCCAGCAGCATCTAGTCTGATGCATCAGGTCTCCTGCTTCTTCCCAGGACAGTGGGTTCATGTCCACCCTAGACCATTGTGCATTAAATGTGACATGTAATATACAGAGAGAAGGGGAAAAGCATTCATGGACCATTTGTTTGTCCTTCTTCTGACAAGGCTGCAGCTCTTACCTTAAGTTTTTTATCCCAACACGAAGGGGATTCCACATGGTGGAAACCTTGAGATGGAGAGAGAACTCACTCCTTTGCTGGTTTGCCTCCAGTATGCCTTAAGTACACATACTTAAAAATTAGGTATGTTCCAGCCTTACCCTGATGACAATTTGTCTACTTGCAAGAAAGGAGATAAAATTCTCAGCTCGATAGAGAACATAAAATCAGCTTTTTCAGTAGAAAAGCCAGCAAAGCAGGAGATGGTGAAACCTCCCAGGAGAGCATGGCAGCACAGGAAAAGTACATGGCAAAGGGAGGGGGAGTTGCATTAACACTTCCTGACCCATGTTTTTCCTGTGAATGTATATTAAAATATGTACATAGATTTGTGTCTGTGTCTTTGTCAGTCTACAAAGCCACACAATTTAAAGCATTTGTCAGTAACAACAGGGATGGACTTTCAACAAAATCAGCTGTTCTGAGATGCACTGGAAAGAAGAATCAGGTCATAACTGTGGGGGAAACCTTTTCCACTTTCATGTACCTGTAGTTCTACTGCATCTGGAGCTGATTTCTGGCAGGGTAAAGGAAAGAAATGTAAGAAGACCTCCATGGTGTAATGAGCATGCTGAAATGTACAGCCACCTGTACTCATGACATATTTAGTGTTTCAGTATGGTTTAGTGTTTCTGGGATAGCAGTAATCTGCAAAAGGGATGGAAATAATTTCTCTTCTTTTTTTTTTTTTTTTTTTTTCTCCTGTTGAATGTGCTATTTACCAACCTCACTTTATTAAAGAAAATTAGATTGGAGCTAGCCTAGGTGTTTGGCTAATAGACTGGCTTGCTGCCTTCACCTTGAACTTTTTTCTTTCCTCTAGGCATACAAAAACTCAGCATTCTGCTTAAAAATGAAGAAGTCGTGACACCTAGTGGTGATTTAAACACCAATAACTTCTATTTCCCTCAGGATTCACACGTGTTTTCCACAGGCAGCTGTTCTTGGTCATTCTGCAATGGGAGAGAGATGGGCATTACCCTACGGCTCTGGACATCCAGGCAGCTCCTCGTTGCTTTTACAGTCCCCTGCAATGTGTGTGTGTCTTGTTGCATCAAACTCCTGTGTTTCTCCACAGATGGTGGCATTGTCAAGGCCCCTGTGCAGCCCCAGGTCATGCTCCTTATTGAACATGACATTTTGAATAGCCATCTATACTGAGATCAGTTCAAGTACCTTACTTTGGAGACAAAGGCAGAATGGCAAAACCCTGCCATAAGACCAGCTGGGAATTTCAGAAATAATTTTCTTGTCAAGCACTTATTCATCACGGCTGTTTTCAGATGGTGACTCAAAAATGTATTGTAGGGCACGCTGCAAATTCCTGGCAGGCTCTTTAAACTGACTCAGTTACTGGCAAATTCTTTTGCTTTTGAAGACTACTCAGGGTCTGCCTTGGTGAGCAGCAGTCAAAAAGTACATACTGGCTGTGATACCATGACAAGAAGTCACACCGAAAAGCAGTAAACCAGTCTAGACATGTGCAAAAAAATTATAAGTTCTTTCCAAACAGGGGCTAGCCTTGGAGATTTTAAAAAATTTATTTTTTTTTTTTTTAGGGAAACAGAACAATGTACAGTTGTGCTTGCGGTAACTAGGCTGCAATCACCAAGTGGTGAGATTTCTTGGCTTGTTGAGCCAACTGGCTAGGGAGTGCCCATTTTTTTGTCACAAGAATGAGCTTCAGTGCAAAAAATTCCAAGTGAAAACATCTCTGTAGGTTGTTTGGGAATCTGGGTGCATGCTTCTTTGCGTCTGTAAGGGCTGTTAGCAGTGCAGCCTCACAGCTTCATGTCCATATTTGTGCATGCTATATCAAGCATACTTTCCATCGCCTTCAACGAGACAAGCTCCTTCCTCCTCCTCTGTCTTGCAGAAGACATGCATGACAAAATTGCATGTTGTAACCAAGAAATGGAAACTAAATTTGTTGAATATATGAGACTTGCTTCATCTAAAGGTTTATTTTACCACACACATTAGTACCTGTAACTTCCCCAGCTTGCTGTCTTGGGTATAATTAACACTTATACCACCAGAGTGTCTGGATACAGGGCAAGTGAATATAAAAACATCAGTTCTGTCCAAAATGTCCAGTTTCTATCCCTTGAATCATCAGCATGTGATCTCTTCTGTGCCAACATTAATAACCATTGCTCATGGCTTTCAAACAACTCAAACTATTTAAAAATTAATTCTGTTTACAGTGCCTTCTAGAAGTATTTTGTAGAAGTGAGTAACTCAAACTGACTAGTGGCTACCCACAAAATATGACTATGCAGTAACAAAATCATTTAGAACTTAGTTGGCAAGGAATGGACATATTGTTGAAGCAAATATCAAGTGGAGATCAGATCCAGCAACTGTGAGTCCTGGGTTCTTTTTTCACTGTACCATACATTTCCCATGCTGCTCTAACAAAGGCAGTCCTAGGCTTTGTCATCCCAAATCCCACTGTTTGCTTTTTTGCACAGTGCTGTAAGCTGTGGGGGTGACCTTCAGCTGTTGCTCCTAGAAACACTTTTAGTCATGAGTTGGAGGCCATAGATTATATTTTGACTTTGTTTTTCCCTCTATAAGAAGCAGATGGCTGCCAACTGGTTCATGACAAGCTTGTTTGAAGTCCCTGGTATGGGCCAAGGGCTAGAATTACTTCAGTATTGATGGAAGAGGAACAACACATAATAGAAAGGTGACAAAAAAGCCAGCAGCTCCATAACCTGAAACAGGCAATGCAGTCATGGACAGAACCAGGGCAGGCAGAATTTTTGAAGTGCCAGATAGAAAGTGTGACTTTGGTCTGTAGGTCCAGCAATGATGATGTGTTTGATCATTCTCATGCCAGGCAGAACAGTCTGCTGCAGTCTTTGTTACATGGATACATACACCAGAAACTCTTTTAACTCTTGCTCTTGTGTTTTCATGATTCTCCTACTGACAGATAGGACACAAGGACTGGAAGGTATAAAGTAGCTGCCAGAGACACATTGAAGAGCAAATTTCCAGGTGATATGCTCTTCCATAGGAGTTTGAATGCCCACCTAGGATGAGATTTTTAAGTTAGTATCTGTATTGAATGCAGATGTGATGTGAACAGTGAATCCTCAGTGTATCACACTCACTTGCATGGCTAAGCCTGCAATTGCAGAATCACACAATGGTTAGGGTGAGAAGAAACCTCTAGAGATTGTTTAGTCTAAGCCCCTTGATCAAAGCAGGCTCAGCTAAAATAGGTTGATCAGGACCATATTCAACTGGGTTTGAATATCTTCAAGTACAGAGACTCACAACCTCTCTGGGCAACCTGTGACAATGCTGAATCATCCTTCAATTTTTTTAGAAAATATGGTTTCTGATTTTTAAATGAAATTTCTTGTATTTCAGTTTGTGCTCATTGCCTCTTGTCCTTCCATTGGATACCACTGAGAAGAGTCTGGTTCTATTTTCTTTACATCCACTGTATTGGGTTACTAACACTGTATCCATGTTACTAAGAATTCCCTCTAATCCTCCTTTTACCAAGGCCAAACAATCCCAGTCCTCAGCCTCTCCTACTCTGTCAGATGCTCTGTCAGATGCTCTGTCAAATGATACATTTGTCATTTTTGTCATGAGTCCCTGGGCTGGCTGAAGTATGCTCACGTCCCTCTTGTAGTGAGGAGCCCAGCTCTGGCCCAGCACTGCAGATGTGGCCTCACAAGTCTGAGAGGAGGGGAAGAATCACCTTCCTTTACCTACTGGCCATGCTCTTCCTTTATGCAGCCACAGAAGGTGTTGGCTGCCTTTGCTGCAAAAGCACATCACTAGTTCATGTTCGACTTCTTGTCTGCCAGGACATCCATCTGCGCTCTAGTTGCATTTTAATGGATAGCTGCAGCTGTAGCTTTCTGTACCTTCTTTGATTTAATGGCATGAGTTTCTCTTTAATACATAGATAAACATACCTGACCTTTTGAATATCATGGACTGTTTCTGCATCAGTGTTATTTAATTATTCAGAAGAACTGGGAGCTCTAAAAAGGCCTCCAGGCTGTTGACCAGTTCAGCAGACTGGAGTCATACTTAACTGCCTAGAGCTGACAGAACCAGCAACACATTACTGTGATTTCTGGTGATCCAGGGTAATATCAAACCTCTTACTCTGCCGTAAGCTTTACTGGCATCTTAACAACTGCAGAACAGATTGAATTGAGGGAGGAGCTGCTCTTCCTAGCAATCTTGTCATTGTCCTCATGGATGAAAAAGTTATGTGTTCTCTACATACGTATTTGGGGCACATCTCAGGTCCACATTTCTTTGCCCTACAGCAGGAGGGAAAATTCATCCTTTCCCTAGTGATTGAGTGAAATTCTTCTACAGAAAACACAGCTGCATTCTCCAAAAAGCAGCAAAACTGAACACAGTGCATTAACACTCCAAACCCAGGAAATACCCCTAACCAACATTCTATGTCATTGCATAACTTAGATTTCAGTTGAGAATTTGGGTGTTGTTTTAGGTAACAAAATACAGCATGTGTTCGCCGTTAATCTTATTAAACATTTGTTTGGCCAGAAACTGTCTCTGATCAACTCACTTATGTAAACAGGTCTGTTCTTCAGACCAAAGTGGTAAGATGTTATTCCAAGGACTTGCATTGCAGGGAATGTCTCCTTAATTCTAATGAGATTCATTTAATGACAGCCTCAGTATTGGTGTCTGTACTCCACAGACTTTTATGTTCAGTTTAAATTTCAAACTTTAGTAAAAAATCTTGCCCCAAAGGAGAAAAGCACTACCTCTAAAAAAATCTATCTTGTCCCAACTCTATTTGCAGTTTCAATATCAAATGCTTTTGCATCTGTTTCTTCTTCCATTGCCAAATGGCAGATGCATTCATTGCAGCAGGACACCCTGGAGAGGCTTCCATTCATCATGTAAATTTTTTTTTACAGGTATAGGACCATATAAAAAGTTGAAGAAAAAGTGAGGAAAATAAGCTTGGTTTATATAAGGAAAATAAATGGTATGTTTCAATTTTGTAAGCTAGTTCCAGGCACAACTGATGTATTTCATTTATGTTCGAAAAGGTAGGCACATAAACTATCAACATTTTTAATTGCAGAATATTGGTGCAGTGAATAAAAACATGCAATTTCCTACAAGCTCTTGCTCCCCATAGTTGGTCTCTTCATGTCTTTTTGTTTCAGACCAAAACAAGAACATGCAAACAGCTTCAGTCCACCCAGTCCAAGGGCAGTGTGAGTGGGGAGCAAGGCTCTCCCAGAGTTGTGATCACTGCAGCTCCTTACTGACTGTGAACCTTGCCCAAATTTCTCTGTATTCCTTTCTGCATTTGTAAAATGTGAAACATATCTAAGAACTAGCCAAGAGTCATATATATACTCATGTCTGGGGAAGTTGGTTCTTCACAATCAAAAAGAGTTAATGCTTTGATTGCTTGAAGGTTAATCTTAAGCTTTAAACTGTCTGATAGGAAATCACATCCAGATAGAAGGAGCCCCATGTTTGCAACAAACACAGCCATTAGAAATATTTATCATTGAGTGAGAGCATTGAAGAGGATTAGTCTCAGCTGTGCCAATTCCAGAACACAGTATCTTAATTGCATTACATTTTTGGACACTGTCCTGAAATGCTTCCGAAGATTGTAGAGATAAAGAGCTCTTGAAATATGGCTTAGTTTTGCTTTTAAATCTGTAATTCAGTTTACCCAGGATGATTGCTTTAAGGATTTCTTGCAAAGTTCTGCATTCAGTAGCTGGGAAAGTGGTACAGAAAAGAGTGTGTTAAGAGACATGGAGAGTAATAAGGAAAGTACAAAAGCTAGAAAGGACAGCAAGAGAAATAAAAGACTACTACACTGGCTCTTAACATTTCAAATGCATGAAGGGACGAACAGAAAATAGAGTTACTTTTGTAGCTGCAAAGACAATTGGTAGCTTTAGAAAGATGACAGCTGGTATAAATGACATGGTTTCTTTTCCCTGCTTTTGGCAGAAATGTACCCCTCAGAAAATGCGGTGCCGTTCCACCACATTTTAATACTTTTAAATGCATTTCAAAGGTATATCTGCCATTCTATAGAGCTTGCAGCTAAAGAATCGGAAATGCTGACAAATTAAATTAGCTGAAGTCAGGACTCCCAATTCCAAAAGTATTAATGCCATCCCTTTTTCATTTGGACTTCTGTCGTAGTATGCTAAACTAAACAGTTGTAAGTCTCCAGTATACTGTTTTTTCTGCCAAGTATTCTCTGAAGCCCCTCCATCTATGCAGTTTGGCCTGCCACAATGCTGTCATGACAAAGGTTCATTCAGAGATATTATCCCATTATATCTACAAGTTATTGTGATCCATAGAAGTCTAGATTGGTTGTCTGGAGTTGTTGGAAACTACAAAAATCCATCTTAGCCTGTTATATAAACTTGTTTTGAAAGCAAAATGAAATTAGAAGCAGATAGGTTGGCTCGTATAAAACAGATAAGTTAAATCAATTGTGATAGTGAATATTTACAGATATTCAGTCATGCTGTGATTACAACAATGAGAAAAATGGGAGGAAATGTTTGCAGCTGAAGTCACCAAAATGTACCATAAGTAATGTTCATGGAATGTGATTGTCAGCTTTCATGTTGTTTTTCTTAGGGTCACTGAACAGAGGCAGAGGAAAACTGACAGTGGAGATCTCTTATCATCGTTGCTGTCATCCTAATGTATCTCAGAGGGATCCATCATTACACTAACAGACTTCTAATAGAAGCCTGCTCTGGTGCTAAACCTGGATTTTAGCTGGATTTATTCAGTGAGAAAAACTCCCTGGGAGCCCTCATTTCCTGAGTTACAGCTTTGGAGCACTATCTGAATAGCTTCAGGGACAAGAATGGTAAAGGTGCAGCAAGTAACGGCTTGGGCAATTCTTTCCCAGAATCTGGACAGCTTCAAGGCTCCTTCTTATAATATGAAAACTCAGTCTTCCAGGATTCATTATTCCTAGACTTCAACTTTATGTTAAAGTTAAAGAATGCAAACAGAGCCAAACACCTACAAGTCTCCAGTCAAGATAATTTTCTTTTGATACTGCCAAAATGTAATGTTTAAATTCTGGGAATTTTTTATATTTTCTTTTCCAAAACCAACTTCAGATTTCCTGTCTTGCCTTCTGAGGTGGTATTGTTTCCTTTTTCCTCTTCATTCCATCACTTTCCAGTTTCCATTCTAAGGAAAATCATGACTGTGAAATGCTCCATAGTTCAACAGCATAGAATGGCAGAATTACAGAATGTCAAATATTGGAAGAGAGCTTAAAGATCATCTAGTCCCAGCCCTCAATATGGGAAGAATGGAATCATCACAAGAGGCCCAGTAGAGTGATGATGTAGAAATGGTCTGAAAGAATCTGGATTGTTTGGCAACAGGATTTAGCCATGAACGAACTTCATAAAAAAACGGTTTAAATAGTTCTGTGTTTCTTTTACACGATACATTTTCTTCGTGTTCTGCTATGTCATGGATAAAATTAAAACTACCATGGTTTTCATACCAAGCCCACATCTGGGAGGATTGTGTAAGTCTTCTGGTTGCTCTGGATGTTACTGTTTCAATAGGTGGAGACTTAACAACAGATTTATTACATTTCTGTTAGTTCCTGCATAATTTATGAGGGAACCAAAAGAGTTATATAATTTCAGAAGGGGATTGGATGGAGCATTTATCTAAAGTAGTATGGACTGTTATGCAAGAAAACGAGGTGATGTCAAATACAGGCTGAGCAAACTGGGCCTGAAACTGTTTCCAAACAGCTGCAGCTCAGGTTTGAAGTGATCAGCCCTCAAAGTGGTCTTGATGTGAGACACACAGTGGGGGAAATGGATTTGTTTTCTCATTTGTAATGGGGGTTATCTGAATTTATTTCACATTTATTCTGTATGCAGTACTGGTAGTAAAAATATAAACCCACTTGGTGCTAATCCACTGCCCATTTCTGAGTATCTCTTGAGTGCTCAAGCTGCCTGCAATCTAGCTGTGCATCCAGCTTTGCAAACAGGCCTGTCTGTCCAACGGGCCTCTCTCAGTGATCCAAACCAAAATCCTGACTCCAGCTTTCCCTGTTTTGAGGACATTTCCCAGTTCATATCTGAATTTTGCTGCTTGATCTTGCCATGTCTGTCTAGTGCTGATAGCAGGCACTTCTTCGTTTTCCAGGAGCTGTGTCCGTGCTCAGAGGGAGCAGCCAGACTGTTCTCAAACTATGTTCAGGGTCACACTAAGGAAACACCCTCTTGGAAGCTGTCTGGCTCTTTGTTCCTTCCATCAATCTAAAATAAATGCCATTGAAAATGTCTCATTCCTCTTTGGGTATGCAAACACCATGGGAACACTTACAAGTAACTCTCTTTCAGATACTGTATACAAAGTCAGAGGAAATAACAATGTTTGGATCTTTCAAGAAAATCCAAAGTGTCCAGATCTCTTTGGCAGACATTCCTGCTTTGTTTTTCCAGGCTGAGAAGCATGGAAGTGCCTTTTCCACCTCTTACTGCCTCCCTGTCGCTCATAAGTAAGGCTGATCATACTTGGACTGAGAGATAAAACTTAAAAGCGGATGGAAAAACACATCCAGCTGACCCAAAGGGGAACTGCGTCCTCTACCTGCTGCTGTCTTCTTCCATTTTACCTTCTTTCTGCAGGTTGACTCACTGCATTCTTCTGCCAATTACTGATCTTCTGTTTTCTCTGTGTGCACAGCAAATCTCTGATGCTCGTGGGACTGTTCCAAGTTCAATAAAATTTCATTTTCTGAAGATTATAAGATTCCTCAAGCTCCAGTCAAGATCTGGAGCCAGAGGGAGGTCCAGTCTGCATAAACCCAAAGCTCTGCCACAGGCAAGTGACATATATCTCATTAATAAAGTTCTCAATCTGAAAGTGTTATTTTCTATGTGGGAAAAGTCAGTTTAACTGACTACAAACTATTGCTGAAATTTTAACTGGAATTATGCACACAGTCCTGGCTGGCATAAGCAGAAAATATTTGCACAGACATCCACTGTCCTGACCCACAGAGAGAGTTCAAACAAACACTGATGGGAAAATTAAATTAGAAGTACAGGATATTGTCCTTCATTCTCTGCATTCAGCCTACTCAGATGGCAGAATCTGAAATTTATATGGCATTTTAATTGGTCATAAACAAACTCAAAATGATTCCAAGGTTGGATCTGAACAGATTTCATACATGAATATTTAATATTCATAACATTTGCCAGGAGGACTATTCTGAATGTTGAAACTTTGCATTCATCTGAAAAACAAGGAAAGCAACAGAGGTGAACAGTGGAAACTTAGGCAGAGAATCCCATTAACATGCTTCCTGTGCTCTCCTGTGCTGTGCTACAGTGATATGGCAAGCACCTGAAGTGTTTACTTTTTCACTAATACTGTCAATGTTTCTACTTTTCTCTTTAGTTTTGTATCTGTATCTGTCTCCATGTCTGAAGTTAAGTCTGGTACGGCAAAGTAATTTAGCACTATGAAAGAGGTTTTTAGTCTAGTTGGCCAAATGGAAAAGTTGGGGAGAAAAATCTGTTTTGGAAAACCTGACACAGGAATTAAAAAATGAGCATTAATGAAAGCATTTGTTTTGTCCCAGCTATCAGTATTTAATTTAGTGTTTAGTTTAAAAACTTATTTGACATTTCAACATATATATAAATTTCAAATAAAATAAAAAGGAAAGAACATAATACTTTTAAATATTCAAATGCAACATGCATGAATGGGATGAAACAATTGCAGTGGTATTTACCAGCCTCACAAACAGCTCAAAACTCTGATTTCTTGCTTGCTTGTTTTTCTTTACAGCAAACAATTCTATCCAGTCTCAATATAATCCATAAAGGAATCATCTTAGCCTTCATCAGACCCCTGCCAACACTTGCCCCTCTCCAAAAATAGCCAGAAGGCATAAATCCAATGTCCATCCCCAAGTCCAATCCTATCCTATCCCAACAGAACTGACAACAACACATTTCTCCAGATCCTCCTTTCCAGCGATGGTGAAATGAATAATAATTCACCTTTCTTGATGTCAGCCTTTATCTCAGCATTATCAAAACTTGTGTTGAACATGGAGCAATTATCAAAGACCTAAAGCAAATCCCAATTTAAAATCTTGTCCAGAGTCTTATCCATGGCCCAGCTTCTTTCACAGATTACATACCTGCTCTTCATGACTTAGATCAACAGTGAAATAGGAATTATTGGTCTCACAGAACCCAGACACAGAACAGGCTTCTCAGACTTTATTTACCAAAAACACAGCACCAACCGTTGCTCCTCTCTCAGTAAAAGCCTTACTTGCCCACGCAGGAAGCACACACCCTTTCTAGCTGAGTTTTCATCCTGCCCTGGAGAACAGGACTCCAATGATAAGCTGAGCTCTGCAGCCTCTGCTTTCCTGAACTGCAGTTTAAACATTGTCTCAATTTCAAGTCCAAAAAAATAATCCCCTGTGTTAGAACAACTCGTTCTAGGCCTCAATGCCCTGCAAGAAACCACACCAATATTTGAAACCACACTAATATTTTAATTTTGCTTCACAGATCCCTGGTGTCAAATCCAGTCCTATTGGTTACTATATCCAAAACCTGTTCAATGTTTCCTGCCATTCACTATTCACAGGAAGGATCAGCCATGACTTGTCAGGATCCTGCAAGAAAATTATCTACATAGAGCTTTCTTTACCTTAAACACAATGTTAACCAATAAACAAAATAAAACCCCACCAAGTCAGACACTCTAAAACTTAAATTTGGAGAGAACCACATAGCTTGCTACAAATAACAGCACACATGCAATTCCCACAGAACTTTGTAGGTCCACCTATTAACTTGCTCTTGTAGCCTCCCCTTTCCTGGACCATAACATTCATGATCAAGATGTTTTTTTAAATACAGTACCAGTATGTTCTATGGAGTTCATACCCCAATGACTGGCTTCTCTGATATCAAAGATTGCTCTTTTTTCTCAGCTTCTGAAAGAGCTAATGCAAAACCAAGACCTTAACCATCTTTTACCAGACCTGTGATCCTAAGCCCCCTAAAAGCATTCCCAACAGTGAATCCTCTGAAGTCCTTAACCCAGTCACTGTTTTCTGTCAGAGGATGAATTACACATTATTCATTGTTCAGAGAACTAATCCTGAAACTGTTGGCATCCTGTTCCTGTCACAACTAGCCAGAAGCTATAAATCATTGCCACCACCAGCCCTCATCCTAGACACACCACACTGCAGGAAAAGATACTGCAGGATAATTATCCTGCAGGATAATTTACTGCAGGATAAGATCCTGCAGTAAATTATTTGTCCAGCTCTTCCTTTCCTTAACCCTATCCCCATCTGTAGCCATACAACTCATCCCTTCCACTCCAGAGCATCAACCTAATGCCAGACATAATTGTAACCTTAACTGTAACCAGTCACTTCTCTCCATCACAGAAGTAACCACCTGCAGACTATTCATCTCTCATGGAAATGGACAGTCTCTGAAATTAGGTTTACAGAGCAGCAAAAATGCCAATTTAGGAAAATGATCTTCCAGTGATATATTTGGTTTTTTATTCAATTGTTGTTAGAAAACATATTTTTGAAGCTAGTACTGTCACTTTGAACTGTGTTTTTGCTTTAAGCAATGAGTTTTAGTTTTAGTGTAACTTGTCATAGCTTTTACGAACCCTGGGCTAACAGACAATCATTTTTTGTTACTTAATAGGGAAAAGGAAAAATATGTGAAGGCTTTTTCAATATCAGAAATGCTATGCAAGGACAAATATACTATCTCCAGTAGATGTGCAAATGCTTTTCCAGATGTAAGCTGTGTAGAGCTTTGTTGGATGGGATTTTTATCTTTACTTACTTTTGTGTGTGTTGGAAGATACTTTCACTTATTGCAAAAAAAATTTAAATAAATTAATGAAATCATGTTCTCTCTTTTCCTCTATAAAATTCTTGCTCTTCTAATGTGGTGCTAATTAAAAAGTTGTGATCCCCATTAATTTTAGTAGGTTCTGGAAGAAACTGTAAATCAGTACCTTATAAAACTAACAGCATGACAAAATAATGTCTCAGAATTAACATGAACACTCCTCTCTCTATATAAATTTCTTTGAGAGCAAATGCCTGGAGTTTTCCACAGGTTTTCCTAATTACATTTCTTTTTTGGTAATGTAAGAAGTCATTCCCCAAGGGCAGTAATTTTTTCCCCTTCAAGTCAAAGATAAAAATTCTCTTGAGTTTCATGGGAACAAGAGCCTTCTAAAAATAAAATTCCTTCTCTGATAACCTCTAATGGATTTTTTTTTTCTCAGAAAGCAAACACCACAAAGATGACCTTTTCATCAGTTCCATTTCTGTCCTTAGGGAAGCAAAGGACAAGGGAAGCTGTTTAGAGCAAAACCAGCTCAAGGATTTGTGAAGGCAGGTTATGTCATCTCATGCTCCCTCTGGATTGCCCTGAGGCAAAACTGTCCCTTTCTAGTGGTAGTTTACAGCTGTTTCTGGGCTGTTTCTGGGTATTGGTATAGCTCAGGAGCTTTCAGATAAGTAGGAAAAAATAGTTGATGGTCTTATACTGCATCACAGCAGGGGCAACTCTTTTTTGAACTCTTGCAATTTCCCATCAGCCCTGCTATACGCCATGATTACCTCAGAAGAGGCTGTGAGTCTGTTGTTAATCACTGTGAATCTTTCCTGAGGATGGGAAGAAACAGTGCTGCCACAAAGGAAGATAGAACAAAGTACTGCACTTGTATCCCAGTCACTGATCAAGAGTGTAAGTCAGAATTAAAATCATTACACAGATTCAGGAATCAGACTGCCAAGGCCACTATGCTTGAGCCTCTGTAGCTATAAATTCTTCAGGTCTGTGCATAGACCCACAAGAGACTTTGTGACCCAAGCTTTCCAGGAGAGAGGAGGGTGTTTAAACTTTCAGGATCTCACTTTAGGTAAAACAATGAGCAATCTGTTGTGATGAATGCTGCCTGTGTGCTGTGCCCTTCCCCTCATCTGCTGTTTACTCTTGCAGTTCAACAAGGCACTACAGGACATTTCCTAATGTCTTTTTGAGACTTGTTTGTCATTCTCTTTGAATATGTGGTACTGCTGTTACCTTGCTCCATGGGCACCGAGCTGGGTGGCCATGCTGGGCTCAGCAACACCATTGGAATTGGAGCTCCACTATTCACTTGGGTATGTGAGCACAGCGAGGGAGAGACTACACAAACACAACCCACACCTATCAAAAATCACTTTCAACCTTCCAAAATACCTTTGCAAACATCTCTGCTTAAATAAATTCTGTCCAACAGGTTGTCAGTTGAGACAGAAGTTGGAAGAAAAAGGGATATCTGCTTGTATAGGCAAATACTGCGTTTTCCCTCTTTTACTTGTGGTTTGTAGCTGGATTTTTAAAAAGAAAAAGAAGAAGGAGAATGGGAAAGTGTCGCTGTTGAGCGGCTAGCTGAGGACTGACCCAAGTTCTCAGACAAGGAAAGAGAGGAGAAGAGGAACTTTATTGTTTTGAATTCCATATATATAGAGTTTACAGAAGTGCCCCAGATTGGTCAGCCCAAGACCTCCCCCTAGGCCCAATTGGCCAAGCCCGAACTGACTCAATCTGGAGAAACTGTTTGCAAAACATCCAAACTTTATCTTGTTTATGAAATATAGCAAAATGTTCCCACGGGAAGAACCTGTGCTAGCCACAGGAAAGCAATGGGAAGTATTTTTCTGCATACACAGTAATGACAGAATATTTACATTAAACTGATGGATTTATTTGAAGCAACTGCAGTCTGAAGACAAAATCATGTTTTTATACACCCTCACAGAAGTTAAGTATTTAATTTTAATACTGACAATATATTAGTTTGTACAGCTATAACACCTTTCGTTTATTTTAAGGTTTATTAAAATATCCCACACTATTCAAGCGCTGCTTACAAGCACCGTAACTTGTGTTCTTGACCAGTAGAGGACAGCACGAACCCAGCTATTGTCACAAAAGTTGATCCACCTTTTTTCCTCCTTTCTTCACACAGAGGTTAAGTCAGTGGAAGTTTCCTCACTACCTTTTTTTCAAGGGGAATACCTGATCTCCTTACTGAATGTTTAAGCATATCTTTTATCACTGGCAGAAATCTGTAGTGATCAACATACTCACAAAGCTGCTGTGTGCCTGTTTTCTTCCTTCCAAAATACCTTTGACCTGAGAGAGCCTCTAACATTCCTCACAGACACAGAAAACACAGAAGCTAAATCACAGGTGAGCCTGGCAGGCTGACAGATGAACAAGCTGTGTTCTTCTGCAGTTTGCTCTTCACTTAATGTTGCTGTCCAAGATGGGAATCACAGAACTGCACCACCCTTGAAAAGCAGATAGGAAAACAGGGTCTTTGTCCTAAAACATATTTTATCTTACTTTAGATAAATCTGACCCATTCAGGTAGATAGAGAGAATCCTGATAAGGGGAGAAGCTGCAGATTCTGCACTGCACTTCACAGTTGATAATCCCAGGATTGATTCCTGGTTCTTCCTTTCTACCTAGGGATTGACAAGGAGAGCTTTCCTATTGCCTAATTCATAAGATGCAATTAATTTCTCTTAACCTCTCATTACTTCAGCTTTTGCCTTAATTCTTGTTTGTGTTCCTTAGGTCTACCTCATCCCCATGTGTGATCTGGGCTCTGGCCTGTCCCTGGCTGCCATGCCTGGCTGGCCCTGCATGGTTTGGTAGCACAGGGCTGACACAGCCTCTGCCCTACTGCCCTTCCTATGCTTGGCTTCACCTGCTCCCCAGCACTGGAGAACAGCTGGACTTCGCTGTGTCCTAGCACTCACCCACCTTACAGCAGCTCAAAATCTGCAGGAAAATTATGCAAAAGAAACATTAAAGTTTTTATTTGAATATTGCCTAGGTAGTACTTCTATCTCCCTGCTTATGTGAGTCCTACTTGTCTAAGGTCATGGTTTGATTTTTTCAAAGTGAGTGTCAAGAATTTTTCCAAGTCAGGCTGCTTTAATGAAATGATTTTTTTTCTGTCAAATTGACTGTTCTGTGACTTGGAAAAAAGTCTATTCCCACCCTTTATACACAGAAATTCAAAACTGTCGTCAACACCTTCTAGGAAATGCAGGTTTTGGGTTGCATGTGTGCACTATGGCTGGGTATAGATAACAGTGTAGATATTGTTAAAGAACTATTGAGTTATTTTACTAAAGCTGTTTAACCGCGAATATCTAAGATAAAATTGCAGGATGATTTCTAACCACCCAAACTTCAAGTTTGTCAAATGCTCTCCTGTTAGCTGTAGTGGGCAAGTTGCTGGCAACAGAGAAGACTTTGGCAAAGCTTTGTATGATTTAGGGCACCTAACTCTACATGACAGGAGTGAAAGCCAGGTTAGAAAGGGACACAGAAAACTGCAAGTTTTATTACACATTTACTTCAGCTTTACCTTCTGTGGTTTGGGTTTCTGTTTTCAACTTCTGCACAAGGGTACGAAGCACAATATTGCCAACTTGGCAAGAAATTATCAAACCCTAAGTCTCTTTGGCGCACAAGAGAATTTCGGTTGTTTTTTGAAAAAAAAAGAGTAAAAAATTTGAAAAAAAATTGGTAGTAGGACATGTACGGGAAGCCCTTCTGATGGGGCATTGGATTGTTCTTGTGTTCATTCAACAAGCAGAGCCAAGAGCCTGTAGCTCTGTCTGCTTGTACTTGTAGTTCTGTCTTGCTGTTGCATGTCTACAGCATGTGCCACATCTGCTCCTGCTTCTCTGCAGGCACTCACTGTATAATGCACTGAGTCTGGTCACCCTCAGCTCCCACAGGGAATTCGAGGTTTGTCTCTACTAGAATTTGTATTGTAATGTTTGCCTGTGCCATGTGTTAGTACACATGTAGTGTTCACAGACACTTTTCTCAGAGCAGTAAAATTGGTATCCATTGGTATCCAGCCTTTCAAAAATAGTTTAGCAGTTGTTGGGAAAAGCACATATTGAGTATCTTTAATTCAGATTCCAAGTCCAAACTACAAAACGTCTCTTACTTAACTTCAGAAAAGCCATGTCCATTTTCAAGCTCATCTGACTCTTCCTGCAGCTTCTGGTCTCTACAGAAACACTTCATTCACAGAAATGCTGTTTGAGCCTTGCTTTCTCCCTAGGCAAATGTCTATTTCCTTACTGCACATTGGTGAGCCCAGGGCACTGCAGTGACAGACAGTTGACATGGATCATGTCTCATTAGCTATGGGGAAAAACAAAAACCCAAACTTGTGTCACTTTTGAAGAGAAGGTGAATTATGTGTGGCCATTTTTTGCCATCCAAAATTCAGAGAACTTGTGGTGTTAC
Organism: Entomyzon cyanotis; assembly: GCA_024500445.1. Taxonomy (NCBI): domain Eukaryota; kingdom Metazoa; phylum Chordata; class Aves; order Passeriformes; family Meliphagidae; genus Entomyzon; species Entomyzon cyanotis. Next base: position 1,054,057 of record JAKEPQ010000739.1, read on the forward strand.
CTAAATTGTGGTGTAACAATTTCTGTGAGCTACTTTTTGTATGGATATGGACTTACAGAGGACTCTGGGTATTGATGGGTATTGATTTTGAATAAAAAGTTCTGCTTAACCTTACAAGTTCTCCTTGAGTTCCTGTAAGGGATTCTCAATAGACCAGGACTTTACCTTTTAACTCCTCCTTTTTCATGATCTCTCAAGCATCCCAAGTGTTGCCTCAGCACTGATAATCTGGCAGCAGGAACCTTGATGACTTCTTTTCAAAGTCCCATATCTTCTCATATTTTGAGCCGTGTTATGCATTATCTTAGGCCCACTTAGTCCAGTGATTTCTTCTCAGAGAAATAATAAAGAGCTGGGAAGAACTATAACTTTAAGGAAGTTAATGAAACCATCAGCAGTTAATACACATTCTAAGGTCTCTTTTGGTTTTTTGAAGATAAAGCAATACCTACTGAGCAATTTCCAGTGCACTGGTTAGTCTGCAATGCTAGCAATTCCTCTTGCTCCGTTAAAATAATCCAATATTCTTTATTTTGAAAATATGTTGTCTGTGTACAAAAAGTGTCTGACTCAAAATGAATAGTTACTGACCATATTTATTGCATCCAGACTTTCTAGTTTGGATGGGAGGTTTCTGAAGAGATTCCTTTCTTAGCTTTATGTTACTGCCTTCCCAGAGAGATGGGAGATAGGTTCTTAAAACCATGAGGGATGATATTACATTTTTTATTACAACACATCCCCCTGCCTGGTGATGGAATCTAGCTGAGAGGAGTATCTGGACTGCATAGCCTCCCCCTGGCTTTGGTTGTCTCGAGCAAATTCTAGGGTATATTGTAATTCTTATCTGATGTTCCTTAAGGTTTCTGAATTCTTCTGTCTGAGAGTAACAGTATTTCATTTTCTTTTTCATGACAGATATGTATAATATAAAGGTTCTTTTTTTTTTTTTTTCTAGAATGGAAGACTGCTGCAAATTAAATGCCAGGCAAGTAAACATGCATCTATAATGGGCAAGGACATCTACTCAGCAAGTATTTTGGTTTTTATTCTTTTCACAAGAATTTTCTGCTCTTCCTTGAGGCCACCAGGCACAGTAGTATTTCGGAGAAGTCTGTGATATTTCTTGGAGATAGCATTCTGGCACAGAAAGGCAAATTTCTTGTATTACATTAGTCTAAATGTTCTGATGACTTGATCAAATGCCTCGTAAAGCTAATATTTCCATAGACTATTTGATCAGGCTTCACAATAACATCTTTAGCTTGAAGGAATAAATGCTAATAGTAGCTTTTTTAAAAATTCAAAGCCATATAACTTCCTATATAATAAATAAGAATAAATATCAACTCTCACTATCAGTGCTGCCCCACATTTTTACCCCAACTGCCAAGCTACAATCTGTTTTACTAAGGTGGTAATCTTTTCTTTTTTCCCTTTAATATTAACAGCGTGTTTACTCCTTAACCCCCTTTTAATTCTGCCCGATCACATAGTTGTTCCACGAAAGGAAATTACAGGCTGCAGAGAAATCTGGAGAAATATCTGTGTTTTAATACTAGCTGTATGTCATCCAGAATCCCACTGGAGATGACATTATTACTTTTCAATGGCAAGAGTTGGTCACATGGGAGGTGATGTTTTTATTATAATCAGCTGTGGAGAACTGGTGAGGGTGAGCTCATCTGCAGCTGAGTATGTTTGAACTTTTGTACCTTTCAATACCTTTCTGTGAGCACTGGAAACTCTCTCCAACTGGGATGTGTTGCAGAGTTAGGTTTCCTGTAAATGTTGAGATCTTAGAAAACGGCCACAGGAAATGAACATTGCAAAATAAAATAGGACTGAAGAATTATGATGTTGATAATTAAAGGAAAGTAGTTTCATCTGGGTTCTGTAGGAAAGGATTATTATTGTTTAAATATCTGATATGATTTTAGTCTTCCACTCACAGAATTACTCAAACGACTTCTTGAATCTAAGTCATATTACACAAAGCAGATTCCACTTACACTGTGACCTGCCATTATGCTGTGAGTCTCCTGGGAGATGCTGAGCACCCTTAACTCCTATCTGAAGCTTCAAGGATTGGTCTTTTGTCAAAGCCTCGGTAAACATATCACATCTGCTTCCCTGGGACAGTTTCCAGACAATATGCATTTAATTAACTTTGGGTGAGAAATAAATGGAAGTCTAGTGGCACATCTGGTGCTGCCTTCAAATCATTTTACAGTAGTTAAATAGATTTGAACTGGCATCACTAGCATGAAGAACCTGTCATGCAGCTCTTTGTTCACTTCACCACACTAACTAGGCTATTAAACAGTGCCTTTTGCCTTAATGGAGGTTTTGCTGGAAAAATGATGACATTTTGCACATGGCTAGGCTTTAAGGCAGTTAATGAAATTAAAGCAAAGAACTCTCAGCACAGTAGGAAAGCCAGGTAACAGGAAAAATCGTTTAGTCAGCACATTTCTGCTCCCGTTGGCGCTGAGGATAATTATCAGGGCCAAGGCATCAAGCATGCAGCATCCAGAGGGGTGAGGAGGTGACAGCACAACAGCATTTCTCTGCACAACTGCTCTAGTCAAATTTATTTACACATTCTGGAGAAACAATGCTTTTGAAACACGTTTTCCCAGTGCAGTACTGGGAAGTGTAGATAATGGGTCCATGTAGTTGCCCTACCAAGTTTTCACAAAAATTTGCAGTGTTTGGAAAGCAGCTTAGGCAGTTTATCCAGTACCATCCATATGGATTGACCCTGAGAAATTTTGGAAAAGATATATCAGAGGAGAAAAGGAGTTTACAGAGGGAAAGGATGCAAGTCTGGAAATCATCTCCACACAAAAAGACACTCCCCCCCAATTTAGGAAGAAGTCAAATAACATTCCACAGTCATCAAAGCATGTTCTCTTATCACCAAGCTGGCTTTGAGTTAACAGCATACTTATTGATCTTTCTCTATTTTCTTTACTAAACCAGATCATAAAAGGTGAAAAAGAGCAGTTTTGTCTGAGCACTTTTATGGGTTAAAAGCATTATTTTGTGCTTAAGGCACTGGGCCAGATCTTCGAACATCTGGTTCAGTTCCTGCCTTTTCCTGTGTGACAAAATGTATTTGAATTTCAATTCCCAATCTACAAGGTGGGGATCATGTAGTTTTATTGTTTTACAAAGGTGGTCAGTTCATGGAGTTTTTGTGAATGTCTGCATGGCCCAGTTCAATGAAAATGTGACTTTAAGCTGTGTACAAGGGCCGATTGCTTAATATTTTGATTATCCAGTCCCAGCTCTATCACTGTTTTCTGTGGCTTCAAATAATTTTTTCTAATATTGCCATCTGTAATATGAGAAAAATTCTATTTTCTTACTTCAAGTGGCAGTTGTGTGAATGAGTTGTTTACAATGCTTCCAAAAATGTGCTGTAGAGATAAATTGTTTCACTCACATGAACTCCATCCACTAAGCTATCTTTTGCAAAGAGAGTGCTTTCACAGTTTTTTTGCTGCTTGTGTTCATGGAGTTTCTTCCCTGTTGTTTTCTGCATGAAAAAGTTCACATAGGCGTCACATATTACTATCTCCCAATTTTCAGTTGTATAAACCCAGCTGCACCATCATGAAAGATGAGGAACGAGTAAATAATGGTTGCAGTGTGATCTTGGCCAGAACTCAGTTAAGATTTTATCTTAGTGCTGCCTTTGGTATCCAGGGAAAGGCACTGACCTGTGGGCCATCTTCCAGCTCGTGCCTAATTGGAATGCTGGCCCTTGGCCAACAGCCCAGCAGAAAGTCAAGCTGTGAAACAGGAGAAATCTTTGAGTCAACTCCTGAAATAGGTGGAGTGGTCACAGGGAAGTCTTTTTACCATCCACTCTGGGATACATCTTTCCTTCCAGAGATTTTATCATTTCTGTGGCTTCCTGATACCTTTCCAGCAAGATTGCAATCTCAGCCTACAAAGCGCCAGGAAGATTGATTCTAGCTGAAAATGATCTGTGGTAAACAGGCAAGTTTCTGAGGACTCTACTTTTCTGTAAGGGGGTGGATTGTTTGGAACAAATGCTGCAGACATCTCCTTTAGGCTGATCATTTCTGCTGTGAGTTAGTTTGGGAAAACCAATTAAATTGCTACACAGGACCACAGATTTCCCAAATGTAAATATTCTGATTATCTGGTCCAGCTCTTATATCCTAAGAATTTTTCCTATTAATCTTTCATCAAAAATCACAAAACCATATTCTCAAAACTACAGATTCAAATATTTTACAACCTGTTTATAACGCAGTATTTCTGTAAACTGTGTGCTGGTCCTTTTAGTGTATCCTTCTAACTGAAGAAATGTATTTTTCTGTGATGAGGGAATTTTTTCATAACAATGCAGGGCTCAGCAATTTTGTGGAATGCTCAGCAAATCGTGTCAATATCCTTCTTGAGCCAAAAAACAAAAGGAAAGCAAGCAAGCAGGCTTTTGAGGAAGGATTCAGCTTTTCATTCCAGGGCTCTTACTCAGAGCAATAAACATTCCACATTTCCAGCCTGTTCCTGATAAACACAGAGCACACTCTGCTTTCTCAGAACCAAACATTTTCTATTAATTTATATGTGACTATTTGGACTGATGAAATTATAAACTAGGTGTTTTGAAAAAATGCCTGGGATATTGAGAAATTATATGCAGATCTGGTCATACTTTCTCTAGAAGCAAACCACATGTTGTGGGGTTCCCCAGGATCCCACCCATGGGTACCCCAAAGTACTTTCTCAGACAAGAAATGCTGAGGGATTTTTTCAGGTTTCCCCTTAGCCGTTGGGAAATAACCACTAATATTTTTACTGTGGTTTGTTTTGAAAGAGGATAATCAGATAATAGAACACAACATCTACTTCTGTAAAGCCGAATGTAAAGAAAAGGTAAGAGGATGCACCAGGGATTGGGAATGTTTGAACAAGTGCAGTGCATATTCCATTGGAGACAAAAATCCCTTCTCACCAGTCTAGAAATGCTTACTAAACAATCAAATGAACAGTGGGGGCTGGTTCCAGGGAAAAACATTGCTCAGGAGCTGCCCTTAAGTACTAGACATAGTTTTTAGCAAGTCATGCCTTCCATCAGACTATCCAGAGAAAAGGCTTGTCATATGCAAGCCAGTTTGGGTTTTGCTAATTCTACCAGCTGGTCTAGGAAAAAGTCACCTCCTTTGTAGCTTATTGTAGCTACAGCAACACTGCTCCATTCCAATGCTGCTGGGTACTGCCAAGACAGAAAGGGTATGAAGGACCAGCTTGTGATATCTATGGATCTCCAGCAGCTTTGGTGGAGATTTTTTTTTTATGCACATGAAGTGAATCAGGCCTCAGTCTGTCTTTGAGACCACTGTTAAGCAGAGTTTCATTAATTTGTTTCAGAACAGTAATCCAGATAGTTAAATACATTTGAATGCATAAGAGTGGAGATTACAGTGGTGTGAAAGTGTGTAATTAATAATTAACTCAGCATCTAGAAAGCTGATAAGTGGTAGATCAAATAATAAAGTCTGGTGAGAAATATTGTGATCAGGCAGGAGTTTTACATCAGAAATTCAGGGCAGAGAAGTTCATTCTCAAATATAGGTCAAATTTCAAGATGTTTCCTGATAACATGGGAGGCACTGCCTACATGCAATTCCTCACTTAGATAATGCATAGGAAACAAAATGATCTAAACTCCCAAGGCATCTGACCCTGTGTGCAGTTGTCTAGGAACAAAATTATGTACAAAATACTCAGATATTATCAGGGCCTTGTGTATACTGTGATTCCATAGCAATGGAATTTGCTGAAGAATTGTGGTCTTTACTCTTTCTACTTATTGGTTACTTTATGACAGGGAATGAGAAGGAATTTGGAAGTTGTCAGGGAAGTCTCAGTGGTGGGCATTTTGCAGACATTTTGTAAATGAACACAGACTACAGAACAGGAAACTGCACCAGAAGGTGTAAATCACAGCAGTAGTTGCAACAGCTGTGATTAAAATAAAAAACAAACCAACAAACACCACCACCACCACCCCAACCTGAAAAGAAAAAAATAACCCAACAAAGAGAATGGGAGGTGGTAGTTTATAAAGTGGGCAACTTTCTAGTCTGTATGAGTATTAAAGTACATTTAACAGAGCCATCCAAGTATCATCAGTGTTCTGAACTATGCTTTTAATGCTAGCTGTGAGAAGAATGAGCTCTGATCATCTGGAAGGGATGCAAGGAAAGGAAAAATTCTCTTTAAAAATGGCACAAGTCACCATCTCACTGCAGAGTAATTCTCTAACTCTGGCTTCTAGTCATATTAACTGCATAAGCCCAGGCTGCCCTTCCTACCATTACAGAAATTTGTCATGCAAATGTAGTTGCCAATAGCTGAATATGAAAAAAAATATTATAATGAGTATGAAACTGAAAAACTTCTTTGGACTCTTTGAGTTAATGCTCAAAACAATTTTTTAGATACTCTTACTCTAAAATATATAAATGAAACAGTTGTGAGATTTGTAAAAGGCTATTCCAGAATGTTTCATACTGAGTTCTTAGGTACACATCAAATGTGATGATTTTTAACTAATCATGGGTATCAATATGAGTAACATAAAAGAAATCTGGGGACATAGGTCATATTTCATAATCCTGGAAGTAGGACAGACTATGCTGGGAAAAAAAAAAAAAAGAAAAGACGTGGTTTGCACAGGTTTTTTTCAAAAGTAATACACAAAATAAAAATTATGGATGTGTTGTTTTATATTCCTAGATGTGACTCCATTGTCTGAAGAATTCTCTTACATAGCCACAAAAGCACTGAAGTTGCACTAAACAGTTCATATGGGGAAGTATTGTGAGACCCCAGCTAAGACACAAAATAAGGCAAGCCTTAATTATTTCTGATTTGGTATATTTAAAATTAAAGACAGTATTTTCTTTTCATGTACATAATTACCTAACCAGTCAAACAGTTATTTTGGATTTAAGAATTTAATCAGATCTTATGTTCAATTTAAATCCAACTTCTTTAATAGAATTATTTTAAATTTTAATCTGCAACTCCCCTTTAACAGGTCTAAGATTCTTTCACACTCCCTCCTGATAATATTTTGTGGTTCTAACAGAGGCCCAGACCATTCCTTTCTTGTTTCATTTTAGCTCTGACATCTGTTTGTTGGCTACCTTTACGTTGTGCTGCCTCAGCTTGTAAACAGACTTCAGAAACTGCAACCACAGCATCCCATCAGGACACCTGTGCAGAGCCTGTGGAGCCTAAGGAGGGGAAGATGAAGCCAACAGAGTGGAAGTAATCACTGTTAATTGAGCAGTGTTAATCACCAGCACTCCAGTTCAGTGAGCTTGCCACTGCAGTTTCCAAGGGCACGGCTTAGAATTACTTTTCCCATCTCTGCTGGAGCTTTTCTAAGAGTTGGTTTGTGATGTGTGGAATCTGTGGATATGTCTCTGACTTAATCTTCTAACTGTGATTTTATGAGTCCCAGATTTGACTGATGACATTCCAGGCTAGCACAGCTCCACTGGAGGCTGTTGTTGTCCTGTCATGAGTGGGTTAGTGTGTGTTTGGGGCACCCCTGGCAGTTGTCAAAGTGAATAGAGTCAGGTTAAGAAAGCTAAAATGGGGGCATATTGTTTTGGGAAGGCAAAAGCCAAGGGTGCATCTGATTTCGTCAGCAGACCACGATCAGGTATAGGCAGAGGATGTTGCAGAATTTCCGAACTCTTTCAAGATTGTACCTAAACACAGCCTAGTCCAAGAACTGTTTGAGCCTCACCAGGAAAAGCTCAACCTAGATGAGCACTATAAAAACAAGTAGGAGTTCTACAGAACAATGCAGAGAGGTATCGAGGAGTCAAAGAACAAGTAGTGAATTCACTAGAGCCTGAGGGGAAGCTAAGAACTACTTAAAGCTTTTGGAGGTAATAGGGAATTTTTCAAACTATCAATTTTTCAAACTGTCTGTCTTAATTGAGGAATCTACTGTCTGTAGATTCCTCAGTCCGTGGCAATATTAAATGTCATTTTTCCTCTTTGCTTTTTTTGTTTTCCTTTGGACAAAAGTGGGGGGGGGCGGTTGGGGGTGGGAAGGTCTTGAGATTCTGTATAAAAACCTTGAGATCCACAAAGTACCATCTCCTGTTATGGCAGACAATCATTTAATAAAAATGTGCTCACAAATTGTTGGCTATCCTTTAAAAACGTAATTAGTCTTCTTGCACCTCTTATGTCAGAGGTCTGGTTCGGTAACTACCTGCTCTGCTCTTTAGAAATCTTACTTTACCTCTCATTTTGCCAATATCATCTTGTGCAGTGAAGAACAAATTCCTCTTATCTATGAGCTTACATAATTGCTTATTTGAACAACATCACTCATTTAGGCACCTTAGCCAGACAGGCTCTTCATGAAGATAGAATCCAGTCTCCTGAGCAGCTGAGAATCCCATCTCTGAAAGTGTTCTGTGCACCCAATCCAGATCAAATTAATTTTTTAAATACTGGTGACCCATTCCAGGGCATGTTTTATTATTTAATGTAAAATTAATTTAATATATCCTTATCTATGTTAAAATATCTTGTCTCCCAGCTGAGAAATACATCTGTCTTTTTCATGTCTTCATGTCAGTCATATCTCATAGTTAGGCCATCAACCTCACATGCAGGTCATTGTCCCTGAACTCCTTCAAATGATAAACTGTCAACTTAAATGAGTAATTCCTATTAGTCCTTTTTATTGTAGTTAATTACATTTCTATTACTCCTGACTTAAACTGATCTTTCTTATGTGATAATCTGTTCCCCTGCCTTATACAATATTTTGTCACTATACTGAAAATGCCTTCTGCTGTGTCATCAGCAGATTTCATTAATGTGCTCCTATTCTTTGTGCCAAGGCCATCCATGAGAATATTTTATAATACTGAGTTCCATAAACAGTTCTGGAGGATGTCTCTGTAATCTTCCCTGAGCCCTCAGTGATAAATCCTTGTTCTCTCTTTCCCTAGCTCTCCTTGCCAAATCCTCTTGCAATATATTGCACTCATTTGTATGCACACAGTCAGGCAATTCCTCTGCTATTTCATACCTTTTCCACTTTAATTTATGAACTATATGAGAATACTTTACAGAAGTCATGATAAATTCACTGTATTTTCTTTCCCTAAAAAAGCTGATTGCTGTCAAAAACAATGCCAGCAGAATCTGTTACCTTTCATAAACCCAGACTCTATTTTGTCCTGGTTTTCACTACCTTTATGCCTTGTAGAGTATTTTCCTTTGCAACACGTTCTAAAGCCTTGTATACTATACTAAGTCTACAAGTGCATATTGTTAAATACTGAAGTTTGTTTCTCATACAAGACTGAAAAAATAGCCCCCATTTTCTTCAGTTTTCTTTGGCAAATAATCATTCATTTCTGATTTGCTAACATTGCGCAGGGATCCATTTTTTAAACAATTCATGCCTCCCCCCTCCCCCTTTTCTTTTTGGCTTTTGACAGCTCATACTTTGTTGCTATTTTTTCCTCATCTCCAAGGCAGTTCTTTTCCTTAAGGGTTTTTTTTTTTTTATTTCTAATTTTTTTTTTAGCTGCTCATCCAGTTACAGTAAGATGCCTCCTCTTTGGGTTACAGAGGGTTGTTGCATCTCCTACTTACAAATCCTCCCAGACTTTCTCAGCATTCAGGACTTTGAATTATTCTGTCCACTCTACTTCCCCAAATGGTTTTCTTTCTTTTATAAAATTTCTTTCTTTTTTCCAACACTTCTTTTTGATTATTTACAATAATTTAATTTATATTGATCTGATGTAACTCATAGTCATCAGGCCTGAAATTATTTTATGCTACTGTTGTTCTTTAGCCAGCTGGAGCAAAGACAGAGTCCTTACTCAATAGCATTTTTCCAGTAAATTCTCAAGCTTTTTCCTTCCCCAAGCTAAAAGAAAACAATACAACAGAAAAATAAGGTATTTATTCTATTAGAACAGCACATCTTTCAGTTCATATGATGGCAACTCTATTTACACAGTCCCTGACTTTTGGTGATTAAGAGACTGATGCATTCAATACATAGTCTTTTCTCTACAATGAAAAAACATTTGTCTCAGATTTTTTAAAGACACATTTTACCTATTCCAGTGATGCCCACTTTATTCTTTAAGGCTAGAGCCTTGCCCCTTGAATAATCCTGATAATTTCCAATGGAGCAAGTTTAGGGCATGATATTCTGAGAAGTCATAAGAGAATCAGGTCCTAAAAGAAAGGCAGTGAAGGTTACTGAGGGAGGATAATTTTTATTGTACTCCAAAGGAGTGTGCTAGTAATTATGGGAATAAATTCAGGTTAAAAAAAAGGATATCAGGAAAAATTATACTGAGACCAAAATACACTACAGTCTGGAGACATCTTCCAAAGGGAATCTTGGAAGCAGAAAAGCCTTGGACTTTTAAAAGCAGATTTGACAAAGCAATAGAATAGGGCCTCCATTTTTAGCTGGCTAGAGGAGACTTTTTCCATCTGTAGCTTCCATGTGTAGCTTCCATGTGTCTGTGTTCCCTACCTTCTCTTTCCCTGACAGACGTTATACTCCTCATTAAATAAGGAAGTATCAGCTCTCTTTACAGATTTTTCCTCAATTTTCACTCATAATTTAACCTCAGATTTAAACTGCTGCTGCACTGCTTTGATCTATTCCACTGAAATTAATTCCAGGTAATTTTTCTGTTGGAGGTACAGTTCCTCTCTGTGGCTCAGCAAAGGAAGGAAAGGAAGAAAAAATGCTACTTGCATTTTAACTGTTCTGTGAATGAAAAAACTATGTTTGATCACATCTTGCAGCCTGTGGATAGGACTCAAAACAAGGTGGTTTTGATTCATTGTGTTTAATATCACACCCTGACTTTTGAGGCACGATGGCAGGTGATCAATTTTTGTAAAATTACTTCCCATATCTCTAATTTCTTCACAGTCTTTCTTTGTACATTGTCAGATTTACATGCATTCCCCCATCAAACATAGGGCTGGAGTCATTCTTCATCTCTCAGGGTTAACTAATCCATCATTACATGAACCCATGCAGATCCACATGAAATGTTTGCTTTTGAAGCCAAGCTTTCTTACATCAGCTTTTGAAATTTTATTCACTTGGACAAGCTGATTAATGGTGTCAGCATTGTGCATTTGCTTTGCAATGCACACTGAGCAGATGTTATACTGGCTTGTTGCCCCACGCTGAGCATGAAGGGGTAAATCTTTTGAGACCTTGCTTTTGTTAGCAGGTCACTTACCAAAAGGTCAATAAGTCTGTTTTATACATAAACATGATAGTGATTAATCTGAGATATTTTGATTCAGCTCTTCTGGGAGGGGCTTTATATTAGAACAGGGCAAAAACCTGACCTGTCAGACTAGGCAAAATATCGGCTCAGCTCACTGCAAGGGTAATCTTTCCTGTGGGGGTTTCCAGGTTGAGCCACTTGTGGGGTGCTGCCATTATAGCTTGCATTTTTTCTCTCAGGAGGCCTGCAGGCAAGGACTGTAGGGAGAGGTAATGTCTTTTCATCAAGCCAATGAGATGCAAAAAAAAGAATGTTTCAGGCATGCAAATCCCTTTTTAGGTCTGAAATGGAAACCACAAACTTCAAGCTCAATACAGAGTGAGAAGGAAAATGTTCTTAAAAAAAATCTGAGTAAGTAGCCCTAGGAAAAATAGGAAATGTTAGCAAAAGAAGGAGTAATATGGCATATATAAGCATTTTCCTTCCACATGGGCTAGATTTCAGAAATTAATCCACTGAAGTAGGACTAGAGCTGGCAAAAGACAATCAAAAGCATTGATATAAATGTCAGAAACATTTTGCCACAAATTTTGAGTCAGGTGTGAAGTTTCCCAAAGCTCAGGAAGTATTCAGAACCAGAGTTTATGCATTACAAAATGGAGGCTGTAAGCCTACCTTATTTGTTGTCCTGGGAAAATGATTTTGAATACGCTACTCTCACAGATAGAAATAGAATTATTATCTCCCTACCTTCTGAAAATGCAATGGAGTTATTACTTCTATTTCATTTACTAATGTAATAATTTTTATAGGTATGTATATACAATTATCAATTATTGTATGTATATACAATTATTAATTCACATGTGGGGTGTTTGGTTTTGTTTGTTTTTCCCCAGAATTCTTTCTCCATCCTAGCCAAAAAGAAGAAAGCAAATAAAAAATGCATGCAGTAATCCCATACAGACAAAACTTAATGTATTCCAGTGGATGCAAGATACAAATATTCACAATGCTCTCAGGTCTTACAGCCCTCCCTAAGGCTCAGGGCCTCGCTCCCAAGTGAATCTCTATTAACACCCAGGATTAACTCTTGGAAAGAGATTTTATAAAATAATTTTTTTCTATTTATAACCTTTAAATATCAGAAGCATTATATTATCAGTTTTACAGCATAAAATGTTTGAAGGTAAGCTACTTCAGTTAAAATGAGACAATTATATTGACATGAGTCTGCTGCTCAGGAAAACCTCTTACTTTACAACTGTTCTTGTCCCACAGGTTCCTGGGAGCTTGGTTATTTAGCTTATGCTGAAGAGAATGGATTCAGCTCTGGAGGTCTACAGCCACTGTCTGTTTTTGAAGGGTATGACTAATATTTAATTCAATATTTCATTCACATCTCTACATAGACAAATGTAAAATGACAAAGACATAGAAATATAACTAGACTATAGCCTGTATTAAGTATATTTCCTGTCAATTACAGGTAGATTGTATTTCTCTAAGCATAGATACCCAATTTACTTGCATGTCATTAAAATAAGTCTTTGCCTTAACAACCAATCCATTGCAACATGTTCACTTAAACTACTGAGAGTTTATATGCATTAAAAGCCCAAAAGTAACAAGGCTTTTAGTTACTGAACACCTTTAATATCCTGTGTATCTTCCCCTGTGTAAGCTGAGTCTCAGTTGTGACATGCCGTGGTTTCTAACAGAATCCATCACCTTCCAGCTGACTGCACCCTTCCCCCTGAATAAGAATTTGCAGGCAAGAAATCTATTGAATGGTCGAGGGATAAAGCAAAGCAGCCCCATGAACAGAACGGCATTTGTTCCTTCTGTCACTTCAAGTTGCTGACTTCCTTGTTCTCTCCATGCATCCATTTGCATAACAGAGTTGATCACCTGGCCTTTATTACAGCAGATTCAACATAAATCATTCCTGAAACATAAAATACACCCTAGAGAATACTCTGCTCTCTGACATAAAAATGAAGGTGCTATTGCTGCCTAAGGATACTGGAGGTGACAAAAGAAAAACATCAATGTTGCTGGTTGTTTCTTTGTCGTTACAACTTGCATGAGAGGCTGCAGAAGGCTTTAATGATCCTGCTGAAAGGAGTGCTTCTTTTAGCTCGCCTCCCTTCTCCCATTGCTGTAAAGTTGTTTAAGAGACTGGACATCATATCTCAGTATATAACTTACCACCAAAGCCATCTCCATTTCTGATACCCTCTTGGTCTGAACTGGACTCCAAATGGAGATTTTAGCTTACATTGAGATATAATCATGTACTTAATGGTCACCAACCCAATGAAAAGAGCCTCCTTGATCTGCAAAATTTTACTGAGGCATTCTGCTTGAAATGTATTTATATATTATATTTATGTATTTATTTTATCTCGTTATATATTTATTTATATTTATGTCTGGAAAGACACTCTTTTCATTCTCAACATAAAAACAGCAGCAGGCTTTTATTCCTACCATTTAGAAATACACTGAAAAGTATAGGTTCAACATCTACTCAACCTTTTTGACAAGGATTCCCTAAATTTTCATTTTTGCTAGAGCAGGTTAGGTTGCCAGACCTCCTCTATCACTTAACAGAATTATTGCTCATACACACTCAGTCTAGGACTTCCCAGGAAAATATTGCACATCTGTTTTTCTGTGCCTTGTCTCAGGAAGCCTGTGAGTTACTGCTCCAACCTTCTGATATTCAATATGGTAATTCTTTCCCTTTAATTTTGCCCAGGAGATATGATTGAGTGAACCTTTTCCTTCTCATCGGCTGTAACTGGATGTCCAAGTTGTTCATGAGTCTCTCCAAATTAATTTTCACTAACATTTGTATTACTCCTATCTCATTCACAGGAGAGATGGACACTACGAGGTTGCAATCTCATCCAGCAGCTCACATCTTTCTCATGAAGTCTTGCCCAAAAGACACTTCAGGGCATGTGTTGGCACAGAAGCTGTGGTGTTGCACTTCAAGAGGAGTGTGTGTCATTTGCCCCTTTTGTCTGAAAATGCAAAGGGATGAGAGAACTGAGAACTGCGAGCCACAAATTAAAAAAAAAACCAAAACACTAGGTCTGAAAAGACAATGATATTTTAAAAATATGTGGGGCCAGGGAGACTTTCTTCTATCTTTTGTTTTTATCAAACTTTCTGGTTGATTTGGGAATCTTTTAAAATTATTTTAAGAATCATAAGGGCTAGAAAATTACCCTTTTGTAACATCTCTATCTCTATCTCTATCTCTATCTATCTCTATCTCTATCTCTATCTCTATCTCTATCTCTATCTCTATCTCTATCTATCTCTTATTTTATTTTTTAATTTGGATTTTGATTCTTGAAATTCTTGCATGGTCATTGTTTGCCAGCATCCAAGTGCTGGCAAGAACAGAAAAATCCCAAGTTTGTGGGTTATTTAGTAACTGGCAAGGCTGTTCTCCAGGGAGAAGCATTTGCCCTGTGCTCAAAGCTTGGATTTCACATAAAACAACCCTATTTCTTCTTTCAATTTGATCCTATGTTCTAATGTTCATGTATGTCTTTATTAGTAAAGTGCAATATTTCCTTTAAAGCTTTTAATAGTTTCAGGCTTTCCTCCATTTAAAATTATAATTCATTGCTATTTCAGTTAAATGCTACACTGATTTTCTTGGAGTTGAGTAATTTTTGCCTGCAGTTCTAGCTCTGAATTTCATCAGCACCAGCTAGGGCTGTCCAACAGTTGCACATTACTTAAATTTGTACAAAAGATTTTCAGCTTTTTATCATTAATCTGGTGTTTCTAGAATATATTTTCACATTTGATTCTCCTCTTTTCACTACAATTCATTTTACTCGTCACTGTACTGATATTGTTGCAGCTCAGCTCAGCTCAGCTCAGTTTGCTTTGGTGGGACTACAATCAATCAGGAAAAAACAAAAAACAAAAAAACCAAAAATCAAGCCTCTTCAGTTTCTTTATCTGGAAGAGAAAGAGCTGATGTCAACATATTCATACCCCAAGTCACAATTTGAAGAATAGGCAGGATACAAACTCTTGAAATAAATGAATTTGAATTTATTTGCAAAGGAAATTACCAATCTCACCTGCATCAATTTCTGAAACAGAAAATTTGCTTTAAGTTCTTCCTTTTGGATCTTAGCTTCCAGAGATTGTCTTCACATATCTCAGGTTGTAACATTACAGTCTCACCTCAAGGTTCTGTTTACATCTGAGGCTCCCCTTTAGGCAGCATTAGGCACAAATATATTACAACTAAACATTACATTGTTCTCTGACATTGATGTATGAGCATAGTATTTTCTTTAGACTGGATACAAAGACCTGAAAGAAGCCACCCAGTAATTCCTCCCTTTCACCATCATAAGGACAAAAGAAAGGGTGCTCTTAATTATTTTCCTAGTCATAAATGTTGTCTGTTCTCCTCAAGCATGTAAATATATCACTAAATAGCTGCAGCATTTGAGAAGCCAGACATCTACAATTTTTCTAGCTGGCCCTGGTGAATGAGATTGGAAGCAGAAATCAGTACAAACCAAATCATTATTAACCCTGGTGCAGTGACTAAATTATTTAAGAGGTAAGAACAAATGAGAATGCAGGCAGAGAACTAGAACAATATAGGCAAGATACAGAATTTGCAGCAGGTGCAAGTCATTAAAGATTGTTTCAAACTGAGCTTTGCATGAAAGAAGAAAAGCTGAAAAAAAGCCTAAAATCCTGACAAAAATGCAATATATTGAAGAGATTGTGAAGAACAGTATCTTAACCATAAAACAGAGATGAAATGTATGGAAATAACTGAAGCAGAAGACCCACAGGTCCTGATTCAGAAAATGGATACAGACTTAAGTATGCTCTTAATTCCCACAGAAGTAAAGCCACAATTCAAATTTTGCCTGTGCTTAAGTGCTTAATTAATCCTATAGTAATCATAGGCTGCTCCTTCAGCTTTCACTGAACCATAGGATTCAATGAAACCTGGGAATTAATATTGCTCAATGCTTCGAAATACTGCTTTTATTTAAATGTACAAAACTCACAGTTACAAGATACAATTCAACTTTAATGTTTTTCTAACTGTTTTTACTTGAAGGATCTTAGTAGTACTGGGCATTGAACCAATAAACATGAACTTGTTCAAGAGTAGAAGACAGTAAGATATTCCCCCTTATATTTTCCTTCTCTATTTACCCTGTTTAAATAAGCAAAAAACAGCTTATTTTTATTGCCAGCATCCCTGAATTGTTTCATATATACAGTGCAGTAAAAATGTAAAAAAAAAATTGTTCTTGGAATTTATGCTACCATTTTCCCCTCATAATGACTTTAGGCACAGTAAAATTAACAGATGTTTCTTACCACAATAACCCAGAGCTAAATGTTAAGGGTTTATTCTCTTTTAAAAACACAAACCACTACCAAATAACTCTAGAGTGTCAAATAAATGTGTTTTATGTACAGTCATAAGGCTCCTATATGAAGTGAATTAATAATTAAACTTAGGTAAATATATCATGGCGGTTTTTTAAATGTGTTTCTGCAGATGAGACGAATTATGTCCATTGATGTAATATATAATCAATACCCATTTTCCTTTCTAAAAGGAAGAATTTAAACCCATTCTGCAACTAAGACTTTGTTGTTACTCTTTAAAAAAAATCAGCATAATAGGCAATAAAAACTGGTGCAAAGAAAAAGTGAGAGCAAAGAGAGGAGTAGAAGGATTTTTACTGAAAGCTGTGACAAAAACTAGAAATCCCAAATGAGATGAAAAAGAGTAGCTAAGAGCAACAAAAGTTAGGTTCTAAAACATCACCTGGAACTACAGGGCTTTCATCCATAGTACAATACCTGCTGCCTTAGAATTCTACAGTCATAACTCAGGTCAGGAGGTACCTTCAGGGGTTATCTAGTTCAACTCCTTGCTCAAAAAGTCTCATCAGATCAGATTTATCAGAGCCAAGGGAGTCCTGAACATGTCTAAATATGGAGACTCTGCAACTTCTTTGAGCAACATAGTCTGGTGTTCTACCATCCTTATTGCTTTATTTCCCCCTTTTATTTAGAATATGGAATCTAGTGTGTTAAACTTGTGTCTGTGGGCTCTTGTTCCATCATGGTGTACCTCTGAGAAGAGGCTGGTTCCTGTCGTAGAGTTGTAAGTAGCAACAAAGTCTCCTTTTAGCATTCTCTTCTCCTAGCTGAAAATATCCTAGCTGAAAATAATCAGTCTCTTCACGTGCACCATGTTCTCCAGCCCCTGACTGCTTTGGAGGCCTTTTGATTTACTCTGCTCCATGTGTCAGTATTGTTCTTGCACTGGAGGGAGCCCCAAAGTAGCGACAGGACTGAGATGAAGTGTTATGAAAGATCATTTCCCTGGCCCTCGTGTTAATGCAGCTCAAGACACTGCTGGCCCCCTTTGCTGCAAGGGCACAGTGCTGACACACATTCAAGCACATTCAAAAGGACATCCAGGTCCTTTCGTGCTTCCAAACAGCTCCCAGCCTGCACTGTTGCATGGGACTACTCCTTCCCGGATGCAAGACCTTGGAATTGCTCTTGTGGAGCTCTCTCTGAATAGCAGCCCTGCCCTCCAGCTGAATTCAGCTTTCGAAATGCAACAAAAGAATGTAAAATCTAGAGAGCTATGGTGGGAAAGAAGCCCAGTGCTCAGAAGCTTCTCGAGGGAAATGAGAGAACCAGATGGAGATGATAGTTTCAGTTACCTCTAGAAGTTACTCACAATGGGAAGGAAACATTACAGAAATGCTTAGTTGGCTGAACATTCTTCTATCAGCACTAAGGAGTTGGTTTGGTCTTCTGTTTTACCATATTGAAAAAACAGTATTTGTGCTGATTTTGTAAAAGGTGAGGGCAATTTGCCTCATGAGATTGGTATCGTGTGTCATTATATTTGTGTTTGCTTCCCACAGCATTTTAATTTTGTATCTGTTTTGATTTGATGACAGGGACAGTTCTAAGTCACAAACTAAAATGAAGTCTTTCTTACACAATTTTTTGCCACAGAGGAGCTGCCTGGGAACTCTCACAGGCCAAAATATGCAGTACTCTGCAGCTGGTGTACCTAAACTCATTTTGTGCTGGAATCTTCTCAAACAAAGATTCTGAAAGCCATGGTGACCATCTGGATTTATCTAATTCTTCAGATTGTCCTATTGCATGAAAACCATGTATTAAGACAAGCCTTTCAATCAGTTGCATTGCTAATCCCTTGGCTCTGTAGATTCTATAAATCTTTGAGTCTTTTAAGGTATATAACCTTTAATAGTTTGTCATTGCTGCTGTCAGGATGGTGGTGTTCCCTTTGCAATATATTCAAGCTAGGGTCCACAAAAACCATTTGAGGTCAAGGAATGTGGCTTCAGGATAAACTTTGAAGATAGATTAGGCAAATTTGACCTCTGCAAGATTTCACACCCCATTTGGAACTCAACCCTTTCACAGATTCAGATACTCCTTTTTTACATGCCCAAATAAAATAATTTAGAATAGCCAAATCAAGTTAACAAAATACCTTGACAACAGAACACAACACAGGAGGAAACCTCAGTCAGGTCCACCAGAAACTATTACTGAATTACATGTAGGATGTTCAGATGCTCCTCTTAATGCATGGCACTACTAAGCCACAAACTATTCCAAGGAGTGATTTTTCCAGTACACAACAAATACCACTAATGATTGGTGATCTTAGGAATGTGGCCTCTGTAGTACAGAAAGGATGTTATTGTAGTGATATAACTGCTTCACGTGACCTATGGCACGAACTGTGTCTGGTGAATGGAAGACAAAGGAATGTATATAAATTATTTTTGATTCATCTTCCATTATGTGTTGTGGGATGTCTTGGTGACTATTACATCTTACAAGATGACTTAAAACAGAGTCATCTGTGATATCCTTCCATTGATTTTTTTTCAATGGGGTGTCTTCCCATGTAATTAAAAGGTTTCAAAAGGGGAAAAATATGAAATGTTCTAAAACCCTCATATTTATCATTCCCTAATTATATGAGAAGCCACCTCCTAGGAGCTGTGGCACAAGTATGGGATCAATAAATAAAAACTGTGCAACAAAATTTTGCTGTCTTTAGTCTGAGCAACCAAATCTAATCTGGACTCTTCTCTGATTTGGCACAAGTGGTATGGATGATACGTTCAAGGAGAGGGGTAATGCCCTGCATGTTTCTCTGTGAACAGGCTATAATCGCCCTTATACAAAGCCCTTAATAAGCTGGTAAGCATCGACTTAGACATAGTTCAGTTTTCAGCATCTTAACAAGGAACAGTAAGGTTAAAACAATTACTAAACATAATCTAAATACTTATTCAAGCAACTCTGTGGGTTGGGGAAGACTGACTCCTGAGATGGTTTTCCTGCCATTTTGGTGGGGCCAGCACTGGCACTCCTGGCCAGGAAGCAGTATTTGTTTCAAAGAGCTGCTTGGGAGAAGTGGAGAACAATTTCTTCTTTAAGATACTTTTTACAGTGCAAGGGCTGGATCTGGATGCCACCAGGGGTTGACTTGCAACAGCCTTTCCACAGCAGAAAGGATGAACCACGAGGCCTATGCTGGCTGATAGGCTGATCCATGGAAGCTGTGGAGTCCCAAATCCCTTCTGCTTTGCGGTGAGACAGCATGGTCAGCGGAGTGCTGAGTAGGTTTCTGTCATGAAGCTGAGAGAAATGTGAAATGATCTCTGTGTAGGTGTGGCTCCCACCCTTCCTCTTGGCCCTCAAACCTCACTGGGAGCAATCTGGTCTGTGACTGCAGCTGTGGAAGCATGGACATGACGTTTTATCAGCATCTGAAAATTATTCTATTCATTTACCAGTGAAAAACATGTCACAAAGTGCTGCTTTCCTTAATTATGGTACTAGAAACATGATTCTTTGATCCTACCAGTGCTTAGGGTCCCTTTTCCCCCCCTCCAAATATGCTTTTTTGACAAAAGAGGAATGAATCCACCACAGTTACAGCTACTGTAACTCTCTGTCAGTGTGCTATTCTGCTATCTTCTTGTGATTTTAAAACTTGAGACTTTTTTTTTTTTTTTTTTTTTAAGTATTTCTTTCCCACGGGTCAGTGCAGCCTTTAGGGCAAGCTCTCTGATCACACTGTGCACGTTCCAAAGCTGAGCACAAAGACTCAAGCTGCAATACCCTGGGAGCTCACAGCCTCGCACGTCTAGAGCTGAATGCACATCTGCGTGTGCAGCTCTAACGACACCAGATTATCGGCTTCTAGTAACAACAGCAGTACTCGTGCTTCCAAGGCTTTTTGTTGGGGTTTTTCCCTGAAATTTTGCCTCAATCTCTACTCGGGGGGGGGGGGGGGGAGAGCGCAAAAAAGTGAAATATTCGCAGGCAGCTAGCCGAGGAGGGCGGAGGCGGAGTAGAGCGGGAACTGAGGGGCTGCCTGCCTCCCGGGACTGGGTTCGGGGCCGTGAGCCCCGCGCAGGCCGCCCGGGAGGGCGCGGCTCGGGGCGGGGAGCCGAGGGGCCCCACGCTCGGCGGGGCCGCACCGCTCCCGGGGCTCGGCGGCGCCTGGGGCCGGCCGTGCCCGCCGAGGGGCGGCAGGAAGCGGGGCGGCCCCGCCGCGCCCCCGGAAGCGCTTGGGCGAGCGCGGGGCACGGGCGGGCTGGCGGGCGCGCAGCGCTCAGACGCGGCCCGGCGCTGCCGCCCCGCAGCCCGCGATGCCCTGCGAGCGCCGGGCGCGCCGGCCACGCCGCGGGGCATGGTGAGCCCGGGGCGGCCGCTCCCCGCGGGGACACGGCGGGCGGCCTCGCTGCTCCGCCCCGGCCACCTCCTGCTGCTGCTGCTGCTGCTGCTGCTGCTGCGAGGCGCCGAGGCGCAGAAAGGTGGGTGAGAGCGGCGGCGGGAGAGCCCCGCAGCCCCGGCGGCCGGGGGAGGGAAACCAGCCCTGCGGGGCTCTGCCGCTGGGAGGGGGAGCCCCTCGGCCGAGCCTGCCCCCGCCCCGGCCAACAAAGGGCGAGAGAAGAGCCCCGTGTTGGGGGAAAACCCCAAACCCAACCAAGAAAGCTCTTTGGCTGCCCGCTGCCGCACTCGCACGGGAGCTGGCGGCGGAGGGTTTCGCCCGGGCGGGCTCGGCAGGAGCGGGGCTGGGGAGCTGCTCGGGGCACTGTGCGGGGCTTGGCGTGACCCACCCGCGGGTCACCCCTGCTGCAGGCTGGGGAGTGTTCGCTGTGAGCCGGGAGACGGTAAGGGGACGTTCTGCTTGCTGTGGAAATAAACTTATCCTCGCCCAAGAGCATGCAGAAGTGCATACAGGGGTGAGAGTTCGGGATGTGTGACAGACAGGACAGGCGTTGTTGTTTTCTTGGGTTTGTTTCTGTTTTTTTGTTTAGAGAAATGGACGGAATTTCTCCCCTTCGGGTGGAATTAGTGATTAGGCTTTAGCAGTGTGAAAATGCCGGGGCACAGTTTGGTCACTTCATGGCAGAAGATCGGAGGGTGCCACTGTGACTGTCACTTTGATCATGCGCTCGGGACAAAGTGGTGCGAGTGTTTTGACAGCATCTTGAATCTCACTTCTGTGGATACAGGGGTTGGGAAGATTCATTTCGTGGTTTTCAATTCCACTTGTTTCTTGTGCTGGTCTTGCATCGTTGCAGAAACTGATCTCCGCAGAAACTGTTCCAAGTTGTCACATAACTTTCTCTTTCTTTCCATCTCAGAGATGGAAATATGGTTGAATTTCAGAAATGCTGTATTTAAATGCACAAAGGGAACAGGAAATATGTGCACTCCACTGTTTTTGCATATAAATGAAATATTCAGCTAATTAATTAATTGAATGGGAAAAGTTCAGAGATGTGTCCATAGAGCAATCTAGTTTGGGGACTTACCTTTTCTTCTTATTTTCAGCGAATTGCATTTAGCTGTGTTCCTATACACATACAGAACTTATGCTAGTAAGCATTTGACATACTGGTTTTGTTTGGTTTTAATTTATAATGGAGGAGGAGAAGACCCATTTGCTTTTGAGAGGAAATTGGGCTGTTTTACCGTTCAGCCTTTTGAAGGTTGCTGCTGGGTGAGGCAGGCAGCAGCAAGGTGTTAGTTCATGCTGTAGGAGCATCATGCTGACCTGACACTTGTCTGACCTTTTGGTGAGCAGAGTGAGTTTGTTATTCTAGGAGAAAACTGAAATAACTGTGGGGGTAGGGGAGTCATAATTTACCTCCAGATGATTGAGTCAAATTGGCTCATGGAGTAGTCAGGGGTGTGTTAGTGGGGTGGGACCATGCAGCAAGAAGTGGTGCTGCAAGGACAGCAGGCTTTTTAGGTAGGTGTGAAACTTTGTCTTTCTGTACTTTGGGAAATTGCTGAAGAGCTCCTACCCAGAATTTCAGCTTGCAGTGTTTCTCCAGTTATTGCTTAAAGTTTGCTCAGAAACCTCAGTTTTGAGCTGGAGGGGAATCTCTTTATTGACAAGCTTCATTTTATTTGCTAACAAAAAGCACAGCTTGTTTTAAGGTGAAGGAGTCTGGTGGTGTCGAATACAATGCTTCAGTATGAGAAACTGCTAGAGCTTCTAAGAAGAGTTCTGCTAGTGAGGGACTGTTTCCTTGCCAAAATATTTTCATTTATCTTATTCCAGAGAAAGTTGGGGAGCCCATGTCCTGTATCTCTAAATGCTGCCATAATTCTTATTTGGGTAAGGAGGGCCATACAGAAAAGAAGCTGCTGTGTTGCTCTTGAAGGGTCTGCACAAAGCTATTACTCAATTGGGGCATTAAATATGTGAACAGGATTCTAAGAATGTCTTGATTTACAGTGAAAGTAACCAAGACTCGGGCAATTCCACAAGCAAAGTTGCTTCTAAGCTCTTTTATAAAAACACAGTGAGTGATACTATATAGGAACCTAGCCTCATTCAATGGTAGAGAGGCTGATCCTCTCTTAATAAGCCATTGTTCATTTTCTTTACTACTGTTCAGCAGCTCTAAGCCTTACATACTACATAGCATTTACATCTTTTTCTGAAGATAGTGTTTTCATTTCTCACATGCTTTTCTGTAGAGCACCTTCCTGGTATGAACCCATTTAAAAATAACATTATTTTGGTCAATGTGAAGCTTGTTTTTAATATTGTGTCAAATGTTGTTCTCCTCTCCTTCCAGAGAGCAGCAAACTGAGAAATGAGAAAATGCAGGTATTGCTGTGGTGAATATGTTTTTCACTTAGTAGCCCACTGTATTACCTTGTAGGATTCAAGTGGGGTTTTTTTTTCAATCTATCATATATAAAATCATTCAACATATGTAATTCAGAATTCCTTGGCCAAGGACTTGAACTTGAGTGTGTTGCTGTCTTGGAAAATTATGAGCATTTTTTATTAGCTCAAACACCTTCAGAAGTGCCTTGTGCTGCATTTTATGATCTGATGCCTTGGGGACTCTCCAGTCGATGGCTGTGCAAGTGAGTTCTTGTGATTTTTGAAACAGTTCTGTGGTGATTATAGCTCCTGGTTGCAAGGAAATTGATATTTGAAAAATACTTAAAGTTTTTGGTTTTTTTTGTTTTTGTTGTTTTTCATGTAATTAAGCAGGTGTGAATGAAGGCAAGCCAGTACCATGCAAGCTTCCTGCTCTTTGTGTCTTGCATTTTGAGAAATAGTGCTCTTAGCAGATGTTTAGGTATTGACATAAAATTGTTTATTTTATGTCAATTG
Organism: Entomyzon cyanotis; assembly: GCA_024500445.1. Taxonomy (NCBI): domain Eukaryota; kingdom Metazoa; phylum Chordata; class Aves; order Passeriformes; family Meliphagidae; genus Entomyzon; species Entomyzon cyanotis. The sequence continues at coordinate 1,078,120 of JAKEPQ010000739.1, forward strand.
TTTATTTTAGCTAAGTTTAACATCTTTTTTTTTTTTAATTTAGAAAAACACAGCTACAGAAGGAATGGTTGCTTAGTTTTCATCAAAGTAGAAGTTGAATAATGTTTCAGTAATTCTGAAGGTATGGAGCTTGTAGGGTCTGTAGAACAAGAACTTTGTTATCACACATGTAGTTTGGTGGCCATCTGTTGGGATTCCTAGTGGATACTAATGTACCTGTAAAACTGGAAAAAAGGGCCTAAAGTAAAAAGTAACCTTTTATTCTGAAGCTGATTCCCCAGTGACTTGAAGCAGATTTATTTGCAATCTTTTATTTTAAAAAATTAGTACTGGGTGCTTGTTTTTGAATGTGATTCCTACATTTTGTTCCAAACAAATAGCAGCCCATCAGGATGTTTTATGCTCAAACCTAGTTGAAAGTGCAAAAAAGAGATTCACCACTGTGGCTTTAAAATGTTTGCTTCGCCATAGCAGAGAAAAATAATTTTTGAGTGTCTGGTACTGAGTTATCATCATCTGAAAAGTGAAGTGAAAGAACTGATGGCTCTGTGCACATTGAGCCTAAGGAGAGGGTCCTTCGTGGCCTTCTGTTTTGGGACTCAGCTGCAGTATTTGTGGATCATTTGTGTGTTCCTGTTTCCCTTCAGTTCCCTGTGTGTCTCCTCTGTGCAGCATTCCTGGTAGCACTGTCACCTCTGCCTGTCCACCCTGCAGGGCAGTAGGCAGTGAGGCACTGGCTGTGGCCAGTCCAGAAGTGGGCATGTGCTGATCTGTGAGCAGTAGTTTGGGGAGAAGCAATAAGGCAAAGAGAAGATGGCTCTAGCTACATCAGCTGAGCAAGAGGGATGGAGACTGTAGCTTCTCCCTCAGGGTCCTGCAAGAGATGATTTCCTCCTAGAAGAGGGGACTGACAGGGGTTCCAGCTGCCAGGGTAGCCCATTGTGGATGTGTCTTTTTCCTGCTGCAGTGAGCTCCGGACATGTGAATAGAAAGCAGTACCACAGCGTCTGTCACATGAGCAATTGCCATGTGCTGACCTGCACACAAGTGCCATTTTCTGTTCTTGCTAAATTAGATTGGGTGGTGTCTCACTGCCCTTGTATCTGTTGTCGGTGGCTGGACTCATCTGGGAGGAAGGGAGTCACAGCCAAACCCATAAGGAATTATTTTGGTTTAAGAGACCCTCAGATCTTTGCATGAGAGATTTATTGTCCCTCAAATTAACATCAGATTAAGTGTTTTATGATGAGGAGGGCAGTGCTCCAATGAACTGTTTTGCTTTTTTAATGGCACAGTTTTACTTAAGAATGCAGAGTGTTTTGAAGATGCAGTTGTGCAGCTTGAGGATTCAGGGATTGGTACCACTTAGGCAGAAGCCCTGAGGCAAATCCCTTTCATCCATGTGTTGAGAAGTATGGAAGAATCTTTCAAGACCAGGACTTAAACATAGGGCAGGCTTATTCAGGTTTTCTGATACTCTTTTTAACTTTCCAGCATTGCACTTTGAAAATAGATTTAGTGAGGAGGATCAGTACCCTAAAGAATTTTGTGGAGGAATGCTGTTCCTGAGGGGAAGCGACCTTCTATTGAAATTATAGACCTAAAACCAGTGAATATTCTTGGCTTTTGAAATCAAGAATCTCAGCAACGTTATTTTTCCTCCTTCAGTTGATGAGCCTTATTTGAAGTGGGTAAGTGGATCTGGTGGGAGAAAAGTACATACATGTGTTCTTCAGAGCATCCTTTCTGGGAGGATGCTTCACAGTACTGGCTTGGTTCAGCCCAGCTCATCTGGGAGCCTGTTGAAGTTGTGCTAGCCTGGTCCATTCCTGTAAAGAATGCAGGAATCACCCTTTTTTGTAAATTCTCTTTGGAGCTCTCATACTGATAAGAATGTACTGCATTTTGGATTTAAGCAGTACAATGCATGTTGGTTTTATATATATGTATGTGTGTGTGTGTGTGTGTGGCTATAAAAATCAAGCATCTGAGCTAGTGTTAAAAATGTAATGTAAATGTTTTTTCAGAAGCTTGTATGCTGTTACTGTGTGCATCTCAAGCCAGTGACCTTCTATCATGTTAGTGCAGCCATTAGGAAAATAATTTTCCTGCTACTGAATGGAGATGTTCACCTTCCAAGATTTTTAGGAATGTTTTCTTATGTTATTCATGTAAGAGAAAAGTAATCCCTCTCTTTTTTCTGCAATTCTGCCAGCCTGCTTTATGCTCTGGGAACTGATGCATTAGGTTTTTAATGCGATCACTGCTGCTCTGTGTAGTTTCAGTCATCAGCTGGTTAAGGGCTGCCTTGAATGCATCAGCTTTCATAGCTCAGATAGTCATCAGTTCAAATGCAATCCTTGTTGGAATTGCTGCTCAGTGTGCTGTGAATTGTTTCTATATTGGTTATTTTATCCATACTTTGAAAGTCTTTTTAAAAAGCCATTGCTTGTCACCCCCACTTTTGTAACTGCACCCTGTGCTTTGGGGAAAGCACTCAGGATTACCTGGAATTTGTTTTGTAATCAAAGTATTTCCTTTTCCTCCTGCATTTTCTGATTGAGTTGCTTTAGATTAATTTCTCTAAAATAGCATGGAATATCCATGATACTTTTATTTAAAATAGTATAGTTGAAACCACTGTCCAAGCATGGAGTGTGGATTTGTTACTAAACAGAAGTTGGGGGAGGTGGAGAGGGAGAACAGGAGTAATAATGTAGAAGGCCATGTGGTAGCTTGCATTAAGATAGGATCTATAAAATTTGCATGCTGTTTTTTTTATTTATACAGAGTGGTGGGTTGTTACCTGTGAAGCTTGTTCATCCATGCAACAAGACTATGAAATATCAGATTTTGCTGAGCTACATCCTTTGCCATCCATTACTGGAGGCAAACATCTTGAGCTGTGCTAATCACACTCTATTTGAGCTTTTTTCTTTATAGCTGAAGACTTCATGTTATTTGAAACAAAAATTATACTTGAAAATCTGACAGTGACTTGACATTGGGACCACAGAATAACACTGATTTTGAAAATGGCACATTTTGAAAATGTTGATGCATTTTTGGTCTAGTGCCTGAAAAAAATCCCCAAAAACCCAAACACCAGTCCTTGGATGGGTAAGAAACTTTTAACCTGTGCTTTCTTTTTGGGCATTTAATTTCTAGTGTTTCCCTGTATGACCACTTCGTTTACCTTGGTGAAGAGTTGCAAGAGGATAACATTTCTTTATGGCTGTTAAACTTTTCAAAAACGAGATTAAAGCAGATAGCTAAACAAGTATGAGCTATCTCAGTATTTCAATCAGTTGGATTGTGAAATTGTAACATAGTCACTTGGTACTGCTTATGGCATTTGGGTGCTTCCTGTTGGCATTTTTTACAAAATCTCTGTGTTTACCGTTATCACTTCTCTTTAGGTTATGGGTTTTTTTCTGCAAATACCAAAATAAAAATAATTTTCAATGAGTTAGCAGTCTGTAAGGTTTAGACCAGCACAACTGGTGGATTCTGAAGCTCAATGATTAGTGCACTCTTTGATTTCGGTGAGATGAGTTGCATCCTGAAAATCAAGCACATAAATATTTGTCTTTGGCATAAGTTACAACTCATACTTGTGAATATTTTGTTGCAAGTTGGCAGTGAGACTGTGATGTGAGTTGACCTCTGTAGCCACAAGACAGTTGGAATAGGTTTGCAGTAGCAATGTAAAATACAAGTCCATGAACCATTAGAATTGCAAGGATTCTTATCAGGGATTGACAATTGTTTCTTAAAAAGTACATTCATTTGAAGAAAAAGGATTCCTGGAAGCAGAATGTGTGTAAATATGGATTGAATATGTACGTGTCAGGCGTGCTTGCTGTCAATATTTGCTGACAGGAGGAGAATGTTTTGATTTGTCCACTGCTCTCTGTGCAAGAGGTGCTGTGCATTGTGACTAACGTAATCATTACAGCTATTTGACTGCTGATCTTAAGAACCTCTGTTCTCAGCATCTTATGGAAAAATACTAACTTCTGTCCTATTAGTAGAAATTCCATGCCTCTTGTTTTTGAGGGATGTCACAGTTAGGAAGGTCCCAGTTCTGCACCAAGGCTGCCATAGCATACATAGCTATCACATTAGTAAATGTTGTGGAAGCTGGACCGAGTTTGTGAACTCAGCTGTGTCATTCTTGGCAGTGCCAGTAGGTGTGTTTTTAGGAATGTCTCAGAAACATATGGGGTGGGGGGTGGGGGTTTGTTTTTGTGTTCTGTTTGGTTTCTTCTCCAGGTGTTTAGAGCATGCTAGCTTTAGAAATAGTTAAAAAGTCTCTTTCTCAAGATATCTTTGCTCAAGTCTGAAAAGTTTCTGGAAAGAAATTTAATGCAACATCTTAAATTCCCCTTAGTTAGAATAGTGATTAGCCAACTGTAAGTAGTTGAGGTGTACAAGAAATCATACTTAAAAAGGTCCTTCCAGTCTTCAGTGCACTATGAATCCATCATTCTGTAAAATGACATGTAAATTAGCATCAGACAGGTTCAAACTTGCTTTTTTCTTTTTGTAAGCGATAGTGAGGAGCTTTTTTATTTTTGTCGTTTTCAATGTTTCTTTTTATTTTAAAGAAAATATTGCTCTAGCATTTTCTTTGTGCCCGAGTTTATCTTTCATTGGCAACACTGTATTACAGTGTTTTTGTTACCTGTAGTATTAAAGAAAAAACTAACAGCTGTTTAAGATTTTTTTTTCTTTGTTCTGTATGTATACCTTTGATTTTGTTAACATTTTTCATTGTTCAGGAAAAGTTTCAAATAAGCATATTGCATATTAACATTCTTCATGATTTGAAAACTCAATTCAGCTAATCACAGGAGACTTCTTTATTAACCACATTCCAGAGATCACGCATCATTTATGTATTGAAAAGTGAAAATAAAATCAATGGTCAGATCATCTATATACTTCATTAAACACTCCCCTTCGCACTTTATATCTTCACTTGATAATCACTTGTTAATCTTCCCTCTAAATTTTTCTCCCAGATTTTTGAAGTTTTCCAAATTTACTTTTAGTTTAAGAAAGAGGCTTTGTCATCTAGGATTGGAATATTATCCATCAAATGACAGTCCTTACAAGCTGCTCATCTTTGGATTATCAGTGTTGCTGGAATTTGATGGATTGTGCACAAGGTCACATGGATTCACTTTTTAAATTTTTTTTCCCCACAATGGTTTTTCTGATAAAACCATTTCTGAAAAAAAAAATAGGGTGATTTTCTTGGTTCTTTACTTGAAGTGCTGTCAGAGGTAACAAGTTGATACATCTTTGATGAATATTGTTACAGGTAGAAAAGGAACTTGAAAAGCTTGCCATCTTTCTGAAAATTCTTCTGTTACAGTTTCTAAAAATGATGATGGTGTAAAAGCTTCCCAGAATGATGCTGTCAGTCACATCATACTAATACTGTCTATCGTGACCTGGCATTTAATCAAGGTTTGTATATAAATGTTCTGTAAAATTACTCCAGATTTGCAAAAGGATAATTATTTTTCATCCCTAAGTACCATTTTCTCCTCTTATTCAGTGATCCATTTGTGATTTTCCTAGACTTAGATTGGCCAGTCATAAGACCTCAAATGTTGCTTAACCGTGAAGAGGAAATCTCTTCAGGTCTCTTAATTGCAATTTCTTGGAGTAGAAGTAGTAGCTGTTTCAGTGCCCAGTTGCAGCTTTGGATGTTTGAGGATAACACTGAACTGTTTTAGCAGCTGTGCCACAGTTCTCTTTAGTTTCACCCCAATATAAAATTAAAAAAGGAAAAAATAGGATGTATAAAGTATTTCAATTAGACTTGGCAAGACAAGCAACTTGTACAGCTACTTGGATGGAAACATGGGGGGTATTTGTGTAGAGAAACCCCATGGGAATGAGGCAGGTGAAGATCCAGAGAAAGACATTTGGCTCGTTCAATGTGGTGGAAAGAAACTGCCGGTCCTTAATTTTTCTTTTGCAGATCTGTGAGTTTTGTGATAAACCAAGAAACCCTAAAGCACGTTATTTTTTAAATTCTATTTTTATGCAATTGTGTACAGGTGTCAAAATACATCTCATTATTACAAGGGTGGAAAGAGGATTGCATTAAATTGAATGCTTTTGAACACTTGTGTGCCAAGTCTAGTGATGATCAGTTTTTATCTTTTTCCCAAGTATATTTGAAAATGTCAAACACAGCATTTGCATGACTTCCTATCTTCATTTTCAAAGAGATGTTTTCAAGTTCTCCAGTCTGCCTACACAAGGCATCATTTCCTTCTTGCTACAAAGAAGGTACAACAAAGCTGATGGGCAGGTTTAAAGTTCGTAGAGAGTTTTTTATGAAGCTTCATACACTGACTTCATACATGGTCTTGCTATACTTTTTGTGATAATTTTGGCACTTAAAGAATGGTGACTCAAATGTTTAAATTTACTGTCATCTTCCTAGTTAATCATCTTGTTATTCAGTAATACATAAGGTTTATTTTACTGATTGTATTCACAGAGGGTCAAAAGGGGGAAAATACCTTCATTTTAAGGGAACATCTACAGGACAAAAGTGGGAATGAAGTCCCTTCTAGAACATATGTATTAAATTTTGTCGTGCTAGAATGAAGCCAAATTGTTTAAAATGGGGAAACTCCAAACAGTCTCAGCCGTAATTTTGAAATTAGATTAGAAAATGAGTGTTAGAAATCAAGATGATGCTGTATGTCACCTACACGGGGAGAAGGAACTGCTGGTGCAGAGGTGTGGAGTGGCACTGTTTCATCAGTTGGATGACAAACTTTAGAGAGGGTTAGAAACTGATATTTAAAGTCTCTGTTCTTGGTGCAGCTGTGGGGTGCAAATAATGACAACTGTGTTTTGAGGTTTTCTTTTTGAAAGCATCCACACTTTTTTTTTCGTTCAGGTTCCCAAACCATCAGCTTCCTCCCTGCCAGTTTCTGTCGATTGCATGGTACCTGAAATTATTTACTGTGGCTGCTGCTTCTCCTCCCTGTCCCTGCCTTGCTCCCTGTCCTTCTGCATTGCTGATGCTCCAGTGGCTGGTTGGCCATCCCCATCCCTCACCCAGCATAAGGCAATGGGATGGGAACCTGGCACAGAACTGTGCTGCAGCTCCACAGGGGTGCAGTGAGCACTGGCAGCAGGTGGGGCACGGAAGGAGCAGCTGCTCAGGAAAGGCTAGATGGTGTTGCCACCATGGATCTCCACTTTAGGCTGTGCAGTCTCATTTATGAACTGGAAATGGAAGGGAGAAAATGTTGAGTGTAGTGTTAATTTAGCAGGTGAATTATTGGTGTGATGGGAGCACTTCTTACCTCTTAGTTGACATATGTAAGGCTTGTGAAATTTCACGTGGTCCTGGTGTGGTGAGGAGTTTGAAAAGCTTTCAGGAGGTTTGAAGCTCATTCTCACCATGACTGTTGCTTGTTTCATAGTGTTTTGCATGACCATCTGTGTGTTATTTTTCATTTACTCATCATCTGTGTTTCTGCTGTGTAGCACTTAAAGCACTGAAGCACAACAGTGTTTATTTTTAAGAAAGTGTTGGTGGAGATTGCAAAGTAAATGCTATGTCTTGGGAAGTGGACAAGCTGCATGTGCCAGCCAAAGAAAGACATCCAGCATGAGCTGTCACTGTGACTCAGCCTGGGCAGCAGATCAGAAGGGCTTCTGCTTTATGTACCATTGAGTCCTCTCACAAAGTCCTCATGTAAATCACTTTTCACCATGCCTAGCCTGTCTCCATGGGCTCCTTTTGCCAGCATACTATTTAAGCAAGTCATTGCTGTCCCTGGGGTCTTATATAGTTTCCCTGACATCAGTAAGTAAAAGCTCTGCAGCACAGTCTTACACAGCTGATCTTTTTTCTGTTCTTTTGAAGTAGTCAGTTCAGTTAGTATGCAATGGCAGAGGAAGCACACATCCTACCTGCTCTGACAATTTAATGATTTTAGATAATTTATTTCAAAATGTTACCATATTTTCGATGCTAAAGTTAGGATTCCTAAGTGCTATTTTTTTGTGTAAAATTTAGCAGCTGAAGGCTAAGGCTGGAGTTCCAGAGATGGTGATTGTAAAGCTGCATGTACAGGTTAAAATAATAAAGTGCTAATTATCACTAGCCCAGCACGTGGCCAGTGTTGTAAATGAAAACAATTAAATTTTGTTGTAATTGTACCTTAAATTCTGTACTTTTGCTGTAAGAACAGGAATGAGCCTCTGTCTCCTGTCACCCCCTCCTGTCATCCCACTGAGCTGCCAGCATTTTGAAAAGCAAGATGCTTGTCATGCTTTTGTCCTGTTCCTGTCTTTGTTAAACCTCAACCCATAATTTCATTAACTGTCTAAGGAAGCCCTGCAGCAGATGAATCAATCCAGGCTGAGGCAGCCATAATCCCCCTGCCCTCTGTCCCTTTCCTGTCCTTTGGCAGTGGCACCGAGAGCTGCCTGGGAGAGGTGGGCTGGTGGAACCCAGCACGGTGTGGTGGCACTGGGTTGGGGACTCTCTGCAGCCAGCTTGGCTCCTCAAGCCAGCGCACCACTCTTGTGTGACTGCTCCTCCCAGGGCTGGGATGGTTTGTACCTCCCTGGCAATTCAAGGTTGTTTAAAATGCAAACACAGGTTGGCAGTGCTGGTGAAAGAAGCAGTTGCTGGTGTTTCCCTATTCTCACACTGTCTTATCCCTCTGTCAAGGGAGGTGCTGCTGCATATGCATACTGAAATAAATTACGGGATTGCTCTAGGTTAAAGCTAACAGCCATTTCTATACCAAATCCCTCCTCTGGTTGGCCATGTGGCTGCATAAGTTTTTGCCTCCAGTGCCAGGAAGAACATGTGGCCAAAAGTGAGAGGCAGACAAGGCCTGCTTTTGTCTGTGGCTGTGCTAATTTAAAGTGCCTTCAAGTGTTTATTGAGCTGTGGCCTCGCTTGTGGCAGTGTGGGATATTTTATGTTGTGAAACATCTGTAGTGGGATGAAATGCCCAAACCAGTGTGTTACTGAGGCAAATAAATGGCATAAAGATCAAAGTGGACTGTGTGCTTGTTGGCTTGTTAAGAATATTAATTCTGACAGAGGAACAGATTCCTTCCTGAAGAACATCACTGTGGAATTTGGTGGAAACAGCAGTGAATTTGCAGGACACAAATAAAGGCATTTGAAAATACTCGAAAAAGCTATTTAGAATTTGATGTCTCTGTGGTCTTAATTCCTCAGTGTTTCTTATTCATGGAACTCTTTTGTTCTTTGTGCAAACTTCCTTGTCCTCACTGAGGAAAGCAAAAAGCAGATGCAGTGTCTTTTAGTTGTGTGCTGATAAAAAGTAGGGAAATGCAGAGCACAGGAGCTAAACAGAAGAGAAGAAACTATAGTAGTGCATTGAATCAGAAAGAGTTGTGTATTTGAAATTAAAATGAATGCTTTAAAACACCCTTTTTTGCTTGCATAACTCTAATGGATTTGGTTCTACCTTTGCTTAGTTAAAGAAGTTTTAATTACATCCAATATATAGTCACAGACATAGAGGAAATCATAGCTTATATATGTAAAATCTTCTCCTGAAACCCACTGGTTAAATTGAGTCTGTTCAAAAGGCAGTGCCGTGTGTTAAAGTTGAGATCAGTGTTTTGATATGCATCAGTTATGCTTTATGAATTATAATGTTGAACTGTCTAATGTCTTTATCATTTACTCTTCTCCAAGTAAGGAATAGCAAAGTATTCACTGGTCTAAAAACCTATTTTTTAACATGTTTTGATAGTGAGAACAAGATCAGCAGTCACTAACAGCAGCTGGTCTCAGGGGGAAAAGTTCTGATTAATTGACTTCCACGACTACAAAGTACAATTCATCTTTTTCTTTTTTTTTTTGGTGGGTATTAATAGAGTACTTAGCACCCACTCCTGCACATTTGGTATTCTTTCATCCTATTAAATTCCACATTTTCTTTAGTTACCAAAATCCTGTGGATTTGTGTTGGTCTGAGTCCTGTATTTTGTTGGTGTAAAGAACTTGGTTTTAAGAAATTGTTTTCAGTCATCTGCGTGATTGCATCAGACATCAGTGTGCTGTGGCCTGGGACTCATATGGAATCTGTCAGGAGATTTCATCCAGATGGTGTGCAGAGGTGCCTGCAGAAGAGATGGATAGTTCTCCTGATGACAGCAGTCTGCCTTCCTCTGCCAGCTGCTTGAGAGGTGCCCATGTTTCTAACACAAGTTTTGGTGGAGGGCTGAGCTTCTCCTCTTTGCCGTGACCTTGGTCCTCTGGACATGTGAAATTGGAGGCACATCTGCAGACTCTCCAAGTGTCAGGTGTGATGTGTGTGCACACAAGTGATCTGCTGCTTCTACAAAGGGCTTTATCTGTCCTGCAAGTGCAGGAGGTCTGTGATGTGACAGGAGGCTGAAAAAAAGCAGGAGACTTGTTCAGCTGTGTACTGACAACAGAGGTTGTCAGCCCAGCCAGGAATAATTGATTAGGGAATTGATGTCTGTCTTCTATGCATCCTCAGATATTCTGCTCTCATGTGCACAGATTAACAGAAGCAAAAGATTCTGTGGCACTTAATGACTTCCAAATGAATGAAGTAACTACTCTCCTATATATGCTGCTGTAGTGCAGAGAACTGTACTTTCACTTTTTCTTGGAGAAATTGCTGCGTATTGCGGATTGCTCCCCTGATGCTGGATGTGTGTATGTGTCTCTGGAGCTCATCAGTGCTGTTTAAATAAGTATGGCAGAGATGATGAAGCACCACATTACGTGGAGAGGCTCAAGAGCTACCCATTTATAGTACCAATACAGCAAAATGTGGTTTCATTGTTCTGCAAGTTTCACTGGAAGTCTGATTTTTTAAATTTTCCAAATAGCTCATGAGTGATGCTGCTGCCCTTGGCAGACTGTATATGCCATGGTAATCTTCAAATTCTTCAGGCATGAAGCGTCTGGCATTTCTGTTATCACTAACCTAAGTGAAATACAATAAAAAGATCTAAAATGTCCTTTCTTGCTGTGCTTTTCTCATCAGAAAGCTGTGTCCTGTTCATCATGCAAACATAGTACAGGTATTGTTTCATACTTGAGACAGCTGAACAGCAAGCTAGTGGAGAGAATTGTTTAAATGAATGTTAGGCATGATTTTTTCTACTTTTAACTGGAGAAATTTACAGTTTAAATACATTTTGGGTCAAAGAAGAGACCCAAACTCTCCTTTGTCTTTGATTTCCAGCAGCATAGGCTTAAGATGCAAAAATGTGGGGAAGAATCAAAGATACAGAACATGTGCATTATTGGTATTCCTGATTTTAAATAGTAGTATTTGTGTGGTTACTGCATTGCAATAACGGGTCTATTGACATGAGAAACAATTAACTTCTGAGCATTCTAGCTCATGCAAGCATTTTTATTTTCCTTAAAAGGCACTCAGAACAGTGTATCTGCCCATGCAGGTGAAAGCTACTGTGATTTCATGCTCAAAAGGCCACTGTGTCAGTGTATCTGCAGAGTATTTTCAATCTGTGAATGAATAAGCAGTTGCTTACCCCACCATGGGATAGGGAAACCACAGAACTTGTTCATGGCTCAGTGTTTTTGTTTAGGACATAACCTAAAACTGACTGCTGCTTGTGTTGATTATTAGTTATCATATCTGCAATGTAAAGAGTTCTGAAATGCTAACCCCAAATATCACCATGAATATATTTGTTGGTTATTGTTCTTGTTAATATAATAAATTCCATGCATTTTGTAATGTGTGTGAGTACTTGCTAGTGAAAAGCCATTTTACTAGAAAAGGAATCCTTTATTGTTAAGTGTTAACGTATTAAGACTCATAAGGAATCTGACATTTGGATGTTCAGTAACTAATAAACCAAGGCCATACAGGTTCTGCATGATAAAGCTTTCACTTTTCTTAGGTTTACTACATGCTTTTTGAAAGAAACCAGGATTATAATGATACATAAAACATGTGGTTTAAGTTACCTCTCTGTGACGTTGGGCAATGGTGTCTCATGTTAGATCAACCGTAACTTAGAAAAGTAATTTATCAGCTGTCACCCAAGTGGAAATAATATTTGCCGTGGGATAGAGAAATTGCATTTATAAAAGCATGGCTGAACAACAGCTTTACAAGTAGAAATTTTGATTTTGCTAAACAGAAGTTACAGTTAACTTTTCCTGGGATGCACATTTTCATTCCAGACTGCTAGCAGGACAAAAGGCTGCAGTTTGCATCTGCATCTGTTTATGACTCTGTGGATACCAGCAGCACATTAGCTTTTAGAACACGCAGCTGTCTTTCAATGTGCTCAGATTATAAGGAGAATAGTTTTTGTTAGCAGAAATTAGGTGTGCTTGGAAAGAGATTAATAAGACCTAGATAATTAGTTACAGTTTAATTTTTCCATGTCAATTCACTGCACTGGACTTACTTTTCCACTCAGTCTTACGTGTAATACATTGAAGAATTTTGAAATTCAGTTAAAATTTTTGAATATATGTACAATTTTTTTTACCTGAAGCTTAGCTTACCTTTTCATATTTAGTAGAGGAACTACACATATTACTGTGTAATATGAAACACTTTTAGCTGTCAATGCAAACTTCTGTCAATACAAATTATATTGCTCATTGTGAATGTTACTCTGAGAACATTCACATTTCTAAATCAGCACAGAAATTCTTACACTTTTTGTGCTACATACGGGGGGAAATGCATGTCTAGCTGTTTAGTAAATTTATGAGTTTGCTCTTTATAATTTGATATTGAGAATACACAATTAGTGCTATTTTTTTCCATTTGTTAAACAGATCGGGTTTAGTACTGTTATTGCTGTTTAAAATTAATACTCAAATGTTAGGTAGAGGGCTCCTGGTTGGAGTTATAATTTAATTTGCTGTGCAAATTCAGAAATAGTGAATTTTTCAAATAAGAGTGAATTGTAGTGTCACACTAGCAGTACCGTCGAAAACAACATATTAGCAGTTTGGTAATGGTCAGAGCTGTATTTAGATTATTTGCTGTCCATTGGCTTTCTACTTCTTTTTCATTGTGTTGTGAGTACAGTAACACAGTAAAACCAATGTGCTCTTGTTTTACTGTCAAGTTTCTCTGTCCTTTTCAGCACCAGTTTCCTTCTGTACTGAGGTGTTGAGGAAATATGAATTAGCAGAAATACTCTTTCTGTACTGTCCATGCCATTTTTTAAGTCATTATGGATGAATATCCATCTCATTGAGGAAGTTTCAGCAGCTGCCTGGTTACCTGTGATGATTAGCTAAGCAAAAGGCAACATTAGCTGAATGGTATTTTCTCACCATTGCTGTTTCATTCTCTTGGAGTTTTCTAGCAGCGTGGTTGGTGTGGTGTGGCTGATGCTCTGAAGATGAAGGTGGGAGCTGATTTCTTTTTGCTCTCTTGCAGGTGATGGGTGTGGACACACAGTGCTGGGCCCTGAGAGTGGCACCTTGGCCTCCATAAACTACCCCCAGACCTCACCCAACAGCACAGTTTGTGAGTGGGAAATCCGTGTGAAGCCTGGCCTGCGAGTTCAGCTCAAGTTTGGGGATTTTGATATTGATGACTCCGATTCCTGCCATTCCAGTTACCTGAGGGTTCATAATGGCATTGGCCCCAACAGGACAGAGATCGGTAGGAGCTTTTATTATCACTGTTGGAGAAATGTTGTCTTGTGTAGAACTTGGATATGCTGTTGGTACTTCTGTTACTTTGTGACAACAACTAGATGCCAAATGCAACACAGATCCTCTAATAATCTTTGATTCTTGAGAGTCTCAAAGGAAGCTCCACTGCAGTGTGGTTTTCTCAGACATTTCCCAGTAGCTTGCAAAGTTCTTGTAAGCAGTGAAGAGGGAATTGTAAAACTAGAACCATCTTAATTTTAAAAAAAAAAAAAAAAGGAATATATATATGTATGTATCTTACCTGAAATGCCTTCCTTTTTATATGGATTCACTGTGATGTGAGCTGTTCATCTTGGTGGTGTTAAAGGATGTCAGGCTTCAAAAGGTGTGTAGTTCAGATATCCTCCATCTTCTGCTACTGTTCTTAGTTTAATTTTTGTTCTCTTCAGAAGAATTTAATGACTAGAAGTCAGTGGTTTTTTTTCAAATAGCAGTGTGCTGTTATCATTTACATCAAGGTGTATGTAGGGTGTTAAGACTCTTGTGGTTACTTTGCATAAAACTCAAAGTGAATTGTCATTCTTCCTTCTCTAAAATTAGTTGTTATTATGCAGATTAACTTTATTTTCTTTCCTAAAGCTTTTATTTGGAGAGAGAGAGAGAGAGAGAGATATTTACTGCACTGAGACTGTTTTTGTGCAACTTAAATGCTGAGCCTGCTAAATTGACTCTTTTTCTAAAGAGGCTAGTGGAGTGTTAGCTTTATTAACCAACTCTTTTCCAACTGTTACCTAGGTAAGTGTGTGTGAAAATAAGTATGTGCTTGGAGCTGTTGAGCCAGACTTGGTCTAAAATAGGAAACACTGAATGCCTTAAATGGCAAGGAACGTCAAGTTCTGATAAGTCTATTACTCACTTTTACAAGGGACTTAATGGGTTCGAGTAAATTCCTGCTTCATTTGTTTCTCTTGCTTTTCTACTGTTGCAGAAAAGTGTGTTGAGCAAATGTGTGTGTTGTCCTGCTCTTAATAAATTAAATCAAAGGACAAATGGTGATGTTAACAGTGGCAAATACAGATAATTCAGGGTTTGGGTTTTTTTCATGTTGAAAGCAACAGACACTGGAGAGATTAAACAGTGACTTGAATTTTCTTGGAAGAAATCTGGATTTATCCTAAGTTTTTTCATTCAGGACTACTGACATGGTCTAACACTAAAATACTTGTTTCATATAAAATCTGAAATTCAGTTATACCTTTTTTAACCCAAAATTACTTAAAAGTTGGCTGGTTAGATTAAAAAATAAATTGTTAGGGGGTTCATTGGTAAACAGAGGGGGTTTCTAATGAAGCTTTTCAGGGCCAGTGCTTATTCCAAGCCTGTTGAGTATTTATCAAGAAATCAAAAGAACATTCAAATGCTCAGTGTTAAGTTTAAGTCTCTAGTAATAGTAGGATCTAGAGGAGGTTTTTTATTAGATTTCATTACAGTCTGATTACTGTGCATCTGCAGTCAGATGTACTTATTTAAGACATGGGAATTCCCTCTCCTGATGTCACACTGTACGAAAGCACTTGGGGTCCTTCAGTGCAGAAGTACAGACAAAATAGCAATATTGCATCTTCTGCACATACCATTGGCAGAGGTGTTACTGCAGTCATGCTTTGTCCATTCCTAGTGCTTGCTTTTTGAAAAATGGATAAAAATGGGCAGGAGGCCAGGGAAGAGCTAGAAAACTGATTTGTAGTCTCAAAAGTATGTCTTGCCATGAATCATAAGGTGCACCATTCTGCAGTGTGTCAAGGGCCATATGTCCATGGTGCAGGCAGCACTGGAGAGTTTATCCAAGCTAGATTTAAATGGCTTGCACTGTGTATTTGCCTGAAAAAGGGGATAAATGGTGTTTTGAGAGGAGTCTTATGATGGTCAGTCACGTAACAAAATCCAGTGGCTGAAAACAAAACTTAGAAAAGGGAAAATAAAAGGTTATGTTGGTATAATATAAATAGCGTGTTAAGGATTGTAAAATCTATTTTCTGGGGTTTTTTTAGAAGATGCCCTTGCTTTGCTTAAAAAATACCTGAATGGGCAACATTTAGAAATCTCTGAATAATGATAGGAATTTGTATTTTAACTTTTAATTTTTAAGAAATTAATTTTATTAGTGTTTGGGAGTGCAGTTCACTTTTTAAAGGAAATTGGCGTGTATATTATATTTGTTTTGTATGATATTTGATAAGAACTATTCCTGCAGGCCAGTGTTACACCACTTCCTCTGTTTTAGTATTGTAATTTGCCTTTATTTGAGAAAGGAGTCCTGCCTCTTTTTTTGCTACTTTATGATATGATTACATACTCATTATGAGGAAAGCAAATGGAATGATGAGGTGAAACATAGGCAGTGTCATTTACTCCTGGTGATTACCCACTTTTGATTATCCACTGCAGAATCTTAAATAGGGTTATAGATGGTTTTTACAATATCAAATGATCAAGGTAGCCTGTAGAACAGAAGATTTTTTTTTCTTAAATTAATTACCTGGTTAGCATCTTTACTGAAGTTTCTAGTGAGTAGGACTGGAGAATTCAATATTGACTGGGGTCTGTTTAACAGGCATTTATCCCTTAATGTGACCTGGTAGCAATCCTAGAACTTTGTAGGGGAAATACTGTCAAGTATTACCAGACTCCAGCAATTTAAATTGGGTTATCTTTGTTAATTTCGTATAGCAAGAGAAGTACCTAGGTATGGAACCTGTTTACATTTTTTAGGTGTGACAAAACAGAAAGTGAACTGGTAATGTATCTAAATGGTGATATGATATGATACTGCTGACATGCAGTGAGTTGTGCCTGCTGTTGTCCAGAATTAAGGAAAGTACTTGACAGAAACCATGAAGGAGTCTATGAGGAGGAAGTGCTCCAGCAGCTGAGGGAAAAAGGGGGCTTTTTTCTCATTTGCTTCTGTAAATGCTTCTCATTGTCCTAACTTGATCCTTTTCCTTGAGAGATTCCTCATGTTCTTTGAAGCACTGACTGTGAAGGTTATGCATGGCTAGAGGTGAATGGGATAAGGTCACATTTATCTGTGTTAGGGGCCTGAGAGCCTTTCACCTGCTGACAGTGACAAAATGAATGTGGAGCTCATGGTCTGCCATTTGTTTTAAATGGACACAACCACATCATTTAGTGTCATGCCTCATGTATTTGCTTTTGGATATACACCAAAAGTAATGTGACTCTACACTGCAAATTAAATGATAGGCTGGAAATTGAATAAAATGCTTATATACATGTGTTGGTTTGGGTCAATATTTGTTCTCTTCCTTCTCTCCACAGGAAAATACTGTGGGTTTGGCTTTCAAATGGATGGTTTAATTACTTCAAAAAGTAATGAGGTCACAGTACAGTTCATGAGTGGAATTCACACTTCAGGACGTGGCTTTCTTGCCGCTTATTCAGCCACTGACAAATCAGGTATTTATAATTATTAAGTATTTTTTCTTTGCTGGCAAAATCAGAGCTGTCTAGTAAAAACACAGAACTAATTTACTCTCGCATTCTCACAAATTAATTTCCTGAAATTTAGTACACTTTTTATGATACTTCTGTGTAGGAAATTGGACTGCCAGTTACCTAAAAGTTGCTATAGTTTTAAAGAAATTATATCAACGCTTACCTTGAATAGCAGAGGAAGAATGTCCATCCTCTGTTATAAATGAAAGAACTGCTGCTGATTCAGGACAAAATGCATTTTTTCAGGCAATAGTCAAGGTGGCAGATAGCTAACAAGTTTTCTTACCAAGCTGTATACATTTTATACAGACTAACCTAGTGGAAATTTTTATTTCAGTAGCAGTATCCTGTACTCCCTCAGCTCGTTAATTACATCATCTGCTGAGTAGTTTTTTGTCTTGGGTTTTTTTTCTATGGTTTTGGATACTTTAAGGCTCTGAAAGAGGTTGCTCTATTTTTTTTGCATTTCCTCCCACTCATTGTAAAGGTGAGTGATATACATGGTGTGCAAGGAAATGGAGGAGCACCAGCAACTGCTTCAGAAGGCAAAAACCCTATCTGGAAGTTACTCTAAAAAGAGCAGATAAAGAGTTTCAATTTTTAATTTTGTAGGGGTTTTGATGCTTTCCTCTCTGTATTTTGGACTGTGTGTATTGACACAGAGCAGACACAGACATGAAATTTGTGATATCAGTCATGGATGCCAATAACATGGCCCTCTGACATTTGTTGTCTGTGGTGCTTGGGCTCAGCCCTGCAGAACCATTAAATGTGGAAAAAAATAGGCCTCTTTAGCTTATTAATTTAATTTCGTGAAAAGAGCATATGTTTCTGTCTCTGATTTATCTATGAAATTTAGCTATAAATTAAAATGAAGAAAATGAATTTTTGTAGTATGTCTCCTTATCTTTTGTCATATTCTCAGTAGACTTCCCAGTTACTCAGACAAATTAGCAAGGTTCTACTGTAATACAAAATCTGTTGCAAGAAAATTTAGTAGGAATGTGGTTTTTTTTTCATTCTGAGACTTTTGGTTAAGCCTCAGAGGCTCAAATGTATGTTTTTGTGCACTTCAAAAAGCCTACTCAAACTTGTTGTCTTTATCATCCTCTTGACCTAACATTTTTTCTTTCCAGACTTAATTACCTGTTTAGACAATGCAAGTCACTTTTCCGAACCAGAATTCAAGTAAGACTGATTTTTACCTGTTTCCCTCCCAGTGTCTTTAATGAAGTAATTTTAGTGTTTCTACTTCGCTTTGTTACTTATATCTGATGCAGCTTGAAAATTGCCCACCCAGAGAACTTGAGACATAAACTAATTTGGGTTAGAGCTGAAGAATTTTGACATTTGCACTCCTCCTTCCTCCTCCTGTCTCTCCCATTTGTGTTATTTACATGCAGTATACAGTAGAACCTCGTTAATTTGCACTAACACACAGGAGCTAAGATCTCATTTCCATAGAAAGAATATTGCTTTTATAAAGATACTCCAGCAGGTATACAACTTAATTACTGAAATTCATAATTGCAGTTACCTAAGGAGCACTAAATGATGAAATGTGTTAAAAATTGCAAACCCATTTCACATTTTAGTGCTCATTGATGAGGTTCTGTGGAGACACAGAATGCTGTACCTTCTGATGGGGTAAAGGTGTCATTTCCCTGTTTTCTCTGTCTCCATTTCCATCTAAAGCGAGGACAATGTTTAAAGCTTCTGACTATTGTGAAGTGTCTGAGCTTACCTTTTGAACTTAAGCCCTGGCATCATGAAACATTTCAAAATGCAACCTTTGCATTTCTCCTTCCTTTTCCCAAGTTCCAAAAGAGGGCTCTAATTGTAGGTTCTGGCCTTACTCAGCATGTGACAAGGTCTCTGAATCCCACTGTTTTCATGGAGCCTACAACGTTGCTTCAGCTGTTGATGAGCTGTGCTGAAAATGTTAATGAGTTCGTACCAATTAACTTTTAGCTCTTGAAGATGTAATAATTTTCATGTGTGCAGTATGAAATGGCCCTAGAACACAAACACAGGCTTGCTCCAGAGGTCCTGGTGTCTTACCTCTTGCTTTTCATGAGCTAGTGGCAGCTGGGCCATTTTTTTATGATCAAAGCATTGCCAAAAGCTGTTACAAAATAGCATTACTTTCAGGTGTTTTATTTAAAGATGCAAATCATCTTTATTTTAGGTCTCTATTTATAAAATAAAATTCATTAATATTGTTACTTATATGGCTTTGAATTTACAGGAGCCATGTGGTATGTATATTATAAAATGCTGGCTTTATTAGTTCATCATATTGAGACTGGAACTGTACTTTCATTGGAGACTTTTAAAAACTTTTTCAAATGTCTGTTCTGTTGTGTACATGAAGCGTTTCAAAGTGCAACCTTTGCATTTCTCCTTCATTTTCCCAAGTTCCAAAATAGGACTCTTAATTGTGAGTATTTTTTGTCTGATTTGACAGGTCTTTCATTAGGAGATATCATTACATAGTCATATATGAATAGCAGAGTGTTGTAAATCACAAACATAATAACTATTTTATAACATTAAAAGAGTTGTAGGTGCATGCATATCCTGACTTGATACTTTGTTCTCTTCCAGTAAGTATTGTCCAGCTGGATGTGTGATTCCCTTTGCTGATATTTCAGGCACTATTCCTCATGGATACAGAGATGTAAGTAAAAATACCATGGCCTCAAGTGAATTTTGGCAAAACACATTATGTGTAATACAAGCCAGTTATGCTTGTTGGCATTAGTTGTGCTTCCTGGATGCTGGGACTTGTACCTCCTAAAAGTAAATAACATGCTACTCATTTTTTAGCACTGGTGCTAAATGACAGATGCTTCAGACGTTGCCATCTCCAAGAAATGGTGTGGTGTAGTGGAGTCTTAAATATTTTTGTAAGGCCTGCAGAGAAGGGTGGATCAATCAAAAGGTTGGGGTTTTTTTCTACTTCCAGTTCTGGTTTTGTTGGTTTTCTCAGGTTGGGAAATTGAGATTTATAAAGAAAGAACCAGTTCTTTTAATGATGTGCTCTTGGTTTTGACACCGTAATGCCTCTCTTAGCAGTGTCTCAGTGGCTATCTTAATTTTTGTTAAACTTGAGAGATTAAAGACTGTTTATGCTCAGCAGCTATAAAATACTTTACAAAACAAAGTTAAAACTGTGACAGTAGTTTTATAAATTGGTAATATTGATTAATTGGTTATAAAATCTTTAATAATGTACTATTTTCTTAAAACACTGCAAAAACTTTCTAATGTAAGCCTTTGCAGGTCAATTAATGAACTTGCCATAGGATGGGAGGAGGTTTGCTTTGTTTATTTTTAAATGATTATAATTTTGCTAGTAATCTACTAAAAATTACATGAAATCTCTGGGTTTTTTATCTTAGAATACTTTTTTGATAAGCCCTCAGATCTAGCACATAGTAGAGACAATGTAAAAGTGTTAATAATCAAAGATTTTAGCATTAAATATGAATCTAAGGTGTGCCTGTCTGGTTTTTTTTCTCAAATATTTGTAAATCCTAGGCTACTTGCTTAAACAATCACCCCCATGTAAAAATACCACCATAATGTGATATGTGCTATGTGTCCTGGTCTACAGTCAGTCCTCACTAAATGGCTGCAAGGTAATTTTTTTAGCTAGTAACAAGATGAGATTGATTCTCTGTCTCACATATTTGCAGCATCTGTAGGAGTTCTGCTTGTTTGGAGTATTTTCGCCAAAATCTGGAATAATTGTTGTCTATGGAGGAAAGGGAAACTTAAGGAAATAAATGCCCTATGACTTTCTTTTTGTATACTTTATCAGTCAAAAAAGGCAAAGAATTTCCCAGAAATCAGGCTGTGTGGAAAGAAATGAAATTGTCCCGGACATTAGACCAAGTTTCAGGTAGAGGTTTCTCATGCATCTCTTTCAAATGTACAGGAACTGGTTGCTGCTTTAAGAAATATCCAAAATCTTGATTCTTTTCCGTGTGACTCTAATGTCCACAGTCCTTGAGAGCTTGGAGCTCTCCCTGCTGACATCTTCTGGTGAGCAGGGAGGAGAGAGCTGCATCTCCTGCAGAATCCCATGCTCTTACCTTAAGGGAAAGCTGAGCGGTCTTGATCCCAGAGCTGTTGGATATGAGCTTACTCTGTGCAGTGCCTGAAGCACTTGGTGTGATGAGTCCTTCTCACTGTGGCACAGGTAGCCTACAAGCCAGGGCAGTGTCACTGTGACATTTGTTAGTAGATCCTGTCATTCAGAGAGAGAAGGGAAGAACAGGATACCCTGCAAAAAACAATTTTTATTACTGGTCTCCACTGTCTTGTACAACATAGGTAATAGACTTGTTTAGGATGAGTTGTATTCATGTATTACTGTGGCTTCATATGGATCAGACTGCTGGATGGTTTAACTGTGAGTTAAGATAAAAAAGACAAGCCCTGGTCTAAAAGCTACAAAATCTGCAGGGCATCACTCCTTAATTGTGAGAAAATAAATAAACGTGCTTTCAATGTACTTTCTATTAAAAGATTTTCTATGTATTTACATCTTCAACTTCTGTTGTCTAACAGAATTTATCATAGGCTGAGCCTGGCTGTCTCTTTTTTTCAGACTGCTTCACCTTAATTTGAGGCTATTTAATTACAACAGTTACATTCCAAATACATCTGGCAAGGACACAGGGAAATGCATGGCCTTCTTTCTGTGTTTTTATAAACTCAGTAATAAATAAAGGTGAATGGTTTCTGAATAACCAAGATAAGCTAGCTAAGAATTGTATTTAATGTAATAATAACAAAGACTGTAACTGGACAGTGTAGCATTTACAGTATACAGTGTGGTGTTTAATTTATTCACTTAGTAATGTTAAATTTTTCTTTCCCTCCCTTCTTCAAGTCATCATCACTTTGTATGGCTGGTGTTCACGCAGGCGTCGTGTCAAATACTCTGGGTGGTCAAATTAATGTTGTAATCAGCAAGGGCATTCCTTACTATGAAGGCTCCTTGGCTAACAATGTCACCTCAAAAGTGTAAGTGCACTTCCTATAATTTTCTTATCTTCAGCACCTTAGATCTTGGTAGTGTCTCATTGCAGGATTAATTTCAGCTAGTGGAGTTATGTGTTCCCTGGACAGGTTTTCTTCTCTAAGTTTCTCACACTTTTACTGTAGTGTAATTGTTTTACCAGATATGTTTAATCTCTGGACAAGAAATACTTGTTTTCCAAATTCTGCAAGGAGTTTTTACCTTCATGGCCATAAATTCCTACTGGTCTGTGGAAAAATAGTAATTTAACGTCAGCTTTTCTGTTGCGGGGAAAAGAGTGTTGCTTGTCGTTGTATTTCAAGTCCCAGGAATAAAAGCAATCACAGGAGATTGGTTTGTGTTATTATGATTAGCTTAATTTGAAAGGAAAGCATTTTAATGCAGTCTTGCATTTGGCTGGGTAGATGTTTGTTTGAAAGGCTTTAACCCAGCATCTCCAGACTAGATTTCAGTTGAGAAGGTGTTTGTACTGAAAGAGCTGCAATTTGGTGACAGGATGTGTTACTCATTAAGTGCCTCTTCAGACATACGTGCATGGGTTTCAGTGGCAAGCAGTCGTACAAGAAAAATAAATTGAAGTCAGTTTGTTTCAATTTTCTTCACTGGGTACTACAAAACATCGTCTCTTGTTCTCTGCAGGGGACCCTTATCTACAAGTCTCTTCACCTTTAAGACAAGTGGTAAGTGTTATCACATGTGTTACATGTTAATACTTTTATGCAATCTTTGTGAATAGAAATAAGTGTGCAGGCATTTGATTTCTTAATTTTTGTTCTCGTGTGTGAGACTTTAATGCATACCTCAATAATGTATATTTTTTAGCAGTTTTACTATCTCAGTTTGATGGTTAATTTATAGATGCAGTGATGTTTAAAGTAAGCCTTGCTTATCTACAGAAAGAGATTCTTTCAGGTTAAGTTCCCTATTGCAGTCTAGTTTAAAGTGCCTTGACTCTTCAAACACACTGCTAAAGCAGAGCTGGACACTTGAAAGCTGCTCTTTATTTGTAAAAACTGTGTATTCCAGTTTTCTTCCAGGTTTACTCCTGACACTTTCCTGGTTTTTTTGTTGAGAAAGCTAGAAGAAATCTCAAAATGATTCCTCACCTTTGTCCACCCCCTTTTGCTTTTTTTATCCGATTTTTATGCAACTGAATGCTGTGTGATAAATGACTTTCTGCCTTGCTCTGGAAGGCATCGTGGGCCTTGCTCTGTGTCTTAGCTGTGTCCTTTCTTGGCTGCTACAAGTTGTTTTGTCCATATGTACCAGGTTGATGATTGGTGTAGCAAGTGTTGACCCTTTTTGAAGCTTTACTGAAGTTTTTACTTTCCATCTTACCTGTTTTTCAAATAAATTAGCTGTAGTTTTCTAAGTGGAAGCTAGTTTTTCTGTAAGTCACTTTAAATGCCATCTTTGGGTGGATGTTGGAAATACTGGGAAGACAGTGGCCTTTCTTTAGTGTCCTTAACTGTTTAAATAACAATGTAAAAACCATAAAACCATCACATCTGTTTTTCATAAGGATGAAGTTAAAAAAAGAAAGGGGGGAGAAATCATGCACATAGTGCTCAAAAGTAAACAAATACTTTTCCTAATACATAAATAAAAGGGACAGTGAATGGGGATATAAAGACAGGGATCTGATGGGCAGGAGTGTTTGTTGATGGGAATGTATAAACAAGCAGAAATTAGAAAATATAATGCACATAATATTAAAATGATTTATCTCCCAGACTTCTGCAAGAGCTGGAAGAAGGAATTACATGTCTGGTGTCCTTATGCATAAAGAATATTAAACACAGTGATCCAGGCAGGGTTTGCTGGGCTTTTTCTGTATTTCAGAATGTGATCTGATAGTGTGTATGAAAGTAATTAAATGGCCTGGAAATTGGAAGTGATAGGAGAAAATGCTGATCTGAGTCTGTGGATTTCGGTGACACATGTGAGAAATTATTGAATAAGCTAGAGACGAGATGCAGGTCTAGATTAAAATGTCTGTAGTGGAGTGGCCCAGGAGTTAGGTGAGGGAAAAAGAAAATTCCTGTAGTATGCTCAAATGAGGTTTATCAGACTGTGGTGAAGGTCCTAGTGAGTTCTGCTGTTGTAGTTGGTTTCATGACTTGGTGTGGAATAGAGGAGTGTGTAATTCATGCTAGAAGTGTGGTCAGTGCAGAGGAAGATGAGACTATTTATAGAGGAAGAATTGCCTGACTTTGAGGCTTAATAGAAATTACCTGAAGCATCACAGAGCAAAAGGGTGGAATGTATCAGGTATGTAGAGACCGAGGCATTTCTGCTTCCAAGTGGCAGCATGTTAGATGGAAAATGACAGGTGAGGGGAGGGATTCCCTTAGTGAAGTGATCCTGTGCTGTGGCAGGTGAAGTACATCCAGCAGAGACAATAAACCATGAGTGCCATCTCACAGGACATGGGCAAGGCTTTCTCTGGGATCCAGTCACACGTGGGCTCTGCCACCTGCACCTCCCTTGAGGTTTGAGTGCCCACCTTGGTGCAGAGAGAGGCTGCAGGGAGAGGGGGAGTTCACAGGAGAAGGGAAACTAGGCTGGGTTGTTCAGCCTGCCTGACTGAAGGCAAAGACTGCTGATACTTCTGGGGACTGTGCATGTGAGAGGGAAAACTGTTGGTGTTAGAGAGCAAGGCCTGAATTTAGGAGATGCTTTTTAGCCACCGGCAGAATGCAACATGAGAAGAAACATTTAGTAAGAATGGTGACCAGAAAAATGCAACTAATTTCAAAGATGTGTGTGAGTTTAAGGCCAGGATTATGACATGAATTCCTACATGCTTTGGTTTTGTTCTAATTAACGTTGTGATACTGGGGCTTGTTTAAAAACCCAAGAAGTTATATAGACACACAAGAGGAACAAATGAACCTGTAGTCTGTTTCCCACTCCTGCATCAACCATGGATATTCTTTAACCATGAAAGTTTCCCAGTGCTTTTCACTGAGTGCTCTGTGTGAGGGGTGACTGAGAGAATGACCACATTTACTCTTGGAACAGGCACAAATCACGGCATTCTCATGACTAATTTAGTTCCAGTATCCCTGTTAGAAAGCAGTAGACAGTGTGTTTTGTTGGTATTGTTGTTACAGAATAAATTAAGATGGCAGTTTAATATTTGCATGTAAAGTCTTAAAATCCAAGCAGCTTAATTTCAGTTTTCATTTTCAGTCCTCACCTTTTCTATTGTTCAGGTTGCTATGGGACACTGGGGATGGAATCTGGGGTGATTCCTGATTCCCACATTACATCATCATCTATTCTTGAGTGGCCTAACCAAACAGGACAAGTAAACATTTGGAAACCTGAAAATGCTAGACTGAAAAGGGTTGGACCTCCTTGGGCTGCTTTTATCAGTGATGAACATCAGTGGCTGCAGATTGACTTGAATAAAGAAAAGAAAATAACAGGTAAGTGAATCTGATGTGGCTTCTCAGCAGCATTCAAAAAGTTTGGTTATGGACATCGTTTTTTCCAGTGCTGGGCCTTAGATAAAGGTCAGCTGACACTAAATTACCATTACACTTAATTTGGTTTCATGTCCTAGCTAATACACTGAGGAGTCTGAAGCTGAAGAGGTGTAGTTTCATAGTAGAAGACATCTCTTCCATCAGAATTTGTGGAAATGTTTCCTGTAGTTTTATTGGAACCTTGATGCCTCCCTTTTCCTGGTAATTGTCTCCTTGGAGGTGTAATCAAAATCCAGTGAGCTCAGCCTACTGGTACCTGTGATGCAGGCTATTGTGAAATATCGTCTGCTCATCAGTTTGGGTCTGTCTCTTGCTGCAATGCCTGAGTTGGTCTCTGTAACCTCAGCTGCACACTCTGCTATCAGCAGCTTGGCTTCCTGTCATTAAGCAGCTCGGGTTTGCCAGTGGCCTTTATTATTACCTCCCTGGGGACTATTTGGATTTCACGTAACTCCTCTAATTCCTGTGCTAATAAGCTTTTCCAAAGCAGCTTTCCTGTGTGAGTTGCTCTGCAGAGCTGTGTCTGCAGCTGCAGACAGGAGTGGGCTGTGGTCAAGTGAACAGGCTGTTTCCATCAAGAAATGGGGGAAAAGGGCTTAGCAAGGTTATATCATGAAAATTAAAATACAAAGTGAGTGAAATAATTTCTAAGTTTCAGTCACTCCAGAAGTTTCAGACCCTGGCACTTTGGATAAACTTCTTGAAACTAGCTGGACCCGTGAAGACTCTCAGCTATGCAACTCTGGATTCAAAAACTGATTTGTTCATTTTTACAAAGTGGCACCAGTTTTTTGTCTTAACTGGGCACCTCAATTTTCACAGGTATTATAACTACTGGATCAACTCTAGCAGAGCACTACTATTATGTCTCAGCCTACCGAATTTTATACAGCGATGATGCACAGAAGTGGACAGTGTACAGAGAACCTGGCATGGATAAAGATAAGGTAAAAATACCACATGCTTTCTAGGTATATTCTGTGGAGATTTCACAATTGTAAATACAGCTCTTTTTGGTATGGTGAGGAATCATTAAATAACTTTCCTTTTTGTTGTTATTTTGAATCATAAACAGCATAAATGCAGAAGAAAATATGACAATATGCAAATATGTTGGAACAGTTCTAAAATTCAGATATTATTTTTGTTACTATTTGGGGTGGGAATATTTTGTACAAGAAACTTCTGTTGTCAGTGAAAGGCTGTCTGGTACTGCATCGTTTCACGAATAATTATATTTCTTTTAAAATAGATTATATGATTCAATATTAATCTTTACTTTCTTATCCTCCTGTACTTACAGAGTAAATGTTATGGGTTGTATAATTTTTCATGTTTTATAATGTTTCTGTCAATCTTAATTTTTAACCAAATACTGTTAAGTTTCCTAAGAAAAGAACAGCCCTTGCAGTATGTTCAGATTGCAAACATTTTGCCACACAGAAAAATCCCTAATGTTAAGTAGCAAGATAATCTTATTTTCCCTGTATTGACAGCCCTGCAGTATTTAATAGGAGGTAAAAATGAGATAGTTCATATCTTCCCAGTGGTACAGATCAGATTTTCTTAAAGAAATTATAGGATTCTTAGCAACATGACTGGAAATTTTTTTTCTTAAAATCCTTGGATGTAATTCACCTTAGTTCTATACACCTGGGGTATTACATACATGTAGCTGTAACCAGTAGTCTGGTAGTTTTTTTAGAAATAGGTTTTAAGCATGGTCACTCTTTGGCTGTGCTTGGTCTTCTCTTTACTCTGGGTTAAGAATGTTTCAAGGTAGGATGTAGCATCCTGTTGAAGTAAAAGGCTGAGGTTTGTTAAATTAAGAGATTTTTGAACACTGAACTTAATTACAGTAGGAAACTTACTTGAAAGAGAGGAGGACAAATTAAGGTCAGGTCTGAGCCTACATGTGGAATAAAGTGACTGTTGGTGCGAAGTATTCAAGACAGATGAAACAAGAAAAAATCCCAGATATTTTGCTAGTTTTGAGTGCCCTCTTCTGGCCGTAAAATAAAATCTCAGAGAACCTCCTGGATTTAGGCTTCAGTGTTAGTTTGATACTTTTCTTAGAGAGCCTTTGCAGCTATTGCCTTGAATTTGACCGTATTGTTCCTCTTGCATGCTCATGAAATGAAACAAATTGGGGAGCTTGAAAATACAGGCAAGAGATCTTTCTTTGCACTCTCTGTGTCATTAAGGGACAGTGCTTGAAAAGTCATATGCACCCAGGAAGTGGCAGCTGTAGTTAAATGACAGGAAAAATGGTTCAGTTTGATTCAAAATAGCAGATTTTCTCTCTATCTGCCATCACCTCACTTAATACAGATTGCTTTTGGATGCATCTGCTTGCAGGCTTCTCCCTTTGAGCCATCCATATTTGCACACCAGACCTGCCAGGAGGTTCTATTCCCTGTTTTTTTGAAACATATTTGAAATTCCTAACGTTGTTCAGGAGACTGGAAGCTTTTCCAAGGTTTTCCTGTAGTCCTCTTTGCAAATACCTTTTGGAGATCTGGCAGTACTCAAGAAAAGATTTTCTTTATTTTTCATATATGATAAAAAGAGAGAAATGCTTGAATTGTGGGGAAAAAAAGACAAATCAGAGTTGCAGTGTTGGAAAAGCTTTGTTTAACAGCACAGAGGGAAATTGAAAGAGTTTGATAACAAAAAAAAATATGAAAGTGATTTTTCATGAAAAAACCGTGCTATATTGAGCTCAGAAACAAATTATTTTTTAAGGTAAAAACGAGTGTAACAAAAAATACGGATCTGTAGGTAAAGTTAATTAGTAACACTGGACATCAAAAGCTTGACTGATAAAAGCCTGGAGTAAAGTTCTTTACTGTTAGTCTTTCTTAAAGGGGGGTAGTTGTTATTGATCCTTTTTGCCCTTGCTGTTACATGCTCAGAAACCTCAGCCTCAGAAATCCAACATGAGACTTAACTTTTAGAGTTGGGCATCTGTGTCCCTAATCTGTAACTTCTGCATGTGTTGCTTGGGCAGCCAGATGTGCCTTCCTTTGGTACTGTGCTCTGGCAGGCACAGCACAAGCAAGGATACAGTACAGCAGCTCGGGCTGGGTGCATCCCCTTGGGAAGTCTCCTCTGTATTTTGCTTCTCACTTGCATCCTTACCAAAACAAATAATTTTTCATGAGATCTGTAGCTACAAGTCTGTCATCTTAAGAAAAAAATCTATATATAGAGTAAGGGAAAAGTGGCTGTAAATTGGAACCCAGTCTACTGTGGACTACAACTACTTGGTGTTACTAATTTATTTCCAAAATAACACCATAGCCTTGGCCCTGCATTTACTCTGTCTTACTTTGTTGCTACTAAGTAGATTTAAGAACAATTAGCTTAAATTCAGAGTGGGGACTTTTTTTGGCTTTTGAATTGATAGTTTCCTGGAATAACTGTTTTATTTCAAACTTCTGGGGATATTCTAGTCATTTGGTTACAAAAAACTTAAACTGAGGAGTTTAAGTCTTTAAGAGGAGTCTCTTGTGTATCAAGGTTGAAATAGCAGTGATTTGCATTGATCAGAAATGTGCTAATAGCTCTTGACTGCTGCATGTTGTGCAGATACATCAGCTGTTATACAGTGCAGAGCTTGTCCTTGAGAATGGCAGGGTGTTTTATTGGTTACCAAAGGCTGTGAGTGAGCATAAAACTCCTTGGAATATTGATCTTTTTCCAGGCAAGTGCCATGATTCTGTTCTGCACTATGTCCAACCTGATTTGCAGTATCTGTATCAGTACTTGCAAACCAAAGAACTCATCTACTGTCACCTCAGAGGTGCAGCAGCATCACAGAGCTGCATGTGCAGAGCCAGAGCCCCACTGCTGTGCACTAATGTGGAGACACAGCTCACATCCTACCAAAAGACACGGTGCAAACCAGTCCTCCTACGGGAGAGGGAGGCTTGGAGTACTGGGCCAAGGCGCTGTACTGTTTTAAACAGCTCAGGGGGTGAAAAACCCACCATTGGCTGTAAAGTGTCAGTGTGCCTACATTGTCAGTGTGCCTACATTGAATCTGGCAGTGACTCTGCTCACTGCTTTTAAACTTCCACCAGACTCGTTCTGTATTGTCACATTTTGCTGAGTTCTTGTGTGCAAGGATGGCAGTGAAGGACCAGCTTGAGCTCATCCTTCACACAAAGTCTGTGCCCTTCTCTTGCAGGACCTCACAGCTCAGTGTGAGACTGAGGAGAGCTTTCACATTCTGAACCTGAATTCCTTTATTTTGTTGTGGCTCAGCACTTTTAGGCAGCAGCCACGAGAGGACAGTGTAGTTACACACTCGAGGGTGCCTCCCAATGCTTTCTGATGAATACCATCCTCAGACAGACTGTGCTGAACTGCTGGGCTCTGTGGAGGCAGAGTTCTTAATTCCTGCTTGCACAGTATCACAACTCCATGCTGTCCACATATATTTGGAGAGTAAGCACAAAATACCAAAAAGGACCAAGTAAGAATTACTCAGTGCCATAAATGTGTGTGCAACAGCAGGCACTGCCCAGGGAGCATCAGTAGCATATTACAGGGTACCTTTACTCTCAACAATACAGCTGTGTGCCCACATGTGCACACACCTTTCTTTATATTATTTAGTTACAAATGTAATGGGGCCAAGGGAGTGGAGACACGCAGGCAGCAGCGCCGTTCTGGGGTGAATAGGATCCTGCACTGCTTATTCTTCCTAAATAAAACATGAAAATTGGTAGCAGTTAATTTCAACTTAATTTCTGTTGTATTTGTAGGATATAATGTTTTTCTCTTCTTTTTTTTCTTCTTTTCTAGATATTTCAAGGGAATACTGAATTGTACCAGGAAGTTCGCAATAATTTCATTCCGCCTATTATTGCTCGCTTTTTTAGGATTAACCCCTTAAAATGGCACCAGAAAATTGCAATGAAAGTAGAGTTGCTAGGATGTCAGTTTAGTATAGGTAAGACAACTGAAAACTTTCAACTGTGCAAGACAAGAAGTGAAACTGTTAAGGTTGTAAGTGAAATTATTAAGGTTAAAAGTTATATCATGGGTATATTTTCAATGAGACTGAAGTACTTTTTGGCTGCATAATCCTCCTTTAACTGGTACTTCTGAGTTTCTCCAAAAGTTATTACACTTAACCAGGAAAATACTGAATTCAGGTGTACACAAGATAATTTACAAAATAAGTGTGTCAAAAGACACCAATCACTTGCTTTCCATGTCATTGATTCATGGAGGGTTTCCTCCTTATATAACATGAACAAAAGCTTTATAGCAAATGGTTCCAGCTGTCTACTCCTGAAAAGGAGACATGGAAAACTAGCACTTCAAAGGACTTATCTTACAAATTCTTTTCTTCTGCAGGTCGTGCTCCTAAAATCACCTTGCCACCACCACCTCAGAACAAGAATGAAGAGAACAATGCTGACTTCGTGGATGACTTGATTCATTCTGTGAAGACTTCGCTGCAGACAGATAAAACAACTTTCACACCTGAAATAAAAAACACTACAGTGACTCCAAGTGTAACCAAAGGTATCCACAGATAAACACTAGAAGGGCTGGGAACTCCTTATAGTGCTTTGGCATATATTGAATGTGCTTTCTGAGTTGAAATTGTCTCAAAACTTAAAATATTACAGCAAATTGTCAATATTTTATTTCTAATATTTGCCAGTTATTAAATACATGTGTGATAAAAAATGTACAGTTGCATACTGCATGCAGAAACAAAACCAATCTGCCAAGTGATATATATAATAAAAATGGAAATACAATATATATTTTATATGTGTATATATAATAGTTCCATCTTCCAAAACTTGTTCAAACTGAGGTCCGCTTTTAATCACTGAGGAAATTTTGTAAGAAGAAGAAGTTGCAACTTGGACTTCCCTTCTGAATTAATCAGGCGTAACTGCTTTATTTAATAATTTCTTAGAACAAAACACCTTTGACATAGCAAATCTTTTCTGGAGTGGTCTTGTTGGCATGAAATTTGAAAAACATCACCTGGCATAATAATTTTGTTTATCGAAGAAAATGATCAGAAAAAGGGAGCAAGGTCAGGATCACACACAGATCCAGCACAGACAAATAGGGACTGTTAGGTACTATGGAATTTACTTCTTAAAGGAGTAAAAATTTAAGTGTTTGCACTAATGGATTTTGTGCATAAATAATAAAATACATTGTTGTAACAGAAAAATCATATATTAAAGCCAACTGGTTGATTATGATGAAAAACCCCTGCAAAACCACCAGCTGTGCATGCATGTAAAAGAGCCAGATGTTAATTGAAATTTGCACTGTGGGAGCATCCAGCAGAGTAGCTTAGCTGGGGGATCTGTGTGATAGACACTAAATGTGAAAACTGTGTGCTTTACCCAAGTAATTTTCAAATCACAAACTGATTTATGAGAAGCTCTTTCTGTCTGACACCACTTAATTTAATGGCTTTCAGATGTGGCATTGGCAGCAGTTCTGGTTCCAGTACTGGTGATGGTCTTCACTACTCTGATTCTTATCTTAGTTTGTGCGTGGCATTGGAGAAACCGGTAATGAATAGATGGATGAAAGTGCTTTAAATGAACGTTAGCCTGGTGTGTGGGAATGAAATGCTGCATGTATTGCTGGGGGAACTCTGTGGTCTGCACTTGTGGAAAGCATAGCATTCTTTCTGAGAAAATATTGACTAGTATTGACTACCAAACAACTTTTTGTAACTGTTTGCATTAGGAGTGCTTTGACTAAAAACTGGTTTCTCCAGTAGCAGCAGACTGGTGATGGCAAGCCAGGTTACTGGGGCTTATACATTTAATTTGAGGACCAGTTATTGCCAAGGTGATAGTTGCTTAGCATTAATTAATCAATTTTTTGATAAGCATACTAGATAATATACCCCTTTTTTCCATTTTTTTTCACAGCAAGAAAAAGGCTGAGGGCACATATGATCTACCTTACTGGGATCGTGCAGGTAACAAAATGGTTTTATGAAACCATTCACTCAGTGGTTTTTGTTTGATGTGTATTTCAGCTTGCAGTAACACAGTTTCCACTAGCAGAAGCTTCTCTAATGCTGAGGGAGGCATGCTGATCACTAAATTTATTTTCTGGACAAACTTAACTGCACTGCTTCTTCCTCTGATTTCTTTTTTTCAGAAATAGAAAAAGTCACATCTCCTGTTAGAGCTGACAGCTTCAGGGTTTTTTTTAGTGAACAAACTATAAAACCTCTTAGTTATACAACAGGAGGGGAAAGAAATGATTTATAAGGGATGTCTTTATACATTCCATAACCATTGCTTTGGTACTTTTTTTGTCCTGGAAAAAATCTTTCATTTTGGTGTCTTAAGTTCTGTCAAAAATTTGTCTTCATTGCCCTAGTAAGCATCTGGGATTTAAGTATCTTTTCCATCCTGCTGTCTTGTGCCTCACAAACTTAAGATCAGACAATTGCACCAAGCAGCCCTTTGCAATTGTCCTGAAACTGCCTGTGCCCAGTGCAAAGGGCAGCTGCAGCAGCTGGGTCTGTACTGCTCTAGGACTGTGCTTCCTCCTCTGGCCTCCTGGTGAAAACCTGCACATCTGTGTGTCTGCTCACTGGCAGTCTGAAGTGTGCCTTACCCTTTAGACAAGAAACCTTTTAGTGACCTCCCTTTGATTTGTTACATATCTGTTTCTCATAGGTCACACCTCTGTTGTCTTAGAGTATTCCTCAAAATAGTGATGATTGAGTTATTTACCTGCTACAACAAAATACAAGCTGTGCTAAAAAATATTTTAGTAGCTTAAAACACAGTATTTATACAATCTTGGGTGGTTTGTTTGTTGGGTTTTTTTTAATCCATGTGAAGGATGGTGGAAAGGAATGAAGCAGTTTCTCCCAACCAAATCAGTAGAACATGAGGAAACTCCTGTACGCTACAGCAGCAGTGAACTCAGTCACCTGAGACCCAGAGAAGTCCCAGCAATGTTGCAAACAGAGTCTGCAGGTACTTTGTGGGCCATGTTTTTTATATATATATATATATATAATGCCAAAAGTGCCAGGAATCTGGCTACATTTAGTTATTTACTGGTTTTGGGGGGGGAACAGGGGAGAAATGAATAGTTCTGTGGGTGAGCACATTTCTTAAAATCCAGGCTTTTCAGGTCTGTTCTTTGAGTATCATATCATTCGATGTGCTGCAGATAGACAATTGCCCAAGTTAATGCAGTCAGTGAAAGTTGCTTTACTTGTAGTTGTTCTTAAACCTCATAAAAGGTAAAAAAATTCTTTTGGGTATATTTTCATGCACTGGATATAATTTCATCACAGTATTTTTATGCACAAGTCTGAAATATGGTGCTTGATTCTCTACCTTCACTGTAGGGGTTAAATCATACTTGTGATCTTGAAAAAGAGGATTTATGGAAAGTGGCACATGCCCTTTCCCTGGTGACCCAGGCATGAGAGGAGGATGACTGACTGTGCCTTTGGTTCTGTGCTTATCTGTGATGCAGAATTGGGCAGATGTGCAGGAACTACAGCTTCACTGCAGGCAGAATTACTTTCCTCCTTTTGGCTGCTTTTTACCCAGCTAGTCAGGTTTTTCACGTCCAACTTTTGTAACTGAGATTATCTCTTGAGATAAAACATCTCATCTGACTACATGCAGAGGACAAACCCTCCACCCCAAGAACCACTTTTCATCCAAAGCCAGACAGGATAACTTATTTAAATGTAATTTAAAGAGAAGAACGTTTCAATAAGCTTTGTTTTCAGGCAGAAACCTGAGAAGTGGGGATGTTTTGGCTATCCCAATGGCTTTACGTATTGGGTGGAAAGGAATCCTTTTCCAAAGCGATTTGCATTGGTGGATGTAGGTTTGATGTAGGATAATGATCTCTGTGAGACTACTGACAGGTTGTATTGAATGTAATGCCTCTGTACAAAAACCCATTCAGTGTGTTTATATTTTGTTTTGTTGGGGCTTGCAACACAGAATATGCTCAGCCCCTGGTAGGGGGAATTGTGGGCACACTTCACCAGAGGTCAACCTTCAAACCAGAGGAAGGAAAAGAAGCCAATTACGCTGACCTGGACCCTTACAACTCCCCCATCCAAGAAGTTTACCACGCCTACGCCGAGCCCCTGCCCGTAACTGGACCCGAGTACGCGACTCCAATCATCATGGACATGTCCAGCCACCCCAGCACGCCTCTGGGCGCTCCTTCCATCTCCACCTTCAAAGCTGCAGGGAATCAAGCTCCTCCACTGGTTGGAACGTGCAATAAAGTGTTATCCAGGACAGACAGTGCATCCTCAGCACAGGCACTGTACGATATACCAAAGGGGCAGCCGGGGCTGGGCAGCACCGACCAGCTGATGTACCAGGTGCCACAGAGCGTGGCCCATCCCTCTGGGAGTAAGGATGAACAAAGTTAGCTCTTGAGAAAGGTAGAGGGATGGCTTGTTTCTAAAAGCCAGTTCCATAAAGCTCACCGTTTCATTTTTTAAATTCCATTGTTTTGATATTGTTAATCTTAAATAATACAGTGTTGAACCAAAAGATGTGGTATTGGAGGTCTGGGAAAACAGCAATTCTGCCTTTCCTTAAGCTGTGTGTACAATTAACAGCTTGTCTCCTGCAAAACCATGGACATTTTTATTACTACTGTACAATTGTCTGTCAGACATGAGAGAAGAACTCTTCTTGATTAGCTTCAGTAATTCATAGATGTGAATGATAAATTGGGAGAAACAGTTTAAGTACAAAAGCCAGTCATTTCTTCCTAATGGTACTATTTCTTGGGGGAAAACCCCCCCACACCAAAACCCAAAACCCTTAACTTTCTGTGTAAGCACTACATCTTCTAAAATTTCACTTGCTGTATAAAATGTCTGCACAACTTTATTTAACAAGCTACTATCAGCACTGATGGCAAAAATCCCTTCAGCTTCATGGCATAAAATAGTTTTGGTTCTGAATTACGTTATTTCAGCTTTTGTTAACAGAATTAGGAATTGTCAGCTGTGTGTTCCTCAGAAGGTTCCTGCTTTTTTGGTTAGCCTTCCAAACCCAGAAGCTGCTGTCTGTACAATCTTTTTTCTGTCTCTTCTCCTTAAGCCACTCAGTCTTGTTCCTTCCTAGGGATCCAAGAGGCACAGATTGGCACAAGCAAACTTGCAACTGCCTGGCAACTGCTTTTACATTTTTCCCTATCCCGCTCTGAATAGCATCTGCCTCCAAGTCAGCCTTCCCTGATGGGCAGTGCAAGAAGCATCCAGATGGTGGAAGTGACTTGAATTGAGAAAGGCCCTGCCCTGCCCTCCCCCAGTGTCCATTGTT
Organism: Entomyzon cyanotis; assembly: GCA_024500445.1. Classification (NCBI taxonomy): domain Eukaryota; kingdom Metazoa; phylum Chordata; class Aves; order Passeriformes; family Meliphagidae; genus Entomyzon; species Entomyzon cyanotis. Next base: position 1,114,201 of record JAKEPQ010000739.1, read on the forward strand.
GTGTGTTCAGGTGTGAGCTTATACAAAGAAAGGTCTGTACATACTTTTGTGAGTGCTTAAGGAAGCACACAAGTATTCTAATGGTGCACAGTTTGTGTTAGACATGCATTTAGCACATATGGTACGTTTTAGCACAACTGACAAACTTTAGCCTTAGGGCTTTTTTTATAGTTTTTCTCATTAGAAGCATGCAAGATTCCAAAACCTTTGCAAAAGAACGAGTACTATTCCAAAGAGTGTCCATTTCAGATGTATTTATTAGAATTTGTATCCTTTGAATGTCTCAGTGTTCTGTACTATGAAAATATTGCAGTCCATCATTTATTGGGGTATACTCATTTTAGCTAGGTAATCACAAAATGGAAACAGTCTGAATGTCATATTTGCCTTTTTTTTTTATCTTGTTAGGAAAAAAAAGCACAGCTTTCTTACCTAAGTAGTAGGAAAAAAAGCCCACTATAAAAATGCTGTATTTTTATTTTAACAGCACTGTTGGAAGGATCCCGAATTAATTTGTACATGTGAGATCCCCTACCTAAGCAGTAGCCCAGTTTTTATGGACTTCAGGGGTTACTGTTTGTTTTTGTGATGTAATTCAAAGCCTTGTTTACTGCCCAGGTCCTTAAATGCTGTGGAGAACTTCTAAATGGAAACTGCAGAGCTGTTCAAGGGGCTGCCACCATGCCTTAATACCAATACAGGATCCTCACTTAACACTTAAAAATCTATTTGCAGAGGGGCTGTATATAAACTCTGGAGTCAAAATTTACTCGTGGCCTGTTCAGCATCTAACATATAGTATTACATTGAATCATAGAATGGCTGGGGTTGGAATGGACCTTAAAGATCATCTAGTTCCAATCCTCTGCTGTGGGCAGGGACACCTTCCACTAGACCAGGTTGCTCAGAGCTCCATCCAGCGTGGCCCTGAATACTTCCAGCGATGGGGCATCCACAACTTCTTTGAACAACCTGTTCCAGCGTCTCACCACCCTCACAGTAAAGAATTTCTTCCTAATATCTAACCAAAGCTTCCCCTCTTTCAGTTTGTGCCCATTACCCCTTGTCCTGTCAGTATAGTTCCTGACAAAGAGTCCCTCTCCAGGTTCCTTGTGGGCTCCTTCAGACACTGCGAGATTACAACGAGGTTTCCACAAAACCTCCTCTTTTCCAGGCTGAACAGTCCCAACCTTCTCAGCCTGTCTCCATGGGGAAGGTGCTCCAGTCCTCTTACCAACCTCGTGGCCTCCTCTGGACTTTCTCCAGCAGTCCATGTCCTTCCTATGTTGGGGGCACCGTCTCCGGATGCAGCACTCCAGCTGGGGTCTCACCAGAGCAGGGGAGAATCCCCTCCCTCACCCTGCTGGCTATGCTCCTTTTGCTGCAGCCCAGGATTCCATTGGCTTTCTGGGCTGTGAGAGCACGTTGCTGGCTCATTTTGAGTTTTTATCACTCTGCAGGGCTGCTTTCAGCCTCTTCAGGCTGCCCAACCTGTACGTGAGCCTGGGATTGCCTTGACCCTTGTTCAGCTTCATGAGGTGCCAGCCCTCAGGCCTGTCCAGGTCCCCCTGGATGACATCCCTTCCCTCCAGCATGTTGACTGCACCCCACAGCTTGGTGTTGTGGGCAATCTCGCTGAGGGTGTGCTCAGTCCCACTGTCCCTGTCCCCAACAAAGATGCTGAACATACTCTGTGCTACCTTAAAGCCCAGTCCTACAATTTCTGATTATTTAGTCTCATTCATTGAGAATGACTGTTTTTTAATTACTTGTTTTAGAGTTGGGTGTCTTAAGCCTAAATGTGAATGTAAGGATGGTAAATAAGACGCATTTGTGAATCGCAAATTCTTGTCTATAATTGTACTTCTGATGTCACTGCAACTTTTTCTGCCTGACAAAAATAGTCTGCAATCTTTGTAGATTTGCTTGAACAGGTAAGTGTTCTTAGCTATCAGCAGCAACTATGACTGAAATTGTCTGAGCTGATTTTATTTGAAAGGGGTGGGAAGTTGTTAGTTTCCACTAAGATGTGACAATACAACTTCTGGCAAGTTTAGAATCCTCTCCATTCTCAACCTCTACCAGTTTAAGCTTAGAAAAACAAATCTACCATAAAAATAAATGGATGTGTTCAAGTCAGTCTAAGTAACACCTGGATTTAATTTTTACTGCAGACCAGCAATGGTAGAACTATGGATAGCTGGAGGCTAAGGTGGTGTAAGAATTAAATAGTTTCTCTACAATGGGTTATTTTTTAAGCAAACATAATGCAACTTCACTATGTGAGGGGCATGAGCTGTTACAGAAATTGGTCTTTTTAAAATTTAAGCCCCTTTTCTGAAGGAATTTGGTCCCTGGCTTTATTCCCTCCTTCAGACTTTGAACATATTATCTGCTAGGGCTGAGATACATTTGAATATGTAACAGTTGGGTTTAACTGCATGACACACTAAGACTAGAATTTGCCTGTGTACAATAAAGCAAAGGTACATTTCATGGGTCTCTCTTATATGTGAAGACATATGTATATAAAATGTATTTCAATCTTGTTTGGCTTGAGTATTCTCCCAGAATGTATGTTCTTACCTCAGCATGTATTGTAGTTGCTCAGTATTTGTATATGTTGCTAGGACTTAGACTGTATAAATAGTGAGGGGGTTTTATATGTTAAAAAGTATTTTAAATAAATTGTACATACGTATTACTCAGTGTGTTTGCAGTGAACACCTACCTTACATCTAATTCATTTGTAGTCTGGGAATGCCAGGGTTGTCTGTAAGTTGCATGGGATCATGTCCTGCTGGTTCTGCCTTCAGCCAGACCATGGCTATTTCCAGTTACTGAGAAAAGCTGATGCTGCTTGTGCTTTTTCCCCTTCTCCATATGAATTCCAGCACTGCAGTGCCCCATGTAAAGAACTCAGTCATAATTACTCTTCTTTTATGAGTAAAAGGTGGTGTGAGTTCATAGTGTCTCATTGCAAGCTGGAAGAAACTCCTGTAGCTCTACCAGGCACTTCAGGTGTCTCTTAAAATGTCAAAAGACATGCAAATAATTAAAACAGGTGATGCTGACCTGTGGGGAGATGAGCACTCTCCCCACAGAGTGGGGAATTTTACTGCACATAATAGTTCAGTGTCAGTCAGCTTTATAAGTTGTCTGTTCCTTAGGTCAGTCTTCAAAGCATTGTTGATAAAGTAATCAGTTGCACTGTGGCTCAACTTGGTGTGATGCACAACTCTCACTTTTACAAAACCACATGATCAGCAGCCAAATCCTGATCTAAAAAAGGGATATAAAACTTGAAACTGGTGTTAGTTTTCTGCATAGCCAGAAGTTCATACCAAGGCTGTCTGCTGCCTTGCAAAAGGAAAGGAAACAGTTTTTCTGCACATGTAATGACAGTCCTGCACATGAGTTGGATGAAAGACTCCCACTAGCATTCATGTTTAAACAGCAGACTAGAGCAGCTTTTAGTGTCCTGTCTGCAAGCTGGCCTGAACTAGGGTGAGCACACCCACAACTGTGTGATCAAATTACAGCACAATCAGTCTCCCTAAAACCAAACTCAAGTAATGTTATGATTTGTTTAGCTTTTTTACCTTTGTATATGGCTTGATGCAAGACAGAGTCCAAACTGGTCAGGATGTATCTGAGGGGGAAAGTGAAAGTCTGCAGGTCAGGTTGCACATTAATACAATGCCACAATACATAAAATTATTTATAGATTATAAAGTCTTACATTATTTTCTAAGTGCCTGCAGATCACTTGCCTTGCTCCTGAACATGCTGCAGCTTCATAAGGTTTTAGCTCTCCGAGACAAGCTTTTGGCACCAACAGGCTCAGTGGCCAGAATCCATTCTGCTCAGGAAAGCCCCTTCATTCTGGACTGTTGTAGTATATGAGTCTTTCTGAAACAAGGCAAAAAAAAAGTTGAGTTTTATTAGTTAAAAAAAAAAGAATACGTGCTGTGTATATCAGACATATGATCCCTATCTAAACCAGCTGATACAAAGGCATGGATGATTAAAATACTCTTTCAGAAGTCACAGAAACAGGTCTATCTCAGGTTCTTCTGTAGAGTTCCTTTATAACCTCTCAAAAGTAGATTCAAAGATACAGTCTGTTGTCGCTGTTGAGCCGCTAGCAGAGAAAAGGACCCGAGTTCTCAGTGTGACAAGAAAGAGGAAATTTATTATTTTGGTTTCAATATATATATAGACTTTTCAGAGGTTGCCCAGATTGGTCAGCCAGAAACCTCCCCCTAGGCCTAATTGGCCAGGCCCGAACTTTCCAAATCTCGAGACACTGTTTAAAAAACATCCAAACTTTATCTTTGTTTATAAAACACAGAGAAATGTTCTCACGAGAAAGACCTGTGCTAGCCACAGTCTGTACTGCAGTACCTTCAGTAATTGTGATTTTTTCTTTATACTCCATCAAAATCACACAACTACCCAGCTGTGAATGTGGGTTAGGAAGGGACTGGATCATCCAATAAAGTCACCTGCAATTCAGGTGAGCAGCTGCCTCTCCACTGAAAGGATATCCAGGATTAGAATCTTGTTTCTGATAAGGAGGCATGCAGAAATATTGAACAGTTCCTCCTTTGGGTAGGGCAGGATATGGTGTTCATCCTTCAGCATAACTGATACACTTACCTAAAATAGCTAAGCTGGGAGTGATTTTTCACACATTGAAGGAATTCTAAATCCTCTCATGTGCATCTGTAACCTCTTTATATTCTTCCTATCCCTCACTTCACTGAAGCCTGGCCACAAAGAAATACATACACTTTTTATTTTGCCTGCAGCAAGGAGTTATGCCAGCTCTCTGATTACCAAAAATGCCTAGTGCTTGCACAGGAGAGGAAAAATAATTTACTAAAACGCATCCCCATCTCAGAAGAGCTCAGCTGGCTGCACTGCAGCCAACTAATCTACAGGAAGTGAAGTACAAGCTTCTGTCTTTGTCTTGTGCATGTTCTCTAAAATAGCTGACCAGCCAGAGCAGAATGGAAGGTTCATAGAGGAGTTCTCTCTGCTGCTCTGCAGTGGAAAGCTCTCAGATGCGTTTCCTTCACCTGGCCATCTGCTTTTGGGGTTTTTTAATAAAAAAACAGCCTGAAGGCTGTGCTTTTTTATGTTTGGCTCATGGACAGTAGAGAAAACCTCAGTTCCTTCAAGAAATGATAAAAGAAAGGATTTGTAAAAACTTAATCACCATCAGTGCCAGCAAAGCACCAAAGTGCAGCCTCTGCCAAGGCTTCCCCTGAACCTGCTCAGGGAAGGAAAGCAGGTGGAGGCAGGCAGGAGAGAAGTGCAGTGGGACAATGTCATGACACATATGTCCATATTAATAGTTTTGGAAGCTTGTTGTGCTCCCTGACCTCCCAGGGACTGCAAAATTCTGTAGTCCTGTTTTCTGTGGAGGTTTGTAGTATCGACTTGGATGGAATAGTTTGAAAGGTAAACCTTGTGTCAACAGTTAAGTAACATTCATTAGCTGCCAAAGTAATGAAAAGCTCTGCTTTGCATTTCATGAACTGAAGAGACAAAAAGAAATCTCCATAGCAATTACTAAGAGCAAGTGAGGAATGGCTACAAAGAAGACAGAGCAGAGGGGATTTTAAATGTGCTTTTTGTAGTTTAGAATCAAAAGGCACACAAATTGTGCACATGCCTCTAAGAGGCAATAAAGAAAGTAATTAAGAGCCTGATGCCAATAAACAAAAAAAGCCAGTGATATTTTGTACTCCTTCACACTTCAAAGGGACAGAAAGCAACCTTCCTCTTAAGAGTCACCTCTGCTCTACCACAGTAAACTCAATTTAAGGGAAAGATGAACATTGGACAAGCATCACTGGAAAACTTGGTACAAGTAAAAGACTTTGAAACCAGTGTGGACTGTTGCTGAAATTACATTAAAAAGAAAGTGACCAGAAAAAAGAACAAAGGTCTTTTACAATTACTGACGCTTCAAACTCTACCATTCATGCTAGGACAGAGCTGACACCAACACCACGGGAACACATGGAGTTTATGATGGCTCTGTTTGTTTTGCCTTAACTGTGATTCTCTCCTCTTTATGTTGTTCCATTTTCTTTTGAAAATAGAGAAATCTTTCTCTCCTTTGGGGGCTCACTGTAAGTTGAGGTCCAGGGAAATCTATCTCAAAGTTCCACCCCACAGAAGATCCCCTCACAAAGCTCTAGAATTTGCATGAGAACTGAAACAGGAATGTATAATTTACATTCACTGCAGTATAGTAGGTAACAGTACCTTGAAGAGGAGCACATCCAGACATGGAAACAGCACTTGTCCTGAACTGGAATGTGATGTTCAATCTCATGGCACAGCAGCCAAAACTCCTGATCCACAGGAATCTTGCTGAGATCCAAGATTTGGTTTTAGCTCCTTCTGTGAACACAAAATATTCAGTATTCGAAACAACAGCACTGTAAAATACAGACAAAAGTGTAAACTCACTTGTGTAAAACACCTCTGATGGAATATACTTGGAATTCAGGATTGCATTTGCAAAACGAAAATTAGAAAATCAGAACATTCTCCAGACACTGAGACAAAATACTGTTAGCAAGCCTCTGCTTTTTTCTTCAGGTTTTACAATGACAATTTTGGAACAGAAAACCAAAACAGAGAAAAAAATAAAATCCCAAAGTTCCTAAGCCATCTGTATTATAAAGTAACTTTGTCCAATGTATCCCTCTGTCCAAAAAGTCTGATTGACTGGGAGCAAAAATTTGCATTTTTCAGTAAATTTCAAATGTTTCATAACTTTAAGAGATTTTCCAGCTGCAGCTTCATGCACCAACAAAGCCTCACACTGGTCCAAAACCTCATTAGTGTAAAAAAGTGACAGAACAGGGTTCGTGGTTCTCAGGCCACGTAGCAACATTTTAGCTGCAATCCTGGAAGGTCATCTTCCTTCAGACAAGGAGACAAAAAACCCTTGTGAGACATCCTCAAAAAACTACTCAGCATCTTGCCTTGAGTCATATCGGGCACAATCTACACCACATAAATAAGCACTCACCACAAACAATACACAGTGCCCCAACCTACCTAAAAAATAAATCTCTCTAGCCTAAATTAATCAAAACAAAATTATTTTGGAGATTCAAACACCAATGATAGTTCATTAATCACTAGTGAAGAGGAGCTTTCCAGAACTGACAAGCATGCAAAAAGCAGGATCCCCCTCCTCAGCTCTCACATCTGGAGTTTCTAAGGCTTCAAGTGACACTTCTGAGAAGAACATTTTCTCTCCCAGCAGCAGTCAGATCCCCAGAACAATGTTTGGTCCCATTTTGCAACTAGGTTGATGAAGGACAACTTGCAGATAGACTTGGATGGGGCAAGGTCCAGCACTCTGCTGGAATGATGAGGTTTGAGATCCTGCCCAGGCAGTGTTCAGCAGGGGCTGAACACACAGCAGGGTCCAAGGAAGCTCTGCTGTCACTTCCAAAAGGGATTATGTTTGGTATGTGAGAGCTTGCTAAGCCCTGGTTGGTTTTTGTTATCACAACTTCTTTTATACCTACCTAACACCAATTCTTCTGCTATTAGCCTTGGTGGCCACAAATTCATTATTTTCCATTCCTGAAGGTGTTTATAAGCGCCTCTTACACAGCTGGAATACACCCTGGGGCACCTGGGCAACACCATACATGGAAAACACTCCTCACTACCATGGGCTTCCAGAATTTCCAGAGCTATCTTCCAGTCCAGCTTTTGGGGAATGACAGCAAACCACAATGCAGTGTTACTTTGACAGGTACCTTTGTTTCTCAAAATAAATGGGATCAAATTCAGTACTTTGATGTGAAGGAAGAAGATTCAACGTCCTAACAAAATTCCATTTCCTAAGAGTAGATTATAACCAATGGTATTTCAATTATGTTTTCTCAGCAAAATACAAACAGTCTATGCTTCTATGAATATTTTATAGCATTTCTTCGAACACAGTAGGGGAAAGTGAAACCATAATCACAAAGTAATCTCTGGATAAAGCAAACAAAAATGAAAGCTGATTTTTAAACCAAATGTCTCTTATGAAACTAAACCTCCACTAGCAGCATTTCCACTCCAAACAGTGGCAGATTCTAAATTTGTCAGCATCAAAAGACTGAAATGGTTACTGATTATTTCAAAAGTTTTAATTTCTTTGCATCTGTATCAGATTTTAAGCTGACATGATAGTGATGCAGGCACGTGATATCCAGCACTAATACAGCTGCCTGCAAGAATGAGTCCCAAGATGATCCACTGCATCCCAGCTGAATCCTCCTTCATAAATGGGACAGTTTAAAAACTCTCTCTAGTGATGAATTGCTTTGGTGGTACAAGCAGAGAGGGGTACAAGGAAGCTGTTGTCCTGTGGGAACAGTATTATAATTCAGGGTTTGGGGTTTTTTAAATAACTAGTTATGAACCATCACATTTTTTCAGGATCTTGGATGCAGAACATCTCAGAGCCAGCAGACTGACACTTAACAGTTCTGAGGAGCTGTATATACAATTTTACATTGCTTCAACAAGTTTTTCTTTCCCTTTAATTTTGCATGGTAAGATACATTTGACAAATTCACTATTTTCAAGTTCTGCAGTTCAAACGCAAATATTTTCAGATCCTTGTTCTCATGGTTAAAAAATATCCTTACCTGGCATTCCTTTCTGTGTGTCTTCAGACTTAACGTCAGATTGTTTGCATGCCTCCAAACCACGAAGCTGTGTATAGAACCAAACAGAAATTTAACATTTAAAAGGAAGTTATTTTTTGTTAACTGATCCTCTATCTACAAACACATGCACAAAGAATGTATACACAATACTTGTTTACAAGTATACAGTAAAAATAACTACATATAATTCATTATATGTAGTTAGATGCTATATGTAGTTCCAATTCAAGATAGCATTACTAAGTTTTGCAAATTGAAACCAAATTCTTATTCTCATGTAACTTGAGAAAAAACAGCATGTGAAGTCCTATTTTTTCTATACAACCAATTATATAAAAATACCACAGTCTTAATCAGCTTTTCTCTACTTCAGCTGCACCAAAGTTTATTTCTTCATAGCATTGACAATTCCATGGAAACAAGTGGAGTTACTTGGAGGTTGATTAGCAAAGTAAGACCTTGACTTCATAATCTAAATATGCAATGGCAAATACTTATAAAAAACCCTACTGAGTAAAAAAGTGCCTGAATTCTGAATGTGGGTTATTGCAGCTTAAAAAAGGAAAATGAAGTTTTTGCTTTCATATCAAGCAAGTAAGTGAGGTATTCTTCAGCTCAGAACACAATTATTTATACAAAATAGCAATTTATATTACTTATTTTGACAAGAAATTATTGCACATCTGTTTACTAACATAACTATTTTCAGATAAAAACTGTCTTCAAAAGGCCTCAAAAAGAAGCACACCACAGACTTCCTACTCTTCCTACTAGAGAAGGAAAGTGTTAATGGCTGGAAAATGTCAGGATCATTCCAGCATTTTCCTTACAGGCACTTAATTGACCAGTAAGGATCACATGTATTATGTATGAACTGAGTTGGAAGCATAACTCTTTTTATGCTTAAAAGAAACAAAACCAAAGAATATTTCCCTGATTCTGTTCTATTAAAAAATGAATTGTGTCCAAATGGACCTTCCTTGCAGGGAGGAGCTAAGAAGATCCCAGTTTCTTCCCCACTGCTATGTCTGTTCCTCAAGAGGTGTAAGCTTGGACATCAACCAACCCCTCCTGCTTGTAGGTGAGCAGCTGGTTTGACTCTTGGCACAAAGAGTCTGAAGAACAAATATGCTGAAGACTTGGATACACAAGACTTTCCTTTTCCATCAAGCTCTCCCTGCCTGAATCCCCCCCAAATGTGTTTTGAGAATGTTTGGCTGAGGAATCCTCGTGCGGGGAAGCACAGTGCCAGGTACCTGTGACAGGACTCAGGGAAACAGCGTGAAGGTGAGGCAGGGGAGGTTTAGTTTGGATATCAGGAAAAGGTTTGTCCTCCAGAAGTTGGTCAGGCACTGGAAAAGGCTCCCCAGGGCAGTGGTCACAGCACCAAGGCTGGCTGAGTTCAAGAAGCCTTTGGACAATTCTCTCAGGCACAGGGGGTGACTCCTGGGGATGTGCAGGGCCAGTTGGACTCAATGATCCTGATGGATTCAACTCAGCATATTCCATGAAAACTTGCCAACATGCTGATGATGTCTGGAGTTTTATAAAATCATTAGTGACCAAGAGAGTTACAAATTCAATGTTACAAACCCACAGCTCAGGTGATCTCCATACAAACCTCCTTCCCTAGGAGCTACTGTTCCACCTTTTGCAAAACAGGTAAAGCCCAGGATCCAAAATAGGGGCAACTCAATTAACTCTGGTATGATCATGAAACTTTAAAATTATACCACCCCTCTGTAGGAAAATAACCTATTTTGCCCCAGAGCTCAGCATTATCAAATTTAAGTAATTATGGAGAATAATCTTTCAACAGCTGAGAACACTTAAAATTACACCTGACACATTCATAATTCATTTATTTCTATGACATAATCACTCTCACCTATTAGGTTGATATGGGAAGTGCTGACAGAACAAATAAGTTTCAAGGCAAATCCCAAATTACAAAACTTAGCCTATTTACTTACACAGTGTGAGACATTCCATTTCAATCAAAACCCCCCAAAAGCAAAGAAATATGAAAATGAATGCCCAACAGGCTTGTGCTCTGCTTTCTCAATTTCTTACCTCCCTTTGAAAAGCAACTCTTGACCTTTTTTTAGTTAAGGCTTGCCTTTCCACTGGTTGCCTGAGGTGAAGTTACAAACTTAGCAATCTGAATGATAAATTCCTCAAGCTACAGCCTAAGGCCCATTGGCACAATTACAGTTTATACATATGTTAGGCAGTTCTTGTATTTAATTCATTTTATCAGTAACAAAACCATGCAGAGATAAAAATCTTATCCATAGCTTTTCTTCTTAGCTCATCAGCTTCATTCAGGATCAATTTTTGTTATGAACTGCACAGCCAGAAATGACAGTGCATGAGGAAAGCTCAGGGGCTTTCCGTGATCATTGCTGGCTCTCATGTCAACAAGAAGCTTCAAACGCAGAAATCTGACAAGAAGCACTGGTGTGAGGTGTGGATGATGACTCGCTGATTGTTCTTTTATTAGTTTTAGTGACTTTGATCCCGATTTCTGGCTGTGCCACACTGGGATGGCACCACACAGGCCAGCAAAAGCCAGCCCAGTGCAGGGACTGTCATCGAATTGCACAACTTGGAACTGCACACCCTGCCACCCACCAGGATGAAGCAGCACCAGTGCATTTCCTTGGAGCGTTTCCTTGACTCCCTCCTTCCGCCCAGCGCTGGGGACACAGCCCTGCTGTCCCCTGCCACTGTGACAGATTGCCCGGCACACCCTGCGTGGGGAGCAGCGTTATTAACTGCAGATGTTACAATTGCCCGGGCTGGTGTGAAGCCTCTCCCTGCACTGCCCACTAAGTGCCACATGTCACCCCAGAGGCACCACAGTGGCTCCCCACGCTCTCCCCACACATCAACTGGTTATGAAAGCTGGAGCTAAGGACAGGTACTACTTCCTTCCTTTCTTCTTTTAACCATTCCATTTTTTGGACACATTTCGTTATCCAGTGTTTTCAAGTTCATTGTCACTAATTATACAGTCCAGAAATAGCCCAGGGATTCATATAATTTATCTAAGAAATCTCAAGAACTTTTAACCTGATCTTAAACCCTGAGTCCTTCAGTATTATAACTGCTAATGCAAGTTTTCATTATAGACAGGAATTGTCATAGGGAAAAAAGCAAATAACTTTGGGTAGCTGGGTTTGACACAGTAGGAAACCTCATTTTTTTCCCACAAGCTTTTTAATTGTTTCTGTTTGAAAGGGATCATTTTAGGCACTTTAATGCAAAGTGACAATAGCTGCAGTTGTGTAGGAGTATAACCAAATTGCCTTTTTTCATCTTGTTTCATGCTGTATGTTTTCAATCACAGAGTACATAGTACATAGTCAGTAAATATGCAGATATTTCTGTTAGAGCTTTCTGAAATATAAGCTTTCCAGGGTATGACCTATTTTGGTATCTTTACCTATTTGATGTCACCTAAATACTGATTCTACTTGCCATGGACCAGAATCAGCCCTGCAGCCCTTTTCCTCTCCTAGGCAGCTACATGGGAAAAGGGAGAAAACCTTTTTCATGCATTCATGAGTGTGAGCAAAAGCAAAACAAGCCCCACTCTTCCCCTGCCTGGCTTCCATAACCTGAGGGAAAAGCAGGACCAAAAGTGAACAAAAAAGGCTCCACAATCCCTCTTTTGGAAACAAGAGACCACCAAATTGAAGACAGCTGCCCAAGGCACTCCCAGCTCATAACAAAATTGTTCTTGGAATTGTAGGGAATAATGCAATTACAGAGAACCCAGTCAAAACACCTTAGCTCAAAAACTATGCACTGTAGTTCAGACTGCACTGAAAACTGAGAAAATTTTCTACTTAACTTGGCTGCTGCCCAAAATCATATAGGCTTTCCAGAGCATGTGTCAGGATACAACATCATCTTGAGCAGCTCAGCCAAATTTCTCTGCCTCCACACCCAAGAGCAGGAAAAGTACTTCTTCCCCTTCCACTGCTCCCCTCATTCTGTGGTTACAGGGTTTTCCCAAATCAGCTGTTCCAAACCCTACTGCTCCCAGTGAGGATGACAGCACCTTCTTACCATGTGACAAGCAAATGTTCTCTCCTGTGTTAGATCTAAACTCAAATCCTAATTGCTATGCAACCTCTCTTTATGTTATCAAGGCTTACAAAGCCCTCCCTTCCCTGAACTGCATCTTTGACTTCACTCTTGTATGAGTTTCATTTCTCAGAGGAAGGCACTGCAGTGCTTCACTAAAATACACCATCCAAACACTGACATTAACAATCTCCATGCAACGCAACTGTTAATATGACATAGATGCAGCATGTAACTAATTTTTCCAGATTCTATAGGTCTGTGATCATGCTAATCTGTTTCACATGAAGGACTCACCCCTTTATTTTTAGATGAAAGCAAATGTCTGTGGTTAGAAACAGAAAAAACAACTGTGTCAGACAAATACTGGACATACATTAATGAGACTGTGAAGGCTGAAAAAGACTTGGAAAAATTCTCTAACTGAAGTGCTACTGAAATATCCTGTAACACCTGATTCATTTCCAAGTCTCTCTTGCTAGATACAGAGTTATATCCATTAATGAAACTCAATACTGAAAGGAGCTGGCAACCAAAACCACTACAACAGTTTTTGACATTAAAATTCAACTGTCTCCTATACCTCCCTGTAATATAGAAATGAGATTTAAAGTGCAGGTAAGTTTTTCATAATAGTGGGATCTTGTCTCCTTCAGATATTTTTGCCACTGTTAAAAACTGAACTAAAGAACTCCAGAAGATGCTCTGAATTCCAACTGCCCTCTTTAAAATCCTAAACAAATCCCTGAAATATCTATCCCATTTGACTCATCTATTTGAGACCACCTTTAGCATATAAATTTAGATTACATGTTAACAGGAATCCTTTGTCCAGTTTTCCATTAACTAAATATCCGCTCCCCAAAAGAAAAAAAAAGAATAAATGATGTCCTCCTTTATTTATCTGTTCTAGAAAAAAAGATGGGGAAAAGAAAAAAGAATGCACTTTCTAATACTTTAAGCATCTATGACATCATTCATTTCAGTTTACCAAACCTAGACCTCATTTCTCACCTGCACCTTTCTTTTGTTGAGAGTAAAGGAAATGGCAAAGTTGACTTAGATCTTTTCAGGTACAGCTCTTAATGTCATTTACTAATCTTAAACCCAGACATCTTTGCACTGAATTGTCAAGTAATATAAATTAATCTCTCTGAGAAAAGAGCCCACCTGCTATTGGTGAAAGTATGTTTGATAAACAAGCTAATTAGAATTCTATTTTGAAAAGTTTTACCAAGGCACTTAAAAAAAAATTTTCCTCTTTACTCAAGACACATAATCTTAATTCATAAAATCAAATGCACAAGGCCAAAGCAGCTCTGTGCCAAAGACACAGCACTCCTTGTAACTCTCCAGGTGTTTTGAAAGCAATTTGCACCTCAATTGCAAAAGGAAAAGTGCAACATCTCTGGTTGCTTCAAACCTCTTCCCTCCAAACCTCAGTGTTGCTTTCCCTGATCCAACTGACCTAATGACTGAATAGCCAGAATAAATGAATTCAAAATCCCACTGGATATTTGCCTGGACTCGTGTCTCCTGCTGTATCAGCAGCTGACCAAAGGGACAATCCCCTGGGACATGGCACAAGGAGGAGCAGTTGATGATGGCTTTTACCATCCTTCTGTTAGGTTAGGTCGATCCTCCAGCACAAGCTCTCACTTCTGTTCCAGCCCCAACACTGGGGGGAATAAGGCAGCAGCAGCAGCAGCACAAAAAAATTCAACAAATGTTTCATCTAGATAGAGAAGGATGCCCAGTGTGGGCACTGAGGAACACAACTGCAGATCTTTCCTGACAAGGTGCAATTGTGCAAGCTCTGGCACAGGGGGCAGACCCACAGTGTGGCTGCAGCACTGGCACAAAAGGCAGAGTAAGGAGCTTGCTAACACTTGTTTTCCACCCTTTTGAGCAAGGCAGATTCCATCTGCTGGGAATAATTAATCAAAGATGCCATTCTCATTGCTCTAGTCCAGGCAGCATCTTCCAAGGACACTGTTCAGAGAGTACAAGAAAGATGTGGCATGTTTAAAGCTGTGGTAAGATGAAAAATGAGATTTTGGGTTTATAAATGAAAACTTGGACAGCTTCTGGAAAAACAGGAAGACTTGTTTGAGGATAGGTCTTCCCTATGGAGGGGTTTGAAGACAATGTACCTTTCAGGAGAAGAGGTTCTTGCACAAACCTCTGGGAGGCAATGGACAAACACTGTTTGCTAGGCTGTATTTCTTAGGTGAGTTTTTTTCCTGGTAGACACTGACTCACTGAAATAGATACCTCATTGTACAGTCTCCTTTTACTAGCTTTTTTTACCAGGTGCTTGATGAAGAAATAAAATCAGTGACAATTGCATTGTGACTTAACCACCCCTTTCATTTCTTGCAGGTCAGTTTCTCAGAAGATTAAAAAAAAAAAAAAAAAAAAAAAAAAAAAGAGAGAGAGAGAGAAAGAGAGAAAGAAGCTCCTGTGGTCTGTTAGGAACCAGAAAACATAAGTTCAGCTTTGTGAGGAAATCCCATCAGGGCTTTCCAGAGAGCTGCATGGGATTACATTTTCAAAAGAACAAAAGGTTCAGGAGCATACTTCACTGTTAAAAGTGATTTAGATTAATGAGTTTGAGCTTAAGCTTTGTTGAATGCATTGCTTCATGCTCTGTCTTGTCCTGCCCAGTGAGGGGTGGGGTTCTTCCACAGCTCCTGACAGATCCAGGTGCAAAGGCTGAAATCCAGGAGACCTGTTTGTGCAGCTTCAGGATGGAGGTGACTGTCCCCGAGCAGGAAGAGCAGAGGGGAGAGGCATCTTTCCCAGGTCAGCACAAAGCATCAGTGGAGCAGGACTGCCCTCCCAGGCTGGGCTGGGAACAGGGCAGCTCCCCTCCTGCTGCTCAGGGAGCAGATATGAAGCAGAGCTTCAAGGAAAGTGCACCTTCTGTGGCTGCCAACACCTTCACCAGGGCTCATCTGCCAGAGGTCACCACAGCCCCAGACACTCCAAATCAGATGTGGATGTCTTGACAGTGGCATGCAGCCTCCCTGTGACACAGCCCCTTCTGCTCCAGTCTGTGAGCTCTCTCTTGTTCTAGTGAGAAGGTTTTTAGGAGAGAGAGATGAAAGGCACACAAAATACTTATCAAAGGAATTAAAGTGTTTTATTCCACTTGCACTTTTACAACAGAAAAACCATTTTCAAAAAATTCACATCTACTGAGGTATGCTTGACCTAAATTCTTCAGTGCTGTTCCTTCATTTTGTGATACCTAACTCCTGAATGTGTAAAATTTTGAACATGAAAATTGGTGAACCTATTCACGAGCTGCAGTGTTTGCTTTAAATTAAGTTGACAGATTTTCTGGTGCTTTGTCTTCTGTTGACAGTAAGTGTACCATTCTATGTCATGTAAGAATTTGTGAACTTTCACATGGAAGGGGGGGTAGGTAGGAGTGCAATTTTGCCCTCATAGTTATACTAGGTAGATGTTTCTGCTAAAATATTTTGCATAAAAGGAGCTTTTAATTTAAGATTTCCATTAAACCATAATTTTAAAAAATGTAAATCAGTGATTGGATGCCCTCCAGCTCTCCTCCCTCTTTTATCTCTCTAGATAAAACCAATAAATTTGGTCTAAACAAACTCCAAACTCCTAATAAATGCCCTGCATTCAATCACAAACCAGGTGTGATTGAACTGGAGTGAATCCACTGATGTAAACTGGTTGCTTTTTCAGCAGAGATGAAAAAGGTACACAAAACCCAAGCCAAGCCATGCAGCGCATGTACATGGCCCACAAGCAGATTTTAGCAATCAGTTCTACCTGCTCAAGCTTTTCGTTGGATTGAGACCTCATGTTTTACCCATCCAAAGCTGCCAACACATGATGGAATAGCTCTGCCCCTCAGTTTGCTTACATTCACCAAACCTGATACTGAAAATGGTCCAGAGCTGAGGGGAAACAGTGAAAGATCTGTGCTGCACCTTCTTTGTTCACTGCACACTTTTGTCTGTGTTCAGAAAGCCAGGTGAACCTTATTGCTTCTGAAAGTATGTTTTCTTTTTCCTGAGCTTTAAGTGGATGCCAGTTATGACAAAGCCTGTCAGGGTTGCTGCAGTGCCAGAAACCACGTAGGCAATTCCCAGGAATGGGTTACTCCCACCGCTCCACACCACGGTTGAAAGGATCACATGCTTCCTCCCCTTGAATCTGGTAACAGGGAAATCTGAGAGACGGATGTTAAGATTTCACTAACAAAGAGTACATTATTTCCAGAGGAGAAAGTAGTGGTTAAATTCTTAAAAAGCTTTCCAAGGCATAAAAAGTTTTGAGGTCTGAATTTGCTGCCAAAACTCCTTGGACTGATCAGTGATGTCTCTGCTATTCTGGATCCAAAAACCCAGCTGGTTTTTGGGTGGTGGTAAGCAGCTGGTGGTAAGAAACCCAGTTATTTTAGATACAGTCTTTGTGTGCACATGGAAAATACTTTCTTTTTTTCAACATTGTAAATCTCAGATTCATAATTTATAGAACTGCTACTGCATTAATTTGCTATGAAAGCTCAATTGAAAATGAGCCTTTTGGGAAGCTTTTCATGATACTCCACATAGTCCCTGTGAGGATAAGGGCTCACTTCTGCCCAATATGTTGCACCCAGAATGTTCTATGAGTTTACCTTTCATCTTTCCCATGGAAACGTTCAGAATAGAGCCATGAAACAACATTTAAAAGCACAGCTCTATCAGCAGAGAAAGAAGGGAAGTTTATGGTCATGCTGACAGAACTCCTGCTGACAACAGGAGAGCTTCAGTCAGCAGTTGCCCCTGCTGGGTGTGAGGAGGCAGCTGCTCCAGCACAACAGCTCCTGTCAGTCAGCCACAGCCCAGACCTGTCCGAGGGCTCTGCTGACACCGGGCTGTTCCGCACCGTTTCTTTGCCACTTCACCACACAAAACCTCTTCACTTCCCTCTCACTGTAACTCTAACAGGCTGGGGGAATCTGAAAGGATACTGTAGGAAATGCGGAAGGTGTAATTCCCTGCTGGCAGCCCATCTGCAAAGAGCCGTGTCCGTCTGAGGCGGCGGTAGAGATTGCGGAAGGTGGCAAAGGCCGACACTCGCATCCAGATGATGAAGTCATCGTTCACATAACCATTGTTCCTCTCATCTCTCTCATCTAGCAGATACACTGGTTTCTGCCAGTAGGGAGGTCTTGCTGTCCCTGGTGACAAAGAGACAAAGCAGGGAAGACAGTCAGTAAAAGCAGTGGGTGCTGAAATTCTGGGCCTCACGCTACCAACACGAAGTATGAGATATGGAAGAGACACAAGACACTGTCCAAAATTGTATCTGCCAGATAACAGCATCTCCAAGCATGTCCACTCACCTCAAACATAAATGAATAGTTTAACAGTACCCAGGGGCTGCTACACGTTAGAATCTTCAAGCAAAGGAAAAACAAAATGACTTGCACAAGTGGAAATACCATTTATTCTGCATTCTTGCCTCTTCAGCAAGCAACATGTTCTCAGTAATGAGGAGCTTGCCTTCATTTTTGTACAACCTGTACAACCAGAAAGGCACCTTTTTGCAGTCTAATGGCACGGCCTGTGACACTTAGAATCTGTCCCATGAAAACTACTTAGATAATTAACTCTTGCATATTGCACCCAGAATAGGCAGCTTTCATTTCCACTTCGATAGAGATCAACCATAAGTAGGAAAGAGCCCTAGGAAACAGGTCTGAAAGAACTAGTGACAAAGGCAGCGTCTCGTGTCTCACAACTGCCTGAGAATCTGCAAAGGCATGAAGGAAAGATGGAACATGCAATTGTCCTTCACAGATATTTTCAACAGGAAAAAAAAAAGCAACTGCATCCTTGCTTTCTCTTGACAGATTAAGCATGACAAGAAACTATAAAGAAAGGTGTTGATGTGGGCTAACTTCAGTCTTCCAAACCATGTTCTCCCAATTTCTATGGTCACTGATTAAAAAAGTTTAAAAGGTGATATTTTGGCTAAATGTGTCTTCTGCTCTCAGTCACCCTCTAAAGCTGCTTCTTCAACCTGCTTTGGGAGGTATTGATCCCAAAGGAGATTTTTCTCAGAATGGGAGACACATGAAGGGGGAGATAAGGAAATCATTGAAAAATAAGGAACACCAGCAGAACTATTCTTACCTGCAAATGCAGAGGAGAGATTGTGTGATTCAGGATTGCGAAATTTCACATTTTTATCTGTCCACCAACTGTTTCCAGTCTTCAGCAGTGGCACTCGAATCACAGATGAATTACGATTGTAAAAAAGATCAATAGTATCTGCAGGGAAAACAATAAACAACATCTGTGAGTAAAAGACAGTCATTCTCATTGCCAGCATGATTAACAAAAAAATGTCACATTGAAGCATCTTTCAAGTGAATAGAAATCAAAATGTCCTGGGAAAGGTTTCATCATGTGCATGGAGCACTGCACATTTCCCAAGAAGAATTAAGGTACCAGAGTCTTAGAACTTCTGAACTTTTAAAAACTGAACATTTCCTGCCAATCCCCGTGTACATTGTGCACATTCCTCATGTCCATCAGCTCCTGTGGGACTTACTTCTTTGCAAATCACTTTTTCAGCTCTCTAGATAGTTAGTTTTCCCTAGAATTTCTATGACAGTTGTCCTAAAACTTTGCTATACATGATGTGTTTTCAGGGACCAGGCTAGAGGTAAAAGCACAATCCAGGGAATCCAGAGTCCTTTTGAGAAAATTAGGAAGCCAAAGGGATGATGGGCAGGGATACTCAGATGATACAGAGGGGAAGGGGTTTTTAGGAGACATGAACAGCACAACTCAGCTGCATGAGCACCAATGAAAACATACTTATTTTTTTCCCTCCTGCTACAAAACCTGTGTTCACACAGCACCTTAGAGTTCAGACACTCTTCTGAGGAAGTGATCATTCTGTGGTCCACATCCCCAGCTATTTGTCACCAGTTCATTAACAGGAGCTGCAATGCTCTGACCTCTGCTGGCCTAGGTCTGAGCCCAACACAGTCAATCTCACTTCCAGGGCAGCAGGCAGGTGCACAGGCAGATGAAAATCAAGCTGGCCTTCACAAGTCCCCTGGTGTGGTTGGCTCAGCTGCTTGGAAACTGCTGCCTTGCCAAAATCTGCTGCATGGAACAGGTTAAAAAAAGGGTGGGAGTGGGGAGGGGCAGAGATTGGAAGACAAAAATGATGGGCTAGGGGAGGAAAGTATTGACAGGTTTTTTGTTGCTTTTCCTTCCAAAGAAATACATTCTGAAGTCTCCCCAGAGTACTCACAAGCAGATTATGCCCACTAGGTTACTACGAAGAACCTGGGATCAAATTAAGACTATGTATGCTTCTAGCATTCTAAGAACAAAATCGAAACCACGTCGATACAGAGGCCCAAACCAATGTGGAGAACATGGAGAATCTTTCCTTCTAAGCACATGACTGTGGGAAGGTAGAATCCAGGCTCTCCCATCACTGCACAAAAAAGTACTTTTTAGCAAGGAAGTGCACTAAATCTGTTGTATCCTCTTTCCTTACTCCAAGAGGGCCTAAATCCCTCACTCCTGCTGTGTACTCACATGGAAGAGAGCTTTAGAAAATGAAAACTCTCCCTCAGTTTCCAAACAAGGGCCAAGTTACTAAACGGTAGGAAGCAGAGACCCACGTTCACCAGAGCAGCACCAAACAAAAACCTTTAGTGTGGGAAAGAAGAGACCCTGCAATAGCAGGAGTCCCTGGGCTGGGGTAAGGGAATAGTTTCAGGAGGGAGTTGTTGCTGTTGAACCGCTAGCAGAGTGCAAGAATCAGGCTGTGTCAAATGTGGCAAAATTCTGATTTTATTATTTAATTCCGAAACTTTATATACAGACTTTCACAGATCATCAGGATTGGGTCCATTCAAAACATCCCTAAGCTGATTGGGCAGGCTTGAACTGCCTATCTTTCCAGAGACCGTTTCAATAACATCTAAACTTTATCTTTGTTTATAGAACACAGGATGAAGAAGAGAAAAATTCCCATGGGAAAGAGTCTGTGTTTGCCACAGGGAGTCAGTGAGGAGGGTGGGGAAGGTGCCACGTACCATTGAACATGCTGTTGGCAATGGCCCCGCACGGTGCCATCGGCGTCCCGTTCCCGTAGGTGCTGAAGGGCGCGCAGTAGCTCCTCTGGATCTGCATTCAAGGCCACACAACAATCAGCAACACACCTAGAGTTTGGTTTTAATTTGCTGGTGTCCTCACATGCCTTCTTCTGAAAAGCCACTGAACAATTAAGTCTCCAGTACCTTTTGGTCACGTTAGAGAGACATCCAAATGAATGGGTCTGTAGTTCAGGAACGTCTCCCATATCTAGGTATGGAAACTTAAGGTCTTCACCAAATTCTGCTGCCAACCTGCAGGTTCCAGACTGCAAAAACAGGTTTGAGGACCTGCTATTGTAAAATGACTACAACTGAAAATGTTCCAGTGAAGCCTTGTCTTACCCTGGAACGTCTTCTTTTCCTTCTTTTTAATTCTGACCTGGGGTGCATTAGTGCTGGAGAACAGCAGATGTAGCTGGCCACATAACTGCAGTTCAACATGGCCATATTTTGATGTATGAAGATACAGAATGAAAAGCAAAAGTCCACCTCAACTTTATCACATCTCTCCTATCCCAGTTTATAAGAAACTATAAATCTTCAGGTTGAAACACAGAAACATTTTCAAGTAGCTCCAATGAGCTGTGTATCTGATTGGCACAAAAGCCAAAGGCAGCTGCATCTGGATGCAAACAAACAAGCTGTCAGGACACCTGGAGAGTTGTAAGAAGCATTTTATAGAAACAACAGATTATTATGGCACAACTATCATATGTACTGAAAATACACGTGGACTACGTGTATATTAAGAAATGCTACTTTTAAGCCAAAGAAAATATGCTTTAGATTTGTAAGTAAAAAAACCTGAATGCTATGATTGCATTCTCCAATTTCCTTACGCAGGTCTGCTGCAGGTGATGCTGTCTACCTCCCGCTTTAGACCTCTAAATTGCATACTTAGAATGCTACATGTTCACTTATTTCAGAACAAACCTTTTCCTGCTCCTCATCCCCTTCCAAAGCCAGATGGCAAAACAAAAGACTTAGAATAACTTAATTCCCTAGCCCTATAATGAAAGCACAGCTTAAAAACCTTCTGGCTAAGAAGACTGAAAACATGAGAAGGAAAAGCTTTCTGTATATTTATCTGAAAAAGACAATGTATTTTTAATTAGCACTACAAGGTGCAGGTTTGAAAACTGCAACATTGGACTGACATCTTTTATTTATCTCCCTCAACCTCCATCTCTCATTAACTTATTTGACATAAAGGCCCTAACAAGTATAAAAGCCAGGACCAAACACTGAAAATCAGTACTTTATTATTCCCTAGAGCCACCTAAACACACTTATGGTTCTGCCTCGTTAGCTCTCCATATGGTCAAAGGCACACCTGCTGGAAATGCTGCTGATCTCACAACATAAAAAGAAAACTTACATTTACATTTCTGCCCAACAGTTGTGCGTCACTTCTTGACATCATGTATCGACGGTGGTTTTGATAGAAGTTTTGCAGACCATAGTACATAAAAACATCACCCTAGAATTCAAGGATAAATCTCTTCAATAAGGAGAGGTCATGAAGGCAATGAGAAATCCTATTACTTGCTAAAAAAGAGGGTGAGAGAGTACTCAATTCATATTAAAATGTCGGTAACTACATCCTAATCAATTCAGCAGACATAGGCTAGAATCTAATCTTTACCCTAACTGTAAGTTTTTATATTTTGGCACAAAATTAAACACAATTTAAATCACCAAACAAAACCTAAAATAAAATGCCTGATATATATTTCACTCAAGATTGCATGGCTGGCTATGAACTTGCAATGACTGTGAATCATTTTGTAAAGACAGATACTAATTTTCCATAAAGGAAGGTGCACTAAACCTTCACATTAAAAAGAGAATGCTAGGCAGGCAAATCAAGCATGAAAGATAATTACTCAACTATAAAAACCCCGTTACTCAGTTAAATTAATTTCTCATCTCAACCATCACTGTAATCTGAAGATTTGCAAAGTATTTTAACAGCCTCCTCAATACTGAAGAATCCTAAAGTGACTTGAAATTGCACTGTAATTTTAAGGGATCATTTATTCAGCACTAAGTATAAGATCCCTTTGGCAGAACATGAAGCATTTTAACAGTCTCAACAACATGACCTGTAGTTTAGGACAGGAAATGAAGGATACTTATTCCAAAAGAAACTTCAGAATCGCACTGCTAGACTTGAATTATTTCAAGGACCTTGGGGATTAGCAGCACAACCCTTGTAAAAATGACTACAGGGGTTTACTTATGTAAAGTGGTCAGAGCTTCAGATTTCCTTCTCACTTGAGAGCTTAGCAGGGCAGCAACAACCAACCCCAGGCCAAGGGCAAGGGTTTGCCACTGACTCAGAGAGAGATACAGAGGGAAGTCACCTCCACAAACACCATTTCCTCCAGCCCCATCTTCTCCTTGGAAATCTCCCAACCAAGTACAGAAGTAGCATGGTCTGGGTTATAAGTACCAAAATGAACAGCAAACGCAAAAGCGTAAAATTTTGAGCATTACACGTTTTGAAAAAGTACAAAGCAAATTTAGTCAGGAGCTCCACAGAACAGAATTAGTGTCTTTTTTCATATAGGGATATAAGTAACAGGTAGTACTCAGCAACACGAGATGGTTTCTTGCACCTACTTACCAATATATCTTCCTTTAGCGTGAAATTAACAGAACAGTGGCATTCCTTATTCCAATTAGAGGAATTTTCACGGAGCTTTGAACAATCTGAGCATTTATCTGAATAATCTATCTGTCAGAGAAGCAAATACATTGTAATAAAGGACATGCTCATAGAAAAAAGGTGAGTGTTTTGGCTCCAAGACTTCTCAGAGCAGTTCTTTTCTAAGTGACTCTGGACTGCCAAAAACATTGTTAAAAATGAAGAGGCAAAGAGTCAGGACTTGGCCTCAATGAACAACCACAACATTTATCCCTAGTTTAAAGCTGGTTTAGAGCCTTTTGATGACTGTTGCAGAACTTTTGCATCTGCTCCTCGGCAAAGGAGTGCTGAGTGAAGAATGCTCCTGCACCTTGGACTGGCTGACCAGGCAATGCTTGACAAATCCCCACATGCACCACAGCCCACCCCTGCTGAACAGCCTGGGTGTAATGCTGAGTGCTGGCTCCAAACAGGAGTCTATTCCAACACCACAGCTCTGAATAACCTTGTCTGCAGGAAGGATTGAAACATTAGGGCTCCCTGTATTTCAATATTTTGCCTCAGCAAACATGTATGTTCTTCTAGTGCCAAACACTCCCAGAGAAATTTGCTTATTTCCCTTCAAAATCTCAGAAAATAATGACAAAATTTTGGTATTACCAGCCAGTGGCAGTAATTACTACCCATATTTAAGATATTACCACCCAGTGCTCTGTTTTTATTGATGACCAACTACCTCTGAAGGTTTTCACAGGAATACCAGCTGTTGGACACATGTCCAAGACATGAAGCCATTGCAATCACCTTTATTCAGAAGTAACATCTCAAAATTTTTCCCTCCAAACCTAGCCTCATTTCTTCTTTACAGAATATCAAAGAACACCCCAAACCAACCTGGATTTCTCTGACGCTGTTTGCAGACAGGACAAGGCAGATTCCCACAGTGAGGCAGAATGCCCCTGTCAGGAAGAAGCTGGAGAGCACAGATGCAATGGTGAGCTGGGGCTTCCAAGCTGGCAGCCTCTGCTGTTTGAATGCACTGTTATCAGGACACCTGGAAAGATGTGCTTCTCCTTCTTGGGGAAGAGAACTTGTCTTGTTTTTCATTTTCCTCTTGGTGAGAAAAGGAATAATATCCTTGTGCTGAAGAGTGTTTCAGCTGAGATACTGTCTTTATTGTTGGGAGACTGTATTGTTTGTTCAAACCTGCATTATGGTGAGGAATTACTTATTAACTAGACCTCTCTCTTCCTTGTTTTCTGTATTTGTGCCTGGATCTCCATGATCAGCTTGTACCAATCAAATGATTGTGTACTTTGATCAGGGTGTCCGGTTCACTCCTCCTGGAAAAGCCTAGATATATTTTTCCTGCCCCACAATTCAGTAGAATTTATATCTTATTCATTTACAGGGATACTGTCAGCTGTAGTGGAATATCTGTGTAATTCCAGATGCATTATTTCTCCTCCCTTCACTTCCACAGCTGCGTGGATAACAAGCATGGCATACAATGAAAGGAGTTCTACTCCAGCTGCACTGGATTCCATTGGGGAGGACTGGAGGTGCTGAGACAGCACTGGACAGAAAACATTTCTTTGGAAGACCAAATAGATTTTCTTAACCCAATACATTCATTGCTATTGACTGAGAATCAATTAAAGGCTGGGAAAAGGTTATGTGTTTTTCATCACAGAAGAACAAATAATTTTTAAAATGTCCAGTTTGGGTCAATGGCTTCCCAAGATTCTCATGATTTCCTCATCTCTATTCACCTTGATCTCTGAAAAAGAATCCATCTGTTCTCTGCTATCCACAATGACAAAAGAATCACAAAGAGATCACCTCTTTTTAATTTAAATGGACAAACATAAGAATACTTTTTGCACACTTCAACAGTTTAACCAAAATAAAATCTCGATATAACAGACAGATAATTTATAATGTAAGAGCAGAAAATAGCACTTGGCCAGCTCTGGAACAGATAGGTGAAAAATACCTTTTTGACATATTACTGAAATTCACACAACGTTTTCAAAGACCCCCAAGGGCAAGAACTAGATTCCCACTCTTGTGAGAGAAATACATGTATCCTTTGGGAGAGCACAGGGAGGGAATAGAAAAGTGAGTTGTGCAAAGACTTTCACACCCATGTTTGCTCATCTTCAAAGTCTTACTAGTGACACACAGTAGTAAGTCTAGTAGGTGAAAGCAATGTAACTCTTAATTTCAGTATGACATTGTTCCTGCAATAAAAATAATACTAGAACTACAAACAAAACTTTTGGTTTTTTATTAAAAGAAAACAGGAGAAGTTGCCATGTGCATTCTGTGCTGAGAGACCTCTGAAAAGTCAAAGTTCAGTTGCAGACAGGATTATAGTAACATGCAGTTTCAAATTACTTCTTTGTTGGTAAACTTATTAAAAGAGTCCCAGCTTCACAGATCCATCTCTGCACAGCTTTATAATACTCTTCTCCAGTAGGTCAATTGTTTCTTTCTTTATCTGAAGAAAACAAAAATCAAAGAAAGCATAAAAAGTTACTGATAATGATACCATCATTTATTTACTCAGGCACCTTACCACAGGACTAGAAATCAAAGAAGAGATTCCTATACAAGGTCCTCTAGAATGTTTCCATTTTTAAAAATACCCAGCATTTGCCCTGCAGCCCTGAAGTCCCATTTAACATGGCTACAGAAAGGTTGTCATCAGCAAAGGGCTGATAAAGCATGCCACAGCAAAAGGTCCATCCTGGGCTACAAAATCCCTACAGGACTTTCCAGAGTAACACCTGGTATCAAGCAGATCAAGGGCAGTGCAACGGGCACAGCCCTGTCTGTGTCTGAGCCACCTGAATGAAAGTGAGCGTGAAGGTCAGGGCTGCCTGTGTTGCATACAAAGTACTTTGGTTTATGACACTCTGGCTGCAGCTTATGGCTTATCTAAAGATAAATATATTACAGAGTAAATATTGACTACATGTTTCAGAGGGAACAAAGATTCTTTATCATCATGATTAGTACAGAGTTTCCTTATAGCTCCCTCTTACCACTTACAAATAACTTATTTGCAGGTTTTTTCTCAGGATTATATCCTTCCATGTCTCCACTTTGCAGAGGCATAGATGATGTAAGAAAGCCTGACCAGCCTCAATTCCATATAGGATGTGCTACATGAAGGTGAAAACAGTTGTCTTTCTATCACAAGTCCGTTTCTCACAGACCTTTTCATTTTCATGAAGTCTGAAACTTGAACTTCCCGTATTTTCAAATTTACCAAAGGTTTGGTGTGTGTATTGTTTGCAGACAATACAACACAATATTGGGTTTTGTTGAAAAAAACTTCATTTGAATCCTACAAACAATTTGAGGAGTTGAGAAAGCTCTGTATTGCCATTGACCTCTGTACCAAAAGCTTTCAAAGCAGGAAGCCTGTCCTTTGGTCAGGTCAGAAAGTATACAACCCATTTTTATTCAGACCTTTATGATGTACTATAACTCCATCCAGTGTGCCAAGACATAGTCTAATAAACTCATTCATCCCTCCAGTGGTTTCTTTCGGAGCTTTCTTTTTGTCTCCTTCTCTCTCCATTATTTGGGTTGAATGAAGTGGGAGACAGAGACTAAAAAAATCCAGCAGCATTAACCACTGAGATGCTGAGGCAGCTGACAGAGCAGTGGATCAGGGCACCATCCATGAGATACAGAACTGTCAATTGGGAAGATCCATGTGTTTTTAAATTCATATATTTTTCAGAATATACCACTTTGTATGTAATTCTCCACTGAACATCAGGTGACTAGTACAACAAGTGGAATGGACATGTTCTTCCAGCTGTTCTTGTCTTTGGGTGTAAATACTATGAAATTTAGCAATGCTGTACCTTAAATATGCAAAGAAATTATTGACAATTGAGGTTTGCACTCAACATAGGCCAGTATGCTGAGTTTCTCATTTTAAGTGTACAATTTTGACTCCAAAACTAACACAGGTGAAAGAAATTAGTACATCAAACAGCCCTAAATTTTGTTTGGTACTGTATTTCCTCTCTCTGAGAAAACTTACGACTATTCATAGCATGTATTTGACATTTCTTATACAATTAGAAAAGCTGACTTTTCATGCATTCCATATTTGAAGTCCACAAGTTGCTAGAACATCCCATTGGTTTATATGTGGTGTTAAGATGCCTTATCACCAAAACATTATCTGGGTATCTTTTGCTGTTGACATTCCTTATACATAGCTTTCAGGAATCTGTCTGATGTCTGCAATGGGAGAAACACCTGCAAGATACTCCACTACCTAGCTCAAGAGATCAAAAATCTTTCTTTATGATGTGTTACCTGAGTCAAGAGCAGTTTGAAGACTTTTCTGTAATTACATATTCACTATTCTGTAGTCACACATAGATATCTATTGCTTATCCTACCATTATATGATGGTGTAATGTTCTTACTTACCTGGATTTAATTTGAACTAAGCTTTAACCTTCTATGCTAAACAGCCTTAGGATTTTGCCTTAATAAAATAGACTTGGAGTGACAATTTTTGGCCTATATTCCTAGACAGACATAGAACTGCTATGATGCTTCCTACAGTGACCTGAAAGGTGTAGTTCAGGTTTGCAATAGCCCAAAAGGAAATACTGGTGACATAATCTTCATTTTTTTGAGGCTGATGATGGTTTAAGAGTCAGCTGACTTAAAAAATCCATCCCACTGCCATCAGCACCTTTTGTACTGCCTGTGATTTTGTACTGTACTGACTGTGATTTCATGTTTTCTGTTCTTTAAAAAGCTTACAGGTAAGTGCAAGCACCATACAAAGAAAGCCTTATGTATTTACCACAAGAGGGAGCCTCCTTGCCTCCAAAAAAGCAAAGGCAGGTTTTTTTACTACTTCATTTCTGCAATGTATTTTTTTCGTTTTGTGTATGTGGGGCTGTAAAATACAGCACATTCAAATACTTAGACAAATAGCTTAATGCCTATATGCAAAAAAAGTCCTCTTCCCTGGAGAGTCTGCATATGGGCCTGCTCTAAATGTACAAAACCTGAGGACACTGTGCAAGGAATTGGGAACTTTCTAACAACCACTAATGGAGGAATCCACCTCTTCATCTGGCTAGATGACAGGTGATACCCCACGGGGTATTGTAAACATACCTTGTCACAGCAATAAACATAAAAGATGGATTACAGAACTGAAAAGGATTGGGAATTATCTTAGAAGGAGTGGACAAATGGTGGATGGATCTAAATACTTCGTGTCCTACCTCCTGTCAAAAAAAAAAAAAAAGAAAAGAAAAGAAAAAAAAAAGGAAAGAAGAAAAATCCAAGAGAACTATCTGTAGATTTACTCATGTTATGTTATTTTACTCTCAGGGGGAGAAACATAGATGTTTGTCCATAGTTTTGTTTAGTTTTTAAAGGAAACTTTTCACAGAACCACAGAATATGCTGAGTTGGAAGGGACCCACAAGGATCATCAAAGCCAAATCTTGGCTCTGCACAGGACACCCCAAGAGTCACACCATGTGCCTGAAATTGTTGTCCAAACACTTGAGCTCTGTCAGGCTTGTGATGTGACCACTTTCCTGGGGAGCCTCTGCCAGTGCCCAACAACCCTCTGGGTGAAGAACCTTTTCCTAATAACCAACTTAAATCTCCCCGACACAACTTCAGGCCATTCCCTTGGGTCCTGTCACTGTCACCACAGAGCAGAGATCAGTGTCTGCCCCTCCTCTTCCCCTCACAAGGAAGCTGTAACTGCAATGAGGTCTCCCCTCAGTTTCCTCTTCTCCAGCTGAATAGACCAAGTGTCCTCAGCTGCTCCTCACACAGCCTCCTCAAGGCCCTTCTCCATCTTGTATTGTGGCACCCAAACTGCCCCCAGCACTGGAGGTGAGGCCACCCCAGAGCAGAGCAGAGCAGAACAGAGCAGAGCAGGACAATCCCCTCCCTTGCCTGGCTGGCAATGCTGTGCCTGATGCCCCCCAGGACACAAATGACCCTCCTGGCTGCCAGGGCACTGCTGACTCAGGTTCAACTTTCTATCAACCAGGACCCCCAGGTCCCTTTCCATGGCCCTGCTGTCCAGCCTCTCATTTCCCAGTCTGTCCATACAACCAGGGCTGCCCCATCCCAGGTGCAGAACTCTATACTTCCCTTTGTTAAATTTCACATGGCTGCTGATGCCCATGTCTCTAATTTGTCAATGTCCAGGACTCTGTACAAAGTCCTCCTACTGAGGAAACTTCCTGGGGAAAGGTAGAACATCCATTGAGCATAAATGGGAAATTCACAGCACAACCACAGAAGTCACAGCTGTGACTTGTAACAATAACAGAAAAATTCTTTTTCGGGAGGTAGTTTTGAGACCTGAGAGTACAGGCTTATCAGTGAAGGTTGACTTGTGTTTCTAAACCAGTGAAGACAGCTTTACGGAAAGAAAACTTTACCAACCAAGATCCGAGAACTAGAAACAAAGTAATGAATACACAGAATGTAATATATACAAGTGCTTATACAATACCTCAGGGATGTCCATCATTCTCCTTAGTTTCTGATCTCTCCAGTTCCAATCCAAAATCATATATTTTGTGGAGTTCAAGCACAGGACATCTAAAAAGGCAACATAAATTTCACTACCAAGATAATACAACATGTGCTTATCAAAATGATTTTTGGCTTTTACATCTTTGGCTGTCTGTTTCCAAGGAAACTAATCTTTGAACACTTAAGTACTACATTTGCTGGTTGGAAAACTAATGCCCTGACACTGCAAACTCCCTTAGCCACATAATCCTATGCCTTTTTGGAAGATAAACACAAAAGCAGAACAACTACTGTTGCCAGACTTGTCAAGAGCTAAACATCTTGCCAGCAAGTAATTCCTCAAGCTTCCTCTTAATGAAACCACAGGAGTTGAATTTCCGCAGCTGATGTCACTGGTAAGTTACAAGGACCCTAACCCAAAAGTTGATGTTAACAGGAACAGACAGTGCTCAGCAATTTACAGGACTGGGTGCTATATGAATATGAGTCAGGTCAGTGGTGCTGCTGAAGAATTCCTTTATCCTTCAAATAAATGGTGGTGAAGAAAAAGGTCCTTTCTGAACTTGCTTTTCAGCAGTTCTTGTATTTTTTCCCTGGTCTTCTACATGATGCCCACCATTTTTTTTCCCATCAGTTTTGACTCCTCTCCCTTCTCTAAGCAACCTGGCACTGCAACACTAAACTGTCAAAAAGAACTAGAGCTTGGGATAAAATGACACACCTCGTGTCCATGCTATAAACTGCCTCCACTTAGCAGAAAATCAGAATGGGTTAGTTTGGAAGGGACCTTAAAGATCACCTAGTTCCAAACTTCCTGCCATGGGCAGGGACACTCTCCACTAGCCCGTATTTCCCCAAGCTCCATCCAGCCTGGCCTTTAACACTTCCAGGGATTGGGCATCCACAGCTTCTTTGGGCAACCTGCTCCAGTGCCTCACCACCATCATGGCAATGTGCTGATGTGCTGAGCACTAACAATTTACTTTTGGTGGAAGCAACAATGTATGTTACTCCTATACTCTTTCGGAAGGAGCAGTAGAGTCCCAATCCACAGTCAGAGCAAGACAGTGTCTTGCATAAGAGGAATGGAAAGAATTGCCTTATTGTCTTGTCATTTTGTTGTTTCTTTTTCTTTGTGTACATAACTGTCTACTGAGTAAGTAAAAGTACTCAAAATTTGGGAAAAAGAGATTTATATAGTATAATTAATTCTATTATAGGCAAATGAGAAATAAGATCAAATCAGCAAGTAGAGCTTTCATCCATCCCTCACAGAGGTTTACACTGAGCTCAGAGTGACATATGATACAGTGACTTCTGCCACTATTTCCTTTTGATCCACTTGCAGTGTTTGGTTTCCTGGAGCTTTAAATCTCACATTATGGTTCTGCAATCACTTTCAAGTCAGCATAAATCAGTATCCCTGCCAAAAGAGGAAGTCCCCCACCTCTGCCTGCTCATTACCTGATTTCGTGTGCACACTGGTTTTGTTTTAATTGGGGTCAGTTCACCGAGCTGCCAAACAGACTCCTGGGCTTGCACAGGGAGCAGGAAGGGGGAATAAGCAAGCACTGACTGGCAGGTGTGGAAGTATTACTCTGCTTTTCTCTGCTAATACTGACTTATGCCAGCTTAAAGTGATCATAAAAGAAAGTACTAGAACCTTGACCTTGTTTTGACTGGCATAGCACAAGTAGAGAAACAGAACTGTACAGTTTGGTACCCAAATCTACATATTCATGTCAACCTGAAAAAAACCACAGTTGAAGTTTCACTTCTCATGAGACCAAATATAAGATACCTAAGGAAGAGACCTTTCTTGTTCACCTACCTTGCTCCACTAGCGCTTTTACTCTCCCAGGAGTTCCAACACCAATGTGGAACACACCTTTCTCCAACATATTCATCTGTTCCTTTATCTAATTTGAAGAGAGAAAGAAAAAACACAGTAAATCCACAATTGTTTTAAAATTTCTTCTCAAGGAATTGGAAATAAATTCAAGATCTCATCGTATTTCTTTCTAGAACACCATCAAGTAACAAATGATATTTGTCTTTCAAACTGTCAGATGATTATATCTGGAAGAAAGTTTAAGAAATGTAATAAGCCAGCTGGGCATCACACTTCTCTAGAAGTTCAATCTTTTTTAACTTTGAAAATCTGCTACTGCACCAACTATTTTTGGAGGTGAGAACAGTAAGATTCCTTCAGCATTTAAACAAATTCTCTGGAAAACTGAAAAACTTGAATTAACTTTGAAGTCCTTCAAGATGAAGATACTGGGAAAAGGTGAAATAAAGTAAATGACATTTGTGTGTTTGACAGCATTTATATCAATGGCCAAGTGTCCACTCATTACTTCCAACACCCACCTAATTTGTGCTTTTTTACAGGTATGGATACTGGGGACCCAGGCACTGAATTGCCAGAATCCAAATGTGGGTGCTGGTAGAGTTTGCTTCCACAGCCCTGTGTGTGTGAGCCTTCTGGCATTTGAATGAGCACCTCACGGGAACATGGAACAGTAAAACTCAGCATGTGCACAAGCATCCACTTTCTACACAGGGTGCACCAGAGCTACTGGAGAAGGTGTTCAGCAGAACTCCTCACACTGCAGCAATGGGTTACCAAAGGAAGGACTACCTAAAGGAAAGAAATTCCTATGAACACTCTAGGAAAGGCACTACAGACAAAGGATTTTAAAAGAAAATGGTATGACACTATTTAGCTGTTTACTTGGTCTATTAAAATTCCCTACCTTTATGTGCTTTGCAAACAACTTGAGGACTCTGCAATCTCCTTTAAAGGCTGTCATTGACCTAGCAATAAAAAAAAAAAAATGAACAATGAAATGCAAGAATCAGGGTTGGGCTTAAGACCACACACAAGGAAAGAAAAACTAACTGGCATTTCTCAATATGCTTGAGACACACAGTCCCCCAGTGAACCCTGCTTGTATTCTGAACACTATGTACACTCTTGCTTGCTACTTATCAACACTGATCAACAACTGGACAGACACAATGGAAGAAATCAGTAGGGGCAATATTGTTTAGATAGCTTTTCAGATAATATTTAATATTATGATCTGTGGCTTCACAGCTACCTTAGTTCAAAACTGGTTCATCACCAAATCCTAACTAAAAAAGAATTCAGTCACTGAGGTACAGACATGAATGAATGCGTGTGTGTGTGTGTGTGTGTGTATGTCTGCACAAAAGGAAGGATCTGTGTATGGACCAATCTACGTTTTGAAGTCTTCCTGCAGCAAGGCTGCTGGGAAAACCTAGGCTGCCACGGTCTTCACTGCAGAGATAGCCAAAACTCCAGTTAACCAAAACTCATTTATTAGAAACTGTGATTTGCTCTTCTGACACCCCATTTTGGCACAGAGCAAAAACTCTATGTTCTGTACTTATCAAACAGGAATCAACATACTCAGTATTTCCTGAATGTTATTTAAGACAGCTTTCTTTGCATGCTTCTTGCAGTGCACCAAATTTTTAATTTGCAAAGCTAAATATTTATATACATCTAAACCACCTAAGTCTCAGGTGCTAGTCTCTGCATGCAGGGACTAAGCACTACTGGCACTTATCTGCCTTATCTACGTTTATATCTGTGTCACAGAATCAAACTTGCCAACTCTCCATCCCATTTTGTACTAACAGATAATCACAGGAAGTGGGGTCAAGACACAGAAGACAACCATGAAATTTTGTGAGGTATACATTAATTCATCAAAGTCATCAAAACTACTGGCATGAGAAGGGAGGGGGATAGAGAAGGGGGGAAAGGGGACAGGGCACACTGAAAATTGTTATCTCTGCCCAGCAGTTTTGCCAGTCTGAGCCAGCTGAGAGCACTGACACAGACCTGGAGGCACTCAGGCCAGACACACACATGGCACTTGAGGCCCTGAAATGCCATTGTCCTTGTTGGCTTTGGTGCAAAGTCATGATTTCTAGTGGTGGATCATGTCGCTTTATAGGCTTACTCTGTTCTCAAATATAATATATTTCATGTTTCCCCCAAATTGGTTACACTTTATTTTGGGTTTTTAACAAAAGCAACACTTCCCAGGCAACTGAAGTAGGGAGCATTACTTCAGTCCAAACCCAAACACCACAGTCCCAGAGTTTAAAGAAGGAAGGGATATTGCATCAGTTTGAGTCAGTGAATTTGCTGGCTAGCAGAGGACAGTGTCCCAGTTTTGCCTTTTTGCCTGTGGTTCCAAGACAAAACTCCTGACCGACTGCCAACCTCAACACAACATTTGCTATTGACATACTTGATGAGTTCCAAGGAGCGAAGGGCAGAACTGCACAGAACCAACATCACCACCGACTTCTTCTCCTTGTGGTTTCTCCGGAGCTTTGCCCACTTAGGGCAGACTGCAATGGAAAAGCCCTTGTACACACACAGAGAAAGTACTACATGCCACAATTTTAAATTACTAGAGTACATGATGAATGGTAGCCAGCAGCAAGAACACACATGCTGACTCCTATGAGGTCTGGAACTTTGGCAACACTTTTGCATTTAGTCATGCCTGAGAAACTGGAAAATGAAATGTCCAAAATAAATAAAATACAGAAATATCACATAACTGAACAAACCAGATAAGCCTTAATAACAGTTTTTAAGGTGATGAGCCCATTGTCTTCCTTTGCCACATATGGCAATTTATATCAGAGAAAATCAACTGGAAAGAAAAATTTACAGACCAGAAGTTCTATATAAATATACAAGAGAATAAAAATTCTCTTGGTTCATGTTAGCAGACAGCTGCAGGACTTTTACTGTAAGATAATACATACACTTACTTATGAAACCACAGTAAATTACTGACAAATAATCCCTTGAAATTAAAATAAAGCCTAGAGCATTTTGATACCAAAAAAAAAAGTGATAGAGTAAAAAAGAGACAGAAAAACAAGACCTGTCATAAAACAAAATTTAAAAAAGCCTTAAAGTGATTAATATTTCATAATAAACAATATTTAGAGCTACATATAAAAATGTAATAATATTGTCTTAATAATATTTTTCATACAGCTTTTATCTCACCCAGACCAACATTTTAACTCACTTTCCTTCAGGTATGAAGAAAAACTGTGGGTGAGATCATTGGCTGGCAAAAAACAGGCATCTGAAAACATAAAGGAAAAATATGTATGTTGATGTACTTTAACAACAAAGAGGGAATATATGTTTGCAGCATAACCATTTTCATATTGATGAAATCCCAACTTCATAAAATCCATCATCAATAAATTACCATATCTGAAACAAAAATCAATGTGGAAGAAACTTTATATGGGTTAAATCAACAAAGGTATCATCTCTGAATTACAATGCCTTTGTTTTCTCCCACCCTGAAACCTTTAATACAGGGCTGCACAGGTTGATCACATGCTTTAAAAAAAGTTTTCATTTTATATGTCTTTGCCACAATGAATCAAGCCTCAGCCAAAAGCCTTACACTGCTGAACTGCTCCTCCAATGTACCTATGATGAAATATGTTTGCACATCCCCCAAATAATTCATACTGTGCAAATGCAAGAAACTACCAGTAACATACTTGTCAGTAAGTTTGTTAACTTTCTGGTCTTTCATATTGTGGTAATCTCTCTAACTGTATTGACCCTAATGGCAACACCTACCCTACATTTTAGTGCCTTTCTCCTCTTTCATTTCCTGGTGACTTCCTTTTCCCTGGTCACTGTGTTAACTAGGAAGTCTTTTAAAAGCACTCTGTGGCAGACATGCCATTTAACTGCATATAATGGCAATGAAGATCCTAACAGGTTCTTTGGAAGGTCCTTTCTCATGTCTATACAGAAAGTCTAAGTTCCTAAAATGGTCATTAAAATTAGATGGTCTGAAAATTTGCCACTGCTGTTAAGGGCTCTTAGCCTGATGGAACAATATGTTTCAGCAGAGCATTAACAATTGTGTCTTTAAAGCCTTACCTATTGGTCATTGTCTCGCATGAATCACAGCCCATTGGGGTGTCCATGGATGTTTGCTGATAGACTTTAACTAAATTAAGGAGGTGTCTTCAAAGATGTTACTCACGTTCACATGCATGGTGCACTGTGCTAATGCTGAGAGCATCAATCCATGATCTTCATTGGAACAGACAGTGTGACAAACCAGGTTTGTGGCTAATGCCTGGCTGAAGTCCTGGCTGTGCACTTTCTTTTACTCTCCATTACTGTATCTTACATTTAATGGGTGTTGTCTTGCTAAAAACTTTTATTTTGCACTGATCCCTATTAAACCCAGAGACTGACATTTACTGGCACTTGAGCTTCAAAAGAAACTAATATGTACAACTGAAGGATCAGCAGCTGATTTGCTCTAAAAATCGTGTTTAAAAGATGCACTCCATGCTGGTGGGGAAGGGCAGGGGCTGATCCTCTGCATACATGGTCTTGTTAATGACTGACAATTAAAGAGGTGATTTCTGATGGACACAGCTTCAGCCACTAACTCATCACCAAGAGCCCAGCAACACTGCAGGATCTACAACAGTTTGAAATGGAAGTTTCAGAAAGGGGGGAAGAAACATGTATCTCCAGACTGCAGCATGATACCGTGCTGGCTTTCTGACCAACCCTGACCTTCTGCACTTTGTCAGTGAACAGGAACACACAATTCCAAAGTAGTTGCTTGTTATTTACTCAGTGCTTTGACGTGAATGACTTGACAGCTGCACAAGTTCATAAACTCCTTGGCACTCTAAGCCTTCAACTCCCATAAAAAAATTAAGGAAAAAATATCCAACACATATGGAAATGGGTCACTTCAGTAGCCCAAAGGGTTCTTTTAATAAGAAAGAAACCAAAGCAATTTATTATTTGCTAAAAACCATATATGCCAAAAAAAACTTAACACAAGCTTTTCAAAGCAATTTATATCGGATTTCTCCAGGTTTTCTTGATTCAGTCACGAAGCTAAACATGCCCCACAGAAATAAAGAAGGGTCCACCTAGAATCATGGGGGTTAAGAAAAGCATATTTACCTAGAGAGACAGGCTAATGCATTAAAAAGGAAAAAGCACTGCTGACAAAAAGGCTTCTACACTGGGCACAGGTCACTGACAGTTCAAGAAGGCCCAAGGGTGAGTGCAGGTTGGTTACCAGGCTGCTGCTCTCATGAGCACTACCAACAAATAAAGGACAGTGTCTCTGTCTGCACAGTAAAAGGCAGAGAAGTTCAACGTTGCCATCACCTCCAATGCAACCTCCAACTGACAGAAGCTAATGCTGCTCTGTCCTGCTTTTTGCCTTTCTATCTGGCTTTAAACTGGAGGCAGGATACAGGGAACAAAGAGAGTCCTCAATTAAAACTTGTACACTTCATGCATGGACCAAAATTACCATCTCAATTCATGCCACTCCCTGAAAAACCATTGCATTCAACATCTCATACCCATATGAGAATGACACTTTATAATTTCTTTGTTCATTTCTGTCAGCCCCCTGTCCAGCATCTGGATTGACTCAGATAATCCCAGGAACAAAATACATCTCTGAAACCATCTTGGAAGCTACTATTAGGAATCACATAATTTCTATCAGAAAAGTAAGCTCCAGAAATTAATACTTTACAATAAAAAGAGACATTTAAACAATTTCATTTTAAACATTTCATTTAAACAGTTTCATTTCCAAAACTCCAAGAAATCTCATATTTATTCCAAAGAAACTAACATTTCAACTTAAAAAGCAAACTAATATACAGTAAAAAGAAATATAGGAAAACATTTTCATTAAAAAGCACAATCAAGACCTGTCTCAAAAATCTTCTTTCTTCTGCAGAAAAAGAAGTCAATAGTATAATGAAATAAACATTATTTATATATTAACTGTAGGATAATTTACCTGACAGCTTTAATTCCTCTAATTCAATCACAGAACGGTTTTCCCCAAAATGTTGAGCAAGCAGATTTTGTAGATCTGCAGGGACACCAGGTTTTGGAGGAGATTTTTGCAGAACATCAGAAATCTTCTTCTAAAGAAACCAAGTAAAATGGATTAAGCATGGTACTTCCAGACAGCTTTTTGGCTAGCTAACAACACAGTAAGTAAACATTCCTCCATATCCTTATACAGTTATATTAGTTTAATCAGAACTTAATTGGAAAAACACCTTACAGTGGGACAAGATTCCCCTTGTCTTTGGTGGGAATGCAGACTTTGGATGCAAGTTGAGATACTTTGACAAGATGGTCTGTGAGCCTGAACATGAAAAGTCTTGTGCACTCACCTGAAATGCTGCTGTAAAAAAAACCCATAACTGAAAGCTGGTTTTGGAGTTTTGCTAGTGCTACACTTTAGTATCAGTTTGAAACCTTAGGGGTTTTTTCATAATTTGTTTAATTTATTATTCTTAAGGTGTAACAACAGGAATCAAGTGATAATATATGGTTATATATTTGATTAAAACAGGGTAATTATCTATCCATATTTGGAAGGTAAGATGATTAGCAATATTCCAGAATACGATGTCAGGGTGGTGAAAATAAATTTAAACAACAAAACCACAGGTTAAGCAGCAAGAGCTCACAGCTGCTTTGTTCTCCCACACTGTCTATTTTTTAAAACAAACTCCTAATTTTTAGAGACTGAAAATGAGTTCATAATGATCACATTTTACACCTTAGGAATGTTGCCAAGCAACAGGTCTGAAATCTCACTGAAGTGAACAGGTTGCTGTATTTTTTCCCCATAATTAAATGGCACACGTGGGTAGAATACCCCAAGGTTCCCATTACCTGAATGACCTGCCAGCATTTAAGAAAACAGCAGATTTGCAAGGACAGAGGCAGTCTGGAGAGAATGACAAGAATGTGATGCCTCTTGTTCTTGCTGAGATGTGTTTAGTTTTTGGAAGGCCAGCTTAAGGTCTCTCAGCTGTGTTAGCTAAACTGAACTTGTCATCAAGGAGACACATGGCAGCATAAATCTAGACATGAAGGGTGTGGTTAGGATGGAGCAATAGGGTCAGTATTTTTAAGGCAAAGCAGGATTTCAAAGAGATGAGGTGGGCCTGGAAGCATTTTTGGCAGCTTTGCAGGGACAGTGGGTACCTTCAGTTTGGCAGGCTAAGGTCCAGGATCAATGGAAATTTTGAAGAGAGGTAGGGCAGGAATTTTAATGTCAGGGACAGACCTCCTTCCATCCATTCTTTCCCTCACTCCATCTCAGTACCCACTCCCTCCTCCCTCCCATTCCCCACCACTCTGTCTCTCCCTCTTGCCCTGCATGAGGCCCACAATCAAACCTCTCCATTGTTCTTCCAACAACCACAAATGCTTTTCCCCAGCCCCTGCCCCACAGTCTGCCTCTGAAGTGACCCACATTTGGGAACCTCTGATTTAGCAGACAGCAAGATAGAATTATCAGGCTCATTTTACTTGGTAATTCAGTGTAAGATGCTGTTCCACAGGACCATTACATCACTTGTTGGGCCACTTGGCCCCTGCAGGAAAATTATGGCCCCCTGGAGGGGAGAAGCCTGATGTAATGAGAAATTCCTTAGGAGCAAGAGCAAGGACACTTGAGCAAACTCTCTTCCTTCATGGAGAGCTGTGGGGAAAAGTTCCCCATGTAGGAAGTTTTATTATTTTTCTTCCAATTCATTCCAGATGCTTAAAAGCAAAAGGGCTTTCCCCCTTTTCCTTATGTTTGGAGACAGCACTTTGTTTGGAAGCCACAGATCAACCTAATAAATGTTTCCTAATGGGATTTTTTGACAGGCTGTGCATGTCAGCTTGGTGGGCCACTGAAAGCAAAGGTGTAACTAAGCAGCTGCTGTCTGCCTGAGAACAGGGTCTTTGTGCTGGGTTGCTTCAGCAGCCTCTGCCATGGGATGCCTTTGCTCTGGCTCCAGTGGAGTCACTACTGTACTTACTCTGCCAGAGCTGCATCCACAGCAAAATCCCACTCTTCCTGCTTCCCATTCCCCAGATGATTAAGAGGGCTAACATAACATAAAAAGGCCACCCCTCAACCTTGTGAGGGAGCCAACTATTTACAGTCTGCCCTGAAAGACAATTAACTTGCCTGGTGCCATATAATCTCCATCTAGACTGCAGAGTGTGTTTGTTGTTGTGGGTGAGGATGGAGCACAGCCAGAGGGACAATACAGAGTATTTATTTATATACTTATGCTATGAGGAGAAGAGTGAGCAAGGACAGTCCTCGGCTCAAAAGACACAAGAGCAGCTGGATCCTGACCACAGTGCAGGAATGGGTCAGATTCTGCAGCACCTGAAATTCCACCTTTCTTAGGTGCAGTCACCCTTCCCCGGTGTGCAACACCTACAAGTGGGGTGTGGCCATATAAAACTCCTGAGTGCAATACAGACACAATGCCACAGTTCAGGTTGGGAATAGGTATCTCAAGTGAGGTTTAAGAATTAGGTATTTCTATTCTTCTCTAGAAGAGGCTGCAACATGATGACCATATTACTTCCCATCATCACAGGGTTGTCCCCATTCTTCACCTTGTAGTAGCATATAAACACACTGCCCAGTCCCCAAACACACTCCAGGACATTCATACCTTCTTCCTCTTCTTTGCCTTTACAGTGTTCTCTTGCTTTTTTTCAGGCTGACTCAGAAAACACTCTGTAGGCTGCAAAACAAATTTAAAAAAAGAAGAAATAGGAAAAAAAAATTCACCAAAGTGAGGTAAGAGACAATACAGAAACTATAATGCTGGATTAGGAAAAAACAAATAAAACTGAATTTCCCCACCTGTAGAAGGAATCAAATTCTTACTGTTGTATGTATATAAAGTAATTTTGGAATTGAGACACTTGTTGCAATCAAGAGAGGAATAAAAGAAGAGAAAATTGAAACATTCAGAGTGTAGTCATAACGGTGAAAAGTAGGTTTTGATACTTTAGAAAAAAACATCAGGAGGAAAAGACTAACAAAATCTACCACTACTTTTATTTTTTTAATCTCTGTTATTGCGTGTGACAGTTTTTCTAAACTTCGCCAGTAGTGTTCTAAAATAGCTGGGTCTAAGGTGAGCATCCAGCTGGTAAAAAATAGCATGGAACTGGGCAAGATTAATTGGAAACAATCATGCTCTGGATTTCCTTCTACACTTGTAACGCAAAATTTAGGAAAACATGTTTCGAATTTGTCCTACCCCCTTCTTGCTTTGTCTCCTCATAGCAGGCAGGGTCAAATACACACAAGAAAAATACATGGTGCATTTCAGAACAATCCAGTATGTGCTGCTGTCATTAACCCTGTTTTGTGCCTGAGTGAACAGGCTGAATTAGTCCATTTGTACCAGAGTCCCTGTTCACATAATCCAGGGGTAGGATTTGTCCTTAGCCACCTAAAATTGTCCAAAGCAGAGGAAGCAAGGCACAGATTTCCCTTGTTTTGAACAT
Organism: Entomyzon cyanotis; assembly: GCA_024500445.1. Lineage (NCBI taxonomy): Eukaryota > Metazoa > Chordata > Aves > Passeriformes > Meliphagidae > Entomyzon > Entomyzon cyanotis. The sequence continues at coordinate 1,155,795 of JAKEPQ010000739.1, forward strand.
AGCAATTCTCTTTTCTTCTGCCTTCGTAGGGCCTTCCACCTCATGGAAATGCAAATTTATCTACATAGACAGGCTTTGGAGCTTAATAAGCGACTTGATGAAGAGTAATGGGAAAATAGGCTGAGTTGCAGGAAAAAGCTTCATGCTACTATGAGGCATTTGGCTGGAAAATTCTGCTCTTGTGAGAAAATGCAGAGAAGACTCATCACATGGAGCATTAAAAAGCTCAGGAACAGCAAATCCAGCACTACTCCCAGGGGAAAGCCTGAAAGAAAAGTATCAGCAGGAAAGGGAGCCCAGCTGAAAGCCAGAGAAGCTGCTCCTCTGTTCCCCGGGAAGGTAACTTCAGTCAGGCCAAGAGGGCCAAAGGAAAGCTAACAGAAATTCAGAGTACCTGGGCCTTTCCAAGCCCTCCTTGCACTGCCCCACCTTAACAGGAGGACACTTCATGGCAACTGGTTCTGAATGACCCAACCCAGCACATTCCTGCCTTTCCAAGCCTACTCTCACAGCCTTATCAGAAGCATTTTTGAAGTTTAATTGTTCATATTATGCCTACATTTCTCTTTTCCTTCCCATTCCCCTGGCTAAATTAGCTATAAAAACAGTTAACCACCATGCTCCACACAAATAAATTACCTCTTGCTTTCTGTGCTGTGATGCAGCCACAGCCACTGTCCTTGCAAAGGCAGCAGCATTGTATAGCACTGGCTCTGAAACTGGTTAAGGATTGAAATTAAACTTAGGAACTACCAGAGAAGATCTGGCTGGGGATTTGCTGGAGCCAGAAAAGCACTCCACAGCTAGGGCTGGAATGTAACAGCCTGCATCAAAACCCATGAGAAGTTGTGACAAGGATCATACCTTGCCTCAATAACAGAGATCTGTCCCTTTGATTTTCTCAGGTATAAAGAGAAATGAAGGAATGACTGCAAATGGAAACTCACTTCAATTAACAAAATTGTTCCAGAGTTAATGTAAGTTGTTTGGTTTTACTTTTGTTTTGTTTCTATTTTAAAAAACTCTGTCCTGACTCTGATTCAAATGTTTTTAAAAGACCACCATACGTTTCTTCATTCCTATCCCTACCATTAGCATTCTCAGACATTGAGACTGAAACAGAGCTACCCTCTGCTCTACTCTCACACATCCCAGCTGTCCATAGATACTTAAAGGCCATTTGCCAGGTGTTTTAATCATAAATTTTAAGTTCAACATCATATTTTCTGCAGAGAACAAGCCTTTGGATTGCTTCAGTCAAGGGATACCTACAAGCAATCAAAAAGTCAGAAAAAGGCCAACCTGATGTCTGGTCTCCAGCAGAATTTGGTGGTTCCCTATCCCAGTGGTGCTACCACTCCTCCAGCATATTGAAAAATGTCATTCATTCACTTTGGGCCCATTTCTCCCTTCTTACACATTGTGAACTGCTTTACGTAACTCTGCAAACACTCCCAACTGCTATCTGTATGAGAAAAGAATGAAATGTGCCACACAGCTGAAAGAAATTCTCTAAAAGAAAAAAACTTCTCACTGCTAATCCTTCATTCAAATGTTTGTAAGTATCACCAACTGCCATAGCTACTTTTTTGAAGGCAGTATGTAACCCTTTCTTTCAACAGCCACAGAAACACACAGCAGGCAACACAAGTACACAGCAGGCTTGTAGTCAAAGCCTTGCTTCCTTAGAGAAACATGTTAAGACTCCAAATTACCTCCTTTACACTACAGATATATATATTTAGGCATAGTATACTATTAGCCCAGCAATAGTAAATCCACTTTATTCAGACATTAAAAATAATGACATAAAAAAAGAGAAACTTCATGGTGGTGAAGGGCTGTAAACTTACATATCTTTGATGATCTGTGGTCTAAAATATTTCAGCATCTGATCTAGCCTGAACTTCTGACCCTTATCCAAGCATTAGTTGCCTACCTACTCATGCAATAGCTCTTCAGCATGCCACCCTCAAGAAAAGGTCATTTGTATGTTTTTCTTTTACAAGACACAAAGCAGACAACCAACTGTTTTTTGACACGGCTCCCTTGTGCTCTGTGTTTTTATGCTATTTTTACATGGAAATTCTTAAAATGCAAAAAACAGGAAATTTGTGCCGAGACCACTGATTTATGAACTAAAAAGTCATAAATTCCTTGTTTGTTAATCACACACAGAACATAAAATATTTCCTGTGTTATATTTCTAACATGCTTTTTTTCTTTACATGTTGCCAAAGTTATGGGAAATTCAAATGTGGAGTGAAAACAGTCTTGCATGTGTGTGAAAGTTTACATTCCAGGTCAGCCACACACTCTGACTTTTGGAGTTTGTGACAAAGTAAACACATCACTGCGTCATTCAGATTGGAGACAGATTATTCATTTCACTGTAAGCCTGAGGACAGCCTGCAGACTAGGAACATAGATGCTCCTAACTCTGGTTGTCTCGTGATTGGCTTTAAGGTGCCAAGTCCACTGCAGAACAGCTTCCAGCCTTTGAATAAGGCAGGGACGAGTAAAATGGGTTATGTTATTTGCACCAGAACTACAAAACCACCAGCTTTCCATAAATACCCCTGATATTCTGTATGTCTAAAAGATGTACAATAACCCATCCATGACTTTGGCTCCCATAAAGCATTTCCCTCTTGCAGTTTCATGTCTAAACATCAAATTACCTGATTCCAACATGCAGGCTGATATTCTTTATATCCCAGAAAGACCGGTGGCTTTCTGGGTGTAGCAGGTGTTCTGCTACAGCTGAGCAGTCCCAGGCCACTTTGGCAAGTAACTTGTGTTGGCTGTCCTTTCTAATGTTATGTTAAAAAGTGTCAAGCAACCCTTCCAAACAAAGTGCCTTGACCTACTTCTAAATGCCTAAGTGAAAATGGCGATAAAAAGTGGCTCCATAAGAATTCTCACTCCTCAGCATCTGACCCCCAGTATTGCACAGATAAAGGCAGTACAGCTGTCTCCTGTATTGCTTCGTTCTCTTTCCTAATCAAAACACTGATCTAATTCAGATATTTGGATCACTTCACCTTTGGTCTCTTTGGAAAGACACCCAAAAGAACAGTAATTGCTACCATGTTGTTTACACTTCCCTGTTACAAAAAAAGAACATCCCTGCAAATGGCTTTCACTTGGGCAATTGCCTAGGCATTACAGAGTGAATTTACTATTGACCTAGGGGTCAAAATTAATATCCATAACCTCAAGGAGAGATAGCTTCCAATGTAATTTTAGCTCTCTGACAGCCACTCAGTCGATTCTCCTGGGTGGTATGAGGAAGGCAGAACACATTTACCTTCAAACAAGAAACTTCTTAAAATCAGCTGACCTCTAGATGACTTTTTTCCTCAAACTGGGGTGATGCTGCCTGTTCCTTGGCACACTCCAGGTAATGCTGAACAACACAGCTCATGCCGGCATTAAACTAAGCTTTTAGCAGCGCAAGGGTAAGACAACATCAATCCATGTGGACCTAAATTCTTTTTCACTTGGATCTTGCACTGGGGACATGCTTGGGTAGAGAATCTGTACAACATATAAACACAGCTTTCCAGACTTTGTGTGTGCAGGGAAAGGGCAAAGATTGCAGGTGAGGATACTCAGAAGCACCATCCGGGCTTGTACCACTGGACAGTCACTTTGTAGTGACTGGCAAATCTCAACTCACACAAAACAAGTGTGAAGTTATTACTGAAATGTTCTTGAATGTGATCACATCCAAATAAGGCAATGTAATTAAAAAGGAAGTTTCTTACATGAACAGATCAGATAGACTGAAGAAAACTGTCCCTTTACTGAACAAAAGGAAGTTGTGTTTCCCTATGCATTATCATTTTTGTGTTCTAAACAATTGCTTAATTTACAAACCCGCTTTCTTTTCTTTTTCACAGCAGGTTTGGAATCTGAGTCTTGACGTGTTGCTGTCCTGTTAGCACTTGCTTTTGCAATAGCTTCGTCATCTGAAGGACCTAATCAGAAAAAAAGAAAAGTTCTTGTTAATTTTTTTCAAATCCATCTATCCATTTTTGCATTCAAATATAGGGATAAAATCTCCAGCTGAAAGGTTGTCACCATAATACAATCTCATAACTGGCAATAAATACAGCTCCAACAAATACATTCTATTGTTAAGTTTGCTGATACTTCTTTCAAAAGAAAGTAATCTCCTCTTACTAAAACAAGTCTTGCAGATGAAGGACAAAAAAAATCCAAGCAAACACATACAAAAATGCACAAAACCCCCATCCCAAGCTCCAAAATGCCTTACTGACACACATTAAAGAGGAAAAATTACAAGATAGGTATAATTACTATAAAAACATAGATTTATATTATAAAAATATATGCACACATTTCCTGCAAGTACATTTTAACTGTGTGTTTTACTTCAGTAATTATTAGACAAAGGCACCACTCCCAAAGTTTGAGCAGAATTTGCACAAGACTGAAACAGGCTTATGTTTTGAAAGACAACTATTTAAATTCAGATGTCTCAACCCATTCTCTTCTTCATCTCTCTTACCTACAGGGAGACTTTAGGGAAAAAATAAATGCACAGCAACAGCTCCCTTTAATAGTCTTACAATAGTACTTTAGATGTATTCAAACACAGACGTTTCTTCTGGGGACTGAGTTACTTCCCTGATCATTGCCAGAAGCATTATCATCCATCAAACTGAATTAATTCAACTTCTGTAATTAGAATATTTCTGCCCAACAGGTATTAAGACATTAATGTAATATCCTGTATTCCAAAGTTGTAAATTTACAGCCTCAAAATTAAGTTATTTATTTTGAAAAGAGAGAAACAGAAGGATTTCTTAAGCATCACCCCAAGTATAGATGACATAACTGTATCTATGCAATCACTAGTTGTGAGCAGAGTCAACTGATGGCCAGACAACATGAGAGGGAGAAAACCAGCTATAGCTGGTATTTACAAATTCTATGTTGAAACAGGTACCTACTGAAAAAAGGTAAGTGAAAGGATACGTGAAAGATATGCAGAAGAATTTAAGTGAGAGTTAAGTAAAGGGATGAACGGTGGGGGAAGAATCTCTATTAATCCACTGATGCCACATTATATATTATATGGCAATAAGGCAGTGGCTTTGAAAATCTTCACTCCTTTCTCCCATCTTGAAAAGCCTGTGTAGCAGTCACCACCCTAAAGGTGGGTTCTGACAGCTCTTAAGAGTTCAAGAAAGTTTAGGAAGTTGAAAGATAATAAAGAAAATCAGTGAATGTTTTAGCAGGTTGGATGCCATTTGTCATGAAATCTTACTTGATATAGATTAGATTCTTGGCAAACCACAATAGCTTTAGAAAGAGAGCAGCAACTGAGAAGACAATTTGTTTTCTGTTCAGTACAGCTAAGACACTCCTAAGTGAAGAAACTAGATAAATATGTAAATGAACTTAATTAAGACCAAAATAAATGTCATGGAAGAAATGACAGCACTTGTTTGCACCTCAAAATAGGATGAAGACAGATTCTGAAATCTTAAAATAGGAATCCACAAAGAAAAGCCCTCGCTGTCCAGCTCTAGAGCAAGTGCAGGAATGTGTGCAACAAGAACACTACAGCTCAGCTGGCCTATCTGCCTCATTCTCTTTGCAGGCACAGCCTCAAATGGGAGCTAGATGGACTGTGGCCACACGAGTGCCAGAGCCCATGTAGAAATCATGTGCCCATATAATATGTACACATATAATGTGTACATATATATTCCTGTACAGCCCAGCACACAGCAGCAGGTGAATGGGGCAACAAAGAAAGCTCAAAGTTTGTGAGACAAATCTTTCCTTTCATTACAGACCAATCATCTTTTTGTTCTCCTGAGGATGTCCAAGTGCTCCTGTACCATATGTCTGTCCCTGCACAGCAACAGATCTTTCCTGCCTATTGCTCTCCAAAGTCACTGAGCACTTATGTCCTCCAGCCACTTTGGAATCTCACATACAATGTTCAAGGCTGAAAAATCACATTACTCAGCATACTCATGAAAGTTTAAAAGGTGTCTTGGTAATCCACTGTTACCACTGGCCATTACCAGGGGCTTGTTTCCCTGTGTATCACCCTTTATCTGGAAAATTCATTGTGCTATATTTTGGTAGGGCAGCTTCTGTATTTAAGGACCCATCACTGACTTCTGTCTCATTTGCCCTGACTCCAGAGATATTGAAAGAGTGACCAGCTTTAACACACTCCAGCTCCACACCCTTGGGGTCTTGGACACACTCCATTGAAGCAGGCTGGAAAGATGATACAAATGAAGTACATCAAAGAAATCAGGATTGCCTCTTCATCCCTCTTGCTCACTGTGCTTGAGCCCCAAACACCACCCCAAAATGACTTTGTGCCTGTCTCACTGAACTGAATTGCTGTGTGAGCTCTTTCCAATGTTTCACATTGAAAATAAATGAGAATTGCATCAAATAGATCGAGGGGAAGCTTCCTGTGATCTGCAAGCATTCCTTCTGAAATCCCACTTGGCATGCTCTGAAAGGCAAACAGGAGTCGTGTAAGTTTTAAATAACCTCTTCTCTTTCTCACAACTAAAAGACACACTGCTAGCAATAGCAATCTAAAACTGGACAAATGGTTTCCATGATCTGAAATAGCTTGACAATGTACCACCTGTTCACTGCTCATTTGAGTTTTGGACAGCACTTCATGGTGCAATGTCCTCTGCTCTCAGCAAGAAGTGAGAGAAGAGGGCACAGACTCAGACTCAACAAACATCACTGAAAACAGTTCAAATCGGAGCATCTTTCTGCAGCACCTGAGCATCTTTATTTCATACAACTGGAGAACTTTATTCCAGAAACAATCACCCATGTCCCAGTCAGGACAGCAGCATGTCTCAGGCTGTAATTGTTTGTGACACCATGTCAGCTCCTGTGATGACAGGAGCATTTTGTTGTAGGCATCAAAGTACCAGAGGCCAGACTCTGCCAACCACACTCACATTAAACCATGTACCTTTCTCTGCAAGGAGTTACCTTGATGTCAGGGGGATTATTCACAAAATAAATCATAACTTGATGCAAATAAATGCAGAAGCTCACAGATCACAAACATGTCTGTAACAGACCAGCACTGTTTGCTCTGCTCTGAGGTGCTGAGCTTCCCAGGACACTCCTCTCTGCCAGAGCAGGAGAATTCACAAATCCTTCCTTAATAATAAGCTGGTGCAAATGCAGAACCTAATTGATTAATAAAGTTGACTTTCATCTGGCCTGAGGTGCAAGGCAGCAGGCAGGCAGGAGCTGACAGGACACACTGCTTGGAGAGTGATACTGTTGAGCACAGCAATTCTCTGTGTCTGCTTTCCTCAGACTTGCGGCATTTACGCAACCACAAGGTCATCAAAGGCATCAGAACAGTCACAAAATGCTCTCAAAATAGAAAAATAAATGGGAATTCCACAACTCTCCATGTGTTTTGCTTTGGTATTACATCACCAGCATGGCACATAATAACAGGCTTCCAAGTTATTATGTATTTATATTTGATCTTATTTTGAACCATGCAAAAATGGAAAAAGCCACTTCTGCTTAACACACACACACACACACACACACACACACACACACACACGCAAAGACTTTCTCATTTATATCAATCACTGTTTAAAATCATCCACTGCTCTGGTTTCTGATTTCTTTCAAATTTAATATTAACATATGCATGTATGTCTAAGTATATCAATATGTGCACTAATTATATACATATAAACACACATTAATACATATACATCTGCCTGTTTATACATATTCACATAAAAAAGTACAGAGTTATTTTGATAATTTAATAATCACATTTATTAATGAATTTATTCACAAAGAATAAATACTTTTTTCATTATTTACTATAATGTTTTTAAAGGCAAACAAGACCTTAATGATATAGGATGTAATGACATGTGCTTTGATGTGAATGCAATTTTGTTCATACAAAGTAGCTAGTACATACAAAATTGCATATGCTAGGCTGATTCACCATTACTGAGACTTCTGACCTTCACATGCCACTCTTCTACTCTGAAATTATTAACATAGGAGTTATAGTGACCACAACATAAATAATTAATTTCTGTAAGAAGCATGGCTGACTGAAAAAGTGAAACTCTTCTAGGCAGGACCTAGGCAGGACCTCCAATGCCCCAAAATAAATAAGGAGTTATGACTCAAAATAGTCTTAAAATTCTTCAGGAAATGCAACTTGTGGTTCAAGCCAGCCTAGGACTAAAATAAAGGCAGCTCCCAGAAACTATGGCAGCCATGGAAAGCTTGTTACAAGATGAGAATAGGAAGAAAACAAAACAAGCTTTTTGAGAGAGAAAGGAGGCAAGGTTCTTAGAACTCTTCACAATGTAGGAACAACCAATATGTAATTAAAAAGAAAGCTTGGAACAGAAATATGTTGTTATGCATACATACACAAAGATAAGGGAGAGAATAATTTCCACTAGGTGGTTTTTTATGTAACAGGAAATGATGTGCTTGTCATTATTGTGTAGGTGGGCATAGCTCACTCAGTTTGGGTGTGCTATGATGGATTAATTTCAGGCTGCTTTGCAAGTGATATTTTTACTTACTGGTTGATTAAATTGTACTGATCTGTGTACGTTAATCAGGGGGATGATATTTCTCGGGGCTCCCACCTCTAAATTCAGTGCATTGAAAAATATTTTTTGCCAATTAAAATGCCAAGTGTGCTGGGCACACCTTGAGACTTTTCCTAATTGCCATTTTTCTTAGGGGGAAGGGAGAAGAGATCATAGATGAGGTCAGAGAAAAAAAAATCTGAGACTTCCTTATTATTCTCAGTTTTGCTATTAAAAACTGGCCTCAGTCTTCGGTAAATCAGATTAAGTAATCTCAAGGTCAATGCACTACTTAGAACTTTTTTCACTGCATCTCTCCTGCAGGTCCCATCAGGTACACACAGTGCAAGGTGAATTAAAATTTTGTAGGAATGAAACACCTGTCAGCAAAATTGGCTCCCAGGTCCCTGTTCATCCTGTTGCCAGCAGAGCTGTGCTGACCACAGTAGCTGGGCTAAAAGTGGCAGTGCCAGTGTTTTATCACACCTCTACGGTATCACTCCTCAAGGCAGCAGAAAACACAGGGCCAGGCAGGTCCTGCCAGGCTGCCCACCAGTATGCAAACCACAGATGAGCTCTTTGAAATGCAACAGGCCTGCCTGGTGGGCTGGTTAACTGAGAAAAAAGGATTAACATACTTCCCTGACAAAAGGGAAAGGTTCTGCATAGCAGTGGGAGAAGGAGGTACAGAATTCAGTGGTTCACAGCAGCCCAAACCACCTCCTGGACAAATCCCAAATTACTCACTCAGCTGTGTGTCACCAGCACAGCTAACCCTAAAAGGAGGATTTCTTTCATGTCTACCAGGTCAACCCTCGCTAAATTCCCTCTCTGTGGGCAGTGGACAGCTTTGATTTTTTCCTGTTGAGAATAATAATAATAGCTAATAATAGCTCAGCTACCCTGGAGCCCAATGTTGTAAGGCCAACTGGACAAGCAATAGTTGAGAAGCTCTTTTGGGGACTTCCAGACCATGGAATTGCTAAGAATGCACATTTTATTATTAATATGGTTCTTCAGACCAGTTGCTGGCTATTTACCATGACAATACTTTAGAAATTTCTAGTAAATCAGATAAAAATGTTAGACACAAAAGTAATCTGCCCTTGGGCAAGATCACCACGTAACCATTGCATCAAAAATAGCTACGACAGTGTCAGCACCCTTTTCTTTTCTCAAATTGCTCTGGCTAAATTAGAAAGGGTCCCCTGGCAACCCCAGAAAAATAGGTAATTCTCCTCATCACAGGCATGCATCAAGTGCAGTGAGTGGCACGACTGAGAAATCTAGATGACAGATTACAGAAAAAAACAAACCAATAACAAAATATATTATATCCTTGAATAAGGATTAGCTAAATAATTAAAAACAGTAGAGTAAGACAAGATTTAATTTTAGAAATAAATACAAGAACACATACACATAAACGAAAAAAAAAAGTTTTTAATTGTATCAAAAGATGTAATATCACAGCTTAATGGAAAACTTTTATGCAACTTTTGCAGTTTAGCTTTTGCAAAATGGGCACTGGAATTGAACGAAGTGCATGTGAGGCATACCTGAAGGGTTGACAATGTGTGACTCAGTGGAAACAGATGCAGTCATATCAAAGAACCAAATGGTAACATTCAGACCACATAAACTTCTTCACACTCCAGCTAGCCTAAGCCTGTGCCAAGCCAATCTGTAGGCATTCCCTGGAATAACTTGTTGGTACTGAAAAAGCTTGTACTACAAAGAAAAAGACAACATTCTTCTAAAAATGAAAACCCCTTCCTGGGGCAGTTCAAAAGGTACATTCAGCATAACCAACTGTTTTTGCCTGATAAAGCCTGTGACAGTTTAGGTTCCTCTTCCTTACCCCGATGGACAATTTAAATTAAAATCACTCACCATTCAAGCAAAAAAGAACAGGTCTTAATGGAATACTATCAAGTTAATTTCCACTGTACTCTGATTTGATAAAAATTTTTTTAGCTCACAGACATAACTATCTGTGATGCAAAGGATCTCCCACAATACATTTCTAACAATTACATCTCCCTTTTTTTTTTAAACAATTTTCCGTTAATATTCAAAACAGGTACTTCCAAACTAATTTTTGACATGACTTGCTGACTGGGAATGAATTAAAAGACAAAAGAAAGGGCATATCAGAGAATGGGACGAGAGGAAATCCTCTGCTGTACACATGTAAGCACAGAAGAATAAACTTTATATGATCAAGGTTAGGCCCAGCTTGTAGTATAGCTACAACCTTGCCCTATTCTTAATTTGACTTTTTAATTTTTGTATTTTGCCTGTAAGACAGAAAGATGGTAGAAAAGCCACAGAACATGACTGATCAGAGGTAAAGAGTGGTAGGCCACCCCACTTTTAACAAAAATAACTTTTTCACCTGCTAGGTAAGGGTTGAATTTGACATCCTACTGCTGCCTTGGACAATGAGGAACAGCATCACCAAGGTGAGCAGGGAGAACGCAGCATTCATTTAGTCACTGGAGTTTTAAAACCCGTGGTAAGCCAAGGACAAACACAAAGATTTGACATGATAGGAACATGACAGGTCCTTTTACTGTTTGCCATTCCAATTTAATTTCTTCACAATGGGCTTGATAAAAAAGAGCAACCAGAGGCTAAAGATACAAGAACATTCCAGCACAAGGCACAAATCAGTTCTGTTGTTTGTACCCTTCACCGATAGTATCATGAGTGAAGGCTGAGATAACACCCACAAATCACTTCAGTCCACTCTTTCTCTTTTGTTGTCTCAAAAACTATCCTTTATGCTGAAAATTCCAGTGATCTTCTTGTAACTCCAAATTAAATTTAAAAGCATATTTCTAGAGAGACGGGGAAGTGGGAGATTGTTTTGTTTAAGTAGCACAAGATTTTGGCTATTTTCAAATCTACTGGATGAACATTATAAATGTTAACCTTGTAAAAAGAGCTTCTCTTCCTGATAGATACCACACATTGCACACCATTCAGTCAGTTTAGAAACCACTCAAAAGGGTGCAAGCAATGCTGTGCAACAGTTTATGCTCGTAAGAGAATGCTATCCAACCCTGAAAAGCAGAGGAACAGGGCAAGCTAGGATACAGCTGACCACACTGGAAACTGTCTGAGCCATTGTGGTTCCCAATCTCACCTTGTAAATGCTCCATGGGATATTTAAACAGCTACAAATGTCTAGGAATTTGGGGTTAATCAAAAGAAAAATCAGTTCACACATGCTAGTTACAGAAAGTGTAAGTGCGTTGAGGGAGAATCCCACAGGTCTGGCTTGAAGTAAGTCTCAACCTCAACACAGGCATTTGGGAGAGGAAACAGCCTGGGCTCTGGAAAAGTCAGACCCAACTCATTCCAGAGGAAATGCTACCAAAGAAAGCTGGACAGTTAAAGAGAAAAATTTTCAACACATAAGTGGAAAGACCTTTCTACATCGTAAGGAAAACACAAGTTAAGAGGTCAGGAAAAGCTAGGCACAAACTAGGGCCTGACTCTCTATTACATTTTCCTCTTCATAGTGCAGACAGAAAAATTACACAGAAGTCATCCTAAAGAAAACTTGAGTGTATGCAGCTGTCAGACAAAACACTTTTCCATCCATCCTGACGAACACATACAACCACTCTTAAAGCCTTTTCCCCTTCTTTCAGGAAGTTTGCATCACTGGGGTTGGTCATGCAACATTTAGAGCCCTGTACACATGAACAGCACCACTCTAGAAAAGCCTCCCCAGAGATTAACTCCCTGCCCAAAGCCAACCAGTGTATTATTTGTATGAGCAAGAAGTCCCTCCTTCTCCACAATATTCCTATGGGAGAAGTGCATGTCACAGTTCCTGGTGAAGTATGATTATTCTGTGCTTTAAGAACCACCAAGCACTGTGATTCCTTCTTTTTCAAAGAACTATCCATGTATCATGTATGGAAGCTGCTGTTTGCTGCAGAGGGTCAAAGCTGGTGAAAAAGAGGGTGAAAAGTACACTCCTCATGCTGGAGCATGAGTGTATGGGGTATATATTCCCTCCTTTATCCTCATCACCTTCACGGTCTGAACAAAGGGATCTGTGGTGATTTCAATATCCTAGCACTAAAGAGAGGGACAGAACTGCAAGTGACACTGTGGTAGCACCTTGGAGCACAGAGAGCACAATGTTATCCATGTTTAATGATGTTGGTGACCTGTACATTCAGAATTTCACTACTTAAAACAGTGCTAATGTGTTATTCAAGATACACTTATCTGGAGGTGGACTCATTCCTTTTTCAGGTCCTGTCTTCAAAATCAAACACCAGCATTCTTAATTTATTATCATATTAACTTCTGACAAACATTTATTCTTGTTAATGGGAAAGAAATAGGTAAACTGGGAGGAAAGATTAACTTGGATAAATCCATAAAACTACTTAATGGGTGGGGTCTAGCCTAGGTCTGACTATGAGCAAGTTTTAGCCAGGAATGCAGCATGGTCCCAGATGTGATGTCTCCCTTAATACTGCCAATGATTCGTGTATTTTTACTGTCCTCCATACTGGGAAGCAGCTGTGGCTCACAGCTGTAGTTCTTGCTGTGAGGGTAACACAGAGAGTCTGGCTGATCCTGTGCACTTCAAGTCTATAGATCATGATAAAACTGCACAGTGGAACTTGCCAAAAACAGTAGGCTGCAATTAAAAATGATATATAGCACACTTCACAAAAACTTAACAGCACAAATTACTGTTCACAGATACACAGTGCTACTTTACTGACTACTGGTACCATTCCCACCTTTTTGGCTCATGGATATTTTGCAGCCACACATCTGCAGTATGCAGTTATCACAGTCCTGATTTTTCTCAGGTTTTCTCTGAATATGGGAAACTGCATGCATGCATATAATGTAGCATTCACTCAGATAGATGTCACCACCAAAGAATATACCACACTGAAGAACAATCCTGCAAACAGTCTTTTATCCCAACTCTCCTACCACCTTTACACACAACATGATAGTTGACATTTTGAGCTGCTCCGATTTCTGCAACTTTTTTTATTTAGAAGCCTTCATATGACATAGAAGTATCAGGTCCCCATTTGACAGAGTATCAGGTTGACTCATATCAAATTAAACTCTCCTTCAGGCTAAGAACAAAATACCCTGACATGTTGCCACATAGAGTTAGAGTGGCAAATTCCCCGGATTATAAAACATCTGTTGAAAACCAGTTCCCTATCTAAGACACAAGGGTTATGTTTCTATGCCTCTTATTCTTTGCTTCCTCCTCTGCATATATAATGTACACTTCTCTGCAGTTTGGTCTCTGATATTGCAGTTTTTCATCCCCTTTCAAGCTATCCTAGCATCTCAAATGGATACGGTACTAGAATATACATTTGTAGATTTAACTCACTTTTCAAAAAAGTCTGACTTATTATAAGAGCAAATGAAAGGAAGGATAATTTTTTTATAGTCAAGCATTTAGGGAAATACTGCACACTCTGATGCATTAAGATTTCTGAGAGGAGGAAAGGTATCAGGCTTGTCATCTATGTCAGTGCTCTCTATTTAAGACTAAAATTTACAAAGCAATCTCTCATCTGTACAGGCCTTTTGTGAACTGACATGCAGCTCATTTGTTTAAATGATCAAATAAAGCACATTACGAGTCAATCAGTTCTAACTACCAGGAAAAGAAGAGCTCATACCTAAATTCATTTGCTGCAAGGAGATGGTTGATTGCTTTTCTGTCCCTTTATGCTGCAGTCCCGTTCCCTTAGATCCTCTCTGCTAAGAGAGGGACATACCGGGAGGTCAGTTTTCCGACAAGGTCATCTGCCTTCAGAGTATGAAGAGAATTGCACAGAAAGTGGGTTGGGCTATATTTAGAGTTTGGTCCAACTCCGTGCCAAGGTCCCCCCCGCTGTCTCTCTCTTGCAGCACCGTCTCAGGTTTATTCTTGCAGATTCTCAGCCCACGGAACACACGAGGATAGCAAAGTCGCTCTGAGCTACTGCTGGATCGAGGTTTTTTGCAATTTGCTGAAAACAAGTGGATCAGCAGCTCAGATGAGAACTCTTTAAATACCTAACTCTTCTAGTATTTATCTTTCTTCCTTTAAGTGGATTTTCCCTATTCAGTTGAATAAGGAGAGGAAACTGCCTGGGATAGAGCAAAAAGACTCTCCTGAGCTAAGGTAAGGTTGCTTCATTTTTGTATTGTCATTTTAATTGCAGAGCAATTTATGACTTGGATCAGATATGCTTTTTCTGCTATACCAGTTCTGCATGTCAGCATTAAGTGTATTTTTGGATGATGAAAATCTTCATGTAAAAATATAAGTTCTCATTATCACTGTCTATAGGAAATGGCAAACTAAAAGGATATCAGCATGTGCAATAGAAAATACACTATCTGATTTTTACCTGTTTAAATGGTTGTAAAAATCACACAGCCATGCCAATAGACTGTGTCATCTAAAAATGAGAGAAACCCAAATGTGTGGCCATATGCACACTCATTACATATACAGGCACGCATTTACATGTGCTGAGTGATGTTTTAGCTACGTTATTTTGTACAATATGAGTGTGCATGGCATCAAGTTTGCAATACAGAGCTTGCTGCAAATAGCACAGATATAAGTAAAAAAATAATAATTAATAAATTAACATGTGCTCAAATCTCTTTATAGTTCCAAATAAGTTGCTCACCTCCAGAGTGCAGGCAGTATTACAGATCATACTGTATTTGGTTTCCTTTCCACTGTATGCTATACACTGGCTCAGCATTGCTTCTCCTTTTAAAAACACATATGGCTCAACAATTTTCCTCAGCACCATTTTAAACTGTTGTGATTCTTCAGGAAAAAAACCCTGGACAGAATACATCATTGCATACGTGTCTGTAAGGAGATCCTAACACACTTCAGGTCACATGGGCATCATGATACTGTAGTGTGGGTCTGACATGAGGAGAATGTTGTCATGTAAAGACACTCTGGAGCCATGGATTTTGCATTGGCACACACACACACTTTCTAATGCAGCATGATCACAGCACACACACAGGAATGGTAAGCTGAAAAAATTGGGTAGAAAGGTCCATTTGATCCAAAGGATCAAAAACTGATGGGACAGCACCAAGAAGTTCTTCACAACATAATCACTGCATAAAAGTCTTGGCAGAAGCAACTGAAGAAATACAGATGGATTCTAGATTGAAAGTAAGCAAAGAACAAGAGAGATCACCAAGTCACTGGGAGTTCAGCTAAGGTCACTGGGCGAATTCCTATACTTATTTCAGGTTGTATTTTCTTCACATAGCTGCTGGTTAAACAATACCATGCATCAGGCTGTAAAATACTGTAAGTTGGAAAAAGTTCTATCTGAAGAAACTTCTGATTTTGGTTACTCTCAACTATGTGTAAAATCATCTCATCATTCCTTGCGTCTGATTTTGCTCAGTAATTTATGCTTACGGTCTTGAGTGTTACATTTACTTGAAGGATGTAATAAACACCATCTTTTTCACACAAAATACCTTCCTAGCAGTCCTACGACTCTTTAACAAATGAAAATTATGGTAGCATGCCACAGAATCAACTTGGGCTGTGTTGCATGTGATAATTCAGATTCATCCAGAAGGTTTTTATAGCGAGAACTTGAAGCAGCTCTTCAAGGAGGGTTACTGAAGTATTGCAAATCCATTTATCAAATTCATCAGCAAGTAAAAGGCTTTACAGTATAAAGGCATCTAGTGCAGTCCAGGATTCAAACAATCTTTTATAAACAATTGTTACACAATGATAGAAAAGGGGAAAAATACATCTTTATAAATTTTAAATGTTCAGGCTTTGCCTAAAGTCATTGATTGCTTAATGAATCAACTCAGTTTTTGTGACACATTCTTCACTTGCATGTGGGAAAATATTATTTACTCCCCCATCAGTATTAAAGACATCAGGGCTGTAGGGTTGGCTTAAAAAAAAAGCAGTAGTGATGTGTCTGAGCTTACTAACGCAGCATTCACAAAGACCCCTGGCAGACAGACAGGAGCCCTGCTGTATCCCAGTGGCAGACAGGGATGGGCTTGTTTTGAAGGGAGGGTCATCACACCTTCCCCGCAGGAGCTGAGCCTAAAATGTGTCTGTCACCCAAACTGGTGGGAGGTTTGTTGACAAAGAGATGAAAAGATAACAGCTTTGGAAAATGGCAGTATGATGATGAATATGAGAATGGCATTACCAGAAGAAGCTAGAAAGAAGCACATCTGAGTGAACAGGCCTTATATTCTAAGGCAGACAAACCTCAGTCTGCTTCTAACCTATTTCTGGGGCCAATCCTACTTGGTAGGATCTTCCTCTTCCTATTCTCTCCTCATAAAACTCCATTACAAAATGTCAGCTTTGTCTTGCTAAGGTGGGATCTCCAGTGGGCACAATATGTCCATCCCAGCGGAGGCCATCAGGGAAGTGGGAAAAAAAATTAAAAATAAATAAATAAAAGGGTGGGAATGTATTTTTTTCTCCTCGCATGTAAGAAAGACTGAAACCCTTCTTTTCTATTAGGGGGGCTGATGGGGCTGAAACCCACCTTCCTCCCTTGTGGTGGAAGGCATGGCCATATATATTGAATGGCATGTCCAAGGCTGTGGAGGAGGAGGAGGAAGGGAAAGCTTGGCTGATGATGTATGTTGCCAGCTGGCCAGGCTAAGCTCCAAGGGGACATTCACACACTCCTTGCTTTGGCACTGTCCTCCTCAGGGCCAGAGCCAGATGGGTAAATCCAAACAGCGTCAGGGGGATAAGTCCCAGCAGCAGTCAGATCCCCTACTCTACTGACTCTATTTATGCTCTGCCTTGGGGCTTTCTTCTGGTGCAACCAAACAACAAACAGCCCTGGGATTTTCCTCCCTCCCTGCCAAGCTGAAGCCACAGAAACAAGCTGGGATTTTGGGGAGAGTCAAAGCATACCTCAGCTGATACTGAAACAAGGACCTTTAGCAAGAGGTGTCAGATGCTACAGCACCAATGCTACACAGCTCTGCAGTCAACCTGCAGGACCCAAGACTCACCTCCATCCACCAGCATCAATGCCTAGCTGGTGCTACAGCCAGCATCAAGGCAGTAACACCCAAAAGGGGATTGGAAGAGTGTGAGAAAGGTAAAGGTGGCACCTGGAGTCAGTCTGTGAGTACTTGGGTACAGCTCTGTGTGTCTACCTGCATAAGGGAAGACCACAGCATTTGGTATGAAAACAGATTGCTACAACTGCTGAAGGAGCTCTACCTTAAATCCTGCACTGACATTTTCAGACATTTTCTTTCAAAACCTTTAGTGACTATTGCCACAACTTCTGAATATACTGTCCAGGAAGGACGGAAGATTATATGCCAATAGATGCTGTACAGGAAAGAGAGATACTTATAGACACAGAAAAAGCACAAAGCTATAATGAAGCAAACAGTTAATTAAATAATTATAGTAACTCTGCTAAACAGTACTTTCCCCTGAGACTTCCTTGTAACAAGGACAGGGAAAGAAATCAAAGTTCATACTCACAACCAGCCACATAGCCCCAACCTTTGTCTGACCTGATTTCAGAAATCCATCTCTCAAAAATAGGAAGGAAAAACCCAACAACACAACTTGTCCATAGGGTGCCCTGCTGCATTTTGCTCTCCATGCACCAGTGGTAGAGTAGTATCTTGTTGCAGGAAAGAGTATACCCTGAGGTGAGGATTAGACTCATCTGCATTTTCTTTCAGTCTGATACAAGTGTTGGGACTGACAGAAACACCTCCAACACTGGCTTGCACATTTTGCCTTACAGAATATTATTTTTAACTGTGGCAAATTGACTCTTGTCTCCTCAAAGCATAGCAAAGCGTCACGCTCACAACTAAGCACAGTAAGGCACAGAACAAGAAATCCACTGGAAAACTGAGGTACTGTTTGGGTCTGCAACACCACACTGCTTGGCAGCTGCACGTGCCAGCTCTAAATTCAGGAAAACTGCAGGCAGACCTCAGTCTGCTACACCTGTGCCCTACTTCTCACCCAGACATCTTGGTGGCCCCACTCAGTACAACTTTCTCGGTCTCAGTCCTTACTTTGGTGATTATTCGGCATGGATGCACAACCCATTCACGTGAGAAGATGAAGGTTGTCAACTTTAAAACAATTTCCAATGCAAATCCCACCTATACAATGTGGCATTAAGCTATGCAGGAAGAAACAGTTAAAACTGGGATTATACAAAACTAATACAAATTTCTTATCTTTGATTGCACGAACCTAAATTCCTTCAGTCGTAGCAAATTCATAGCGACCACAACTGATGCTAAAATGCCAAAGAAAGTAATCCAACAACACTTGAGTTCTTCCGTCTCAAACACCAGAGAGTGCAAGTGCATATAGACAGCTGCAAAACTGTAAATTACCCTTTTACATCAAATTAAACATAGCCCTGTTAGAATAAATCCTCGGAGGTGAACTTTCCCACTTTTCACTCATAACCAGCTTTTTAGTACAACAATCTCATTAGCAAGCATTCACTTCAACAATGAACACTGTCCAATCCCAAGCACACAAATAACACTACAAAAAAAAATTCAGTATTTACAACATGGCTGTATTTTAGCATAGTTCTCATGCAATTTTCTTAACCACTAATAATATTGCAGGTGAATATAAGAATGAAGGATAAAAAGAAAAAAAAAATCTTTAAATGTATGTCAAATAATTTAGATACTCTCCCTAAAGAAACAATTTAAAAATCATGTGCGAAGTATAGTAAAAATAGGCATTTTACATCATCTTGTCTGTCTTTAAGAACACTCAGTTTGAACAGCAAATGAGCAGCAGTCACTCTTCCTGTCACTGCGTTTTATTCTGCTAACACAACGGTTAGAGATGTCACCCACTACAAGCTGATGTATGTCCCCTCTCACAACACCTGCCTAAAAGAGGGGGAAGGCAAGGAAGTCCCACTTGGGAAGAAAGTGAGACTGTACAGGATGAGGCTGTCAGTAGATGAGAAAAATGAAGGGTTGAGATGATGTGTGAGGGCTGTGTGCTCGAGCACCTGCTGTCGCTGTGCAGTTCCTCTCACTCAGCCAAGGCAAGGGGCTGCACATTCCCCCTGCACATTCACCCTCTCACCAGCACCAACCCACTCAGAAGGTGAGACAACGGCTGTGATGGAGTTTCTCAATGTAGACAAGCAGACACCAAGAGGTTGAAATTAAATGACCTTTTTTGCAACTTGAGGCTCTTGAAGGGGGAAAACAGAGCCTTTGTTCCTCCTCACACAAACTTTCATCAGGTTTCCAGCTGTCTGAGGTAGACAGCATGTAGTCTAATTATAGGTTTATTGAGTCTTCCCGGAGATTGTGTCCTTACGTGGGCAAAGAATCTCACAAATCTCTTTGGGAGTGTAGATATTCCCCCATTTTAGACTGCCCTGTCATAAATGTACCAGGTGGGTTTCCCATCAAGTTTGCTCCTCGACACTGAAACAAAAGGAAGAAATGCCAGGCTTCATCAGACAGTGCAGGGTACAGAGTGATCACTGCAGAAGGCACAGCTAGACTCTTCACTGCTGTCCTTTCCTATGATATGTCACGTAAATAGAGTGACATGTCACAGGAACATTGAAGACATTTCTAGGTTTAAAAGTGCAAAGCCATGGTATGTACTAAGCAGTTAATATTATACAATTGCTGATGATGTACTACATAGATGAGTTGATATGCTGTGTTTCCTGTGTGTAAATGCCCAGTGCACATGGTCAGATGAGGGAATTCTAGAGGATTTATTTGAATGGATTTATCTGGTGCCTGTATGTACTTACACTAAAGAGCTTGGGAGGATGCATTGAGAGGGACTCATCTGAGAGGGACTGCTTAGCCTTTAGCAAACCACTAGCCCTTCTTCCATCTCAGTTTGTCTTACTGCAGAAAAATCCCCAAAAAGATGTAGATATATCCCTTAACAGGGTGTGTTGGAGCCTAAATAACATGTAAAGTTCAGTGGGATTCTGGAAGTGCTATAGGAGAATATAATAGTTGTTTATTATATTCTGACAGAAAGGACATGAAATCCCTTTCTTTAACCCTTGAAAAAGCATGAGTGTTTTTTAAAGTATTTTTGAGAATCCAAACCAGTTGCATTCAGATAATCAATACGAAGAACAAACTTGGGGCTCCCTCTGTCAGAGATACAACTCAGTAGGATGCATCTGAGTTACAATCTCCAGGTTCCAGTATTGACAGCCACAATCAAAGGCTTATTTGTCATGTCTTTGCTATTCAGCAGCTTCTGGGAGAGTGCCCTGACATGACACAAGAGAATGATAAGGGTTAGCCTTATCCAGAGGGTTTCACTACCACATCCAGCTCAAGGACAAACTGCTGACAGACTCTGCAAAGCCAGGGTCAGAATACACACAGTGTGGGAGAGACAGAAGCAGTGCTTTATCTAGGTCCTGAAGTCTGAGCTCTGGAGACAGCCTCATAAGGCAGATGTCTTCTGGTATCCTGTATGAATTCACATGATGTGAATTCTTCCTTCAAGGACCTGGTGGGAAATGCAGTCTCCTCCTTGCTGATTTACTGCAGGACTGCTGATAAGGAAACCCCTGTGTAGCTGAACACTACCCACAGCACAACAGGGATGAGATAGGCAGAGGGAGATCGGCGCCTTAGCCGAAGTTACAGAAATTGTAAAATATACCAAGTCTTACAGTATGGAAAACAGCATAACCCTCACGTCAGAGACACTGTGTCTCTCACTGCTTGTCTCTGGGAGCAGAAAGGATGGCTATACAGAACTAATGATATCAAGCAGAAGTCAGCGTAGCAATAAAAAACCCCAAACAATACACCTAAGTACTGTCATGGTAATTTCATCATTTTGGTTTAAGTTTTTTTTGAACTGAACTAATTAGTTAGCTCAGCAATGGTCAGGACTGGAGGGCTACACCAGGACTGTAATGAAGGTATAACCCTGGGGAACAATTTTGATTATAGTGAAGGTTTCAGCTGACTACATTTTAATTAATCCAAGTAGTACAGCACTCTGAATCCCCAGATATCCCAGATCAATTTGCAGACGAACATGACTCATTTTACAGCATATTTTAACATTGCTCTAATAAATTCTTCAACAGTTCTTTAAAGTCTCAGAGGTAATCTAATTTCTGTTTTTATTATAGAGGCTTTCAAAAGACATTTTAACTATATATCACTAAAATCATGTGGCTGTAGAATGCCAAATATAGCATCAGAAACCAAATACCTCTTCAATACTTGTATTAATTAAAAGCACAAAGCCATTCCTAATTACAAAAGAAGGGTTTTTTTGTATTGATAAAGCATTTTAATTTAAAATAAGTCTCTGTTATAATAAAGATGAGCCACAGTAGCATTTGGTTTAAAAACCCAGCAGTGAACTAGCATAATAATACAAGATAACATGACAAGATAAAAGCAGGATGTTCAGGGTTCAACACATGGTGCAGTGTCTACATTTTCTGTATAATCCAGGCTTAAGGGAGTCATGCTTAGAGTCTGACAAAACATGCATAGAAATACATGGCAAATGAAGAACCAGATCCTAAAATAAGCACGTTTTGAGCTAATACATCATAAGACCCATAAGATTATGTTAGTTATATCTTTAAAATCAGAAAACACATAAATTTTCCTGTGCATTCTTCTCTGCATGATGAATTCACCAGTGTTTTGCTACTGTATGGAAATGAAAATGTTAAACTGCCCACTACTCTCCCTGTTTCTACTGAGACATTGCAGTCCCCATCAGTTAAATGTGACCTGCAGAGGTGTCTGCACACTGTCCTTACCGAGCAGCAGTAGGAGATACCAAATCCTCCTCCAAGAGGGATGTAAAAACCAGAAAAAGATCCAGACAGTGTGAAAGGACCAGGAAAAAAGAAACAACCCTAAAGACAGTATTCAAGCAGAAAGGGCTAAACCCAAGAGAAGGGCAGCCAGCACACACCACTGAAGCCAGTGGCAGTGGTGGCATGAAAGGGAATGAGGGCAAGAGCTCTAGTTCTGAGCCAGAACACTTCTCCTTGCTGTCATGTAGAAAATGCTTTGTTTTCTGCAAAACCCAACCCTCTCCCCTTCTCAAGAGGGTGAGCTGCTGCACCCCCTGCTCAGTGTCTGGACAGGTACAGTTCCTTGGTCCCTGCTAGAGGCACTGTCACACAGATGTGGACACACACTTGCTCCTGGTAGCTCCTACCCCTACAAAGGGGTACCAAGCCCTCCTTGCTACAGCACCAGGCCAAATGCAGCCCAACTCTGCCAGCTGTTCACTGTTGTTACCTAAATCTTTTGAGAAGACAGGCACTGAAGAGGCTAGGGGCAAGAAAGAGAAGTAAATTCACATGTCCTTTACCCCAGTGCATCCATAAAGCTGACAAAATCCAACCCAATTAAAATAAAGTATGAATTAGATTAGTTTTCCAGGGTGAAACTGTTCTGAGCAGGATAAAAGCATGTCTCACCTCTGTGTAGAAGCAATGAAGTAAATGTGATTTAAGAGAATGGTAATAGATTTCCTTTGACAACAGGGGAGGTACAGACCTCACATATCTAGCAAGGCATCTAGCTTAGCAATCAATGTTTTCTGTTTACTTCTGCTAACCCATCAGTACCAGAGATATTCTATTTTGCAATTGTCATTACCCCAACCATTACAGTAAAAATTTGTTACAGTAAATAATCACACAGTTGGGTAAAGGCAATGGCATTCTCTGGAGCATGTTCCAGAGAAATTATTCCAGGCTGGAAACCAGTCATTGATGCCTAGCAGTAATTGTTTGGGAAATCCAGTGCCTGAAGAGCTTGGACTGAAAACCTCAAAAAGGAAAAAGCATCAAATATTTTCCACAGCATAGGGCACAAAAGTTGACTTTTTTATTTGGAGAGGCAGTCTCTGCACAGATTTGAAAGCCTCAGTCATTTTTTTTCCCCCCACACTGGGAGACCAACTGAGTATTTAGTTCAGGTTTCAGAAGAGCTTGAATGATGTATTTAACACCCACTGGGTATACCACCACTTACATCGTGTTCAAGCCAGCAGGAAAGAAACAGCTGCTATTGCTCTCCCTGCCTCAGGTTAAGTTTTCACCAGGAATGTGTGAAAGTACCAGCATTCACATGCTGCAGACTCCAAGGATTTAGAATTCCCCTCCCAATTTTCCATTCTTCACTCATGCCGTATCTTTCAAGGATGTGGAAAGGTAAATAACATGGTGCACTGGTCCCAGACAGGACCTCTGAAAGGAGCCCAAAAAAGCCTAAGCCTACAAAGTCTTATTGCTCCATGGCTCTGAAAAATACTCTGGCTGATGAAGATGTGTAAAAGAGATAGGTCAAAAAGCCTGCATCCTGTGTACAACATAGAAAGCATTCAAGAGATTAAACAATTCTCAACTTCCAAGTTGCAACTGGGAAGCAGAAGCGACTGCAGAGGATTTTAATTCAAAGAACTGCCACTGCTCTGGTTTGTCAGTCAAGACTTGGGTCAGCATGTATTTCACTAAGCTCACTTGTAGCCTGCTATACAAGGGTGAAACAAAGTTCCTTCTGCTGTATTCTTGTGTTCAGTTGTGGGGTCATTTTCCTAAGAGATATTTGAAGTGCACAGAGCCAGGAGCTGGACATGATCACACGTCCACAGATCTGTGCTGCATCCAACACAGTCTGCGACAAGGTGTGAGCAACTCGCCTGCAGAACAAACAGGAGTCAAGCCCAAGTGCCTCAGATGGCTCCTCTTGCTCCTCCCAGGAGGCCCAAAGCAGGCAGCTGCTCCTCCTCACTAGGAGTACATCCCAACAGATCAGCCTCCATTCCCCATGAATCCATATATTATTAATCTTATCTGAAGCAGACAGTGCTGACGCCCAGCTTCCTCAGTGTCTGGAGGAATAGCAGCTGTCTCCAGCTCAGCCCAAGGAAACAGAGAGAATCTCTGACTCTATCAAGAAGAAATATTTCTAAAGGATTCAGAATCCTTCCCCTCTCCTTTTCCCTATGTGCTAGCAAAGCAACTGCCTGGGATTTATATGGCACTCCATGGCTCTGCATGCCCAGGAGCAACAGACTCCTTTCTTTTTCTTCTGCTTACAAGACAACAGTGCCATTTTCACTCACACAAGGACCTGGCCCCAACAGCCCATCCATCTGAGGGTTTTTGGGAAGGGTTATGCAAGAACTGTCTTCATCAGACCAACAGAACGACATGCCCAGATTTTGCAGCCAGTGGAAGAAAGGGCAGCACACCTCTCAGAGCACAGGAATGGACACTAAATGAAATTACTGTACTCAATAATTTCTTTAAATGTATCTCTTAGAGGTCCTTCCTGTCCTTGGTTTTAAGGTTCGACAATTTCTGTAGTCCTTTTCATCAGCTGTGAAGCATTACAGCCAAGAGATACTGCACAGTTGTTAATGTTGTAAATAAAAAAGTTCATTTCTACTGAAAAACAACCAAATTGAGAAAGAGCTTTTAACCTTGAACTTAAGAACTGGTTCATAAGGGTAGCAGGTAAGATACGTATTCATTAGCCCTTCTTAGAAGTGACCATAATCAACTGGATGGCAAATTACACCAAAAAAGGGGAAGAGATGGATTTTTACTGATTTACAGAGCTTTTGAAGTCTCTAACCATCTCAGAGATGTTCTCATGGTTATATAGACATGGCACAGACTGGTAAAATAGAAAAACATGGCCTGACAGGTACATCTACTCCTTAAAATCCAAGAGCACTAAGTACTGTACCTAATTTTGCATCAGAAACTTGTTTCTTTGACCAGTTTTGCATTTCAGGCTGCAGGCCAGCAGTGAGTTGGTTTATGAACAGTCCCATTAAGACACACACATCTTGCATATCTTATCCTCTCAAGGAACTCAAGGGTCTCTACTGTGTCAACATTACATGTGATAAAGCACTATTTTTAAATTAAAACATTTCACTCTAGGGTAAAAAGTGATTTCCAAACAGTTTTTGATCCCCTAAATCAGGAACTGAGACTTTGCTAGCAAGTGGGAAAATTTTCTACAATTCAAAATGTTACAGCCAAGTGATGAAAGATCATTCAAGCAACTGAAATGGTTCACAAGCAGTCATTTTTACTGTAGAAAGTGACATACTATGTTCAGGTCTAATAAAAGCACAGCAGTTGTTGTTATGAAAAAGACACTAATTTGACTCACTGTTTCCCACAGGTTTAGAGCACTAATAAATACACATTTGTGTCATTAATCCATAGGGCTAATGACCAGCAAGAGTGCAGTAAGTGGTCATTAAAGGAACAGAAATGCCCCATTACACAGATATTATTGCCGTTGTGTGTGAAGGCACTGTGTGGTAAGGGAGTATTAACTTCAAAAATCGTGCTCATTTTATGCAGTTGGACTCTCCAATGAAAGCTGGGTTTGGATCATGTTAGTGTAATAACATGTTCTCAAGTGTTATTTTATTTTTTAAATTGGTAATTATAATGAAACACTATGGCTGAATAGTATTACCCTCACCCACTTACACCGTCAAGACAAGATGTCAAATTTACTTTTCCTAAAGCTTGTTTTTGGCAAATCAAGTCATCTGTGCTCTCACGTACTGCTTAGAAAGCAAGATTAGCAGATTGAGCCATTTACCTCAAGTACTGTGCTTTTTACATTGCCATACTTGCCACATAACTTCAGCCATGGCAAATTAAAATCTGCCATAAATCTGTCTTTGACATGGCTCTTTATGCTTCTTGGAGCAGACTGGTAAGTTTTGTAGCATGAATTCTGGTATGAAGTACTTACAAAAATAGATTTCCTAGCAGAAAATTGAAACATATAATACATCCATTCTAAAATTCCACAAGGCAAACCTCCTCTCATATATTTACCTGGCAAGTACGTATGAAGGTGTTTTGACTGTTTATCATTGCAGCAAAGCAATGCTGAGTCAGTATTTATATCTCATCAGATTAGCTTTAGCCTACAGGCTTCCCCACACTCATATCTGGGTTTGACCCTTACAGTCAACCATCTATTAAGATAGTTTCACCAAGCCTTCATCACAAAGCAACAATTCATTCCCATTAACTGATTTCCAATTAACCAGGGGTCTCAAGAATCCGATGTCTCACATACAAATGTAGAATTGGATCCTGTTTATACATGACAAAGCAATTTAAATATACACTAGTAATGGAGTTTGATTTTAATCATGTAAGACACAGTATTTGTCCAAGTAAAAGCACAAGGGGAATACACTAAAAACCAAAAGAAAATAAACCCCCTGAAGTGTGGCTGTTGAAAGAAGATTATGGTCACATCTCTCACATTAGAAATGTTGATATATGAGTTCAGAGTTGCTGCCAAGGTTATAGTCATTCTGAATACATTTGGTTGTTCAGCTTCTACCCACAAAATTTAAAGAATAAACAACATATAGTTTTGCACTGATCTGATACTTCACATGAAATTAAAGAAGTTGTTTGCTTTTTTGTTGTCTTGTTTTATTAAAACCAACTACTATTCCCCATGTGTTTAGAAGAAGTCACATTTTTCAGGAGTCTTTTAATCAATCATAGCAATTTATAAACCCATTTCAAAAATAAATATTTAGAGGTCATGTAAGCAATGAACTCAGAGAACGGCTGAGATCCAAGCATTGTGTAGACTGAATGACATGATCCTCCAGACATTTTTCAGCCCATGTGGTGCCATCAAAGACTTTTGGGGTTTTTTTAAAACATCATAACAAAAACCAAGGAAGGAAATAGAGGGACATATGAGGAACTCAGGACTGCAAAATGAGACAGGAATAATGCAAGAGGGGTCATACCCCATCACTCAAACATGGACCAGCAGAAGGGAAGGAATGAGTCAAGAAGAAAAATCAGAGCAGCAATGGCAGCCAGGTCTTTTCTTGGAAAAGAGCTTAAAAACAAAAACCAACTCTCGCACTTCTCTTCAGACACCAGGAACTCTCTGCATTCTCCTCTCCCTAGCAGTTTGGACAGGAATTTTACCAGAAAACCATTTTGGTTTGGTCCAATCCACTTGGACCCTGAGGCATCTGAGGAGTACGCTGAGGACCCAGCTGTCATGCCACCATTAAATGTGGTTGGCAAAATACTCTGCTCCACTAATTATCTTTCCTTGATCGAAAAAACTTCCTGAGGGTGACCAAGGAAAAGTGGAAGGAGAAACAAGACCTCACTGTTGATAAGTTATCTGCCATTTCAGACCACTGGATGACTCCAGAAAAATGCTGTCTCAGTTCAAGTAAGAGCACAAGAGACAGAGGCACCTTCTGCTTTGGACAGCCATGCAAAAGATTCTTCTCTGGCCTCACCACCAACCATGCCAGGTCTCTGTAGCAATTTGCAGCAATATCCTTCATTGGACTGTTCTGCAAAATTAGCTGCAGATGCTTCTGTAGTAAATCTTTCCTTAGTTGTGTGGTTCAGAAAAAACAAACTGGAAAAGTCTGCTTCATCGGCTCTGTATCAGCCACAAAAAACTCCATGAGCCCATGAAGTCAAGCTCAAACGCCCCTGGAGAATTCTGGAGCATCACTGTCACATCCCGATTTTACAATTTCATCCACACAGCTGAAAGGATGTTTAAAACCAACATTTCTGGGGACAAAGAAAATCTCATTTCATTCTTCTCTCATTACTGAAGTGTGGCTGAAACCTTCTATTCTCAGAAAAGCTAAAAATAAATAAATGCTGGTATATGCAGGGAAGTTTTAGCCTCCGAAGTGGAATTTCTCACAAGAACTGTCAAGCAGCTGAAGATATAGGAAAGAACATTATCAGTTCTCTCAGCTAAGGCAATTGCTAACAGGATTATATGGTCTCCCTTTAAAGTTCATTTGCACAAAGGGAGGTGAGTCTATCAGTAAATAGAGTAAATTATCACACACCCATAAACCTCTCATCCTATAGCTGCCATACCCCTGAATATCACCATGAAAGCAGATCCCATACTCAAGGTGAAAACCATCTAAGGCCTTCCTGTAGACTCGAGCTCCATTTCAGACCCTGAGATGCGTTTTCTTAACAGCATGACATAAGCCACTGTGCTGAGAGTCAGGCTGTTTCTGGGAAACACCACTGCACTTCCATGCCTGACCTCTTCTACTTTCTCAGGTTTACCTCTGTATCTGAAAAGCTTGTTTGGTGCTCCAGCTCATCCTATACCATGAGCTAAACCTAAACACTAAACCCTTAATTTTTCATTTTGGGTTTAAGTCTGAGATTGAGAATCTAATAAAACCCAGGATGCTCAAACTATGTCCTGAAACTACAAATTACTGTCCTTTTCCCAGCACCTTCTGTATTTATACTGGAAAAAATACTACAAAGCTTATCAGAAAAAAAAAAAAAAAAGCCCACTTCTCTACAAGTAGAGTGAGATTTCAGGGGGCAGCCATAGTCCCTAGTGAAAACAGATATGCCAGAGCACAGAACACTAATATGATTTTTCCCAAATCACATGCCAAGTTAAATGGCAACGCCAGGAACAGTATGCAAATCTCACTGATGTGGTAAAACATCTGCAAGCCCATGTGTGGTTTTTCTGCTTATTTATGGGATGTGTTTCTACATCTAGTTATTTTTCACATGTTGAATATGCAAGACTGAACTATGTTTTTCCCACACTTGGGACATGTTACATGTAAATGCTCATTATTTGCACAGAGTGAATTACCACCAGAGTGGGAAACATACTTTTGAATAGCTTTCATTCATCTAAAATCCCATGTCTTCATGCTTGCAGTTACCATACTTCTCTTAGGGTTACTAGAAATATCACTACATTTCTCTTATTTCTGAAAACTCTTTGTGGTTAAATAGGGCAAATCCTCCCTGTCCCTAGCTACTTGTAAGGTTGTTTCTCCAAGCACCCACTGTGCTAAACTCGAGCTACATCACAAAAGAAGAAGAAAGCCACCAAGTATCCCCTATAGTGTTGGTGGCACAGAGGCAGAGAAGCCCAAGCAGACAGGGAAAAGGGAAGCTGCTGTATTCCTCCTACCCCCTGCTTATTACATGCAAGATCTCTGTTTCTCAGGACACTCTTGGTGACTCCTTGTCCCACAGAGAGCCCACAATGCGGTTCCCACTGCACACCCCTTTTTCTTTTCTTCTCAGGGAAATGAGATTTATATATGACAACCACAACATCTCTGTGTGTATGTCTATGTCTGTGTGTTGATCCCAGAGTTTTTGCGTTGGCATACAGCCATTGAGCCAAGGTTTGACAAAAAGCTGGAGAAAGCAAATTCCTGCAAGTTCTTACAAGTTTTGTGAAAACAGGCAGGAAGGCAATTCTATAATTATCTTTGTGAAAGGCGAGGCTGGCATGTGTGATCACAGAGAGAGGGGAGCATCCCAGCAAATTCCTCAGCCATGGGAAAAGTTTCCACTGAGACTCACAGTCAACCACTGGACACAAATTTATAAAAAATTAGGCATATTCAACCCCAGTGCTCAGAAAACTACTCATCTGGGTAGGCAGGCACTGCAAAACATAGTCATTTGAATGATTTATTCCATTCTTTCTTCTAAAAAAACTTTCCCAGCATTGGATCAGGAGGGAGCAAACTGGTGGGTGACACACATTTGCTAGCACAGCAAGGATCTTTATGAAAGCATATTTTGTATTTTCCAAATTAAACAGAAAAAAAGCCAGTGACAGGGTGTGGTAAGGGACCCTATTTGCTTCTAAGCCTCTTTTCAAACATTTTACATGCATGTACATTCAAATACAGAACAGCATCCACTCTGAAATAAGCACCAGGATAGAGCCAACATATCTCTCTTGGGGTGGCCAAGTTTACTTTTTCAAGGTCTGTGTATCAGAGCACAGATATCTGTTGTGAATATTTTGATCACACATCCCCAGTCAGCACTGGCTGTGACCACTTAAGTAAGAGGGGAAAGGGGAAGACTGAGCCCATCGTCACCCCTATTCAAGTCCTGCCCCTTTAGCTGCCTGTGCCCAGTTCAGCTGCACAAACCAGCCCAGCAATGGCTCTTCATTCAGGCTATTTAGCACTAATCCTGCTCGTGATGATCCAAGGCAGCCACAGAGCAAGAGCAAGCCACTAACCTGGGAGATCTGCAGGCAATTGCAGGAAGCAGGCAGTGATTTTTTGGCCAGCAAAAACCACAGCAGGAAGACGATGCTTGTAGAAACGTTATCATGTGACATAAAACTTCCCTGCTGGCATAATAATACAAAGGGAAACTCTTTCCCACCACAGTTTGCTATGTGAGGATGTAGCCTCAGTACAAAAGGACCCATGAATTTCCAGACCAAAACAGTTGTTCCAGACCAGACATGCAAAGTCTTAAGGAGCTCAGACCTGGGCAGGCACATCTCACACACATTGCCCACCACAGCAGCAGCAGTAACAATTCAAGCAGCACACTATGGAGGACAGGAGATTCAGACACATGGCTGCACTGCTCAGAGGCTCTCACCAGTGAGTGAGAGCTGAGCTTTGACATGTCTTCTCTTGAACATCATCCTCCCAGAAACTGAACACAGTCTGGCAGGAGAGCTGTGAACTCCCTATAGCTCTGTCCACCTACACCAACTGCACCAAATCTTGCTACCTAATACCACCATCTCCTCTCCACCCCACAGGTAGCTTCCTTTTTACCCCCCCACCATGAAACTCTGAATGTTATTTTTCATAAGCAGAAATTACCAACATTGATAGAATTCTTACATCCTTATTTTAAAAATTATTTTTAAAAAGCTTTGTGATTGCACTAGATGTATCTTTATCTACTCCAAGCCCCTGTGACTCAATCACTATCTATAAATACTTCAATGGGATTTATTCCAATTATTTTCTAGTTTCCCAGGTGATGACACGACAGACCTTCAACCTGGTCTTGCGCAATCAGCATAGGAGAGGTCAGTGCATTGGCAATAACAAAGTATTTGAGAGCCAGCAACTGGGAGGGGGAGTTCACATATTCAACAATAATGCACTAGCACGATTGCATCCTTCCCTCCACAAATACTCCATCACAAGAAAAAGGTTTAGGAACAGATCCTTCAGTGTAGTCTACTACATTGTTTTGATCTGGTTACTTAAGCAGTTTGATTTGCTTGCCTTCATCTCTGGCTGGGATCTGCAACAGAGACAAAGATCTGGCGCCTGAGGTCTAGAGAAGGGACCCAAATACAACAGTTCCTACACATCTGTGAAACTTGTAATAGGCAATCAAGCAAGGATCTCAGTTTAATTTCTCTGCCCTGGTTTTCTGTTGCTTTCATACTCCCCAAGTCAACAGCCACTTCTCCTTTTAGGAATTTAGGATGAACGTGCATTCCTTGCCAGTTCTCACAGATGAGCTCAGCTGGTCAGAGCATGGTGCTAAGAACACCCAGGTTGTGTGTTCGATGGGCTATTCACTGAAGAGCTGGACTCGATGATGCTTGTAGGTCCCTTCCAACTCAGAATATTCTCTGATGCTAAATTTCAGGCATGCCTGCCACCACCAACCCGGGCACAGTGAGCCTCTTCCACAGCATGCAATGGCAAAACCATTTCAGCAAAAATGCTCTGCCAGGGCTGGGTCATGATACTGTTGGTGAACATGGGCTACAGAGAACTCCTGAGCAAGTCACGTCCCTGATGTGAGAAAAAGTGAGCTAGAAAGACACATGTGTGAAAAGAATGGGAGAACACCTCTCCCCAGTGATACCGAGATTTTGAAAAGGCAGGTGTTTGACATAGAGAAATGCAAGGCTGAAATATCTTTTTCTAAAAAAACCCCTCCCTGCAGGGACTTCTGCATAGCAACATGAAACTCCTGAGTGGGAAGCTCAACAAAACACTTAAACTTCTCTTAGCAAAGGAGAGCCTTGTTTGCTCACCAGTACATGGGAATCCATATGAAAGAAAAAAGCAGCAAAATATTTTAAAAACATCAATTAAAATCCAGACCAGTTCTCCCTCCTCAGTAAGGCTTCAGAGGAGTTGCTGCTGTTAGCGAGGGACTGAAAGTGGTGATATTTCAGGCCCACTCTTCAGCAGTGCTCTGAAACCCCTGGCTCTGAAGCCAGCCTGCCAATCAGCCACCTTGCTCTGTTTGCACACAAACCCACGTCAGGTAACCTGAGGAGACATTAGCAACTCAACACTCACCACAGTCTCATGCCGTGGTCTGACCAAGTGGCACAAGCTCTCAACCACAGCACGCTGTGCACGCTAATCCCTCCTTGATATTTCATGTCAGCTCCCACTGTGAATCAGCACAGAGAGCATTGGATTTTGGCTTAACAAGTGGACTCAATTGCACTTGCACTTTTTGGACTGAGAGGGATTATCATTCCTACCTACATTACACAATGATCCCAACAGCAGTCCATCAACATCCTCCAAATGGTGCCAGACCAGAGCTAATGTGCATCTAGGGGTGTCACAGCTGAGACTGCCTGAACAGCTCAGCCCTTCCCTTCGGGGAAAACACCAAAGGAGCTGATGTCATTTACATCTCACCTGACTGTGTTGAGCAAACTTGTTGGCAGCCAACCACAACACAACAGTGACACTTCAAAAGAAGTGTTCAGGACATGCTTTTCATTACCACAGTCAATCCAAACCCAGCATCACCGCCTCTGCCTTATACCCCTGCGCAAGACATTAAAAAGCCAAAGCAATAGCAACATGTGGATGATGAAAACATTCCACTGGGAACTGGGCTATGCTGAACACTGTGCAAGAACGTGAAGGTAGATATTTGCTCTATCCAGAAGTGGTTTTACATGACACATTACATTTCCTGATTTTTATACTTCTTTGAAATTCAGGTCCAGAGTGAGGTGAGGCCCCGGGCAGTGTGGCACAGAAATGTGTGCAGCCAACGTGGCTCAGGGAAACAATTCCCCATCCAGGAAGGCCAGACACCTTGAGAGGTACCCATGGCAGTTATAGCTGGCTGGTTGGAGGAAACTATGGATGAGTCTGTTCCAAGCAAGGCTGCTTCTCACTCATCGAGACTGGGAGCAGGCCTTTCAAAAACTCAATAAAGAGCAAAGCTTTAGGAGGCACAACTGTTCCTAATGGATGTGCCAACAAACAAATAGCTCTGCCATTATGGAGGGAGTCAGTTATCTGCAGACAAGATACTGCACAGGATCACTTCTAAAACAAAGTCAGTTGCTTCCTTCCAACTGGTATCTTAAATTTGCCAACAGCCATTAGAAAAGTATTCAAGAGAAAAAACAGAGGAGGACAAACATGGGGATTAGCTGGAAAAATAGACTATGGGGGTTTTATTACCATTAGTATTTTTAATTGCAAATGGAGTCAGAACACATTCTCCTAGTGATGATGTAATTTAAGCAGTCTGTTATTCAGTATTGTGTTGAATCAATATCCTGCAAAATGTTTACTTCCATGCCAAGTTCATCCCCCTATCCCATCCCCAATATACTTGTTCCAAAAAACTCACTATATTTAATTCCAAAGTTTATAAAGCAGATAACAAAAGCTATTGCAGTCAACTCTAGAGAATTACTTGCTTGGTTCTCTTGAAATCTCTATGGAAACTCCTGCAGGTATAGAATTTAAGACTTTAGTCCCTAAAGCAACGTTTTTCATATGACCTCAGGCCTAAAGCTACCTAAGCTGCATCAAAACTGCTCAGACATGTTGATGCTGGCATCAGCTCAAGTTCTTTTAAAATACGGTTAAGATGTACAATAAATAGAGAACAATGAAGTCACCACATGAGAAAAATTTTCAAAAGTTACTGATCAGAAAAAGCAAGATCTTGCACAGAAACATATGCAACCATTTCAATGAGTGGCTGAATGCCCTCCTCTCTCAGAGTTTGCTCAGCCATTATGCTCTTCAAAGCCTTACCATGCATGTCTTACCCTTCAGCTCTGCCAAAATCCTATCTATCAAGGACAGAGATACAGGTTAATATATAACCTGAGAGAGGTGAATATATTTGAAATTCATCTGGTCCTCATCAAAGGAAAAAATTCTTCACCCTTACTTCCGAGTGCAACAAGTTCCCAAAAGCCCCTGAGGACAATGGCTGCCCCTCTGAAATAAAGCCTTCCCCCCACAGCAGCACCGTCAGCTCCAGGTGAACTACATAGGTTCTCCATGGGATCTTCACCTTTCAATAGTGGCTTTGAACCAAGAATGTTACTATTGAAGAACAAGGGCGGAAGGGCTGAATCCCAAGATAAGTAAGCAGCAGGGCTGACCTCAT
This sequence comes from Entomyzon cyanotis, assembly GCA_024500445.1. Taxonomy (NCBI): domain Eukaryota; kingdom Metazoa; phylum Chordata; class Aves; order Passeriformes; family Meliphagidae; genus Entomyzon; species Entomyzon cyanotis. The sequence continues at coordinate 1,190,713 of JAKEPQ010000739.1, forward strand.
CTGCTGTTCCCTAGGGCATTCCATTTAGGATTGCATGAGGTTCCTGAAACACTATATGAGAAACAGACATTGAAGTTTTACCATTCATAGGCAGGAAGTAAACAAAATTTAGCAGGAATTAAAACCACTTATTATTCAGAGAAATTTAAAAGACAAATGCCACATACAAATCATGCTGGGGTTAAAGCAGTACTTTGATCCAATGAGGAGCACAGGAGGAACAGGCCACAAAAAATGCACACACTTACACCTGTGAAGGTACAGAGAGAACTAGAGATGCAGCTATCCAGTGTTCTTCAAGAAACATCACCATTACATTATGAAAGTAAGAATTAGTTTGGTTCAGATCCACTCCCACAGAAGTCAACAGAAAAAAAGCAACAACAAAAACCTCCAAAACAAACAACATTTTCAGTGGGCAGAAAATCAAGCTCCTGATGGGTACTTCTGAAAATACTCCCTGTCCTACTTGCATGCTCTGCTGAGAGAAAGCTGTGTGAGCTATCAAAACATTTCAGCTTTTGTCCACTTTGAGGTCTGTCCCATTCAGATGAGCCTCATCCCTGAGTTTCCCCCTTAACAGTTTTAAGAAATCTGTTCTATAAAGTATGCATTTAAACATTCTCTAATACTGAAGATTATTCTTCTGTTCTAACATGCTGCAGACACTCAGGGGAAACTAACTGGGAAATAAATGGTTTGAGAAACATCAATTATACAGAAAAAAAGCAGAAGATGCATACGATGGACCCATAATTTCATGCCTATCACTGCAGCACACCACATTATTTTATTCAAATCTGATCACTTTTTTCTTACTGTGATGAATTCAAAGACAAGTATCTCTAGGCCTTAAGTCACAGGCACCTCAGCTGCCTGAGCTGCAGCATTAGGATCCATGGTTGAAGGCAGCTGGCATTCTTCTCAATTCATATTCTCCCTGATATGCTGATGAGGAGTGCACTGCAAACAATATAAACCCTGTATTGGTCCATTGGTCTACTGCCACCAAACTGGTCTTGAGATAAGTCACTCCAGAACAATGATACTGAACCAGGAGAACATCACAGAGCAATTAGTTCAAGGAACAGACTTTTGCTTGGGTTAAACAGGTTTACAGTGATCTCCCATAAATATTTCTCCCCCCCCCCCCCACCCCCCCCAATCCCAGAATGTTGCAATTTGTTCCGAGCAGTTGAGGAATACTGAACACTCAATCCTCTGAGCTCAAAATTCTTGTGTCTTCTTCCCTTAGAGGCAAATTAACAACTAAGGAAGAAATAATTTTAAAAGTACAATACTCAGTGCTTATATAATGCCAGCAACTCAAAGAGCTGCATGTACTTATCAATCACAATTCTAGAATTGTGGACATGCCACTACTCATTCTTTCACAATAGACACCAGTTTTTTCCAGTACCAAAAAACCATGTTTTTTAGGACCACAGAAGGATGAAGAAAAACAGCTTTTGGTCAGTTCCATCTAACACAGCCGAAGTCTCACACCCAGCTAATAAAAAAAATTCCCTTGATGCAGCCAAGCTGTATTACACTGGTATCTGGGTATTATCCTTGTGCTGGAAACACCTGATTAAAAAAAAATCTGGAATTCTATCAAAAAGCTATCTATCCATGATAGGACATGAAAATCTCAAGTGACAGGTACACCACCAGAGCACAGAGTACCTCTCAGCTTTGAGTCCACACATTAAAAAAATGTAAACATTTACATAGGTTCTGCAAGAGAACAGACACACACTTCAGGGCATCCCAAGGCCAGCTCACTGCTCTGGCCCCCTATAATTCTACATATAACTGAAATAAACCCAGCTCAAAGCACCATTGTGAAAACTCAATGTACTCAAAAGCTGCTCCATTTACATGTTCCCATGCCCTAAGAGACAGGCATAGAACAAGATAGAAGTATTAGGAGTTAGGTTTTAGGAACTGTGATCTCGCAGATGAGAACAGAACAATTTCAGCTGAAGTCAATGGACTTACACCCTCAGACATGAGATCACAACATGGCACTCAAAAAATACCTTAAATCATAAAATCCCCAAATGCAACGCCTGTGGCCAACATTTATATTAGCCACACGTGCATTATCCTGAAAGAAGGTTTTAATTATTTTTATAGTGAGATAATGTTCCCTTGACAATCCTAAAGTCTAGTAGCATGCAGCAATTAAATTTCATTCTTGAGAAGACAATAGCAAACATCTGCTACTTTGAATCTATACAAGAATTAGCAATTTTCCATTTCTTCACAATAACAGTGACTTTTCCACAATAGCATAAAAGCTACTGACAATCTACACACAGAAATTTGAGGAGAAAGCAGGGGAAAGTCTTCTCTGAGGCCAAGCACAGACTGGAAGTTTTACACTTTGCCAGTTGAAAGAAAAATGGGAAAGAAAACACTTCATTCTGTAATAAAGTATCAGCTAACACACTCAGCAGAAGGCAACACATTCTTCACCAGCCAAATCTGACTTTCATTCAGTGAACTAAAAATATATCTGCAGAGGTTTGTTAATATGGTTGACCTCAAAATTTGGAACTTTTTTCCCCTCCAGATGCAAAATAGCTCAAAATTATGCATTTTCAGGTAGGGATCCAAAGGCCCCTCTACTGTCTATCTGCCACAGAAGTTAATCACCAAGCACTACTGAACACAGTTAATGCTTGAGACTAAGGAAACACTGTTATCCCCAGGTATGGAAAGAAAATGGAGCGATTAGCTTCTTTTGTGTTTTCTAGGATGTACTGTACAGAAAATATGCTTTTTCCCCTACCAAACATAGTTTAGAGTTGCATTTGTTTGATTTACCAAATTTAAAAGATTAGTCAGCCTATGAGGACAAATTCCTGTGATGAGCTGATCTTTTATGGCCAATAATGCATTGATCTTATTCTGTCAGGGATCAAGAGTGCCAGCAGGATTCTCCATGCACAGGGACACTAAGGGATAGAACTCCAGCAGCTCTCCTTCTTGGGTGACCCTTAACACCAACCCAGCATAATGTGTTTACAACACTCCCAAGTACCTAAGTATAATCTGGCAGATTACACTCTGATCTGTAGCTTTTCCTACAAATAATTTGCAGGTTTGGATATTTTTTTTATAACTTCACCATGGATAGTGAGCGGTTCAACAGCTCCCCCCAGTTTATGGCTATGTTTGAACAGTCCAGTAGAAGGAACTGCCATAAAGTGAGAACACATCTTTAAACTAAAAGGAAATTTGTAAGATGCTACCCGTGATTGTCTAAAGAATTCCTTCCACTGTCTTGATATATGTGGGGGTCTATATAAAACCATTTGGAAGCAACAGTTTCATCCCATACCAGAAATGACACTTCTTTTATTGGCATGGTGGTGACGAATGTGGAGTTACAAATTATGCAGTCTTTAGGAGTATGAGATCTCTCAAAGACAAAACCTAAATAAATGGACTAAACTTTTATATAGCCACTGGCAAAGAAAGTGAGTATAATTATGTAGGAACAAAGCAACAGTACAGCTATTACTCAGTGCATAAGCCCTGAGCAACTCAGTTTCCTTATGCAATGTTTAATTCAGAAGGGTAAGACAGTCCCTCCATCTGAAAAATTTAATCCAAAACAAATTAAAATCCCACTGAAATTTAGTTTAAAATACATTCTAAATAAAAACACAGGAAAATGTTTGTCTTAAAAGAGACAAGGACGTATAGTTCGATGGGTTTTGTTTAACTGCTTAATTTTGAGGCCAAATCTCATTTTGAATATTTCCTTCATTTAAACTACATATGAGGAAAAATTCACTCACACAGTCTATACCAATTTTGTGTATAGCTACCATTTACTTGTAACAAGGCTGTTTCACTCTACTTTTAACTTGCCTTTGAACTCCAGCTCCTTAAGATGCCTTTGCAGTAAAAAAAGATGGCAAAGTTTGCAGACTGACTTGACTTTACGTGTAAAGAGCAGCTCCTCACAGCTGGCTCACAGTAACACCCTCTGATCACTCCTCAGCAACAGCTGTAGAGATCCACGACCTCTGTTAGCCATGAACAAAAAAGAGCTGGGGGGAAAAAAGCCTATAGGATCATGTGGTGGGGTTTTCTATCTTTCATTCGGAGGTGACAAAGTGACTCAGCTCATTATGTCTAAGACAGTACACAGGTCTGAACTGCTTGTCACACAAACCCAATTAACTGCCTTCCTAAGGAAGTAGCACCTACCTAAAAAAAATTAACTAGTAGGCTGGAAACATCTTACATCACCATGTCAGGACTTTTAGGTCATGCAGGCAGGCAAGTGCATTCAGATTTAGGTAGGCAAGTGTCTCATTTATGTTTCAAACCCCCAAATTATGTGGTATTTCACAAACTTTTTCCTACTGCAACATGTTAATTGGTTCATCCACTTGAAAGGCTCCAGGAAACAGTGATATTGTAAAGGAAGTAAATTGCCATCCATCCTGTTAGGAAGGATGAAGACATGGGAGGAACACCCACAAAAGTGGTAAAGGAAGGTCTACCATCTGTAATTGCACCCACTGCATTGCTGTATAATCTAGAATAAAACTGGTTCTTGTTTTCTCCTTAGTTTCTCACCCTGCATCTGCCAACTTTGCCCATCCTTTAGCTGATTCTGATAATTCACAACTCTCTCACACCTCAATCTTATTAGCTCAGCTAGCCTATTGGGGGTCTTTACTGTGCCTTTGACTTGTACAGGAATTTTCCTCTTAGTGCAAAGAAATCCTGACCAAAGTCTTCAAACAGCACCAATACATATGCTTTTGGCTAAATACAATAAATCTGAAAAATGAAGTAATACAGCAGTTACATCCATTACATGTTCTTGCAGTGACTAATAATTTCTTTTGTGTTTTAGAAGTAAAGACTTTTAAGAGTCAACTGAAGCATGGGAAAATATTTAATGTGATTTTCCAAAGCATAGCATTTCTGAAGCTCTGCCAGTCATTTAGTAGATTGAACACAGCATTATGAAGTATTCTCACATGCAGCCACAGTGACTCTATGACACAGGTTATTTAAAGCCTTGTGAGAGTCATTTACAATTCTAGGTAAAGCACATTTCTTGAAGTATTTCACTGGCAACTATCTGAAGCTGAGTTTCAAAAACTAGAGTGCAAATTTCACAGCCTCTAGCCTTGGCAATTCACATCCTATAAAATATTCAGAATTTTTATCTTTTGCAGAATAGCTGGGATCCCATGCTCTTGCAAGACAATTTTTATATTTTTTTTCCCTAAACAATAAAATTATCACAAGAACTGTTAGCAGGTTGGAAGAGGGTCCACAAAACTAGTGTCAGGGGCTTTTTATCTCCTTTCTTTCAAACTCCATGGGGAGTCTAATGATCAAAACTTAGCAAAGTGCGTAAGTATGTTGCGTAACAGGATTGTTAGATATCTTGGCTTCAAACTAGAAAGACTATAAAACAAAATTCCTATGATGGATATTTCTTGATGTTTGGTGGTCTGTTATGCATTTCCAATACGGATAGTAATTTTCATCCTCTTGCCATTAAGATTTCTGATTAAAAAGCACTGCTGCAATACTTCCATGAAATTACTGTAATTTGGGAATTTTTCTTTTGGAAAGAATGTAACAGAATAATGTGTCTATCGATTCCATTCTCTTAGTTAATGCCAAAAGTGGAAGGGATGAACTATTAACCACTTGCTTGCTTTGGCTATCACATTGACAAAATGTCATAGAATCATGGAATCATCTAGGTTGGAAAGGGCCTTTGTGTTGGACCCACTTGGAGCACTTCCACAATGACAGAAGCTCCACCTACTTCTGCCCACAGAGACCTGTCCAAATGGACAGCACAGACTCACAACAAACATCTGAAATAAAGCTGGGTCTTCCTAGAAACATCTGAACTAACACTTCACTGCTGATCCACAAAAAAACGGAAAGCAGACAAATCTGAAGCATATTTTTGTACTTCTGCTGAAGCAATTCCTGGTAAAAAGCTGCTTTTGATCATTGAAGTTCTCTATCTCTGTGCTATGTTAAGGAATGCTTCACTTTTCTTTGTCTGATGAGATGGCCTGAGACTTGCCCCCAGCAGAGCCAATCTTTCCAAAGCTTTCCTTATTAAAAGCTACATCTGTTTGGAGGGTTTTTCTGTACAGTAACCCAGCACTGTGGATTACAACCAGTGACCAGCAAATGGCTTTAAGCTTCACCAGCGTGACTAAGAAAGGAATCCAGTTTGAGTGCCATAAACACCATAAGCCAAATCTTAGTCACATGGAATTCAATGGCAAACTTCCTCCGGATTTTGTAGAATCCAAAACTTACCTTCTAGTTACAGACATTTCTCTGTGAAAAAAACACAGAAAGAATCTGACATCAGACTTCCTCAATGTATATACTAACGTAAAGCTTTTTGCTGCATTTTCACAAGCACCTAATGATGAAAACTTCCTTCCAAAATTAAAATTTCACATCCTTTGGTATTTCTTATAAAGTATTTCACCTTCCTGCTCTCTTGGTATTTTACAAGCAGATCTTAGCATCACAAAAGAACATGCCACATACAAAATTCATCATGTATTGCACACTTCTCTCAAATAAAGTAAATTCACAAATTCTGTGGTCAGTTGAGTAGTTTTTCCTCTAAATAGCTAAGTCAGTCTTTCCCCGAATAAATGTAAAGTAGCATTTTAGATCTTCATGTATAACTTCAACATTATTTCTTAATTCCTTAGAGTAAATACTGATACTTAACAAGCTTTTTTTTAAAAAACAGACCCAAAACCTCCCCCAAAATCAAAACAATTAAAACAACCAAAACAAGAAATTCAAACAGGAAATTAAATAAGTTCCTAAATTTTTGCACATGGCTGTACTTGCCTCAACAGTCCTTGTATGCAGCTGCAAAATATAAATGAAAGTTAGATAATCCTGTAACCTTAACTGCAGATTTTATTGCATATTTTGAATAGTTACTTGCTTCCAAAATATGCTAATATTTAATCTAGCTGTTTAATTCAGAGGTTTCTTTTTATGGCTGTTCCAGCAGAAAACAGAATCCCTTGATTTTGTTATTGGCCCTGAAAACTGGGAAATTTATTTCAAAGTCAGTCAAGCTCTCTCTGTTTCATGGAGAGACAACTAACATCAGTTGTTGACTAACACTGCAAAAAAACCAAATCACCACTGCTGGGTTTATAATTTCTCGTATTTTAACACACTGAAGGCAAAACACTTCAGGTAGAATAGGAAAAAAACCAAAAGTCAGCTTGCCTCTATCAGATGTAGTGCATGGTTTAATTTTGATACTAGTCAGTGGTGACAGAAGTGCAGAAGTGTTTCAAGTCAATTCATAATTATGCAGGCAAAATGGGAAAAGATGACCAGAAGAGACTAAAACATAAATCAAGAATAACCAAAAATAACCATATGTAAAATTAAGCTGAAGCTCACACATGTTGTATTACCCTCTGAAAGAACCCTAGAGGCCAGGTTTCTGTAAGAAGCATTGCAGGTTGTAAGGAGCAGTGGGCACTGTCATTAGATGAGTCCTTGCTCTGCACTTACACCTTCCACAACCATTTGACGCACCAGAAGGTGTTGGGAGCAGCTGTGGTCTTGCTAATCCAAAATTCACACAATTATCAGAGTTCAATGAGAGCTGACTAACATAACAAGGATTTAACCCTTTATACAAGCTATTGTAGGGCTACTCCCCAAGGGGTTTCTTAACTGCCACAAAAACAATGCTCTAAACAGCTTCCATTGCTAGAATAAAAACAAATGCTGCTTCAGTTACCAAATTTAATGGTTTTAGTATCAATGTAAAAAGGGGTTTCAAAATAACACTTTTCCAGAGGTCATAGCTCACAGATTCCAGGCAATCCATCATCAAAACCCTTCAAAAGTAGAAGCCAAATTTAACTTCAGCACCTGATAGCGCATGTATTAAACAGACGGACATGCACTAAAGGATTCTTACACAGGAGTTTACACAAAGCCCTCAAAAACAGGTGTTACCATAAAACAGACTTAGTCATCTCATGTGATCTCAGCAAGCAAGCATGGGTGAATTCACCTCATATGGCACTAAAGTCAGTGCTGCAGATTTACTGCTTCCTTCTCCTAAAGCAATGATGAAAGCCATTCTTCTTCCATATTACCTCCTCCATTGAGTTCTTCAGGCTGTTGTCTTCTGCTAAAGACATAAAACTTCAGCCTTGGCCATTTATTTGCAGTAAAACACAGAAACTGATCCATCTTCTGCCTCTGCTAGCTTGTTCAAATCCCAGTTTAGATAGTACCTGCCTCTTCAGATTTCCCCTTTGGTGACACCTGAGTAATTAAGTTTAATTTTCTCCACACAAGTCTGTTTTCTCCATCTTTTTCCCAATTGAACTGCCACAAGTTTTTCAAATGGAGGAAAGGTCAAGCTAGAAATTGTTTTGGGGCAAGGAGCTGCTTTTAATTTTAACTTTTAAAATGCATGATATATGGGTCATCCAAATGAGCAAGATTTTAAAATTCAGAGGGAAGCAACTGTGATTACCAGATGGTTTTACAAGACCAGTGGTGAGTAAAAACCTGCCACTAGGCAAATTCTAACATGCCAAATGGAATAATGATCAAGGAAAGAGGTGATGGCATCCAGCTGCATAATAAGCACCACTTTAAGATTTTTTTTTTAAAATTATCTTTGGAATTTACAGTCAGACTTTATTTGCATCTTTTGTTATGAATTTTATTATGATGTCCATCAAGAGATGAAAGTTGTGATATAGTGTTACTAATCCTCTTATCCAAGTATTCTGGGCACTGATTACAGTGTTATGAGGAACAGTCAAAACGCTAAGGCATAGGGGCATGAAAAGGCTAGTAAAGGCCATCCTTTCACAGGGGAATGAAAAGGCTTCCAGGAAGCACAAATGATGTCACTGTTTGTCAATGCTCAAAGAAGTCAGTTTGGTCATATCATTTCCTTCACTGCCTATCCATACCGCTCAAGCTCCTGCTGCTCACCTGGTACTGTACAAAGTCTAAAACCACACATGGTTACCAGTTTCCAAAAAATTTCGGTTTGCATGTTCCTGATCTACTTAATTTTAGGTGGCTTCCTGAACAGGAAGAGGTCTGCTAGTCAGAATATGTCTATTTTATATGTATACACGTCCTTATTACTCATGTATGTGTATATTTATACACACACACACATGTCCACACACATGGGCAATACAGATTCCTTCAGCTGCTGGGCTCATGGAGTCTGCCCAGTAACTGCTTCTAGATCCCAGTGCTCCCAGATGCTGGCACCTGGACAAATGAGCCCACTCCAGCTGCTGGCACAGACTGTCTCACATATCCAGATACGTCCAAAAATTGCTCTGGCTTTGATTCATCTTGATGGGTTTCAGATCTGGACCCTGGGGCTGAGGCTCTCCTCGGACAGTCCTGGAAAGGACTCAGACCTTCCTTTGTGTCTTTAGATAGTTTTCTGCCTGTCATTGTGCCCCTGTACTCCTCTGGGCCTATGAAGGGGGGACTTTGGTGGGCTGATGGCCTCAGTGATGGCCCAGGAGGAGCCCAGGGCAGGGCATCAGTTGGGATCCCCTATCTGCCTTTGTCTGTGCTCACAAAATGTAGCAGATTATCCTGTGCAAGAGTGACCTGGCAACTAAAACGCCCTGTCCTGCCCCCAAATTTCTTTTCCTTTTCAATTAATTAATTTTGCTGTAATTGGTGAACATCTGCTCTTCCTGCTGAGCATTTGGTATAATTTAGAGGAAGAATGAAAAGCATCTGTATTAGAAGCACAAACAGAGGCATTGAGATCAGACCAAACAATCCTCACACAGAGCATGAAAATAAAAATAAATTCCAGCCAAACGCAAAGGTGAATTTTCCAAACGCCAGTCTCCCTCTCTTTAGAAGGAGAGGCACTGAGCATTTGTCTTGTGATTGTTTTTAAGTTCTAGTCTGCTATCAGGCAAAGAACTCCATAAAGCTCATTCAACACTCACCCTAACCGTGGGTACCTTCACGGTTAGGCTGGCCCACCCCAGAGCTCCCAGGCTGGCTTTGCCACATGGGATGCTTTCAGCTAGTGCAGCACATCCCTTGGGAGAAGAGGAAGAGTGGTGGTCAGCACAGCAGACAGACCTCTCTGGCCCACGAAGGCAGAGCTTGTTGGGCTGACCACGGTCCTGCCAAAATGTATTTTTGCTTTCTGACCGAGCACTGCAGGCAGCAGCCCGGTGCACTTGTGGGGAGTTGCTAAGCATTTTGACCAATTCTTTCCAAGCATGGGGAAAATTACTGCTGCTTATGTAATCTGTCTTTTGCCAAATGGGAATCTGGGAGCTCAGCTGAGCTGATGTTAGCATTTAAGTTAAGGAGCCAAAACATTTTTCACTCTGATGCTCCTTTGGCTTCCACCATTGACTACAGATTCTGCTAAAAAGTTACATCACAGTCCTAAATGCCATCTGTAGCATTAGGATCAAGCAAGGTGTTTTGTTTAAGGTACAGCTGGGAAGGCAAGTTTTGGGAATACAGGGATACTGAGTCATATGCAGCAAAAAGCAGCAGCAGCAATGAACTGTGTGAGCCCCTCAGGGCTCAGGAACTGTGTGGTACCTGGTTATCCCATGTGCCAGTGGGTGCCCTGCTGACCTGTGGCTCCTGGAAAGACATAGCCCCAAGTGTCTTCAGACAACCTTCCCGCCTTGTTTCTTAAATTGGAAACTTATCTAACCTCTTAACTGCCAGCACATAATTGCATTGATTTACACACGGAGTCTGTTTGTGACATATCCCTTGAAGAAGTTGAGTTCTTGGTTTTTATACCACTTTATAAATATGTACCATGGAAAGAAGATGCATATGCCAAGAAAAGAAAATAAAAACAATTAAGAAGGATCCCTCCCAACAAAACCAGCATACTGGTTAATTGAAAGGTCATTTCATAACTTCCAGGAAATGGCAGTGATGCATATCAACTTCAAAATAATAAGCATAAAATAAATACAGAAAACCAACTGAGGGAAGGCTGTTATGAAAGCATTTCACAGCAGTAATAAACCCCAAATCCTGGAAAACTTAAAATGGTTCAAGACCACATGTTCTTCTCGGGTACAGAAACTGGCTTATAAACTGCATATGACATAAGAATAAAACAATAGCAAAACTCTTCAGATTACATCTGGGATGAGAAACAGCTCATCCAAAAGAAGGATACCAACCCATCTGCCTCCCCTGTAACTTGAGTTTGTGTCAATTCTTACTCTCAATCAAGTTTCTACTAGCTTGAAAGAGAGTTGATCATATTGATGGTCAGAAAACCAATGTCACAAGTTTAGAAATTTAATAATTCTTGCATACATATATAGGAAAAAACAGTCACTTCTGTTCATTTCATGAAACCTTAAAAGATAAAAACCCATGAGGGCACACTGCTGAAAACAGGTGTGACAGAAAACACGAGCTCCCTCTTCTGTAAATAGCTTTGATTGGCAAAGCATTTATTCGCCCATGTATCTACTAAGGGATGACTTCAGTTTAGCAAGGTTAAGGAAACAGCGGAAAGCAGCAATATAATTTTTAATTATTTTTAATTCAGAAGCCCCTAAACACTGTCCAACAAGGAACAAATTTAACTAAACAGTTAAAAAAAGGGGTGTTTTTAACAAAACAGCTGGGTGTTTTGTATATCCCTCTCTCCTGATTAAATTTTAGATACCCTGTGAAAAGGATATACAAGTGGTGCTGCCCCAAATCCAGCTTCTGGCTGTGCCACTGCTGTAACTGGAAGGGTTGAATTTTTGTTATTCTCAAACCCAGCACTGTGCAACACCAGAAAATGCTTTTGCATTTTGCTTACATGCGCTGCTAACAAAGTTGATGAACAGGTCTACCACTCTCTCATGACTCAGAATCACTCAAGTTTGTTTAGGTAGCTATGGTCTACTTCCCTTTCCCTATTACCTCTAAAGCTGATCCATATTTTCAGCTATTTTAGAAAACAAGCAAAAAACCCTAGACAGCACCCCCCACCGCCAAACAAATAAAACAAACAAAAAAGGCAAGGCCAAAGAGATGCAAAGACAAAACAGGTTTGCTTTACTTGGTCCGGCTAACCATAACACAGCAACATAAAAATTCTTGGTTTCTTCAATAGTGTATTGCACCTGGATGCCACGTGTAGGGGTAACAGTAAGAGAGCCTTGTGACACTTCCAGACACCTCACTCCAGTTTCCTGTGTGAGGAACAGACTCATCCATGCCAACCCATAAAGCTGATTCTCAGTGAACCATCAACAGGTGTCATCAAAGTAACAGGAACGTGGAGCAGGGAAAAACTGGGGCTCAACGCCAGTGTGTGTCTTGGGCTTGCCTCATTTCTAGTTATGCCAACACACTCCAAATTGTGAAATTTACTTTGAAAAACTTTCAGACTTCCCTCAAATTATTATTGTAATAGCAAAAAGTAAAAGCTGGAGTACTGTGAGATTTGATTCCAATCGTGTGATGAAAATCTCACTAAAATAAGAGAAAACATGTGGAAAACAAAGGAGAGATGGTAGATTTTGGCTATGGCTGCTGCTGCTGTTGTTTTGCTGCACTTTATTTTAAGTAAAATTACATTTTTAAACACTGACAGAGTTCAGTAAAACTTAGTAGCTATAACTTACAGTTAATCTTGGTTAGATTCTCCATCACCTGAAGTCTTTAAATCAATATTGGGCGCCACCTCAGGAGATAAACTGTAGGTCAGCCAAGTTTATTGAGCTATATAAAAAACTACTAGATTAGGCTCTCTGGTTTGTGTTTTTGTAAGATTGCAACCATGACATAATGTCTCCAACCTTAAGTATCCACTAGGCAATAGAATGCCCAAAATTTGAAGGCTGTATGTGGGAGCTACTGACTCTAGAGCACACAAAGGTGAGCAGGTAAAACAGCCTATATGACAAATGAGAGAAAATAGAGTGCAGGAACTCCAACAGGGGTAACTTTGGTGAGGTATGGAAAATTATTGCACATGCTATTATGCTGCAAATACAGTGCTGAAAATAAAATCCACATCTTATAACAAGACAAACAACTACAGAACATATCTGTCTTCCCAGTGCCATGGCAACTGTAAAAGAAAACACACACACTGACCTGAAATAGTAGCAACTTCTTCCCGTTAAGAATATTGCTTATAAGGGAACAAGCAAGAGCTGGCTGACCACATATCCATAAAAGATGGGAATGTTTTCTGTTTCCAGAAAGTGTTTAAATGCTTTAATGCCTTCACTATTTTCACAAAAAAAAAAAAAAAAAAAAAAAAAAAAGGTGCCTTTGTCACTGATTTTACAGTCCCCAAGTGCATGAAGCTAACAAGCTGAACAGATGCACACTTCAGGGACTTCTAATCCAAACCATCCAGTTTCCACTTGCCTCAGAATGTGCTGATAAAAACAAACTCCTTTAACCAAACCCTGATCCCACAGGCTGATCTAACCCTTACACACAAGCATCCCACTCCTTTGTCTCACCAAAGAAACAATGACCTGCTCACACAAGTCAGCTGACAAATTCAAAAAGGAACAGCTGCATCTGCCCAGCCAGGGATTAACTGGCATTTCAGCCCTGTCTGTCCACTGAACAGCTTTTACATTACTAAGATTCACCACTTTAAGCCATTAACTGCAGTGAATTTTTAAGAAATGCTATACACAGTTGGACAGACCTGTAAGAAGGGTTGTACCAAGTTGACTTGAGACTCCTTCCTACAGAAAATCTGGCATGGGGTGTTTTACAACTGTCTATTAGATATTGTCCCTTATCACTGCTGGCATATTTCAAAAGAGAGAGTGAAGTCCTGAAAATTGTAAACTCCTAAAACTCTGGTGAAAAATCAATGAGGAAAAAGGAGATTATAATCAGAGTAGGGAGAAAGGCCCCAAATGCAAACTCTGCCACTGTGAGTCTTATTTGATGGTACAGCACCAATGCAGCTTCTGAGTGGATGTTTCAGACAATGGCTACTGCCCAGTGTAGTGTTCAATATGGAAAACAGTGTGGAGCTGGATGTATCCAAGCAGAAAAGGACACACATCTAGTCATTATCATATTTTCAAGCCACAAACAGTTTGGATTTGCTTGTTTAACCACAATATATTTTTCTATTTGCAAATGATAACGTATGTATGTTCACAAGTTCTCCACATCTGAGCAAAAACCCAAACCAGACAATCCTGCCTAGAATCAAGTATCATTTACCATCTCCTACAATAAAATATAACTGTGACAGATGTAATCCTACATACTGCACTGGATGTTTACATATTGTACAGCAAGCAAAAATAGGAGCTAATATATATAACCATATACCCCTCATATCTTTACCGTGACTAAGGCAAAAGTCTGATTTATAAGTACACCATAAATTCGTGAAAACAAGATTAACATGGAAACTGTTCTGCAGCTCAGTGACCTGCTGGAACCAGCTCAACACAACTGCTGTGCACACAGTCCCTCACGGTTACACAAGCCTGGGAGCCACCAAATGGGAAGGCATAATGGCAAAACAACAGGAGAGGTTTTGCATTTAATAACCAGTAACCGTTTGGACTGCTATTCTCTACCCTGTTCACTGACTTTCTAAGAGTTGCCATTTGAACATCTAGAATAACTTACTTCTCATGACTTCTTAATCCAGTTCTCCAACCTGAAAGTCCTCACAGCTGCTGCTGTTTGAAGCATCCAGAACATTACTTGCATATACTTTATAAAAATGGCATTTGCTAGTAAAAGCAAAGCTTTTAAAGCCTGGGGGAAATAGCCTTGGGGTTTTCCCCTTCTGAGAGCTCAAAGTTTTATGACTGAACCTAAAAGACTGCCAGACTTCTAATGTGACAACACATTACGAAAAAATTTCCTATGTGTTTTGCAAATTTGAAGTCAGCCACATTTCACAACTGACATCAGGGTTTTTAATATCAGGTCTAATGAAATATAATTCTCCAATGACATAACTGTGAAGTACAGCATTTTCATTTCACTAGCTGGCAACGAGGTTTTGGCCTTATTATTATTATTTCTTATGTAGAGCCAAAAGTGTTCTAGGCCCTGTGCAGACATGCCTGAAGACAAAACCTTTTCCCTGTATCTGCTGTAAACACAAAGACCACAGGGTATTCAGCTTTACAGAACAGGTCATGCATTTTCACATGACTGCTATGGCCAAGTTGTATGGTAGGACACAGGAGTAAGATGACAATGTAAGAAATAGTTTGCCTTCATCTTCTCTACAGTTTCACTTTCATGAAATCTCTTTGGGTAGAATTGGATAGTTTCTGGTTTGTGAGAATTTCACTGTTTATTGAAAAAAACCCTACAGTCAATGAAGAAATTCCAGCCATCATCACAAAACCCTGAGGGGAGTGGGGTGCAAACTGAGGCTTAAAATGATCATCTTGTTTTTAAATCTGGTTCTTCCTGAGGTCAAAATTCCTCTGCTGGATGAGAGAGGTATTTATTTTAGAATAGGTACATGCACAGCTCATGACAATTTAACCACACATCAACAAAAACTAAAAAGCTCCCATTTGCAAATGACTGAACTAAGGACATAACTGAGAAGAGCTCTCCCTTCCCTAAACCCTGAAAACCCAAGAAACAGGGATGAGAGAAAAAGCTACACTTCTCCCCTCAGGGCCTACACCCCCTGATGACTGAGATGAAATCCAAGCATGGAAGACAGCAGTTGGAAGGAGAGACTTGTCTACTCAGAAGCCCCTGAATAGTTGGTAGGAGCATCTGACATGGGCACTTTTTTCTGAATTTGTCATGGGAACAAGCAACAACAATAACAATGTGGTACTCACCCCTTCACCTACACATCCTGCTCAAGACACGTTTATTCAGGTCTCCAGCGGTATTAGCTGGGAAAGAAATTGCCTCAGTTTAGCTGTTGACTTCACACTGTGCTTTAGAACTGAGCAACAACCCTGGTATCACCAAGTGCTCGGGGATACTGACACCCCAGGGACACCTCCACACACAGATCCAGCTCCAGTTTAAGAAGGAATTTGAAAGGGGTGTCTCATGGCACAGTTCTCAGTAGCAAGTCTAGGCCTGACCTGGTAAAACACACATGAAAGAGGATAAGCCATACTGACAGGTACAAAGGGGACGCCTCTGGTGTGGCAACAGTTCCTAGTGGCTCTCATGAGTGGAAGGCAACAAGACACAGTCCTTCTGCCACAGGGCTGATACACACTCAGCTTGGGGAGAAAAAAGAGTAAGAATCAGCATTCAGCACATTAAATTGAAAGATGGAGAGAAAACCCTCCAAAAACGTAAAGGGAAATCAGAGTCAACAAAATGGGTTATTTGTGGGGTTCATCTGTTGGCTTCTTGTATAAGTCTTGAGACAGTATCTTGTTGAATTCATAAAACGCAAATGCAGTAGATCAACAGCAATTTCCCCTTTGCACTGGACTCTAATTGGGGTATCTTGGTACCCATGCCCTCCTTTTGCATCGTTCTGAAATCCTCAAGCTTTTCTAAATGGGGACTTGCAGATGCTGAAATGCAGCCTAAACATGGTTTGAACTCTTAGTGAGCCACTGACAGCTGTACATTGCTCCGTTTGAGGCTACAGCAGAAGCTGAAAAAAAAAATCTTGTTTGATTTTTCTACTTCGGGGGGGCAGGTGAGGGGAAGAGTCCAAATAATGCTTGAGGTGCAGTTTGCAGTGGTGGTGGCTGTCTCTTTTGGTGCTGCAACTCATTTCTGTACAGATAGCTACGCAGGATGAAGTAAGTGTTATGCTTCAGTTTCTCTAGACTGCTGACAAACATTACACTGGTCTCAAACGCTGATGGAATACAGAAGAGAAAACACAGAGTATGATTTCCCAAAAACGGGAAGAAACTTTGGTTCTCTCTGGAGGATGCTCTGGGAAGAGGCAGAGGATAAATGAGGTCAGAACAGCCTTTCCCAGCTCCATGCAACCAACTGTAAATTAACAGTAACAGAGATCTCCCCACCTCTGAGGGGCTGTGTGAAGCTTGCAGCAGACAGCAGCACAGTAGGGGAAAACTGCCATGCATGTCTGCTCTCCACAGCCAAGAGATCATAGTCAGGACTAACACACTTGCTGGAGGCTTTGCCTCAGAAAGGAGAGAATCAAAACCATGGAAGGATGGCAGGGTTTGGCCCACTGTAAATGTTGGCATTTATAATGGAGAACAAAGTGTCACCGGATGCCTATTGCAGACACTCATCGTTTGCTTTTCACAATGTCATGTAATGATGCTTTGTACAGAGATTTCATATAGCATTTTCTGCTTGTAGGAAATGGTCTGCTTCCACCATACCAAATAAGCTATTGTCCCACCAATCATATTGCCATAATCAGCTACCATCGTTTGTTTTAAGGCACTGCCATTTCTTAAAAGCTCTTACCTCTTTATTAAAGGACAATGTAAGTCTAAAACCAACAGAATCTTCCTCAAAGACAACATCCCTTACATCAGGCACTGAAGCAATAAATGGCATAGGAAGGTGAAAAACTAGTTAAATAGTTACAGAAACTACCTAGAGCCTCTGTCTATGAATGCAAAAAATACTATTTTTCACACAGTTCTAAAGTCTTAATATGTAAAGTTATACCAAAGCAGTACTAAAACCATTACATCGTCCACCCACAAAAACGAAGCAGTCCCCTCCTACCCCACAGCTTCCAGCCTCAAATATCCTGGCGTAAAATGATCAGACAAAATAGGTGACTTATGTTTTTACTGGTTCCTCCAGACTATGACGACATTTCCTAAAACACTGAGCCAGGAAACTATTAATGTCTCTGAAAAAGTGGAAAGGGTCAGGCTATTTCAAAGGACGTGTTTGCTAAGAGGCCTTTGTTACAGATGTATAGGCCACTTAAGATTCGATTAATAATAACAAAAGTATTTAGCACTCACATAACATTTCTTGCTCTAAGGTATATTGTGAGCATATTTGTTACATTGTGTTACAAGTATTTCTTGTATTTCTTGTGTTAAGAAAGGATTACCCCTTTTGACCTTTCTGAGAATTAAAATAAGAAGGTTAATAAGCTTGCCTAAGATTTGGTAAAGTAGCATATCCATTCCAAGATCAGAATTACCCACAGATCTGTATGTGCTCCTAATCTCAGGCTGTTACTGGGGAGAGAAATGAAAATTGTCTCAGCTTATCACCATTATAAAAACGGAAGGCCTGGAAGATTTTCTCGATTTATCTGAGCTGTGCTGTCTTTGGCAGCTCAAGTCAGGTCAGGCACTTGCAGGTGGGGTCAGAGCTCCCTTGAAAAAGCTCTGTGTGTTTTACATACAAGCACTAACCCAGAGCAGCCAGTACTCTAACAGGAGCATAGCACACTGCATGCAGGACAGAGAGATCCCACAGAGACTCCTCAAAACTTTTTGATTTTCTAGCACATACTACATGTATATACCTCTCTTTTGGCTGCTTTGTCAGTAGGTACGGGAAATATCAAGGGACTTGCACAAAAGCCTTGGCAGTAAGGGTGCTCCAAAGACATCACCATTCTTTTGTGGCTAGAACAATTTCACCCACAAACCCAGTTCTGATCCTGACTGCACAACGAGGTGTACAAAGGTCAGTTCCCTGACACACGAGTGCAAAGCAGATAGTACAATGCATTTCACACAGGAGAGAACTGAGGCATCCTAAAAAAAGTACAAGTCACTCTCTTTTTACAAAGGAACTTCACTCATCTGTCATGTCTCAAACAATCGCAGTCGGGTGACACGACAAACGCTGCAGGTAAAAATCCCACTATTGCACAGTGCCACCTCCTGGGCAAGCAAGACTGGAAAATACCCTCGTGCCTCCCTTCTCTCCTGCAGCATCCAACGCTTTAGTGTGGCCTCCCAAGCTCTGGCAGGCCAAGCATCACCTCTGTTCTCAGAAGGCAGCCCATGAATTCACGGAAAGAAGAGCAGACTGTTTACAGCTCTTGCCATGAAACGTGAGAGCTGCAGCAGACCCACTCTTGAGTGAGGCCATATCTGCACAGGCAAGCACCACACAAACCCACAGGATTAAGTTCACTCTGGGTTGCTGGCTAATCACAAATTAGCAATCAGGGCTTCCTTTCAACATCCAAACAGGAAATGGGAGTGGAGGAAGTGAAAGCTTAATAATTTCTTGCATGTTAACAAGTTATATGACCCACTCCAATAAAAAAGTTTTGCTAAGTGAACTTAAACCTAGCACACAGTCTGTCCCAAAATGGCAAGCATTTATCTTTAAAACCAAGCTGTGCATCTTAGAAAGAAAACGGATGCAGACATTTAAATCAGCATAACTTAATTTCCAAGATAAGAGGACATCAAGCCGTGACTTGAAGTTGAGATCCTACTTCACTGTAATCACAAGTGTTTAGACTATAACCCCCACACAAACCCAAGGTGGTCATCCTGGCAGCGCTCTTGAAACATTCAGTGAAAAAACAGGAGTAGAAGGGCAACATTTTAGTTATCACAAACTGTTAAATCCATAATGGCATCTGACAAAGGAGCAAGAAAATCAGGAATAATGTGTTAGCTCCATTTCTTTCCACTCTTCTAGGGGTACTGTATCCTTTGGCTGTGCACACCACATAATATTTACATGGCCACACACAGTTAAGTGTGTGGAAAGCTGGGAAATAAAGACCCTGTAAGACACTGAGAACCCTAAAATGCCTAAAGGAGCAAAGGACTTTCAGGCCTCCATGTCAAGCACAGCAAGGAACATCTCTCCATCTTTAGGCCATGAGATCACAACCCCAGGCAAAAGGGAAAAGCCTGGCCCATTATACACTCCTAATTTGGTACTATCTTCACAGCAGGAGGAGGAAAACAGTTTTGTGCAACTGTTGAGCAATTCTCAAGAGTTCAAGACAGATGAAAGGCCAGTTTCTTGGTTGCCTGGAGACATTAAGATAGATTAGGGACAAAAGTAAGATGACTTAAATGGGTGGATGTAGACTGATGTTTTGAGGGAACAAAACTGCAAGGTAGAATTTTCTATGGATGTACCCAACGAAAAAGAAAAATTCCTTGAAAGAGCTTTATGACTCCACAGTACCGAAAGAGATTATTTCAGTGGGCTGCACGAAGAACAGAAGCAAAGGAATTTGGAAAAAAACCCTCTGCTGTCAAAACAACCACTACACAATCTCATTATCTCCCAGAGATGCAAGCAAGAGCAGACATATAACATAGATAGTTACCATGGCCCACAATAAACTGGCTACAGTAAATAAGGAGCTAAACTGCTTAAGTGCATGCTTTGCATCATGGAGAGTGAAAGTAAGTTTTTCCCTACTTTCAGCAGTAGAGACATGGGCACTCCTAGTTCCAATGCACCATTTACCATGGAGTGTTGCCTGCCATAAGCCACCCCAATATACTTGTTACACTGTGCACATAGCTGGAAATGCAGACCTTGCTGTGCTCTCATATTATTTTTCTCAGCAACAAAGAAAGGGGAAAAACTCTATGGTACATGAACATATGAACTTCCATCCTGGATCCTTCAGATCATTTTCACAGTAGGTCCCTGTTTCCAAGGTGACAGGAGGCAGAGGAGATATTTAACCAGTCTGGGTTTTAGACCACCCATTAGCAAAAACTCTCCAGAAGAGTTTTGAAAGCTGAAAAGCAACGACTCTGTAAGACTGCTGGGTTGGTGTTGGGGTTTTTTGTTTTGTAAGACATAATCATTGGTAGGTATAACATCTATCACTGGGAACACCAATACTCCTAAAGCACTCATATTGTGACCTTCCACTCCAAGACTCACGCTATCAACTGTGTCCAAGCATTTATTTCTGTGGAGTCACTGACTAATCACTTCTTTTTTAGGATGTTTGCATCCAGGGCAGCAACGCCACTTCCTATCACTACGTGATAAAGACCATGAGGACTTTGCAGGACTGCCACCTGCTCTGCTGCCAAAATGACGGCATCTGCCAGAACATTCAGGTTTCCAGCCTGTGATGCTCCAGCAGGTTAGCTGATCTTCACTTAACTTCTATAGTACCAAATAGCTTTTCTTAAGCAAGAGAGTTCCAGGTTTCCTTTCCTCTGCTTCCAGTGAGAGGTAAGAGTTTCCAGACAAGGTTTCTTTGGTAAGGACTGCTGATGAGCTCATACTTCTTTAGCAGCTATTACTCTATCAGCAATCCACTGTCAAAAAAATGGAGGAGGAACGTGCTTGACAACTTGAGAAACAAATTATGATCCATGTCCTCCTTGCCCCATATTCACATAACATCCAAGGCTCACATGTGCCATTCACTTAAGTGTCTAAAGGAAGGTGTAGTTGTGACCAGTTTCTCTGGATCAGACACCAGGTAGCTGTTAAATAATATTAAGAATGATTTCACCATGACATGCTTGTACTGGATCTCACCCAAAACCTTTTTATATATTGCATATATTACTGTTTTGCTGAAAATGTTGTCTCAAAGCTAAGTAAGAACTTTGATGAATACATGCATGAGATCATCCAGATGAGGAGCCTGTATGTTTATAGAGGTTTGGAAACACTTGACAAAATAGATTATCTTTTTCAGTCTGTCTTCCAAAATAAAGGTTTTCTTGGATGATGAACTCAGGAGTTCCCAGAGTTTTGTTCATGGAGAGCAACTTAATGGGAGGGACATCAGGCTAGGGGCTGCATGACAAAAAAAAATTAAAAAATAATTGTCATGACAGTGTAGAACAGTCACAATTTGAAAATTTGTCTGAGGGTCACATACTTAGCAGCTTTCCAGGTTTCCTCTGGGAACCCCCGACTTAGATGGTAAATTATTCTGAGGAATATAACTGATCCTTGTGGGGAATTTTCCTCCTCAAAGACATATTTCTGAAGGTTTTCTTTTTTTTGTGATTACTACTGGGCTCTGTGTTACACAAGCAGAAGAATGACAAGGCAAGAGCAGACATGCTAAACTTTCAATTTATATGGTAGCTATAAATGCTTGTATGAGCTCAAAACAAGTGGTAGTCTTATTGAGGAGGCCTCCAGCTCTAGAAGCAGTTCATATATTTATCATCATGTATTTAGATGGTCATGGAAGGGAATGGGCTCTTAGTACTTAAATCTTCAGTAGACTTTTAAAGTTTATTTTCATAGTCTAAAGGCTTGGGAAAGTAATGATAACTTGTAGTATTCTCTGAAATACCACTGTCATTGTGGTCTTGTTATTTGCATGATTTGGTTCCTCTGTACCACAAACATACACAAATAGGAAATATTTCTGCCTTGCATCATGTCTCCAAGTGAGAGATTGCCTACAGAGGGAAGAGTAACAGCTGTGGAGATAGACTGCCATAAAGGATATCAGCCTCCATTTACACCCCTTCAAGTGCAAGTGACAACTGTAAACTGTACCTAAGATTTGAGCAAACAACTGTGCCAGTTAATAATTCACTCATGGAAAAAGTAAGATAAAGAAGATTTTTGGTTTACAGGTGCTCTCCTGCGCTTAAACTTTCTGCACGTATCTTCAATGGCCTCTCATTCCCAGTTGCACACAGATTTACAAACTAAGAAATGTTAGCAACTTGTTCTCCAGTTTGCAGGGATGGCAGCAAGGCTCACACAGCTGGTATCCCTGTGTCTGCTATTCATAAGGCTGAAGCTTACTTAACTTCAGGCAAATTAATGGAGAACATCTATCTTGCACCTTTGGTACAAGGAGATGTAATGTGGAATTCCCTTCTGCCAACAGAAACTACCTGAGGAACAAATTAGGAATCTTTCTCAGCAAACTTTCTGACTTTTAATCCAGATGTTACAAGGGAAAAACCCACCAGAAGGAAACAGATAAAAATCTCTGGAATGTCCTCTATGCTCAGAGCTCAGGAAAACTAAGTTATGCAGGGAGACCTGGCGTGTGCTCCACGCTTCCCCAAGACACAAGGGACTCCATGAGGGTGGGAGCTGCAGTCCCTAGCAAAAAATTTCTTTTGTCTCTATTAGTCTGGCAGACCTGACAATGAACTTCTCAAATTCTGGGCAGGGAAAGCACGTGTTGGGTCACGCACTCCTGTCATGCTGCATCACGGGGTACTGCCTGTGGTTGGAGGACTGCATGACAACAAGAAAAGTGTTCTGGCATGGTTATAACACCTTTGTTAAAAGGTCTCCTGTCAGCAGCAGGCATGACTGAGGGGCAGAGATCTGGCTTAACTGAAGTAAACTCCATTTTGCTCCTCATCCCACAAGGTGTGGCTGGTTGAGAAATCAAGGCTCATGCTTCCCCAAGGACCTGCCCTGCCTCCTTATAGGGAGAAGAAAACCCAGCTGCCTCTGTTGCAAACTGGGCATTGTTCAGGTTAAGCTGTGGGGTAACGTGAGGTTAAAGCCTCGTGTGATGGTCTGATGTTCACTGCATGCACTGTGCCAGGAATGGTCCGTGAGTCACACAGCTCTCAGGAAGGTGCCTAGTCCATGTGAAAATAGAGAGGCCCAAGAAATATCACTTGTTTTCAGCTGAAGATCAGACAGCGAGGACATATGGCAAAGTCACACAGCTGCTGTAGAGACAAAGAGTATGCCAGGCAGCATATGAGACAGCAGCCAAGGAGGCTGCATCTGACCTGCGGTCTGTTTAAGAAATATAGCCTCACTGTCCTCATGTTTTATCTCATTCTGATCATGGTTCAAGTGAGGCACTCAGCCTATTGTTCTTGCCACATGATAAGTAACTAGCTGCATGTAAACAAAGCAATTAAGCCCCATAAGGAAGTGTTTGCCATTCAAAGCTGAACTAAACATTACATTTTGTTTTGGGAATCCAAATGTGGTAAATTACTGACAGTTAACTATGACCATGGCATTGTTTGCTGCACTGAAAGGGCCCGTGGAATATGCAGCACAAACTGGAAAATCACCTTTCCTCCTCTTTACTCTGACATGAACCATGTAAAGACCATGCTGGGCTCACTGCTAGCTGCCTTTTGCAGAGTATCACCTTAGCATAACTAATTAATGACAATGGGCAGAATAGAGAAACTTCTTATGCTGGCACAGCCGGTTCTAAACCCCTGCTCTTCAGCTGCAAAACCACTAGGCTCCATCAGCACCCCTCCAGGAAAACCCCTCTCAGTTGTTAACTCCTTAATGTATTTGGTAGTCAGACAATTCAGTAGGGAATAGCATGGCATACAAATACACACCAACTTATTATTTTCTTATTAGCTGTACTCCTACTGCCTCTAAAAGCCCCAATCAGTATCAGACTGTCAACTTGCTTAACAGAATATGCACAGAGGAAGAAAGAATCCCATCCCAAATGTCTACAAGACCAGAAGACTGGATACTTTAAACCCAACACACACATCCAACTCAAAAACCCCAACTCTCCCATTGCTAATACGTGTACATATTCAGCTTTGCAGCCTGAATTTATATATTCACAGCATGTAGTACTCTTAAATAAACAAGGTAAAAAAAGAACCACCAAAATAAAAGCAGAAAGGAAACATTACTAAATCAAATGGGGAGCTAATAAAAGCAAAAGTGAAAATGCATTCTGTCATAGCACCTATTGTAATGCTCACTTTTATACTTTAAATGTGCAGTTTGTTCCTTTGCAAAGATTTAACAGATATCCCCAGTTACAGACCTGCACTGCAGCTCTCTGCTGTGTCTGTCACTGCAGGACAGAACCACCTGAGCTGAGGCAGGCACATGGCTGAGGGAGGAAAACCAGGAGCTGGCTGGAATAGTAGTGGGGTGTGTGCTGAGCCCCGAGTCAGAGGGATCCCAGCACACCAAGGGCAAGGACACAGCCTGGAAGCTCATGGCAGCTTTCAGTTCACAAAGTTCCCATTGGAAATCTCGGAGTTAAAACCACAGCCATGGTGGATCTTCTCATATTCATTAGTCACGCTCTCCCAACCAACTCAGCTATGTAGTATCTCTGCTTACGCTGCCTTAGAAACATCCCAGCCTCCTGATGAAGCTACTAGATAAATTGTGAGTTTTGAAATACAGCTAGACAAAGGTTAAAAAACCAAACTATGTCTTATTATTTACTGTAGCGCAGCACGCACGTCTCCTTCTCTGATGAAGGGTGAAAAACACCATTTTGTGCAACAGACTGGCAAGGACAACTGTTGGGAGGCTGAAATGGCCTGTTATGGTAGTGTTATCCAAATGACATAGAGCTGTGGGACAACAGGATAGAGGCTGTGCAGCTCTTTCCAGTATATTAATGAAGAAGCACAACTGACATACATACAAAAAAAAAAAAACCCCAAACAAACAAAATAACCCAAAAATCCAACCAAACAAAAAAACCCAAACCAAACCCAAAACACTCTAATTTGGTTAATTTTATAAATTCTGGGTGCCAAAATGGGGGGGGGGGAGGGGGATGGACCAGGACAAAAAAAAAGATAAAAATAGCCTTAAATTTATTCCTGAGATTCACCCACCATCATCACTATTACTATATTACTGGCCATCAGATTTTTACAGCTTACCTTCTCTACTCCTCACAAATAGTTATGGGCACACCTTCAAAGCTGCCCATGTACAGTGGAGGATCTCCGAGCATCCTATGTAGGAGGCAGTAGTGCCAGGAACACGCAGAAAAACAGTCAACTATTTTTGAATCAAAAACACATCAAGTGTTGCTTTTCTGGCCCTCAGGTTTTGCCTTTTTGACCTGTGAAGGAAATAATTTAGCAGAGACAAAAAGCTCTAAAGCACCTTCTTGGGATGTATCTTAGGTTGGGATAAGTTGGGAAGGGATGCAGACCTGGACTGGGGCTTGTTTGGAGGCACACAGGGACCTGGAGAATTTGGGAGTCATCCTATGGGAAGATGAAGTTAACCCAGAAGAGACAGAAGGCTGTGAAGGGGTGGACTCCAAAGCCAGGGGTGAGGGGGGCTAGACCTGGGACAGGCTGTAGGACAGTAGCTGATTTCTAGTCTCAGTGAAACTGGTGTCTACAGAAAGGTCCAATTCCTCTTGCAGCCAACACAGCAACAGCAGATGAGGTCTGCAGCTTTCTTATAACAGTGTGATTGCAGTATAGGAATTCTGACCGTGAAGCATTGGAGGTTGGAAAGAAAAAGGAAAGCCGCTTCTAGACCCATGCAGTGACTAGACATGCCAAAGCTCAAGTTTTCATCAAATGGGCACAAGTACTTTCAGCAGGTTCTGCTTGTCCTTTCCAATATTCAATAGCCATCCTTTCCAACACAACATTTTAGAGGAAGCTATTGTAGGAGTGCAGGTCAGGATGCACTCTTCAAAATATAAAGTGTAGTACAAACATTAGATTTACTCTTATTCCTTACTTAAACATGATGCTTCTCTGCCTCCTCTAACCCCTGCACCCTCTTTCATTGTTTTATTCTTGGGTCCATTAACCTTATGCTCTGCTCTTTTCTGCTCTGCCTTCATTGTTTCTGGTTTTCCTCCTCTTCACTAAAACAGCCTTTCCTTCTTGCATGCTATTTCTTCACTAACACAAAAAAAATCATAACACTAATCTGATTTCACACATGTAGCACAGTTGCTTTTACTTTTGCATTCTCCACATTTTTCCTTCCACTGATACTGTCCATAAGCCCTCTGGGACAAGGCCTGTTTGAATTTGAACTGTGCTTAGCAAAGCAGCACCCAGAAGATCTTGTCTGGCCCCTCAGTATGCCCTGGACAAATGCACTTAACAACACTGGTTGGTTAACTCACTTCTTACACAGCCACCACCCTATTCTGCCTTAGGATTTGAAGTTTAGGTCAACACATTAATACTGTGTCATCCCCCAGTACAGTACCTGATGCAATTTTCTTCAAGGTCACTTTGCCAACAACTTTTAAGGTGGTTGAAGAATTCTACCTCAGAACCCAGGCAACAAAATAACCTGCTGTACCAGGGAAAACTCTTCCAAGGTATAGAGCAAAAGGCCTCTAACTTCCATCCCTAAGAAACATAATGCAGAGTGCCTCTCCAGCTCTTGCCTCTGCAGCTCAGAGGGCTTGGGAAGCACTTGCATACCATGGTGTTGAGCATGGCAGTAAAACCTAGAAAGATCATTTAAACAAGGTAGGACCTGGGCATCCTGTTTTTCATGGCACCATCCTCATACTATACAACTGCTACCAAACATCACACTATAAATTTCCCAGTGAATCCAAAATACACTTGACAAATTTCCAGAAAAAAAAAGAATAAAAATATTTATATCTTGAGACATGCTGGCTGGGTAAACAAGATTGTAGCTTGTTCCTGCTATGTCCTACTTACTCATGTGCAGGCAGAAGCAGACATAAATGTTTACAGCAGTCACTGCTGGGATGCACACATGGCCCATGGGCTGCCCTTCCCACTCCTTTGCCTGGCAGGAGCAGAGCAAGCCCTGAACATGAGGATGGGTGCCTACTCTTGCTTAGAAGGAAATGATGACCCATGAGCGCTCTGCAGATGCTGAGCTTCTCAGCCAGCTGAAACAAGTAATTCCCACACTGTATGCAAACACCATGCATGGCTACAGGCACAACTTTGAACTTTTCTTCAGGTCCCAAGTGCCAGATAGGCCCTGTTTGTGGCTACAAGAATAATGCCTTTCTCCATCCTCCATACGTTATGAGCCTTCATAACTTATTTTGTTATGAAAACAAAATTTAGTCTCTAAAATACTTATCTAAAATTTAAATGGAAAAAAAAAACCCATGGCCAAAAATGGTCCTCTCCAGTTCTCACTGCAAGCATTTCAAAGTCCATCTGCCCATTCCATTGCCACCAGTCACCTTCCCCTTTGCACTGCCTGTGTGCTAGAATTCATTGTGTCATTAATGTGACAAATCTAATAATCCATTACATTAATACTCTATGTTGCATTTGGCCAAAACTATCATTCATACTCAGAGGCATGTGCCTTTTGTAACTCAACATCTTTGGAATATATTAGTTTTACAGTGTACTTTTTATACTGAAGCTTTATGACAAAAGATCTCTAAACCTACATATATCCTACCTACCACTATCTGTAATGAGAGTCTTCAAAATGACAACTGAAAATCTGTAATCTGTAAAGAGCTTGCAACATTTCAATTTTATGTAGAAAGTAACTTCTGTGTTTTAATTCTGGTAAGCAAACACAGGAAATAACCATCCAAATAAAGATCCCTCCTAAGGGACTTTTTTTTTCAGTTAGCACTTTAAAGAGTACAATGTTCTAACTTAAGGAGAATTCAAATAGTTTAGAATAATTTTAAGACAGAAGTTGAGTACAAGAGCTCCATTTCAGGTAAGCACCTGAATTCATGACTTATCCTAGACTGAAGATCTGACATACCAAGTCAGCAGGTCTGATTCCAATGACAACTTTTTATTTCCAGCCCATATATATACTGATATCACTCTACAGTAAAGAGAGAAGACCCGTTTCAAAGCTTCTAACACCTGAAGTACTTCTGAAATAAGGATTTGCCATTCTAGTCAGAGCACCTCAGATGCACTTAATCTGCAAATTTCTTCTTATAACCCACACCATTAATAAGAGACAACTTGTAATCTACTGAACTGTCAGTAAGAGAACCAACAGTAAAAATCAAGTAAGTGCTGCTGTCTACCCAGTTATTCTAGTTAATTCTTGTGGTTTTATCATCACTGTGCTTTCTTCCCTTCCTCAGTGCCTAAGAGAACCAACACACAGAGTGTTTGCCTGTTTAGCCATGCAAACACAGCAATGGCAGAGGATATGCTTGCAAATTGTCTGAACTATTTTGGAGAGGAAAAATGGATTCTTTTTCCCTTGAGTAGTCACAGCCATTACTTGTAACAGGGATATGCAAAAAACATTAAAGCAGATGTATGAACTCTTACTTGATGATATGCTGCAGTCCATTACATCTGAGGAAGTGCTGTTACAGGGAATACTAGTGAGAGCATTTTGATATGGGCCACAGGACTGGCTAACACCAGTTTCATTGCTCAATGTAGCATATTTTTCCTATTATGTAATGCTTATTGGAGGTATTATAATGATACATAGCTCAAAGCCATCAGTAAAGGCTTTCACAAGGGACCATGCAAAGGAAACTGATACAATGATAAAGAGACAGCACTTGATTATTTTTCCTTATATTCTTTTGTACCTTTTGGTGGCTGTTAAATCAGTATGTTATGATCAGCTCTCTTAACCTCACCTGCCACCTTTATGATACCATTTGTCAGAGCAAATTTAGAAAACAGCTGCTGGGAGAAGGCTGCTGCTGTCTCATCACTTGTGGAAGGTCACTAAATAAGGAGGCTGCAGGGGGGGGAGGTCTCTGTCAGGTCACTTCACATCATTACAAGCTGTACCAGCTCCATCTTTCCCAGGACGATTTCTTTCAGCACATGCAGATTCCAAAATGGTTAGAAAACAGACTAACTAGCTGGGGCAATTATGGAGAAACCTCTCAAAATATGAAGCCATATTAGGTGGCCTTTAATTGACTATGCCTAATTTAAAGTTTATATGTCATCAGGGCAGACTTGCAGAAATCCTCATGAATGCAGTGTAATCAAGCTTTTATTAAAACTAGACAGACGTTTTCACCACTAAAGCCAGGATTTCATTAGGAACCTTTCTCTGGTTACTCTGCTGAACTTTCTACATTTACAGAACCCTGTCAAAATTACCTCTTAAAGTTTTAAGACTGAATTAACTGATACCTTCCAGGGCTCTATTTATCACCAAGAAAAAGTACACTAATTTGGATACTTTAGGGTATTCAGATCTTATGTCTTCTCTTTTGAGCAACTTTAACTGTGCTGGTGAGAAGCAGATGACAAAGAACTGCTTCCAGTCTCAACCTCAGACATTATACAATCATTTAATTATTAGAAGGAGCAAAGTGCAAAGCAAATGTAAGTGCAGAAAGTAAACAGTTTCATGTCTCAAAATCCTTCTGTCACTGACAGACCCCAGAGGTCTATGAATTCACACCAAGTGGAATTTAATACAATAAACAGGGTGGATTTATAATTAAAAATTAATGTGAAATTAAATGACTGCACCCTAGTTCAAAGCAGCTGGCTATACAGTTACTCCACCAGTTTATTCATAATCCCATTTCTTGACCAAATACTCTAAATTCAATACAATATAATTATGAAATGCTGAATTGCATGTAGAAGTCTGCCTATCGGTTCTTTAAAATACCACAGCGAAGAGATGCTTATTCTAACCTCATTGAATAAAATATAATTTTGGAAGCCCCCTATAATTCCAGGATGAAATCACCACAATTGGTCTAAAAATGCAGTATTTTAAAATCTAATACCTCATATTTTTGGGGGGGGGTGGGGAGGAAATAGTTACATCTTGTAAAGGGAGAGTTAAAGGCAGCTCAAGTATGTTTGTCATTAAAAACAAGTTTGTAACATTATGGGGAAAAAAACCCACCAGCTGCTTAAACCAAAGAAAATATTCAATTACAAGTCCCAGTCCATTTTGGCACCTGGTCACTCTTGTTAGGGCAGATGCAGACAGAGTGTACAAGGTGTAGGATGAAAACATAAGAAGTTGCACACTGTCCTATACAGTGGAAAAGGGATAAGACATAGAAGCACAACTATTTGCTGATAACAAGCCCATGAACTCATTGGTTCCAGATGATTCCTCCCCTTCACTTAGTTCTTCAGTGCCTTCTGGGCCACTAGAAAGGCAAGTTCCTTCAAGCAGAGATCTCAGTAAGGTCATGACAAACATCAAAGGCAGCAACAAAGATGACACACAAACAAATATGTGAAGGACATAAAAGAAGGCCAGTCTGGAGCATCTGTCAGAATAAAGGAAGAAAGACTGAGGCTGGGCAGACAATAACAGATCAGGGAAAGAAATGCCAGCAGATTAGCTTCAAGATGAGCAGTGAAAGCAAAAAAGGAAAATTGGTTATTGCTCTCCCCTGGAACAGAAAAGCAGTCAAGCTAAGAGGAAGAACTTGGTGAAAGAACACAACTGTCACTACAATATTAGCCATGCCAAACCTTAAAGTCCTTTAAAACAGGCAAAATCAGTGTCTAAGACAACAAATGAACAGGAAGCACACGCTATTTATCTGGCAGCCAATACTGAGAAAGCATGCAGGATTAAATGACAGAATTTTGTCCTTGTATGAATGCAATCAGAGAAGCTGGAAGGGAGGAAAAAGCTGAAGATGTTGCAAGTGTAAGGGAGGAGAATGCAGAGCTCCCATTGCATGTAGATCCAAAGACATGTCTAGACACACTGCAATAGCTCTGTGAGGGTCAGGTATGGGAGCAGCCCAGCTGTGACTACTGAATACAGAGCAGTTTATTAGCTTATACACCAACCTTGTTAGTAGTCCATCTGGTAACAGTGACTCTCTCACAGAAGCAAAAATACGGTGTAAGAGTGTGGGGAACTTAATGCTGTGGGGGATGAATGAGACCCTCCATTCCTATTTGAGTTTTTTTGAAACAGCTTCCAGTTGGGAAGAACCTGAAAACTACATCTCTTGGATTCCGTCCCTGAAGTTTGACAATGGCTGTTTTGGCTGCAAAGGAGTCTGGAGTTGCTGAAAACAAGCTGAACTACAAAATCATTCACTGATTTTCTCATTTGTCAGTCAGAAACAAATTAGAACTCAGGCCTCCAACCTAAAATCCTTGTCATAGTTACTGCAACCTCTATTTCTTCTAGGGTAAAAAATTATATCCACCCAAACAAAAAAACAGGATCGTGATTTGAAGTCAAATTAGTACTAAAACAAATTCTGGATCAAAGAACTTGAGTCCTGAAGTCATCTCTTCTTTCTGTTCACTCAGTCCTCCAAACAACTACATGATGCCTAACACTGTGGGTTTGGGGGCATGAAAAGCCACTCATTGGAGCTTGTACAGCTTCAGCTCAAGTACAAGACCAAATCCTTACATAACAGTGGCTACTTCAACACATTCAGGATGGATATTAACTCAAACAAGGCTATGAAATAGCCATATTTATATGAAGCCCCTGATTAATGTCTTACCATGTCCAAGTGCTTTAATAAAGTCAGCAACTGAGTATGTGAACC
Organism: Entomyzon cyanotis; assembly: GCA_024500445.1. NCBI lineage: Eukaryota > Metazoa > Chordata > Aves > Passeriformes > Meliphagidae > Entomyzon > Entomyzon cyanotis. The sequence continues at coordinate 1,222,817 of JAKEPQ010000739.1, forward strand.
TCTGCATCTTGGTTAAGGATGCCCATGTATAAAATAGAGTTTACATCCCATCTGCTCTACAAACTAAAACAATGCGGTCAGACAGTACCAATTTTTGCTGTGCTTGTAGTTTAGGTAAAGCCAGTCTACCTCAAGACTGAGAAGATCAAATCCAGTTGAAGATTTTAGGAGAAAAGAGTATTAGATGTAGACAGGAGAACTAAAGATCCCCACATGACAGAGATACAATTTGTGCCATGAAAGCTCAGAGAGAATTGATCAGTCAGGCTGCCTGTGGCTTTTGGGCATGAAGAATATTTTAATGAACATTGCACCCATGCTCTAAGCCACTACACAGACATTCTCAGAGCTACTGGAAGACAAAACTGATGGAACAAAGAGTCACGACTCCATATGGGCAGTGTCACAGAGCTGGCAGAAGGCTGAACCAGGACCTTAATTTCACCCCCAACTCCTGTACAACCTATGCACCTTAACAAAAAGGCAAAAACCTGTATTAGCAGTGCAAGCAATACTTCAATAGATACTCAGACCATGGTCTGAGATACGTGTGCTGTGTGAGTGAGAAAGGGAGGGAATGAAATAATCAGCCTAAGGGCACACTCCAATATTTCTTCCATGACTTTCGTACATGAAGGCTTGAAACCTTCCATTGTCTCAGGACTTCAGGCAGTTTCCATCACCTAAAAAGGAAAAAAATCAGTCCACGAAGAGAATTATTTGGGCCTGCAGGTATTTGTGTTTTAGCATATAATTAAAATGTTGAACTGAAGTGAATTAAAATAACATGCTGTGAATACTGTGGTGCACTGGCAAATATGAAATATATTGCTGAGTCTTATTTCCCAGTGTAAAAGCTTAGTCTGCATAGGAATTCATTCTCCAAACATTAATACTTTAGAGATCTATTCAATTACATAAGCCAGACATTTTAGTATTTTCTGTTATGGGGTCTGAAAAAGTGTCAGTCAAATTTTGTGCTGTTCTACCTTGTGACAACTACACATTGTAGAATGTTAGAAATGTGGCAGCTGAAGTCAGAAGCACCCCATGTAGTTTAACTCTATAATCATTTAGACTGAAAGAATATTTATTTTCAGCTCCTACACCAGCATTCATAGAAGTTTTTAAAGGGATCAAAATGTCCCATTAGTGTTCCCCTGAGCTTCTATAATGCAACTAAAGCATAAAGTCATTAAAACTTGGTGTCAAGAAGTAGACTTTTTGTAATTTTAATTGTTTCTTAATTAGAGAAGAGACTATAGGGCATGTGTGGTTTATAATATTACATAACAAAAATGGCATTCCTTTTAACAATTGTCTAAATGCAGATTTAAACAATTGGCAAAAATACTGCCTCAAATATTATCATGTCTAATTATAAAAAAAGCTTTTAAAAGCACTCAAATGCAGTTATAGTAGGAAAGCCATAAAATCCTATTCTAGTGATGTAATAAGTCTAATCTGAACCAGGTGGATGAACGTCAATCCTAGTATGTCTTTATTCTGTGGGTTTATATGAAAAAGGAGATCCACACCTAAATTCAACAAAATAATTTTTTTAGAGAAATGCAAGGGCTGAATTCATGGAAGATGATGTTGAGAGGTCAACTGATTTTGTCTCAATATATTGCTCAAATCATCAAATTCAGCTTTTCAGAATCCTGTCCAGCAAATACCCTGCTCTCTTCATCCCTCCCAATTTTTGCCAAACACTGATGTGTGAGGGCAGGACAGATTGAGATCAAGATCCTCAAGAAGGGCAGTTCCAACCACATGCCATTCTGTTTTCTACTCCTGCATAGTAAACTTCAATTTTTAAAATTTTATTTAAGATATCACATATTATTTGAGACACATATATATAATATGCATTATATAATAAGCTTTATATCCTCACATAAATTTTCCATGCTTGCCTCGAAATCTCTCGGTGTACACTTCCTTGTGCTTTCTGTGTATTGTAAGCTAGAAATTTCCTTGCTCTCATGCTCAAGGACTCCTGTGTTTCTCCTCTGTGTTCCTGCAGCTTTAGCAATTTTTCCTTCATAATAAAGAAATTACAATAGACTTTTCTCCTCTTTTTCTACCCACAGAGTAAAGAGGTTTATTCCTTCACCTATTATGTGCCAGAACAAATGACACAAAATGAAAGGACTAGGTATTCTGCTTCTGGCAGAAATGACAACCCAACTATTGTGACCTTTGCTTCTTCTCTAGAAAGAAGTTGTAGAGAGCTTAGTTACTTTTTAGGTTTTGGGGGTTTGTTTTGTTTTTTCAGAGTGAGAGAAAAATCTATAGTTCTGTAGTCCACCAGCAGTGTCGGGGTAGTCAGCTTCCTCCTTGGGGGTGAGAAGAACCATAGGACAAGCAACAGCTACCAGTGACAACTCATCAGCAAGCAATGAAAGTGCAAATAAAAGTAAAAACTGGCAAAGTTTAGAGTGTGAAGCAGTAAGAAAAGCAAAGCAGAAAACATAAATCTGGGACAGAGGAGCCCAGCTGAAGGGAGACAGAGACAAGTGACAATACAAAGCTATATTGCCCATGGGAGATCACCAACTCTGGGATTAAATATCACAAAAGTTTCCAGAACATATTCAGGTTTGCTCTGAAAACTTGATGGGTATATGGGAATTATGAATATGAATATATGTCTTATTAAAACAGCTCCTTATTTGATTAAAAGATCAGGAAATGTAGGAATCAAATGCCTGCCAACAGATACATCATGCTTCTCCAGCCCAAAGAACACTGCAACCTTAAAAAAAATATACCTTGGGTTGAAGTGCCTGATTTTGTTCTAAATATCTGAAGAGGGAAAAAAAAAAAAATAGGGGAACAGGGTTGTTGCAGCAGTTGGAGTTGGAAAGTAAAGCAGAGCAGTGACAGTTTTGTTCTAGTTTTAGATGTGCAGTACACAGAATTGGCTGAAAATAGCCAGGCAATGATGCCTGTTGCATTCTGGAGATTAGGATCAGGCAAAGGCTTTATGCTGGCTGCCAGCATTTGAATAGTTTTGAGACATTTCAGAAGACTACGTGATTCCAGAAGACCTTTTTTGTTTTTCAACTAGTGGGTGCTTTTAATAGATGTCGAGTACAGTCAGGCCTTGTTTGAGAACAGCACTGCTTATCTCAAAATAAGCAGGATCCAGACAAAATGCTTCATGGGTTCACTGCCTCCTAATGAGATCTTTACTTAGGAACTCTACCCATTGTGTTGAATAAATGCAACTTGAAAGTGAAGGCAGAACAACCTAACTGGTAGCAAAAGCTAAACAGTCAGGGCATGGGTGATATTAGATGGACAGTACTCCAGGACAAAAGCAGTGCCTGAAAAGCCTGTTCCAGGATTCCAAGCTGTGACTATCATCTGCCCTCAGTGTGACTGCAGCTTTGAGCAAAAGTGATGAGGAATTGCTGCTTGCTCTCACTCACCTAAGCAGGCTCCTCACCACATACAAGAGAACACTCACAAGCACTATGGGAAATGTGCTCATGTTTGGTCAGCAGGGCACAAGATTAACAAGAGATGATAATTGGTGTGATTAAAAAGAAAACCTGCACAACTCCTCCACTTTTTCTGTGCATAGTGACAACTGGAGGGCTACTGGATTCACACCTGATTTGAATCAAAGCATCTGGAAAACTGCTATGAGGCCCAACACTTCACTTTTGACACACAGTAGTCACCAGCTATAGAAATCCTTCAACCGTCCCCCCGCCTTTTTTTTCCCAAAAATTGGATATAGTGACTGGCTAGCTCTGTATCCTACAAATCCTACCCCCTGCAAGGACGTTTAATCATTCACAGCCACTCCCTTCATACTGCAGTCAGTTGAAAAAGCTTTATTTTTTAAAGGAAGCTTGTGATTTTCAGAGTATTTTCTCCTCATACTGAAGGAAGCCATTTAAATCTCTCTACTTTATTACATGCTGCAGTACACCAAGCAGTCTGAAGACAGGGAAATGGATTAGATAAATAGAAATATTTTTGTTATGACCTAATTTAAGGATCTTAAAAATAATACGATAACTTCAAAAACTGAAAGGCATCAAAAGGCTTAAAAATATTGCAGAGACATGAGAGTGCAAGATATCTGGCAAGTATTGATAGAGTAATGTTTAACTTGAATGAAAAACAGGAGGCATTCAGAGACACATGGTTACCATTCACATAAATTTATTACCAGGGCATTTCTGTTACTGTAATACCCTTTATGCCATAAGCCATATGCAATGGCTCAGCCTTTTATGTGCAATGTCCGTTTATGTCATAGTGGTGAAAATTAAAGAAAGGTTTGAATTTGGAATTTGCTGGCTGCCAGTAGAATGTAAAAGATCAAGGTAGTTCAGCTTCTGCTCTTTGTAAAAGAAACCAACAGCCCTGGGAGAAAGCAATCTTGCAGCTTTTACAAACTTCACAGTAAGAAACAGAGGAGATGGCTATGACACAAAATCATACTCGCCCCATAATACATGCAATTAACATCAGCCGAGTACACCTCAAACTACAGCTCTAATAAAACTAATGTTTTTATCAAACTAGTGAATGTACTGCTTCCTTGGTTACCTCAAAAATTCATTTGTGCATTTGCACTAGCACTGAGACTTCATTAGCATTCTGTCTGTTCTACAGGATACCTTTAGTAAACCACTTTCTACCACACCATCAATGGTTTTTAACACTGCCATCCCTATTGCAATTCCCTCATTAATTAATTTTCCAGTTTCTATTATCTTCCATATTGAATTTCTCCTTACAGAAGCACTTAAGACACCACAGCAGTGTGTATAATAAAACTCCAAATTGTAAATAGCAACAATTTCTCCTTATCAGGCAGCAAGTATCTAGGACCCAAATATGGTGAAGTAATTTGTAAACTGGAGAAATAATGAGTTGTAATAAAAATTATTCCAAAGCTTATCACAAACTGTTTTTCCAGCCTCCACCTGTACACCAAATTCACATTGTTAAGACATGATAGGAAGAACTCCTCAGCTACACAGTGCTCACTAGTGAGTTCTTTGATTCTCACATACGATGCCTGACCTCCACAAACCATTCCTTGGTTTGTCGCGTTTATGGCACCTCCTCAAGTAGTTTACTTTAAGAGATGAAAAATACTATGCCTAAATCCACAGGAAACACCACTGCCCCAACTCTAACCCGCATCTGTTTTATCTCCTATTACTCCTTTAAGTTCCACTGCATGTTTGTGTGTCTTACAGTCATGTCCTGTACTCCACGTTGTCTCTCTGAGCTTATTTGCACAGCCCAGTACTGCACTGTAAACCCCCCAACTTACACTTAGTTGGCTGCTGAGAGAAATGTGTTCCCTTTCTCTATCATCAAACAACATGCCAGTGTGGTTCTTTACAATAAAGCAGGGACAGAGGAGTTCAACAAAACACAGCTCCCCAGGATGCCTGGCACACTGGACAGTGCCCAGCCCAACACCTCTGAGAACTCCAGCCTGACATAGTGACAAGGAAATACATGTTATAATGGTTTGTTCCCATTGTTTTTTTTACCACAATGCAGCCAGAGACAAAAGCAGCAAGGCTACAGCTGAGTTTAAATCTAGACAAAACTCTTTGCATAGGTAAAGGGAGATGGGCTTATGAAGTAAGAAACATCTTATCCTGCGAGTTCATGAACCCTCAAAAGCAAAAGAGCATGATTGCTCCAAAGAAAACCAATGAGTCTTCATGCAGTATACTTCCTCCCCTAGCTTCCCTGACAATTGCTCCATCAAGGCTGTCCCTTTTCCAGTATCTTTCTACTAAAAAGTTTTCTTTGGAGAATAACAGTGCATTTTACAGATGGGACACCTCGTTTTGCTTCATTTCCTAAAAAAACCCAAAAAAACCAAAAAAACCCAACAACAAACACAAAAGCCACCCCAAAGCAACAAAAAAGAAGGATTTTTACTCAGAAGAAGCATTTCTGACATGGAAAAAAAATAATAAAGTACCTCATGCACACAGCACAAAGATTGTTGGTTGTCTCACTCTGCTGGAATGCTTTACAAAATCCCTTATATCCCCATATGGAATAAAAAGTCACAGCAGTTCTTGACACTTCACCTATATTTTACAAATACCTCAGTTGAGAGGTCATGTACATTTTGCTCTCAGTTCTTCAGTGTGCTTAGGTTTCTCTCTGTAGTATTTTTAAGGCAAATTTCAGAATCCTAATTCCATTTAACCAACATAGATCATCATAATGGAGAGAAAAGAGGAAAGCAGAGAAACATGGTTATCATGGATAACATTTTCAGAATTTCTCACGAGTCACACATTTAATTCCATGAAATTTCAGTGGGATTGATAGTAAGACTAATATGACCTAAATGCTGTCCACCCAATAAACACACACCACTCTACACCACTGCAGTAGTGACAGGCTTCCAAACAGGGCTGTACCATACTAAAATACAATACTGGCCACAGACAATGCCTCTCACAACGTGTAAAGTGTAAACAGACACAGCACTAAGTCACTGGGTGCTACAGACATTACAAATGCACATAATGGTGTGTCTTACCTGTTTACTTGGGGCTTTTCACCACCACAGTTCTATTCCTGCTCAAGGCCACAGAAGAGGAAACAAACTTTTTGCAAGTCAAGGCAGATGGAGACTTTTAAGGGCCTGTTCTCCCAATAAATACAATAATCTGAAATTGCTAAGTGAAATATTAAAAAGAAATGTTCTGTCCAGCTTTCAACATTTGTGGAGATGGCTGCTTTTATTCCCTTTAGCATCTGAGCAGCTGATAAGTGAGAACTTCAGGAAGCCTGCAATGTTGTCATGTAAGACATTATTACCTCAAACCTTTAACAGCAGCTTAAGCACAATGTAGACTGACTGCAGCACAGTAAAACTGCAAAAGAGGTTCGGGATGCTTGGTTTGGGTATGGCAATGTAATAATTTAACACCACTTGTAACCAATCTCTTGCTGCTCCTGTTATGCAATTAATGCCGTTCCCACATTAACAAAGAAAAAAAACCCCAAAATCCTCAAGGCTTCACTGCTTTTCCTAAATGTGAGTACCCTGTTGCTCTGTTATTATAAAGACATTTCTATTGGTATGGATGACAGATGGAGGGTTTATAAATTACTAATTCCCCAAAGCTGCTTTAAAGCTTACATTTCACAGATTTTTTAACTCAAGTTCCATATTTGAAGAGGGGATTAGTGTCACTGTTATAGAGATTACTGCACATTAGTATAAAGACTTGCAGAATTTTGAGTCAGTGCCATTGAAGCAGAGCACTGTGCTGTACGGGAAACTGTTACTGGACTTATAACAGTTTGTAATATGTTCAGAAATGCAACAAATCTGAAAAAAGAAATCTGTGCTCTAATTCATTATGTTCATATATTTAAAATAATGCATGCAGTGCTTTACAATTACTTGCTCTTCCATAAACATGGTGTAACTTTGACATTTAAGCAAAAAAGACTGCTCTGATTTATTTGCAGATTAAGTTGTATTTTTGCACTAAATGCTCAGCTGCTCTGCCCAACAGACCAAATCATGACATTTGTTCATATATGGTTATTCTCAGTTAAAAGCTCTCTCCATCTGCCTGGAGGTTTATTAATAACTCATCACCATGGTATCACAGCATCTTAAGGAAAATAAAACACAGAGATAGTTGCTAGGCTCTCCAGCCTCTAAGGATAAAAGGGAATAGTTCTTGAAGAAAACTGGGAGAAACTCTTTTGGTCTGTTTACTTATCACCCTTGAGGGTGAGGCTAAGCCAAGAGATGGCCATTGTGTTCTGAAACCTGCAAGTATTGTGGCCATCCAATTCTCTGCACCAACATGTTAAAAACAAATATCCAGAAATCCAAACTGTGAAGGAAACCTAAGGAAAAAGGGATTGGGGTGAAGGAATGCATCGATTTCTGCAGCAATCCCATTTAACCTTCAAAAGGACTCTGCAACCATATCACTGTTGGCCCCAATTCCATTAACCACGCTAAGCTGTTTGCTAACATGCACTGAACTGTGTCCTGGAGAAGAGGCTCCAGCATCAGCACATGGCACAGATCTGCCTCACTGAGCCCCGCAGTGCTGTGCTGTAAATGCATCCGGCATCAGTGGGGAGAAACAGGGAACAGGTCAGTGACTCTATCCTCTACCCACAAGAGTTTCAGCTGTTTCTCACAAGTAATTTCAAATGTACTGAATGTCAGAAGTGCAACCCTTAACCTGTAACACTCCACCCATCCATACTAAGAGAGAGGATGTCCCTATGGTTCTCTGACAGGTTTAAGCTCCAGAAGAAACAGTCTGCACACTTGTAAACATGATCTGCTTCAGTAAGTGAAGTCAGCTCTAAATATGCTAACATCTTCAGAACTCTAATACAGGGAAGCATCAAACTTACATGCAGTAAAACACATATAACACACAGGGCTTGTTTGCAGATCACATCCCTTTTCAAAAGGCATGTACTATCAAGGTTGCCACACTATTACTCCGGGAAAGAATGTGACTGCAAAGGAAAATCTGTAAAAATAACATATATACTGCAGGGTACAAGAGTGTGCCTCATGCTTACAAATAATTACAGTATTGACTAAATTCATTTTAAAGCCAAAAAGCAGTGAAGTCAGAAGTCACACCTTTAGTTGCTATGCTACTCTGATGAAGTGTCTCATGAGCAGGAAAGCTTTATGTAATCATTACGTCTCCTGTCAGGGAGAAACACCCAGTGGTGCAAACTATCCAGCCTACCCTCTGTGAGAGGGACAGTGAGTGGTGACACCATTTCCTTCCCTCTTCCCTGTTTGGACGAGAAAGCAAACAGGGTTGCAGAAAGAACCATAGGATATGGCAGATTCACCTCCAGTGCCATCTCCTGAAAGTTACAGTACTCATTAGTTTCTTCACATATAAAGTTGACACAGCAGCAAAGGCTCAAGGGACAGAGCCTTTCCCACTGAAGGGCTGGCATGACACAAAAAGCCACAAGCAGCAGGCCTGCCACGCTCCCCCAGAGATGCTGCCATAGCTCAACACATTTCCTCTCAGAATGGTTTTCACTCCTAAGTGCTATTTTTACAGTGTTGTAGAAGAGGGGAAGCTGCTTTTTATCCCATCTTTTTCACATTCACATTACTGCATACGGAAGCAGAAGTCTGTCACTTCCATCAAATATAAAAGGCTATATTTTGATCTCTCAGGTGGCCTCATGTTAAGTTTCAAGAGCAGTTAAGCACACGGAGAGACTATTCCTCTTGTCCTTCAGCTGCTTAGCTAATCAGTGCAAGCAAAAAGAAACCAGAAAATCTTTTCCTTTTTTGCTAGATAGTTGCAGTTCTGAGAGGCAATGATTCCAGCAATGTGAAGCTCTGTGCTACTTAAGGTCCTCCTTTAGGGTGGAAGAGGCATAGGTCAAGGTAAAAACATCTAGAACCAACCAAACAAATCACCCTGATCTAACCCTGCCTGTCAGGGTGCATTTTGTCCATCTCTGTACCCGAAACATATATAACTAATTCTCTTTTCTAAAGCAGCAATTGTTGATTGATGAGTCATCTTTCCTGTAAATTTGTTTTTTTAAGTGATTTTGGCATTGTTCCTTGAAATTCTTCTCTGGCTATGTAATGGAAATTTTGACCTCACACTCTGGTTTCTTTAACATCACAGATACAGAGATTATGAGTTTTGGAAGACCAAACAGTTGAATAAAGGACACAATGTAGAAATCTGTAGCTTGAAAAGAAAGCAAGCTACACTAAATAAACTCTCAAGTAAATATTTAACTGTGTGCCCATTAGGTTATGTTCCTAATAATACAGCAACTTTACAAACAATTCTTTTATTGTAATTAAGAATTCATGGGGGAGGGCATTGCTTCCCTCTTTCCCAAAATTGGTTATGTGATTAAAGTTGCTAGCAAGTGAGACTCACCAAAATATATCAAAGTTTAGGTTTTTCCTATTAATTAGCAACTCCCCATATAACAGTTTCTAAAGCATACTGCAATTAGCAGCCAGAAAAGACAAAGAAGAAAAATGTAAGCTAGCAGAGAGTAGAAAGAAAACAAAAGCACCAAAGAATACATTCATGAGACATAATTATTGCAGAGGGTAGAGTAACCCTTTCTAGATTGTAACCACCAAGAGTAAGGGCTTTGCTTCCCTGTCCTCCCCCCATTTGGGGCCAGTGGAGAAAGTACATGGTAGCTCAAATTTCTCAGCTATGCTGAGTTCAAAACACATGACAAAGAACTTGGAATTTTGAATTGCCTTAGTCCCACAAGAAGAATTAGATGGATCTTTATAGCAAGAATAAAAATGAACACATCTGAGAATTACTCTGGTTTATCTAAAATATCATTTAATAAATAGAAGAGAAACTTCTCCTTCCACTCAGCTGGCACTAAGCTAGCAGGAAACTCCACCCTGCTCAGGAACAGATAGTGCTGTAAGCACCTTCTGGAGCCCGGAGCTAGCATTTGCAATCAGCCAATTGCAAATCATTGTGTCAAGCTACATCTATGAAGTGGCACATGCATGGCTCATGAAGGCCAATCCTATTGAAAATAAATTTACATGCCTATCTTCCAATTGCTAAGTGGAATAACCAAGGGACATGATAACATGAGCTTCAAATTACGCATTCTTGGAAAAACTCTAAATGAGATTTCTCAGATGACAACACTATTATGGTCTCTGGTAATTCTTCATGGTCATGCCAGAGGGCATCCCATTCCATCCCACCCATGTTTAGCACCACCAAGCAGTGTTCACTCAGGCCAAGCAATAGAGACAGGATATTTGGGAAAGAGCTCTACTAGCTGCTCTAACCACAGGGCAGCCCACAGCAGTCTTTTTACAGGTTTCATTAGACACTGAACAACTTAAATGGCCAATTTAAGCCAGAAAGATTGCATCAAATTAGAAACTTTGAAGACGATCACTGCTCCTGCCCAGCAACATGGCACTCTGAATGGAAACTGTGCACACAATAGTAAATTAGCTCTGACTAGGTATGTGACTGTGCTGCTGGGACTCCAGACAACTTTGCAGCTGCTTTTGAAACTCATAGGAACATCTGTTCTCAGTCTGTTGATTTGATGGAACGAGTTAATGTGACTTGTACAGGTGGGACAGCTAACTGAGGAGGTTTCCATAAACACTTGTGATAAGATGATACTGGAAAAAAAAAAAAAATCAATGTTTTGTAACATTCCCAGCTCTTATCATAACCTTAATGAAGTTGAGTTCTCAAAAGAAGACAGTAAAATTACTTGGTTTTTACCTTTTCAGCCTCAGCAATCAATCTAACAGCTGGTAAAACCCATTGTTACGTGCAAAGAAAACCCCAAAACCTTCCGATTTTCATGCAGAAAACATCTATGAAAAAACCAGCTCAAGCTTTCTGAGAACAGGTAACAGCCAAGTTGAAACTGTTTCTACATATAATAATGGCTCAGAGATGGATGTAGATTGGTAAAGTAACACCCGTGACACAGGGTGAAATACAGTTTCAATACAAGCTAGTACAGACTCCCTTACATGCATTATCAGTGGATGCAGGAGAGAAATGGCCAAAAGCTTTCTTATTACACGGATGGTATTTTAAGTAAAGCATTTTCAAGTTCTCCATATCATTCTCTTCAGCTTCATAGGCAAACTTTCACTGATGCAAATCTAAGTCTGTACTGGGAGAGATGAGTGTCCTTTCTAGCCACAAACATCCAAACATCCAAACATCCTAAGAATACAGGGGAAAAATACTGGGGGAATTGGGCAGAATACGGGGGAAAAATATTTAGCATCTGTGTAGTTCCTTCAGCTGCTAGGGAAACATCCACCAGATGTTCCTAGATGTTACCTCAGCTGCCTCACAAACCACTATCACATCTGCTCTCTTCCTTACTGAATACCAGTGGTAACTGAACTAATGTTTCACTTAACTCATCTTTGTAAAATATTCTCAACACCCTTGAGGAACTCCTTTTTAAGGAGTTATGCTACCCACAAAAAGCAATGTGCAAACCCCTTGAAATTACATGACTGAATTTCCTGAAATTCTCAAGTTATTTAATACATAGGGAATACCATAATCTCGACAAAAATATTATTGGAAGGGATGATATTTTTTCATAAACAAAAATATTGAAACAGCAACAGAAATAATAGTCCACAGAAGCTACCAGAATTAAAGAGGAAAAAGGGAAGAAATCCTATTGTTATTAAATGTACATCTTTATTGAGGAGACCAAAATTTTTACCCTTCCTTATACACCTACAACTGAAATGATCTTATGTGTTCAGCTACTGAAAATCCCCTCTTCTTATCACCTTTGTTGTATGCAAGATTTGCTTACACTTAACAGCTGTTACTGCACTTATATCCAGTGGGGAAGAGAAGGGAACACAAAAAAACCCCCAAACCACCAAAAAACCCCATGCACAAGAAACCACCCCAAACCACCAAACACAAAGTGAGAAAGACCACGCAGATCAAAATGTCTTAACACTTTCTATTCTGGAATTTTAACAATCATCCAAAACTAAAGTTTACACATAAGCAATATATAGCATCTGTGTATCATCTAAAATAATCTAAAAGGAAGTATCTTCATAAGACTGTTACTGTAGTCCAGTGTGGATATTATCCTCAGTGATCATAATTTAAAAAATGTATGAGGAAGTAATGATTACTTATTCCAAACTCTCCCAAGTTAGTCTTCGCCAGACTTTGTATTTTCAGCCCAAAACATTTTTCTAGTTATTTTCCAGGTATGTTGCACTACACTATGTAATGTAGAGAAAAATAGAATAAAGACATCAGGAAAGCAAAAAATTCACAAATTCATGTTACTACAACGCTCCAGCTAATACCCTGCATGACCCTGAACAAATCACTTAGTCACATTCCCACCAAAAATGGAGAGGGCTCCAGACTCTGAAAAATGACTGTCAGACCAAAAAATGTTTACAGAGCAGCTTGCAATCATCAAACAGAGGGCTCTGCAAATGGAAAGTATTACAACATATGGGATGTTCTAGCCATGGGTTTAAAAAAAGCCCCAGAAGAGCAGAAAAAAGAACCTTGACAGTCATGACTAGGCATATGTTCCAAACGGAAATTAAACTCCCGTTTCTCTGATATAGCTATTTGATTTTTCATTACTTATACTTGATTAATACTATGTCTATAAACAAGAAAAATAAATCAGAAGCTCATCCATACAGGATGATATAAAGGCTTTGCAAACTGCAGGAATGACAAGGTTCTTGGAAAGAGGCAGTATCTAGTGCCAGATTTAATTCCTATAGCTAAAAGTTAAATTTCCACATACCAAGCTGTTTTCTGCAGGTTTCAGTCACTTTTATAAATTAAAGGGTAAAAGGAAAATAAAATAATGCGTGTCAGGTCAGGATGCAACAAAGCACATACTAACCCTTGATTTGACAGATGGAATGAGAAGCTCTTGCCTTTGATTTGCACATGAGAAAAGAAGATAAGTAAGTGTTTATTTGCAGATGGAAAATTAGGATACGTTTATTTGCAGGAAGAGAGGGTATCACTATCTAGAACCCAGAAAGTTTTTTTTTCTTCTCCTCCTTGGTAAAATTTGGATGAAGGAACAAAGAAACCAAATGCCACTGTTTCCTAGTGAAATGCTTGTTCAAGCAAACAAAGAAATACATTCATAGATTACAAAGGGGATGCATAAAACCAGCTCAACCTTAGTTTCCAAACACATAGCATAAGCAAAGCAAAAACCTACTATTTTCCACAGATTTATTTTTTCTTACAAAAAATCAGCTATACCTTTCATTCAATATGTTAACTGAAACAGAGAACAGAAATATGCATTTTCTCTCCACGTGTGAAATTCATGATTAACCTAAATAATTAAAAGCATCAGAGTGTGCCTAACACCCATGGCTTCTCCAAGCATTCATGCATACTGCACATCTGACTGGTTTCAAAGAAAATCTGGATTAAATAACATGATTCAGATGTGAAGAGACTGACAATAAACAGCATTTTAGTACTGCTCAGTCATAAACCAGCAAGCTTTAGTACTGCATGTCCACATTAGGAAAAATGAAACGGTTTCTTCCGAGAACAACATGACGGGTCTTTGACCCATGTGCCTGCAATGAAAGCCAGGGGAAATTTGTTTTCCTGATCTCCCTTGTTCCTTACAGTAATACAGAACCACGTGTAAGTACTAAAAAAAAAAAATCACAACTTTTCTTTAAAATCTTAGAAAAATATTTTTAATCAATTACCTACTTCTGTAATTTTTAATAAAACCATTTTATGATGTTGTTGTTTTAAAAGAACAATGCTCACACAAGGACTAAAAACAAAGCCATAAAAGGCTTCTCTCAAAGATTACTAAGCGGACTGAATGGCCTATGATAATACAAAAGCCATTCAGTGCAAGCATATCATGATGCTAACACAAATGACAGGCCTACTCATGGCAAGGAGGCAACTACAGAGCTCAGGGAAGAAAACACAAAACACAGTGACTTCCTCCACATTTTATAATAAGGGCCTTCCTTATCTCCCTTCAAATTCCTACAAGTACGGGTCTTTTGGCAGTTTCCATAACCACTAATTGTTCTATAAAATGGATGAAAGAACAAACACTGTAACTAGACTCACCACATTTCTCGAGTCTTCTAGGCTATGGTGGACAGATGCATTTATTCTGCTGTAAAAGAAACTTCACAAATGCAAGTCCATATCACAACACACCATTAGCAGATGGTGATTACAAAATGTGTTTGAGGGAGGCTTGGGTGTGCTTAGTCACACAGTTCACAAGAAAAGACAGATTACTATGGGTATGTTACCACAATGAAGCATGATTTCCAAAATTCAAAGCTGGAAATAGATTTCAGAATAGAATTTGAGCAGATTTGTCAAAACCAGCAAGACGTGACAAAAAAAGGCATAACTGTAGACTTGTCTTGTTTCTGTAATCTTTCTCTGGCTAACTGTTACAGAAAGAGATGAGATACAGGGCTAGGTGGCCACTGGTCTGACAGTACATCTGCTTCTCAATGCTCAGCAGAAACCAGATATAAAGAAGTGGTAGCCTTTCTTAGCCAGGCTATCCATGCTACTGATGGTATGATCTTTTTATTACTTAATTATTTAATAGAAGTCCTTTTATTGTTAATAGATGTGGTTTATGCAAATCTTATCCACTGTAGATACAGATTTATACATTACTCTAAATTACAGTGCTGTAATTGGACAGTGTTGACATGAACTCAAGTAGTGTAAGAATTTCCAGAGGCACGATGCCTGGAGCCAAAGTTTAATTTCAGCTTTAAAGCAGATTCCCTTTGCACCTTTAGGTTACTCATCTCCATTTCCTCCTCTCTAAACCTGCCTCCCAGGATGGTGCCGGAAGTTTAATTAATGAATGTGAATCATCTTAGCACTGCCTCCTGAAATCCAGATATAATCAATAATGAAAAAGTCTTACTTGGGCAAAAGCTGCACTTGAGAAAAAGCGCACCTTCCATTGTGCCTGTCAGAACTGGTCTCACAAAACTCCAAAAGCAAAGCTGTGCTGTTTTTAATCTCTGCCAAAAAGTGCAGCAGTCTGCCTTTTAGTGTACAGCCACTAAGGCTGCTTAGCTTTCCTAGAGCCCACACTGACCTGTGGCATCACAGCTTCTCTACTAACTAACTCAAGTTAGCAACCCCTGACAAAACAGTCAGACGATAATCTGTGTACC
Organism: Entomyzon cyanotis; assembly: GCA_024500445.1. Taxonomy (NCBI): domain Eukaryota; kingdom Metazoa; phylum Chordata; class Aves; order Passeriformes; family Meliphagidae; genus Entomyzon; species Entomyzon cyanotis. Next base: position 1,238,571 of record JAKEPQ010000739.1, read on the forward strand.
TATCTTTGTAGTCCTCAGATGCAGAGCAGAGACATCACTGGTTGTGAGCATGCATCCTGTGCCAGGAGTCACCTCTTCTCAGAGGTCTCCCTTTTCCTACACACAGCCAAAGGGCAGGTCAACACTCCTCAAACTAGCCTAGCTGCTTGCATGATCATTCCCTAATCACTTCCACCCAAGACAGACAAGCACAGGTGAGCTCCCTCAGCTTTTTTGGTTGTTCTGAGCCTGCTTGTTCTGTCAAAAACAGGCCAGAGAACAATTGCAGCTGAGAAAGTGGAAATGAGAGGGCAGAACATTGCAAGAGATGTGGTAAGTTCTTGTATGTGACCAGCACACCATTAATCAATGCCCAAGGACTTGTTCAAATTATGCAGCTGCCAAATGTGCTCCTCCCTGTATCATTCACAAGACTCCACATTCATGAGACTCCCTGTGTACCAGATTTGATCACCTCCATCTCTCTGTACAAGTACTTTTGTATGCCGTGATCCCAGCTGGTTTTGGCACCAGTAACAATAAAATAATTTTAGGCACGTGTTCTTTAAGAGACTTTTTTAATGTGACACTAAACAGCTTTACATTGAAAAGCAAAAGGAAAGGGCAGCTACTGAAGTATTGTAACAGCAAAGCATCGTTAACTTTCCATCTGGTAACCTCCTGGCAATTCCAGAGGTATCACAGCATGCATGTGCATATCCCACCTCCCTGTTCATTTCTTATGACAGTCATCACCACCCTCAACTTTTTGGCCATTAGGATCATTTCAGCATATATTGCAGGCTAAAGATCCTCACAGAGTATTTTCAGTCCTTAACTACAGAGCTGTGAGACAGCTTGTGGGTGAATGTCCAGTTTTAACGACAAGACAAAATGATGGAGAGGCTGTTAATACTCTCAGAGGCAAGCTGCTCCTCTAAGTTCCAAGACCAGTTTCAGCAAGTAAGTGCCAGGAGAAGAGCTGCCAGAAAAAAATAATTAAATCTACATCAGTCATTTAATAAACAGAAAAGAATTAAACGGCTGTCAGTCATAAGTTGCTCAAGGTCTGACTGTTTGTTTCTGTACCAAGTGTATTGCCAGATCCACTAAAGAAAGTGAGGACAAAACCAGTGCCTATGCATGTGTGTGCCCAGACACACACAGTGGGTGACAGTTACCTCACTCAGATCTCTGGGCAAGATTGACTTCAACTGTGCTAATTACCATCCTGGAAAAGAGATTATATTCAGATTTGTAATTGATATTAAAAAAAAAAAAAAAAAACCCAAGCATATATTAACATGAGACAAAACATGAGCATCTCACAATGGAATTACCTGAAACCTAACGCTTATTTCATCAAAACAAGACAGGTGATCAGCTCAAAAGCAAAAACTGGCTGTTTCTACTGATAATATGTTACAACCAAGACTTTACAGGCCCATGTTACTGACTGCAAACCAGAGACTCGAATGTTCAAAGAATTAATGCCTTCACCTTACTCTAGATGGTTAAATTTAGTTTCAGTTGGCAACTTTACCAGGTCAAAAAAGAGCAAATGAACTCAGACATCCAGTATTTCCACTATACATACAATTCGTTAGCAAACTCACACATACTTTCCATCCATTTACATTCACTGGCACCAAGGCACCGAAAGGGTATGAACTCCTTTTCCCCTGAAGCAACACTGTCTCCAAGCCTCATTACCTAAACTGAATACAGTTATAGGACAACTAAGAGCACATCTAAAACCAATATATTAGTCAACAACTGATTATATTAAAAATGTGATACTCATTTGAGAATATCCTTATAAAAAACCCTAAGAAATCCCATGACTTTTTATGAGTCTTTTAAGTTGTAATCAATTTATAGCATAGAAACTGAGTCAGCTGCTATATAATCAAGGCTCCTCATGAGAAGTACAGCTTTGCAATGACTCAACATGCATTGTTCTCAACCTGCATGAGCCTGAAACACTGCAATCACTAGCAAGAGCAGCTCATGGAGTCCTCCCACTAAAATCCACAGGAAGACATTTTCACCTTCCCCCCCCAGTCAGAAATTGCTTTGTTAGAAAATGGAGTCTGCCTTTCTTTGCCACAGCTACTGCCTTCTGAACACAATCCACACATTTTGATATCTATAGGTAATTAAGTGCCTCCAGTATAACTGTGACGCCTCCATGCCTTTATTTGTGTTCCCTCCCCAGTTTGCTGTCAGGCTGCAGGCTCCTAGCCTAGTGTTGACACCTCCACAGAAAGACTCCCACAGCCCTGAAATGCTGGGTCTCTTCTTAACGTGCTCAGTGAGGTTGGCAGGAGAGATTATACTCAGATCCAGCTTTCAGTTCTCCCTTCCTCCACATTCTGGTGTGTGTTGTCCCTTTGCCCACAAGTCCAGATCAGGAACGCTGGAAGAAAGGGATGCTGCTCATTGCTGCAGAAGTGAGACCTCCTCTGTACAGAAATGTGGAAACCCTCCTGTGCAAAGCCTTCCTTTTGCATTTGGAACAGACCTGGGTTTAAGGAAAGGCAAATTTTCCCATTCAAATGGGAAACAAGCAGAAAATGCAACACATACGAGTAAAAACTCATGTGCGTGAGAGTTCCCATTCCTAGGGAATAATTATTACCTGCAGTAACAGGCAGTGCAGATCCTGCACCTCTCTCTCTCTTTTTTTTTTTTTTTTTTTTTTGTGTGTGTGTGGTTGGGTTCTTCCCCTTGCTTTTTTCCCCCTCTGCTTTTTTTTCTTTTTCTTCAATTATGGCATCAGAAGAAAACGCAAGACCTTTTGGAGACAAAATTGAAGCATTCTTGCTCTGGAACGGCATCAGCATCTGGACACCTGGCACAACATAGTTCAATACCTATTGTACCTATTTCTCAACCCCCTGACAGCAAGCATGAAGAGTCTTGCCTTTCTTCTTATTTACCAACAAAAATTAAAGCTGAGAGTGTTCAGAAGTCCATTTCAATGGGTTTTGTTCTGGTTACATTACAACAGATTGCTTTGATCTGGTGGGAGGGAGGAGGAGAGGAGCAGAGCACATCTTAAACTCACAAAGCTAAAAGCCAAGATGCACAAAACTGAAGCATTCCAAAGTTAAAAATAATCGTCTTTAAACTGCAAGAGCAGAGCTGTAATTTTGAGCAGTACAGCATGACATCATGGTTTATGTAGGGCCAGCTCAATAAATCAAACCATGCCTAATTAGAGATCACACTGCAAATCTACATTATTTGGATGAATAATTAAAACAGGACAGTCCATAACACAAGCCAGATATGTTTACTAAAATATGTTTTTTTCAAACTTTTATGTTCACTACTACTCACAAAGCTTTCACATTTAGTAAATTATAGAACCCTAGCTTTTATTTTAGGCTGACTTCACTTTCAAGGAATTCTTCAATTAACTTTACGTTGCTTCAAGCTCTTCATCCAACAAAAAAACAATCTGTGGTTTCTTACTTCTTCCAGTGCCAATGGCTGCCCTCCATGTTTGACTTGCAGACTTACTGTCTTTTTAGAGCCAGGATCTGTTTGTCTAAAATCAGCCTAGTTGTCATAGTATTTTGACAAGTCCCCTATAAAAGGAGAACAAACCTTTGTGGTGGGCTAACTTCTAAGAATAATGAGGGTTGTTCTCACAATCTCAACAGATAAGTGCCAAAATTAAGGAACATTCAGCAATACACCCAGAGCTGAAAGCCCTGACTACCTCAGTTGCCCTTCTGTCCCACCTACACCAAATTTTCCAATTTCTACTTTTTTTCAGTTGTTTTTCTAGAATGTGTGCCTTTTCTCAAATCTAAAAGCTATGACATACTCAAACATTTGCAGCATGAAAAAAACCCCAGTGCAATCAAACATTACTATCTGTAGATGGTCAGGATGCCTTTGGTATTGTTGGAAATGCTGTGGAGACTTAGACTACCAGTTACTGGGTAGATAATGTCAAATCAAGAGCCAAAGAGTTTAATAAAAAGCATGAGCTGAACAAAAAGGGACAGGATTCATTCCTAAACTGCACATTTTTCCTCCTAGAGCTTGAGAAATTTATGTGCAACTTTTTAATCTCAGATTAAGAAACAGGGGAGAGTTGGCAGCTCTCCTTCCTTTTCCCTTCTGATGTTTGTCTTGGTAAATGGACCAACATACAGATGATTAGAAGAACTCTGAAGACAATGACTGAGAAGCAAAATGTTTGACATTCAAAAAAAAATACTATACAAAAAAGAGAGATATGTCTGTTAGTACAGTATTACATTGTGCAAGTAATTTTTTCTGTAGAATGTTAACCAAGCACAGACATTGAGAAAGTATCAATCACTTCTTAATACACAGATTTTTAGATTACAAAATCCAGGGGGTTTAGAAGGAATCTAAGCACATTAAACATTAAATGCACTGCACAGCAATATTTATAAAGACATGACAAATGAGTCTCCCTCAACCACAGCCACCACAATCAGCATATCCTTAAATAGGAATGTACCTCTCAAACCTCCATTTCAATTCCATGTTACAATATATATGCATCAAACTTGTAAATTTTTTTTAAATTTAAGACTGTCTTTGTGGCCAGAAATATTATGACTGACCTCTACTAACTGCAAGCATTCAGAGCCATAGCCATTCCAATTCCCTTACATCCTCAGTGTGCAGCAACAGATTTCTCAAAAAGAAAAAAAAAACAACCCTGTAACTATTTGGACATACTTCTGAAAGCAAGAGTGAAAATTAAGAAAGCACCCTTCCCAAAGAAGTATCTATTTTTGAAATGTGTGCTTTTAAAACACAATGCTTACGGAATGAAGTACTTCAGTTCTCTTGTGTAAACTTGTACAGATTGTTTGCTATTGATCTTTTGAGTCATATTTTGGCAGTAAACCGGTATCCTTGTAGAAAATGTAAGTACTGCAGAACAAGTGATGTAATCTACATCTATACTTAATTTTTTTTTTAGTTAAATTTATATTCCAAAATGAATAATCTGAACTGCATACTTCATTTCTTCCCCAGACTATGAGCTTTGTGATATGGAAAACCTTCAGAGGAGATAGCTTGTTCATAGGAACATAGCTTCTTTAAGTAAAAGGACAGAACTCAGATGAAAGAAAGTAGTGTTTCTATCTGTACTCAAATAGAGGTCTATTAATTATTTTCTTAATTGAATGAAAAAGTATCTCTATAAAACCAGTGCAATACCTGATCTCAAGGAAGTGAAATCTAGTTTTTTTCACAGTGCATTGTTCTTTCCTCCCTGCCCCCGAGCTACTGTCCATTCAGAAAACAAAGCACAGAAGAGAAAAAAGAAAATTGCACTGTAGCAAGGCTATCCCTACGGCCCAGGCTTGTGCTGTGTGTGCAGTAAATATACATGCACTGCATGCTGATGTGGCCCAGAGCAGGGGCACAATGTCCAGGTTTCTGTTCCTTTGTGGAGTACATAACACTGCATGGCAGTTGCACAGAAGAGTAATTAAAGCTTTGTTCAGCCTCAAACTCTCAAATATGATAATTCTTTAACCAACAAACGAGATTACCAGGAAAGGAAAACTGTGAATGAGAGAAAGTACATAAGCAAGAGTGTGCGCACAACATGGAACACAAGTGCTTTCTCCTTTTTGCCTCTTAGGTTTCTCCCACCAATTGAGATCCACTATCTAAAGGCCTGAACCTCTTCTAAGTCTAGTTACTCTAAAAATAAGAACATGGCCAAGGCCAGTTTATAGAGAACAAGTACAGGAATCCCACCTTTTAGATCCTAGATCAATGTTTTCTTCCTCTCTGAAGCAGTGATTGATGCCAGCTTTCTCACACCTTTTCCTCATTCTTCATGCCTCTCTACCCTACTCTCCTTGTCATACTGCTTCCCACCTCTTCCTCAATGCCAGCTGGAATCCAGTTTCATGGGAAGCCGTAAAGATGAGACAAACACTGTGCACCCACTTCTGGGCAACTACAAGCTTTGTCTCTAGAAACAGCATCTCTAACTTTTTGTTTTCGAGAACATCTCTAATGGCCCTTCAGACAGCATGGCAAGGAAGGAGAACATTTAAGACTTGAGAAAAATTAAAATGAACACAGCTTGCAGTAATTTTATTAGAGGCTGAAACCCACGTAAAATCTGTTTGAATAATAAACAAGAGATTTTTACCTTACATTACACAAAGGATCAGAGGGTCCTTCTGACTAAGTTGTGACAATATATATGCTAGAGAATTTTAAAGATCAGGATTATTTCCCAGTATGAACTACATTATATCTTGTTTTAGTTTAGGTCTTCTAAAAGCAGACAAACCCCAAAGGAATATTAAGCACACAGCAGCCCAGAGCCTGCCTTTAGATACTGTCCAAATGACATACTTCTCTGACCAAGGAGATAGCAATACCTCTGTTTCCATTAATTCTCTATTAAGAATCACAGGATTCAAACTGTTGATTTCCAGCATTACCTCATGCTGGGCCTCTCACTGATTAATTAAAACTGTATACGGATAGGAAAAAGAACAAAAAAGCAGAACTGTAGTAGTTTGAACCAAGAGTGTCCCTGATAAAAGAAACGGACTGCTGTTCCCAATTCCTTTCCATAGGTTGATTGTGAATTGTAACCAGACAAGATCTCCTTTTTCAAGCTTCCAGAAACTGGCAAACATGCCTACTGCACAGGAAGTCATATTTATAGTTGCATTACTTTCCACAATAAACCGATTCTCCTATAATCAGAAGTTGTCTCTAGGCTAGCTAAATGAAAGATCTTTTCCCTTGAGATTGCAGCCTTTTAACAGGAAGCTTCCAAATCTACAGTTATCAATGGCTGTGCAGGGAAAAACACAGCTCAGTACAGCCCCCACATCATTATTACACTGTAAAGACACTCCAGGCTTTTTTATTTTAAAAAAGAAGGAAAAAACTCTGAAATCCTGGTATTGCAACTTGTGTTAATTACCCTGTTGAATTGTCATTTAATTTACAGTGTGTGTTTAGCTGACCTACTTTTTACTATCTAGTTTTAAATACTTCTTGGGTATAGACAGATGAACTTCCACTAGATAAGCTTCATTACATACTTGGGCAAGGCCTTTGAGCATTCAGGTATTCCACAAGAAATCTGAAGCAGCACACTGTTTCATTAAAGGGAAATATTTTTCAAATTTCTCCAAACTACTGCAGGTGACAAGCAGTTAATAACCTGCTTGTACATTTTTTTCTACCATCCTGCATATAGAAAATTATTAAGATAAACCCAAACACCTACTTGAAATTTTCAAACTCTCTTCCAGCAACTGTACCAGAGTATTTAAAAGGGCACAACACCAGCTTTGGCCAAGAATTCCCCCACTTCCCTTAAGCACAGAGAAAAAGAATATCATTTTTGTAAGAAAGATAGGGAGATTAATACTTTACCAAAGTAGAAATTCTTCAAAATCAAAAAATCACTGCAAAAGTCATTCTTACCTAAAATTAGAAGAAAAGAGAGAGGAGAAGGTAAGAGATTAAGAATCATCTCTTGGAGCATTACACCTTCAAAATAGAAAGAATTCCCAAGCAAATCTAAAGTAAACAAGTTACACCAGAACAGGAAATTGCAATTTCTTTCAAACAGTGATTAACTGTACAAGGGAAACCACTACTAATATAAACAAATAAGTAATAAAGGAAACCATTTTACCAGAGGGAAACCTATCTTGAAGCAGCATGACAGGGGAATATGGAAAGAGTTTGCCTGAAGTCATGAGTCTCTAAAGAAAATTGCAGCAATTCTGTAGTAAGGATCATACAGACACAAACTTCAAATAGGTAATTTTCAAGGTTTCAAAGTGGAGGCTGGACTGCAGAAATTCAGTAACTTTTAAATACAGGACTCAAATTTAAACTGAGTGTAATCTCATACTGTTGTCACTTACACATACATAGGAGGATTTTGAAGGATATCTATCATGCCAAATTGCTTTTATAATCATAGCTTTCCAAGCCAAATCCTTGCTATTTATAAATAACTATAGCTAAAGTAAGTGCAAGCATCATGGTAATTATTTCATTATATTAAATGGCAATCAGAAATGAGAAAATGGGAAAAATCAGAAAGTTGAACTTTCATCAGAAGGTGATGTTTTCAAAATTTTGCATAACATGCATACAGAATTGAAAACAGATCTAACATTTAGAATGTAAAATAATTACTTTTAGATAAAAACTAATTCTCAGATCGAAAGTATTTTTCGCTTTCATTGCTTGCATTTCTTAAATACTTGCAAGTGAGCAGTATTCCTCTTGTACTTATTCCAGAGGAAGAAAAGGAGTTCATAGTGGTGCGAGAAAGTTGTAACTAAAATAAATACCAAAAACAGAAACATTTTTTTATTTCAGATTTTAAGTCAACTATCTGCAAGTAACAGCATTTCAGACTGTCCTTATTTGTTCTTGTTTATTACACTGGTGCCCTTTGTGGCTTCTTGTATTTTAGCAACTGGAACATACACAGTAAAGCTAGCAACACAACAGAAGTTTAGCAAAGGCAGACATAATTTGATTTTAAAAAACCACCACAGAAAAGAGTAAACAGCTCTACAAACAGTGGAACCAATGTGGTTTGGCTTCCCATGAATTTGTGTCTTATGGGGATTTGAAAAAATGTCTGTAGGTCCACAAGCTCACACCAAGATCTCTCTCTCCTACCTGGGAAGCCATTTGAATGAAATTTGCTGAAACTTACTATCATCAAAATCTGTTTCTCATCTGGTCCATCCCCAACACTGGGAATGACTGTCTGAAAAACAGATAAAAGTCCTTCTTCCCTAGAATAACAGGTCAATGAAGTATCAGATCCAGTACTTTTACATACATTTATTCCATTTTTACTAAGTGGCATTTAGCTAAAAAAACAAACTCCCTTGATCTCTTGAACCAGCTTTTAAATACTAAAGCAGTGTTAAGTTTTGTGACTTCTTGTTATCTTTTTAATGCATTTAGGACAATCACTACAAGAGAAAAAGCTTTGTATGATATTAAAACAGATCCTCAGTCAGCAAATTCCAATATTTACCTACAAGGGGGGTTTAGTAAATTCAGAAATGTAAAATATTTGTTATAAAGATCTAAAAGACAAATACACCCCCTATGCCTCATCACCCGCACAAAGCAAGTTTTTTCCTACCTCTTCTAAAGAGATTTGGGAAATGGAAATTTCCAATGCTAGAGATGTGGCAGAAAATAACATGTACAAATTAAGAATGTCACAGGGTTGCACTCAGGAAGCTTAAGAGGTTATCTCTGGAAACACCTTCTCAAATGGAAAAATGGTGGCGGCAGCAATCATGGGAGATGAGGGAAAATCAGGGCTATCTAAAAACAAGACAATCTCACCAAATCCCAAGAGGAAATTAGAGCAGGAATTAAGGAAGATCTGACAGTAACGTCATGCACTTTTCTCATGTTATTAAACCAAAGAGCAAGAGGGCACTGAGAAACCCTTTGAATTGCCCTGTCGCTACCCACCCACTGCAGCTCAGACTAAGGGCTCCAGCGAGCCAGGAGTCAGGCAGCAACAGCCCTGAAAGGGATTTCAGCTACTGCCAGGCCACCAACAAACCAGGAGCAAAGGCTGTGCTTCTGAGAAACACCTGACAGAGGCAAAGCCTCAAAGGAAATGCAAGAAATCCCATCACAGAGGCGCTGCCTGGGCCCTTCTCAAAAGCCAGAGGAGCCATAAGAAAAGCTCCAGGCAGAGACCTCTGCACTGCTGTTCCACTGCATCACAAGCACGAACCACCTCTCTTTGACACAGTGCCTTCATGGCACAGCCTTTAAGCATCATGCCTACCTCCTGAGAGCATCATTTTCTTCCATCCCACTTGCACTACTCAGGGGTGGGGTTTTTGTTTGTTTTGTTTATTTGGGGTTTTCTTTGTTTGTTGGGGGTTTTTTTGTTTGTTTGTTTTTTGTTTCGTTTTGTTGTGGTTTTGTTGTTTTTTAATTTATTTTATTTTTTTAACCCTGAGGTTCCCCATATCTTTCTGGAATCTTGTAATATGAGACTGTTTAACTGATGAATGGATACCAGGAACATCAAAAATCTGAAAGCAGATTGGAAAATGCATTTCTGTGCAGTCTCCCTGGAAAATAAGGTGCCAACATGCAACTGAAATAGTTTGCTGCAGGCTTCCTATGGTCCTGGTACAACTAATGTACTAGCAAATGCCACAGGAAGAAAGGCATACACGGCAAAAATAAAATACTAAATCTTCATTGTTTTGGAGGCTTCAAAGGACTTTTTCTGGATATGTAAGACTCTAATGTTGTCCTTTTGCATTCCCCTGTGCATGGCGGTCTTTAGCCACAGAGAAGATAAAAACTACCGGAATACCAAGATGCCCCTAGCAAGCATTTGAGAAAGGTACCTAAATTGCACACAGAAATACGTGGTGGGTGACCTCAGTGTTACCAGACAAACGCTCTGAAGCTCAACAACACACCACAAATGTCAAGCAAAGAAAAGCACATGCAAAAGGCACATTACTCCTTAGGTAAACTTAGATTTAAGTAGCCCAATAAACAAGACTGAGCTACAGCTATGGCCATTTAACCCACTTAGTTATTTTGGCTTGGTACACTTGTTATCTGGCTACCTGAGCCAGGACACTGCTGCCAACATCTGTTTCCTGCCTCTTGGGTCCTTCGTCAATCAGAGCTTCCTCTGCATTTGTGGGCTTGCCTGAGCCAAGGAGCCAGACAGAGCTCTCTCTCTCTCTCTCTCTGCAGGGCTGTTTGCTGCTTTGTGCAGCAAGAGGCAACCACAACCTGATGAACTGGAGGGTGGTGATGCCCTGCCTCAAAAAGCTGCACAAGTGAAGGTACAAGCTTTACAGAACAGTTACTTTTTACACTTCTACTTCATCCAATGCCTTTCAATTTTGAAAAAAAACCCCAACAAAACCCCCCTATTTTTAAGCCTTGTTTGATTCATTTTCTAGTTGAAAATGTGAAAGAAGAGGGGTTTAGACAAAAAGCAAAATATCAGTTCTACAGCCAAGGCACTGGCTATTTCACCTGAAGAAAACAAAAGCTAGAAATACAATTTCACTGCTCAAACTGAAAGACAGATTCTAGAAACACAGCTTACATTAAGGCACGTGTCAAACAATATGCTTATTTTTTGCCTAAACACTGACTCACTGAATAAAATCTATGTTACTCTTTTATGTAAACATTTCCTTTAAAAGCAGCAAAATTAAATACAGACAACAGACAACAGGAACTTTTGCCATCCCCATTCAGACATCTGTGTAATTATAATCATTAACTCCATTAGCATACACTGCGATGTATGTAAAATGTGTTCACACTGCATTAGAGAACTTTGAGATATTTTAATGATATGTTTACAATAAGAATTTACTCGTCTGGTGCACCTTTTGAGATTAACAGATCATGGGATGTTTGTTTTCCTTTAAGATATGTTTGCAAAATATAATCAAAGTGCACATAAAATTTTATCGAAGACATCAGTATAGCCTTTATTAGAAGTAGTTGAGCCTTTTAGAACTAAGTTGGGTTGTTTGTTACTTTTTTCTGGCTAATTATTCACTTTAACCATTCTTTTCTCTTAAGGCAACGTTATTTCCAAGAAATGTCACTACTCCACTTATCAAGGTTGTTTACATTCTACACAAATGTTATGCTCTCAAGCTTTCATTTTTGAAAATGTCAAAAAGTAAAGGGGACAATGCTGTGCTTGTAAAAACATTCTTTATTAACAGAATGAGTCTCGAGGCATTTTAGGTTTCCCACAAGACATTTTTCTGTCTATCATTTTAGAATTTTTTCCCACACATTGTGTTCCTGATATAGGCTTTGGCAGGTTGCGAGATACGAGCTGGCTGGAAAACGATAGCCTGCTTTCAGCATACTCTTGTACAGTTAAACATTAAGCACTTTTTGCACAAGATAATTCAGACAGCAGCTCACACCGAGAAAAGGCGACAGTTTCAGCTGAGGAAAGCTGAGGTCCTGAAGGATACCAAAGACTCTGTGACAGTTTTACAGAGAAAACAAAGGAATTTTAAATAAATAATCAGCATTACTTGAAAATTCTACACTGACTTCATTCTGGTCTTCTAAGGGCTTTGAAAACGTGTGAAAGTTAAAGGACATACATACACAAACAGCAGAACAAATACTGTCTGCAGGTACATTGAGCCAGCCCTCAAAAAGGGAATGACCAAGTCTTCAAAGTGTATCAGAGAACATGCCCACGTTTTCATGTCAGTAAGATAAATTTCCCAAATGCTTCATTAAGGAATCAATCAATAAGTGAACCAAATTTGATGGGAACTCTTGCACCTGCAGCCCAAGCAAGTTTCAAAAGCAGGAAACAGCAGAACAAACTTGCTGTTTGTATTTTGTAAGCTTTTATCTGTAGAAATACACAAGAAGAAACAGGAGACTACTGACAGACTGCAACTGACTCATGGTCCTATTGCAAAGCTCACCTAATGTCATAACACTATCAGTGTTAAACCCATGAATGTGAAAAAGACTTCAGTTGATAAAAATCAGAATTCATGTAAGGACAGAGAAAGTTTCTAAAGCTGTCTGGATCACAGATATCTAATGGCACTTTTCTTTTAGCCTTATGGCCAGCAATCTGCAAAAAGTGTATTCAATGTTTCATAAACAGAGTTTAAAACAAAGTGCTTCTAATCAGATCTGGCAGGAAAGGGAGAAATGCATACATAGAATGAGGTAAGTGTGATCTTGCCCAGCTGAAGAACAGGGAATGGCAGAGCTTCAGGCCATGACTCACACAGACACTAAACAGTAGAGAGCTACAGATAATTCTCAGGTAAACTTTGCATGAGCCACTACGTCATCCTTCTCTACCCTTCCTGCATTAATCATGTCATTAGTAACCTGACGCAGCCCAGGAAGAATGTCTGATTTACAGGGAGCAGAGTAATGCTAACAGAACAAACACTTTCACAGATCAAAAAAGGAAAGACCAACCTAAATTTCATTTTCGTTTGAACCACACCCTAAAAGAACATGGAAACTAGGCAAAAGAAAAACCAAAAAAAGGTATCTTCCCACTGTGAGATTACATACTTCATTAGAAGTTCCTGATGAACCAGTTACTTAAAAGTACAAATACGAAGGATTTGCAAGAGTGCACGGATAAAAAAACCAGCCCGAACATGTACCTAAACAAAGCAAAGAGTGGGGGGGAACCCCCAAGCTTTCTTTTGAAGTTTTCACCACAGTTACGTAATTTCCATGTTAGTCTAGATGTTTTCAAACATCATTTATAGTGTACAGTTGTGAACTAATTGTACAATGAGTACAAAGTGTACTGTTAGGGAAGATTCATGTCTCAGCCAGGTATCTTGGTAACGCCACTAAATATAAAAAGGGTAAGAGGAATCACCGGAGCAAGACAAAAACGGAAAATTTCAGAATTACTGTTAAAAATTATTACTCAGCCTGAATTGATAGCAGTCACTTCAATAGCGGTGGCTATAATCTCCATTATTTTTTATGACTACTTCACCTTAAACATCCTGAAAAAGTAATGGTCACTTGAAGGAAGAGCAGATCACTTCCATTCACTCTGAAGCAAATAAAAAACCCCATAGATTACTTCAAAAGCAGAATGAAATTATCATAAGTTTCTTGAAACAAAGGAAATTATCACCCAAAACATGCAAAGGTGTGCAGGTAGTAGCAGCAGCTGTGTTAAAACTTAAGTCCACAAAAGCCATTTCAGTCAGCAATTCCCAGAAGAGCACCCACAGAAAATGTGTGCTTAAATGTCTGCTTTTAAGTCTTCCTAAGTAAGCTGCCTATTTTCTTGATGCTTCTTTCCCATTGAAAACTCCATTTTCCCTCACTTCCTCTCATTTTATCTTAGCAACAAACTGTCAAATTCATTTCTTAGCTTCATGACTTTGAACCATAGGGTTGCAGGTCTACTTTCCATCTTAAAGCAAAGCTCTAGAAATTGAAACCTCCTTTGTCTTTGATCCTCTACAAGAGCTGAGCTGATATAGCTGAAATGTGTCACCTCAGTTAAAACCAGCTAACCATTTTGTTCTTACTCATTATTAATGGCATTCTTTTTGCAATATTAAAAGTAGTGTACAAAACATGACTAACTGTATAGCTAAAATGGTAGCACAATATATCACAGTATTAGTGTAATGCAAGATAACAAAGAAAATGCACCAGTTTGGAAAGCTTCTCCATCATACCATGACAGGAGGCCTGAATATCTTAATTAAAATTTAAAACAAGATGTTTTGAAGGTTTTCTGAAATGGTTTTTGAAGGTTTTCTTATGTAAATGGCATGTCCCTTTCCTGGCTTCTTGCTTTAAAGCCAACAGTGACTTGAGAGAAGCAAAAAAAAAATTTTGCCCCTGGTACTTGTTCATTGTCATGTGCTGGAAAACACTGATAACCCCAAGTCTGAAATAGGCAGTAATCTGCCTTACAACTATTCCCGGTGTCATCAGTCTTTTTGAAGGTCAGGTAAAGACTATGCAGGCAACAGTGAAACAGCTCTTAAAAGAGTGTCTACATTGATAAACAGGGTTTGCCAGAAAACAGTAGGTGTTTGTGCTTCATTCAGCAAAAGTGTTAGGGACAGTTTCACAACTTGGGTGTATTGTGGGAGGAGTGAGGGTATCTAGCTTGTCTTTTTTAATTTAAGACTTAAAACCAAAGAAAAGATTTAGAGAAACAAAGCCAACAGCTTAATGAATATTCTGGAGTGTATATGAGCACCCTGGGGAAAACCTGCACTCAGATAAACAACAGATTCCATCTTCCCCTGCCCTGAGGAATACAAACCAGGCTCACAGTTTACACCTAATCTAATGGTGGCTTTCAAAACAAACATATTTCAGACATATCTAGCAAATATTCCTCTTCCCACTCTGCATGCAAAACTTTCTCTTGGAAACAAAAGGCCTCTTCCTTGACAAAGATTTCAAGGGTATCTTCCAAATCTGCCAACAGCTTGCATTACATAGTAAACCTAAAAATTTTAAACTGACCTTTGTCCCCTCTGAGAAAGCTGTCTGTTCCAAATGGCCCACACACTCTCAGCAGAAAGCCAAAGCTCACAGAGACTCTTTCAAATACATAAGGCATCTGTCCCATGGGGTTATTCTGTGTGTGCCTCTAAGCATACATGAAAGGGTGAGAAGAGCTTTCCTCAGTTGAATATCCCACAGCTCATATGTGGGTCCCTAGAGGCCTTTCCTATACCTTCCTCTGTGGCACTGCTTCCTTTGCCAGTCCAGGCTGCAGAAAGGCAAGGAGGAGGAACACTCACAGCCCATTAAGGCTGCACACCTACTGAAGTGAGACAGGAAGCTGCACTTTCCCAAAGGGAGCATGCAGTGGAGCTTGCATGGCTATTATATACCCCATGCAAACGCACAGAGTTTTCTGGGGGTGGGAACTGAATTTGATGCCTTTTGCCAACTTAAAAATCTATCCCCACTGAAGAAAAACAAAACCCAAGAAACAAAACAGACAATGGCTACAGAGACTCCAGAGCAATGTAATGACTATAACAAAAGGCAACAGCAGTAGTGTGACAAGGGTTTATTAATGGGTCAAAAAACAAGCTCAAATGACTCAGACACAGAATCAAATCCCAGCAGGATTTCCTTAAATCTCCTTCAGAGACTGCAAGCCTTCATGCAGCTTGTATTCAAGTTCTCTTGGGATGAGTAAAAAGAAGGCTCTATCTGGTCTTTCACCTCTCAATCAGAAGGATGCCTTACCAAAACAGGGCAGCATCACCACCCCCCTTAGCAGAGCAGAAACAGGCTCAAAGAATCAGATGGTACCCTCTGAAAGAAGGGTAGAGAGTCAAAGCAGAGCACAAACAAGTACCAAACTGCCACAGGTGCAATGCAAATGGTTTTCTTGGAGTGATTGTAAGAATTCTGTAAGAAAATGCTGGTCAAGAAAGTTTGTACAACTGCTACTCAAAGAGCACATAAACAGGCTGTAAGTGTGGAGAGAGGTGACAACGCTAGAGAGACTTAGATATTTTATCCCATTTGTTCAAGGAAGGCATGTCTAACCACGCTGAACTACAGCCTTGCTCTTTGGAAACACTACATACCCTTGTCACTATTAGGACTTTCATGCACCCTATAAATACTTTAATGTTTCCTCTTGGTTATTAATGCATGTGTAGGTGTCATTCCAGGTATGCAAGAGAGAGCAGTGTGTTGTGATTTTGAGCATTTCTACATTTCACAGGTAACTACACATAAAACTGACACCTTTAACTCATCCATGCCAGGCCTTATCTCAATTACCCACCTTAAAAAGCTGAGTGGCAAAAAGGTTAAAACATGAATTGAACAAAAATCTCAATTCCTCGGATTTTTAAAAAAACCCCACCAAATCAATTCAGAAATCCTACTCTTTTCACTAACAAACCCACAGATTTTCAAACAGAGCTTTCTAAGCAGTAAAACATTGTATTCCTTGATGTTCCATGTGCACTATGGAAGAGCCTTTGATAGGGACAATCACAACAGCCTGGTTTTAGTTTCTTTCAGAATACCAAGTCAAGTGCCAAATTCTTCTATACATTTGATGAGGAGGTAAATGCTTCAGCTGGACATCTAAAGATGCAGGAGGAAGATTAGAATACACTGAAATCAAAAAGGAACAGCCACAGAACTGGCAGGAATGATGAACAGAACAGAAACAAAATCTACCACATTTATTGGTCAAAACCAACCCAATATACTTTGAAGAAAAACAAACAAAAACCCCTTAAATAACACGTTTTTTACATCACTGTTACAAGAAAAGTTAATGAAGTTCTTTGTGGTAAATCTCCTTGAAAAGCCAAGGAGACAGACTGATGGATTGATGTAATTTCTCATATTTTGCATTGCTAGGTGATTTTTTTAAGGTGAATATTTGCACTGCATCTCACTTTCTCTTTTTTTTTTTTGTTTTAACCAACAATTAGTAAAACTGGATTCAGTTTTTATCTCCCTCCTGTGTCTGAATCAGTAACTGTTCTGTAATTACAAAACATTTCTCCAAAGGTTAGCCCTTTTGAGTTTAGAGAATGAATTCCCTCTTTCACTATCAAAAATTCGAACTCAAACAAGAAAGCCAACACTTATCCAAAACTTTCTGCCTGCAGCATTTAAAAGTAAAGATAAGTAAAATGTAAGTGAAAACACAGGGCATCTGTAGTTTTAAAAACTCAAACGTGCTTCTTTTGTTAAGAGGTGGTTTTGCAGCCTTTCTGGTATTTGTTGTCTTATTAAAATAGCCACTAGGAAAGTGATCAAAAGGGATATTACCTGAATAAGTTTGAGGAAGATTATCGTGGGAATGCTTGAGGTTACCTGACATTGACATGGAGACAATTCATCACATCCAAAAACCAGTGGGAAATCGGCATAGCCTAGCAGAACTTTAGAAACAAGGGTTCAAGAAAGAGCTATCCAGAGCACATGAGCTAACCCAGACTAACTGGTGCCTTCTCCCTCTACTCTGTCATTACCCATCAGTAATAGATGGTTTAATACTAGAAATATATTTTATGGTTTTTCACTCTTGGCAACAACTTCCAGAAACAGCAGACAAATATAAAATATAATTCAGTTTGAAACAACTGTGTATTAAATGAGTTGCTACCAGCAAATAACAAAAAAAGGGCCTTCCTGCATCCAAATAATCCCATTTTCCTTTTCTGTTACATCCTTGGATCATCTTCTAAAAACACAAGTCATGCTTGTTTCATTCCTCAGCATGTGGCAGGGATGAGTTCAGTTGCACTCAGTTCTTCTCTCCAGTAGCCTGTCTTTATCTCCTCATGCACCTCACCTGAGCTTTTTGGTCACATTTCTACAAATGAGCCCAACCTTTGCTATTATACCATTCAACAGCCCCATGATCTCTGGCTGTGGGCTACACTTTTCAAAGGGCCCTTCAAGATCAGTGACACAGCTTCACAAACAGGTGAATTGTCAAAGATGAAATTACTATGTATGTTCCAGCAGCTAGAATTTGCTCACTCCCTACCAATGTAAATGAATATATAGAAGAATATAGAAAAATAGTACAGAGGAATGAAGTTTTTAAATGAAACAAAAATCAGAGGCTAAATAGTAGTGCTTTGTTTTAATATTCCTACAGGCATCTTCTAGATGTTCTACAGGCATCTAGATATTCCTACAGGCATCTTCATTACAGTTAATTATATTATTTATGTGCAACTTTTTAAATGGTAGAATCTTTATTGTATCTTGTCTAACTCCTAAAAATTATTTTATAAAAATTTATCAAGCTAATGCTGAAATAAGGACCTCTGCATCTAAAGAAATCTCTCATGCAATATTTAATTATGCTTGTTCAAAAAAATAATCATTCCCTTTCAAATTTTACTGCAGATTCATACTATAAGAGGCACAATCCTGGAGACAACTAAGAGGAAATTTAGGGAAAATATCCCTAACTATCAGTGGAAGAGCTCTGAACTGGTAGGAATTATTCTTATTTGCATGCTTTTATGTGGGTGCTACTGAAAAATATAAACAAAATATAAGCATATTTCTCATGTCTGAATTTTTCAGTACAATGAAAATAATAGGAACTTGTACATACAGGATGCTTTTTGCAGACAACTTGGTAGATTGGCTAATTAGAAATGTTAAATCATTCAAAATCCAATTCTTTTAAATTCTAAGTCAGAGAATGCATTAGGGGAAAAATGAGACTTTGTTCTGCTTACTGAGGAACTCAGTTGACTAAATTAGTGAAAAGCTCGTTAGATATCAAATCAATCTTTGAGTATAAAGTGAATGGGAAAATTTATTGTAAGTAGATTTGTATTCCTCCTTTACCACTTTTCCAACTCAAAGATATCCCTTAAAATAGTGAGCAAAACCATAAAAAATTATGTGAAGTCTCTGTATATTTAAAAAGTAGGTTTCTATAGCCAACAAAACTAAATATGTACAGTGGTTACCTCAACTGCTTTTGCCATTTGTACACCAGAGCAACAAACAATGCTTTTTCTGGACTGAAATGATGTTTCTGTAAACATATTCTGGATATTCACTATTTCATTTAAATTAATATGGATCTTACGGTAAGCGGGCCTTGGGGAAAGCACATTTCTGGTGTCTTTGCATGAAACACATACCTTCCTGAAACACTTCCTGTCTTGCACCGGTTTTTGGATATTATCACTGTTGTCTGACAAGAGTGAGGTCAGCTAGAATTTGTAGGGATACTTTACAGCAGCTGTCCGGCATTTCTTTGAAACTCCCCAAGCCTTTAACTCCTTAACTGCCTCACCAAAACAGACATTGCAGTCTTGCAGGAACACTGGAAGAATAATGACTTTTCAGGGTGCTGAACAGTCTCAAAGGGCTTCAGGGAGGGAAGTAAAAGACTGAGCTTTTCAGGTGAGCAAAAATGAGCAAGATCACAAAGAGGGCATGCGATGTGAACTTGAGAAGTGTCACCACCTTTGTGGCAGCCAGGCCAAAACAGGGATGGGAAGGCACAAAAACATGGTATGTGCAGAAGAATGAGACACTTTGTCCTTGAAAAACAGCAGAGAGAGAGACCCAGGTTTAAAATAGTTTGGTTTATCAGCATTCTCCCACAGAGACACACTCGGCTGACTCTCAGCAAATAAAACTGAGAAAACTCCTTCCAGGACCAAAAAATAAACTGTCCATTTGCTCAGTAGGACCAATAAAGCTGCACTAAAATTGTATAAGCAGCAAAGAGTACTCTAAATTTGCACATAATTTAGTTATAGGGTGACACAACAAACTTCCATCCCCAATACCTTCACAAAACTTCCTGATGTTTTAAAACTAGCTGTCTCAGGCCAGGCAGACTGTCAGAAATCTTTTAAATTCATTTATGAAGCAGCATTCACACAATCACTAGCATGAGCTCAGTGTAGGAATGAATCTTTCAGTCAGGAAAATTTGATCTGTATCAATCATGCTCATATTTCCATTAAACAAGCCAAAATCTGCACCCATGTTATACTGGCTGTGGGAGGGCAGCCAGAGCCACAATGATGCAGGCTAGTGGTACCTGGCATACAAGCTTTACTTATATAAAAATTAATGTGTTTAATGATTTTTAAGTTCCACTCCTGGTGTAAATTTACTTCCGATCAGTTTATGGAACTGCACTAGCCAGGGTTTCCCATTTGAGCAGCTTTAAGATGATACAAACTTACCACATCACAAAACTCAAGTTTCTTTGCTTTGCTGCTTTTCCACGCATTGTGTAAGAGTCATGGAGGAGACAACAGCTCTAAGCCAACCACAGTCTCTCCAATTCAGGCACCAGAAAAGGCTCAAAGAGAACAGCAACTAGGAGTGCAGAGTACCTTTTAAAAATGCTCAGCTATGAGACTGGTGAGAGACTGTGATCATGCAGCACAAATATCCTGATAAGACGTGATATCCACAGCTTCTTTTTTACCTTTTTCACTATGTGTTCACAGGTCTTGCACACATCCTTTCCCTTTATGTACAGTGATATTAGCTTGCATCTTCTTCCAAGAACACTGGGATGGCTTTGTGATTTAAACCATAGTTTAGTTACAACATTAAGGTTGGCATAGTTTTAAAAGACCAGCATTCCTCCCTAGGCTCCATACTGCTCACACTTTGCAGGGTTTTGGCAGCAAGCAACTTAGCTCATCTGTTATCAGAATGTGTAACACTTCAGAATGCATAACAGATCTAAGAAAGCATTTACAAACTGAACTCAGGGGGAAAAATGATTTAGAACCAAATCTTTCACAAAACTGACTCTGTGTTACAAAAGTCTCTGTATGCCTTTGGCAGCTTCTGTTCCCACCTGAGGCAGGGCGTATCCACGTGTGATGTGTGTCATACATGTGCGTGCAGGTCTGCAGGACAACCTCTGTGCTTCCTTCCAAATGGCAACTTTTCAAGAAGCAGCTGCCACTGTGCACCTTATTGTGTACAGTAGCTCCAGCTAAAACTGAGAAGCAAATCAATACACAAGATATTAGCTCAGCAAACCAAGCAAAACACAAAGACTGAAAGCAGAAGTAAGCAATCACTTCTTCTGGCTCATGAATCACATGAACAAATGCTCATGAAGCAAATAACATTCCAATGAATGTTCCTTGTCCTATCACGACAGTTCCTGATGAATTTAGTTATGATGATTAGAGTAAATATGTATTTACTGTTGTTATACATTATTAAAAGATAGAATAGAGGGAAACAATTAAATTATAATAGACCAGAAATATTTTCGGGTTTGAAAAAATTGCAAAAGCTCACATGTTCCTGGAGATTCATGGAACAACTCAAATTAGTTTGTCTTGGGCACCTAACTGTTAAATACAAGTAACATATTCTTTAGGGACAAATTATCTTTGATGAAATGGGGGAAAACTGCCCAATCTTACAGGCAGGTTACATGATTAATTTTAGCTTTTGCTTACTAATGAATCATTGACTTCATCTTAGTCTAGCTTTAAGGGCCTATAATTGACCTTTCTATAAGCTTATTGTGAGGCTCATGCACACGTACCTTAATGTTACAAGGGAGAGGGGTGGAAGAGAGGAGAACAAGGGAAACTGGTTAGGAAGACGTTATGTGAAACGCCAGTCTGAGAGACATAAAATGTTCACAGCAGCCTTCAGCAAAGTATCACCTATCCTAAAACACTTGTCGTTTGAGGCATGTGAATGTTCACTGGTTCACACAGTTGAACAAAAGCAGACAGGAGCAACTAGGAAGCCTGAATGATTTTGCCAAACCTAACAGGAAAGCAATCCATGACAACTTTGATGCAAGTTCTGCTCTGGAAATATAAGAACCAGGAAATATAAATAAGGAAAAAAAATCATGAAGCCTTATGAGGACTGCAAAATAATTTCCACTGGAATGCAGAGGAAGTCTTGTCCCTCGTGATACCTTAAACTAGATGGAACAAAATAGTGGAAAGTAACCCAAGGAAAAAGCTAATACTGGCAAGTAGACCGGCTATATGGAATACATTTTTTTCTTGCATCTCTGACTCCAGTGAACATTTTTGTGGCTCTTCAGGCAGCAAGATAGGAGCTTTGGTTTATACTCCATAAACACAAGCCAAAAGCCTCCCACGGTTCCATTTGGTAACTTCAGCTTAACATGCTCAAATACACACAGACTTCTGACAATGATTCAAGTTCCCACTCAAACATAAACTATGCCAAGAAACACCCAAGATTATTTCAACTAATAAACACTTGGTTAAAAAACATGTCAAATCAACTTGGTCCTTACAATAATTTAAAAGCCTCTTACCACAATCATTGCCTAAACCATAGTGTGCTGCAGGAAGCACCAAAGGAAAAAAATGATTGATAGCATTCTCACAGTGATACCCTCACTGTCATCACTTCTGTGGTTGCACAAAGCTTAGGACCCTGCACTTGGAAAAGTGATTCTCTTGCACTGGGCTTGTGTTGTGAAAATCATTTTCAGGATGTCAACATCCTAAAGACTCCTAAAGACTAGAATTTGGGAATACTGTACCAAAATTTAGTTCTTAAAGCTAAACAGATAAAAGTCCTGTATCCTGTCATGGTGCACAGTTTCAAAGCCCTCTCAAAAAGCTGTCCTTTGATTTAACTTTCATAGACATCTCTTCACAAGAAATACAATACTTGAAAATACATACACTGTTATCCTCAACTTGATACAGATGTTGCTCAATAGCATATTTATTCTCTTTGTAAAACTGACATTTGAACTTCCGATTTTTCCAAATTCCATTCCAACTCCCCTACTATGTTTGTATACTGAGTATTAAAAAGACAGATGAAGCAAAAAATGAAAACAAAAAATTCAACACAAGGACACAATGAAAATGTAAAGTAACTTATGATATGCTGGATTTATAGATCCTGGAGTTGTGTTCTCCAAATGATTGTTCTTTCCAAATTTTCACAGTTACAGTAGTGCAGAAGGCATATCTGGTACGGTTAGCTCTTGCCCAAGAAGCCTTTCCAGTGTAAGTAACATCACTAATAGACCCTTCTGATGAGCAATTAAAGAAAAGTAAGGCAAATTTCCACCAGACAGATAAAAGGAATACAGCAGAAATGCACACCAGGTAAGATATTGATACCATCCCCAGTAGAAGTTACAGCAGGTAAAAGTTGGTTTTCTTAATCAGGACTGAGCACATTTGAGAGGCTATACTGAAGTGTACCTATTTCCATAACAGCAAACCTTTTCCTCCACAACTACCATTCTGAAGCTAACTGTAGACAAATAAATATTAAATTTGCTCAAAACACTTGGGAAAAAAGTTCTTAGACAATCCAGTTCAACAGAAAACACATGTATCCAAAGACAATGTCCTGTTCCCATATATATTTTCTCCTACAGAATGGTGACATGAGCTAAAATTTCATTCCCACTGAGAGATCTGTTGACTACTCATGGAAAGATGAATCACTGTTCTCAATGGAAATAACGACTCGTGACAGCAGTTAACTTCTGATGTATAAAGTATTGCATGGGCAAAGTTAGCCTGACTCCCTACTGTAAATAATTACTGGATTGCTACAAAATGTATTTCACTACCTAGATTTAACAGGTACTAGAGAACTAATAGTCTAGACTCTCACTTGTGCTACAGGAAAAATGCATCAGGAAAGCCAGCAGCTGATCTAGTTCAAAAACCCTTCTGACAGTGGCCAAAAGCAGATGTTTGCACAAAGACAGTAATGGGAGTGATCCCTTTCCTAAGCATGCCCTCAGCTCTCACTTAAGGATTTTAGCTGCATTCAGAACATCCTGCTAAACTACCACAACCAAACTGTTCCTGTGTGAATCGCCTCAGTGAATGCACTGACACCTCTGGCCTCAGCTATACTTTGTGGCACTCACCTCAGGGGTTTAGCTACCTACTGTACAACAAAGCACTTCACTTTGTTTCAGTTCTGTGGCAAACTGATCCACTGAGTGTCCACCATCATCATGCTATGAGTAAATAACTATTTCCATTTACTTCATTTGTACTGCTCAGGATATCTGAGTCCTAAATCACATGCCTCTCACACATACGTTTTGTTTCCCATTTGAGTAGCCTTGGTCTGCTTGTCCTAGGAGATGAGCACAGGTACTCTAGTTCTACTCTACATTTTACAAAGATAGGGAATCAACTGCATCCAATACCCAAAATACGTTTAGACAAAGGCAAAATGATGCCTTCTGGTTTAGCTTACCTGCTGTGTTAAAGCCCTCTGGTTCCTGAGCAGTTCTAAAGACTAAGCTGATGTACTCCCACAATAATGACAAGGGATCCCCTACAAACCCTCTTTATTGAGTATCAGTTGCTAATAACTGCCTCAGGACTTTCTCCCAGAAACAGAAGTACAGGCTGATAAGCTATCTATTTTCATAATTTTCCTGCTGCAATTCTGACTCGAATTCTGCAGCGAAATAAACTCTTGTAATATGCACTGAACAAGAAGCTCAAGATTTTTGAGAAGAGAAACTGATTCCTTTGAGAAGGAAGAGTGCAGAACAGGGAAGGAAGGAGGCTTTCATATCTCAGAGCAGATTGGTTAACCAACCAATCTGCTGCTACACCTCATGGAGAAAGCAGGGCTTCTCCAGAGTGGGAATCCACCCTTGGAATTGTGAAAGTGCCCTCTGAACACCAGCTCCGTCCCTCCTCACTGCCTACAGCCAGGCAAGTTACGTACATATACAAAGCTAGTGTGAAAACCTTCCAGCACATTTATATTAAGAGATCTGATTCTGGACACAGAGTCAGCCTTTTTTTACAAGGTGTCATGGTCTCAGTCCTTACAATTCTCCTTCACAGTGGAGTGAGTTTGCATACATGTATGATTAGACTTTTTTAGAGACAGGCAATTTTATATATGTAAATAAATAACAGCCTTATTTATGTCCCACAATAGGGCACAGAATTATTTACAGCCTTCCAGATAATCTGTCCAGTTCACTTTGTATGCATAGCTTCCCTAACACAAAGATGACACTCCAACATTGGATGATACTTCCCCAAAACTGCCATACATCTTTCATCAAGGGCTTCTTTCCTCCCTCCCTTCTGCTCCTTCATCCTCCCAGGCCACCCTGCTGTCCCCAGTGCCAAGGTCAGCAGTTGCAGAGGTGCTCTGTGCTGCAGGGCACAGCAGCAAACCCAGAGGCAGCCGGGGCAGGGAGCGTGGCAGGGACACATGGCACCCCTCAGACCAGCACTGGCAAACACACTGCTCCAGCAGCTGGACAGTGGCCAAATCCTGCCTTTGCTGGACCTGCTAGGCCAGGGAGCGGATGACCAGAGCCCATGCCTAACCATGCAGCTGCAAATTGGACAAAGCTGTGCCTTACAAGTGTCCTACAAGCCCTTTGGGAAGGCAGCCTTTCATCTCCACAGGGTTACGTCTTGCACAGGTGGCCTGTATAACTTCATGTGATGCTGGTCTTAATATTTTTTTCAAAGCTTGCTCACTACATTTATTACTGTAGTACTGACTAAGCCTCCAAATTATTTTTACAGGCCCTGAACAATAGTAATCATTTAGGATCAAGTTCTGCTTGCTAAACTGAATTGTATCTAGTCTAGATTCTTAAAGCCCCACACCTCTGACAAATACTGTCGATCACAGAACATAAAGTTATCAACTGGGATAACATAGGCTTAACAGACATTTGAAGAACACCACAAGAACAAAAAATTGCTGTAAGGCTTCTTCATCATTCAGATTCTAAAGAAATGCAGTGCATTGCAATATCCCCTTAGCAACAACTTCATTTTGAAAGGCACAATGCAGATGCAGTAAGGTAAAGATGATCAGGTTTCTGAATGATCACTCCTGTGAATTACATTATATACATTAAGAAATTGTATATATCATGTTCAAATAAAGCAAAACTAAACCTAGAATGTGCATTTGCAAAATTTTATCCAAAAAATAATGGATTTTATTTAACTTGTAGTAGAGCAACTTATTCCAATTCTATTTCATGAAACAAGAAGCACTACCATTAACTGTTGAAGCCTTTGCCTGTCACCACATACATTTTAAAGAAATCACTAATGTTAAAGAGATGGGAACGTTTCAGTTGTGCAGCTCTAATATGCATGAATCACAAACTATGACATAAACAATCTCACTACGTAAATGCTCTGAGGATAAACCTACATAGTTTGTGATGAATGGTATTTCTGACATTATTAAGGCTGGTGTTAAAAGCCACAATCTACATAATATTTATCATACATATGCATTTCTTCCATATTTTATCCTTCAATTCTAACCCTAAAAACAAAACTGGACAGTCAGTTTTGTTTTTCAATTATGAATAAATCTTCCCTTCTCTTATCCCAGTAAATCCTACGTTTTAGTGGTTGTTAGAGCTATTTTTTGTGTTGGTGGTGGTTCTTTGGTGGGGGTTTTTTCAGTTCATGTGGGGGGAGTTGTGTGTGTGTGTGTGTGTGTATACATTGGCTTTTTCCCCTCGTTTTCTTCCTTTCTAAGGCTATATGGCAAGAAAATTACTAAACCCTAAATTAAACATCTTGCTGTCTCTACATTTGTTTCCTTAATTAATAAACATGCTTGTGTTAACAAGAGACCTTTAAAATGCTACATTTTGAGACTGTCCAGACTATACTAAAAGGAAAATACATGTACTCAGAGTTATACGAGCAGTAAGAGTCACAAAATACAGTCCTCAACCCTGTAATCCAATCTTGCACGTGCAGCCCCACAGACTTTAATGGGCCTACCAGCTCAAAGAAAGCTTGCAGAATCCCACCATGGGCACCCTGATGTTTGATGAGTATTTGGTATTAAGTGATATAGGACAGATTCTCGGGCCTTTCATTTAAAAGCCATACCTTTATTTTACCTCTAGAAATTTAACTTAAATTTTGGTGTCAGAGAAGTATCAGGATCTGTGATTATTCCTCAAATAGAACTGCTTGCACATACAGGAACAACTAGCTATTCAAGGCTGTGTGTCATCTTAAGGTAAATCCATTCTACTGTTAACACTTTTTAAATACTTATTCACTCAAACAGAGTGAATGATTGATTTGAGCAAGTACTCTGTTCAAATTGATTTGAACAGAGTACTAAGAAAAACTATCCTCTTAGAGAAAGAACATAAATACTATTAATGCATGGGAACATATGATCACTACATACGCACTCCTGCTGTGCCTTAAAATGACTCCTTTACAACCACCCAGTAATCAAAATGGGGAAGATGTGTCCATCTTGGAATTTATCTTTTTTTTTCATGCTAAGCAAATGTTCACAAACAAACGTACATGTCAGAATTTTGACCAGGCAGTATCATTCCCATATATGTATATACTATATCTATAGGAGAGATGTCTGTACATTCAGGTGATGAGGTGCACAGGTACTGGTGTACAGAAGCAGCACTAACCCACTGGTTTAATGTATAGCAAATTAGCATTATTTATGTGCAGAAGAGGCATGGGGCTCTCAGGAGCTAAATATTAGCTTCTGATAAAATAATTTCAGTGAAGTCTTGCTAAGCAACAGGCTAAGGAAGCTGTCTGTGCCTGCAGGATAAGATTCATTGCTTCATTGAGAAGGACTTGCATGTTAAAAGCAAGAGTTAAAGTCACCTGCTCATGTCCTCCCCAGTACGCCTGAAAAACTGCAGACTTGTCCTCAGCTGCCAGGAAAACACCAGTAGGAATGTAATACAATTGCCACCAAGACCAAGAAAGCAACTCCAATGGGGCTGTGCTGGCAGATCACCCCATTTATGATAACTGCTGCTCAGGGAGCAGCTCCTTCCCAGATGCTCTCATACTTGCAGGGCTGAACACAGGCAGCAGAAGTGTCCCTGCTGTGTCCCTCAGGTTCCACCTTGCTTCTGCCTAGTCCCACACTGCTTGTCACTGGACATCAAAAGCAGGTGGATAAGCTTTCTGAAAGTCTCCAGCACCAACACACATATAACAAAGCTGCACCAAAATGTAGGACAACTGGTGCCAAGCAGTTAAGCTGGGCAATACAAAGATTCCGCTTTCATTTTAAGTACCATTCTTCCAAAAGGATAAACAGCTGTTTCAAGTGGGCTTTTCAGAGAGGCCTTTAGACGGGTGGGGATCCAGACCCTGGAGGGAAGAAGGCATCCAGACCTGCTGTTCCCTTGGGACCTCTCTGAATGTCAATCTCTTGAAAATATTCATAGATGCTCTAATTTACATCTGCAAAATCCATTTCCTCCATTTTCACTAGCCACTGGGCTAGCACCTGGCCAGAGCCATATTTTATTTGAACAAATGGAAAAGCAAAGACAGTAACAGTATGTGCTCTACACCACCTCTCGAGCACGCCTTGCCCTTCCCCCAAGGACTCACCTACAGTATCATCAAAACCAGGATAAAGTCACAGCTGCAGCTACAAATCAACAACTTTTGCCTTTATATGTGAACCTCGTGTGGCAAAACTGTGGGGTCCTCATGCAGCAAAGAATGGAATATGTGGGTTTTCTCCACCTGCCTTACACCAAAATACAGATGATGGCCTCAAGACCAAACTTCCAACACAGGGGAAAATGAGAAGAAAGCACAGCTTGTGACAGAGAGGAGGAACATTTACCTGGCTCGCTGACCTGTCCTACTTCCTTTTTACTGGGAGGAGGCATTGCAACTTCACTGCTTACAAGAAACTTCCTACTAGAAAGCTGGGGGTTCCAGTGCATTTTTATTGCATTTTCCAAAGTTGTGTCATCAGAGCAGGGCATATTCCTATGGGAATACTGTAAGGTGTTATAATAAATAATAAGGAATGTCATGGCTAATAAAACCTGTAATGTAAAAACATACAAAAATTAATTTCACTGTGTACAGTTACTTCTAAAATTCTGTGCTTTTCACATTTTCCTGGCAGACACATATAGCCACAGACACTAATTAATATGAACAATATAAAAAAATACAAGCCACCACTGTAATTTTATTTTCACTTATTTAAGGCAATAATCAATTTTAATGAAAAAAGTCTTCAAAAATGAAAAACTAACTACAAAGCTGACTTGGGAATCTACAAGGTAGCTCACATTTCCTGTGTGTTCATTTGTGTGGTGGTGAACATGCACTAGATAATAGAACTAGAGTTCAATAAGAACAAAACAAAAGAATAAAAGAAGACAAAGAAAACAAAAGAAAAAGATTCCAAAACAACAAAAAGCAGAAATGAACATTCCTGTCACAAAGAGAGATTTTGATCCAAAAGACCAGCAGAACACCAATGTCCACTTCCACCAAAGCCTAGAAATAAATGTTTTCAAAATTTCTTAGGAGAACTTTGTGAGCACCCCTAGGGTGCTCTTACCAAAATCCTACAATTTGTCCCCACACATCACAGCAAGAACCCTATGGAAGCATATGTGGAGTTGGATAAGTAGGATACAAGGTAGTGCTAGTCAGCACTCCTGACTCAGAGGTGAGGAGGGAACTCCTTCCATTCATCCCTTCCCGTCATCAAAACCCCAAACCTAAAACCTCTGTTCCATACACAAAAAGGTCTAATTTGCATAGAAAGGTGAGAGGATTGGAGTTCTGAGAGAGATATTCTTTTCATTAAACTCCTGGGAAAAATATTTCAGGCATTTATTCAAATTTTTCTCTTGAATATTAAATATGGAGGATGTGAGCATGGGGAATGAGTCAAGGAATCTTCCATGGCCATGCATGTGTTGTTTTGTAGCTGCAGCTGGGAGAAGAAAATGTCAGAGCCAATTTTTTGCTCAACTACGGATTATCTCAGTCAAGACTTTAAAAATATGTTAGCCTGCTGTTACATACTGAGGTATCGTCATGAATGAGAAAAGCAAGCAAGGAGAAAATAAAACAGTATCACACTGGTTTTGTATTACAGACTCCAAAGAAAACCACAGTATTTCTCCAAAGTACCAAATCACAGAATGCAACAAAAACCAAAAACTTTAGGATACACAAGGAAAATCTAGTCCACAGCTAAAAGAAAACCCTAGCATCTACAAAAAAGAAAATTTAATTATTTCATTTATGATCAGATAAGGCAACAAAAGATTATTGTCCAATTTGTAGATAGGAGAAGAATATAGTCATTGATGGTGATGGTATTAAAAATGTTTGGCTTAAAACAACAACTAACAAAAAAACCAAACCCACCAACTTGGAAAACCTAAGTTTAGATACAAGCCTGAAGTCCTGCTAAGCACCCACAGATGCTTTGTGCCTGCATGACAAAACCAGGAAAATGCTTCAAAAAATAATCACTATTCTCAGCAGCTTCTAAGAATTGAGAGCTCTCTGCTATCAGAGAATTGGTATGAATGATAAAAGATGCAGTCCAGGAGGCAAACAGACATAAGAAACAGATAAGAAAGAAAATCCAGGCCTTAAAGAATAAAAATTAATTAATTTTCCTGAAAGCTGTCTAAAGGTGGGGAATTCCAGCTTATGGAGAAGTTCACAGACTTTCAAAGCTTAGTTCATATGCGTTCTGTGTTGCTTTGATGTAAAAGGAGATAGAAAGAGAGTTTTGGACAAATCAAAGCAAAACAAGCAAGCAAAAAAAATGATGCCCAAAACAAAGAAAATTGAAACAAAAACCAAAGAAACAAACAAAAATATAAAATTTCTGTAATGTGAAAGCCATACCTGGACATTTCACTGAACTTAATAGCTACAAAAGAAGATAAAATTTATAAAATTAAAAAGTCAATTGACTCACTGTCATACAAAACTCTTGTACATGCACTGTTTAAGACAATCATTTGAAGCAGAGAATCCCACAGAGCATAGTGGGGGAAAAACAAGAGTTGGTTTAAAAGCTATTTTATTCATTACTTTCTTGGTAAAATTAGGGGCATCTGTGGATTCCCCCACCTCCTCCTTCTCCAAACAAGGCATCTCCTCTCAGAGCAGACTGCAAATGATCAAATCAATGGAATAATGATCTTGATTGTCTTAGCCAGCTCTCCATAGACATGAGTTCACAAGAGAGCCAGCCACACAGCTTCCTCAGACATTAGTAAAGACCTTTGATCTGTCTTTGAAGAAACTTTTCTCAGGATATTTAAAAGTCTGTGGTTTATTTTCATGTGTGGAGAAAAGCAACACTGAGGTGAATACTCCCACACAAATGTCTCAACAAATCTACTCTTGTCAAAAATATCCTTGAAGAAAACTAATGTATACGCACTTTGAAGGTGTACTTTTTTATTCTGTAGTCCTCACTGTGGCCTCTGCACGACTCATGGATGTAGGGCACTCCATGCAAACACCAAGCAGACAAAAAAACCATGAGTAAATTGGACATGGAGATGGATGCATTACCAGCATGTTGAAGGGCACAGAAGATGACTGTCACAAGTACTTTACCAGAGAAAATTTACCTTCCATCAGAAAGGCAGGACCTTATTACAGTATACATAGTGGCCACTGAAATGGTGCTGGTATGTGTAACTGTGTCTGTGTAGGGAAAGTTAATGACTGAAGAGATGTAAAAATGGCACTGGGATGACTAAACTTCTTTTGCCTTTTATTCTGACAGGCTTCCCTTAGTTATATTCAGGTTTTGTATCTTATTATTTTCAGAATATTTCTAAAATGAGGAGATCTGTCATGCTGCTAAAAACACAGGAAGAAAAATATTCAATTTACAGTGGTTAAATTCTGCTTAAATAACTAAAATAGAACATTAAATATTCCCATTTTTGCAGTGACAAGAAGTTTTGGAAGTGAGAGAGAATACTATAAAAATGAGAATCTTTTCTTTTAAACCTGCTATCACAAAACTCACCTTGAAATATTTATAGAATTACCAGACAAGGATGACATTTTGGCTGCATCAGGTCTGCTGAGGACAGCAAAAGAAGTATGGGCAATAATCTAACCTATATTGTCAGGAAGGCAGGAACAATTGCTTTTGTAAGTTCCCATTTACCAAAATCAGGTTGAACCCAGGGAAGAAAGGGTCTACTTGTGCCTACGCAAGCACATGGAACATTTAAGAGAGTCTTGTGCAGTGAGAGGCTTTCCCTCATTTTTAAACTCTGCCAGAACTTACACAAAACTAATGCCATTGCTGAGACAATACCTTCACACAGGTTCACAACGTGAACCTACAAATTAATTTACTAAGTTTCCAGAAGAGAGAGAGAAAGCAAAAGCCAGAAGCATACCTATTGACCTGGGAGGCACATGGATGTCAAGTGAAAGAGTGAGATCAGACATGAATATATGAACTAGATCAGAATGATTACCTGTAATACATAAAAGCCAGTAAAACCCCTCAGTAATGTTGCAAACAAACAAATGAACAAAAAAACCTCAAACAAACCACTCAAAACAAAACAAAACAAAACACAACACAACACCTTCACCATTAAGTAGACAGGAGGTGTGTGACCTACCACACAGAAAATTCTGGTTTATCCTGAAACCCAAAACTTAGAAATTTTTTGTTAGGGTTTTTTCCTTTTGTAAAATAACAATATGCAAGATTGAAACCACACAGATGGAGAGACCCTTCTCAAGTCTTAAAATACCTCATTTTACTTTCTGCCTCTGGTATTTACAGTAACATTTTACACATGCAAAAACCTATTTGTTTCACAAGTCTGCACATCCTACCCTTCAGTTTCATGAATGTCTCCATGACAGATGAATCTGGGAAGGGCCAACCAAAGTTCCCAGTGTGTTCTTCCCAAGGATAGCCTGAGCTTGTTTCTCTGCAGCAAGGAGGCTGCACATTTTGTCCAATATCTAACCAGGGGTCCCAGCCTGAACCAAGGCCAACGCCAAACAGGGCAGAGAGAGGAGAAAAGGTACTGGCATCTCTAGAGATTTCAGGAAAACTGATGCCTACAAAGAGTTGAGAGATAGACACAGTAAGGAAAAACTGAAATTATCAACTGAAACACTGAATTATCCAGCTACTTAAATGTCCACATCTGGGTAGTTTCAAGATACTCAGGAAAAAGGATGATTTTAGACACAGTTACTAAGATAGGAACATTTTTGTTTCATGTAGCACTATTTCATGGTTTTATTTCAGATAATACTGTAATTACAGAGTAATTACACACTGGAGCCAAAATTACAGCATGTGAACAATAAATATTAAACCATGTTTATAATAGTAATAAATATGAAATTCAATGGTAAATTAAATATTAATAAATGTTAAACTACAAACACTGTATTAAACAATGTTAACTATTTCTTATGCTCATAAAAAGAGAACATTTTATACCTGGAAAGTAAATTCATATAACTGAAACTGGAGCAGCTGAGTTTTATTTCAGTTTACCAATAAAAATCTGTCATACAGAAAGTGCAAGATTCACCTTTTTTTTTGTTCGGTAACAGAAGCAGATAATATGACACTGCAGAGTTTACCTTTTCAAACTATTAGATCTACCTGATGTTACAGCAACTTTTCTTCATGTGCACCAAAAACGTGCACCAAAAACCTCTCTTGCAGTAATCCTTATAAATAATCCAGGTTTTGGTTTCTAATTACAAAATAAGTAATGAAACATTTTACTTTTAAAAAGAAAGATAAAACAAACCTAAACCCAAGGAAGCATACAGGAAAAAAAATCCCCCTGTTAATCTCAGAGGCAATTCAGCTAATTGTGTAAAATTCCCCTCAACCCTCTATTCCCAGCAGTAGAAAGCTAAAGACATCCTAGGTATTTTACTTTTGATTCCTCCTCAACCTTCTGAACCCATGAAAACACAGGATTATACCAGTGTTGTCACCCTGCAGCAGCACATTGAAGCTACAGTGCACCTGCAACTTCAGAGTCCTTCTTCCATTGCAATGAAAGCCTCAGCCTCACACTGTGGCTCCTCTCCGAGAAGACAAATCACCTCAAGCAAGTCCACTGTGTCTAACCTATTTGCTACAGAAACTGTACACTTCTAATGTGATAAATATACTGTCATCTTCCAAGACTACCATCAACTTGGCGCAAGCGTGGACCACAAACTAGGAGAGCTGAATTCCTGTGGAGGAGAGGAAAGAAGGGTTTAGCAGAAGTTGTTTCAAATTATTACCATAGGGAAGGGAAAAATCAGTCCATGTCTCAAAGTACTGATTTCTGAGCTGGAAGCTTTGTGGAATCCAAGCATTCATTTCAGATTTCAAAAGAAATACCCAGTTTTGCCAAAGAAATATTATATGATGCACCAAGAAGCCCAAAGTCTTGATTTTCTCATGGATTATCACAAAGAGGTGATGATCTGAAGAATCCTACTTAAAATAAAAACTGATATCTCTGAACAGGAGTATACATTCCTAACCACATATTCCTAATGTGAAATTTTCAAATTTGTTGAAGGTGAGCAGCTTATGCTTTCATGCTGTGCACTGTGAATGTGTGTGCTTTGAACAGCCAAATATGTGGGCAAACACCACCGAAGACTTAGCAGGACATGGGCTGAGATCACTTAATCTACAGAACGGGCTGAATTTGAGCTCAGAGCCACAAAACCAACAACTAGTCACATGGCACAGGTTCTTTTCTCTACTTTTCTCCTGGCACACAATCCAATGGGGGGGTGTGTGTCTGTATATATATATATATCTCTATATCTATAGTTTGAGACATTACAAGAATGAAGACTGAACCACAAATTCACACACCAATAATGAAATGACAGACAAGTGACACAGGTATATTCTTCAAAAGGACCTCCCACACAGACTCAGCCTTCTACAGGTGACTGTAATCCTGCACATATCCAAAATGGGCCTGGGAAGATCTTAGCCACCACACTCACTACATATCCTGCTGAACACTACAGGATTAGAAGGGAGAGGAGGAGGCAACAGATGGTGGAAATTTCACAGTACCTTTACTGAGAGCAGAGTTCCATGACAACTCTAACACAGTTCAAAAGGCATCTTACTGTCTCAGAAGAGGCTCCCTGTAGCCAAGGGATGAGGAATCTGGCTTGTGGTCAGATGAACATAAACCACAACCAGCACAGAAATGACGTCCAATTCTCACCCATGCACTTTTACTGTCTGGGAGTGTCAACATCCTTGGCTGCATCCAGACTTTCTTCCCATTTGAATAATTGCTGTTCTTGCAGGATCCCCAAAGGCTTCAAAGACTAAAATTTGACAAGATCCTGTGAGAGGGGAAACAGACTGCTAATTTTTATTCTTGCTGCTGCTTGACACCCTGCAACTTGCATGCTAACACATGCATCAGGATACACAGGTAAGCACTCTTGCATCAGTCTTCCCATAAAAATGGCTTCATCTGCCATTTCCCTGCCAGGATGGAAACACTTACTTATCCCAGATTCCCTGACTGTAAAACCTGTTAAAGGAGTCTCTTTTCCCTTACTGACTAGCCTATGCACCAAAACAGCACAAAGCCTCCTGAGGATGAGAGCAAAGCTCAAATGAGGTAGGTGGTCATGGCACAGACCATCCCTCTGAACAGAACATGCCTCTGGATAGAAGCCACTGCAAACAGTGTTTCAGGAAAACACTAAAGCAGTCTACCTAAAAGGAAGGGCTGTTATCTTTGTAAGTGGGGCAAATCTACCACAAAGCAAAGTATTTCCACTTAGGGGAAGAATGAAAGTCCTAAGCACATTCTGTCAGAAGGCACCAGTTCCAGGAAAGGCTCAGTGATGCTGCAAAATGGCCAGATCCAGGCATTCTAATTATTAAAGACTTCTTCCTGTTCTACCCCAGTTCAGCAAGTGCATTTGCTGGCCTAAAGGCCACACCAGGACCACAGAAGAAGAACAAGACAAACCTGCAGGAGGATGTGATGTGGCCTAGCCAAAAGCACCTTCCCATGTCTGGACACTACCCAGCACACAGCGACACTAGGAGAACAGGGACAGGAGCTTAATTTCTCCCTAGCCATCTATGTGTGGCACTAAGCTGAGAATGATGCTTCAAAGTAGCTTTTGCTACATAAAGAAGGGAAAAAAAACAGCCTGTAGACCTGCAGCAACTAAGGTGGGACCCCTTTTTTTCTTGCCTCAATTCCACAGCCATAGTGATGGGCAAAGGATTACAGACCTCTTTCCAAAAGACATCATGTGCTTTGCACTCTCCCATTACACTGGTATGCCAAGCAACCAGATATCAACTCATTGTAAAAGTCAGTATGTTGGTAGGAGTCCTATCAATTTCAGCAAATCAAAAGCACTGCCCTTTAAGGGATGCTAAAAATCAGGGAGACATAATTCCTTGCTTAGTCACGGATTTTAGGAAGAAGCAGCAAATTCTTAACAATTCAGGGTCGTTACACTGGGATTAAGGGAATATATGGTCCTGTGAGGGGTTTTGTTAGCTCATAAATCAATCACTGACTACAAAGCATAACTAAAAAGGGGAAAACAAATGGCAAAATGTCTCTTAAAACTCTAAGATGAAGCCATCTCTGAAGGATATTTCAGTGCTTCCCACAAAAGTGCAGGGATTTCTGAACCACCTGCTTATTCACTGCTGCCAAAAAAACAAATGCAGTTTCATCTCTTTCAGAATATGACTGAGAAGGCGGAGACCAAGTTAACTTCATAGAAACATTTGGTCATTTATTCATCTGGCTCTTAAGGAAAGCATATTTTGACTCTTCAGATTACTTGTTCATCACCAAGAAGAGGAAAATACCTCCTTCATGTACAGAAGGACAGCACACAGTTCAGGGATAAGCAAGGTCTTTAAAAAACAGAACAGAAAACAAGCTATAAAAAGAATAAGAACATGAATACCAAGAACAGATTCAAACTTTGCTGAGTATGGTACTTGCAATTATTTGATTTACCACAGTGTCTCAATGTAACCCAATCTCACTCCTCTTAATGTGGACCCACCAAACTGCACAGAATCTGATGAGCTTGGGAACCTTCACATTGTGACTTCAAGCAAGATACCAGTGCAAAGCCTTCTGTAAAACTGGCATCTCATAATGTGAAGAAAGCACACTAGTGCAGAACACAGGTCTTGTGCTATTCCATTACACCGTTATGGAAAACTAATCTCTATTAAGTACCCACAGCGTGGTGGTCTATGATTTCAGGAGACATGATTTCATTATCTGGATGCTCCCTTTCAATCTTCTTTCATTTTTGATGCAAGCAATGATATGTAATGCATCATATGAGAATGCTGGCAAGTATCCTTGTTTACATAGCTACAATCCCTGCTGTTTAGTAATTGATCCAAAACAGATGAAAGATCACAACTGCAAGGTGCACAAACAATCAAATTGTTTTTAGCAGTAGTTGTTTACTAGTTATCTAAGGCATTTTATATCGTCATCCTTCTTGGTGGTACAGAGAAAGAGTGCTTAAATTAGCTTCTATAAAGAAAATTGTCACAAGATGCAAGAGTTGCTCCTCCAGGAGGAATCACAGAGCCTCTGCGAACTACAAACTCTGTTACAAAAAGAAACACTTCTTCCTTACCTCTCTTTCATGAGACAGCCTTCTTGTGCACAGACCCCGTCATTACAGCATGTAAATGAAAACAGGTTGAGACAGATATGCAAAAAGGCAAATTTCATGCTCATTAGTCTAATCTTGAGAACCTGGGCTCACTGTTTTGGGTGCATGAACAACTAATACCCACAAACTTTGAGTCTATTCACATTTTTACTTTGTGGAAAAAATCCCAACAAAATAAAACACTGCTCTTCATTAACCATCAAGAATGTGGAAAGAGTTGCTCAAAACAGTAAATAATCCAATGTACCAAGACACACAGGTGGAAAATCTCAAATGACGCTACTTGTCTTGAATGTCTCATTATAGTCATTCCAGGGTCTGATAGCATTGCAGAAAACCAGCACCTCTGGAATAGAATGGACACTTTTTCTGTTTTCTGACATGGTGCAAGGGCATGAGAGTAGCTAATGTTCTTTCTAAGATGTCAGGTGCACTTTGAAGGTGAGTCTCTTAGATGGTGGCACATCTAGGGAGTCTGACAGTTTGAAGGTGGTAAGGTGTTTCAGGGTAGGTAGATGAGATGTTAGTTTCTGGTCCTTTCTGAGGTCCCACTTTGCTTGCCACACCAGCAGTTACACTGTGCATTTGAGACTTTGAATTGCCCTTCTGTAACTCATACCTACCTCTCTGACAACCACATTAGCACTAATATCCTTCTGTAGACAGCCAAGACTACAAATAGTAATGCCTATCAGTGTACAGGTAGTAAGAAAGTTTAAATAAATCAACTGACAAAGTATATGTTAATAAAGCAGGCTACTAATACCGGAGTGCTTGTGCCTCTCATCAGCTACAGTCAAGAACCATTAAAAAAGTGTACATCTAGTGTGTCACTTCTACCTCTAATAATTCACATTAATCCCTTAATTTGATAAATATTTGCATGAGCAGATTTCATAGTAGGCACTGGCATTCAGGAATTCCAGAACAGAATACAGGTAAAGTGTACGTAAGAACTCTCAACAAGAAAAGGAGAAAACTCCACTCTGGGAGGCTGCAAAGATGGCCATCTCCATAGGAACACAGCCTGTCTGGCAAGTCAGCTGGCCTTTGTAGGGACCACGTGCCTTTTGTCAGTGCAAAAAGGACTGATCTACCTGTTTAGGAAGTAGGCATGACAAGAGTGTCACAGGAAACTCTCTGGAGATACGAAAATTTGGTGGCATGTGGCCTTGAAGCCAAGAGCATGTATACAGTGCTGGAATAAATGCAGGGAAGGATGTCCTTCTTGGACTGTTTTTCCAAGTTCAGGATTTCCAGGTGCACCCTATTACAAAAGCTTGAAAAGGTATGAAACTCTTCCTTATATGCTGGTTTCCCTTTCTTTCCACAAAAAATGTCACATTGACATTTGTCGTCACCAAGTTTGACATAGCTTGGTGTCAGTCAAGGACACTGCTGTGACTGGCATGCATGAGGAGGAAAACAAGGATTTCTTGGACTGTTTAATCATTTCATAGTGTCATGTGCTTGTGGTGTCAAAGCCCATAGACAAGCTCAGAGTACATTCAGGTTACCTGATTTAGCTCACAACTCCTGCATTTGATCTTACAAGCCTTTAACTGCACACAAAAGCCAAGCAGGCATTCAGCATCTTACACTCACAGGAAACCAACAGCCTTCTTCCCAACTAATAATAATCTGTAAGCAAGGTGCAAAAGGTGAGTATCCTAATAAGCAGACCACAGTGAATAAAGAGAATCTACATTTGACTAAAAGACCAGGATGAACACCAATTTAAACTGATCATCACCAGCTAACATTGCTGCCCACCTGCTATGAACAACTCTTGGTTTCCTACCTGCACCATAATAAGCTCCCATCCTAACCTGAAACTGTTGATGCTTCACGAAACAGTTCCCAGTGCACACTGCCATGCAAATCTGACACACCTTAGTTTTTTGAGACCTGGAGAAACAAGTTTTTCTCATTAAATACAAGCTATCATGAGTGCTTCAAATCAGACTAGAAGAGACTTCAGCATTCTAGAAAATGTCACTTGCCTTTTTT
The DNA here is from genome assembly GCA_024500445.1 of Entomyzon cyanotis. Taxonomy (NCBI): domain Eukaryota; kingdom Metazoa; phylum Chordata; class Aves; order Passeriformes; family Meliphagidae; genus Entomyzon; species Entomyzon cyanotis. The sequence goes on from JAKEPQ010000739.1 coordinate 1,278,134, forward strand.
GTAATGTTTTTAATTAATTTACCCCACTCTCAGTCATCATCCATTACAAACCAAAAGCTACTTCCACCTCCTCTGTTCTTGCAGAAGAACAACAAAAGGAAGAATTCTTAGCATTCAGTGGGAAGTTACCACAGTTAAGGAGTGTAGTAACAGAGTTTAAGATTTAAAGTCAGAATCTGGTGGGAGTGGGGGAGGAGGCTCTGAAAGAATTTATCAGCTGCAGAATTGTAAGACCAAAAAGCAGCCAAGAAATCGTCTAGTGCCTGTTGTTGACCATAACGATTTTCTGGACTTTTCAGCAATTAGCTTGGCAGTTTAATAAGAAAAATTGTGCCTTATTTGTATTTGGAACATGTCAAATTTTACCTTTGAATCACCTGATTAGGCTATTGTTTGCTAAATGGCATCCATGAGCACAATTTTCCAGCAGAGGTGGACTAAAATCCATTCATTCCTTAATCTGCGAGGCGATAACCAAAACACAAGTTCCTGAGGTTAATCAATATTTACACAGTGTTAGTCATTTATCTGGAAAGGCATTAGAGCATGTTTCCTTAACAGTGGCACTTCAAAGGGGCCTAGTTAGGATAAGTCTCCCTTTTACCAGGTACTAACACCTCTGGAGTGCTGGACTCCAGCACTAAAGAAGTAGGAAGGTTTTATACGGCATGGTTTCAAGAGGTGGACAAGTCATGATCCACAAGGTAGTTTGGTTTTGGCGGTGTCGGGGAGGGAGCATTCACAGTGCTGCTCACTCCTGGGAGTCTGATGTGCTTGTTAGTCCCTACGTTTTGCCAAACATCGATAATGTGACTGCACAGCTCACGCTACTTGAGGACTGCTTTTGTGCTCACCCTTGGAAAGACAAAAAACCAAGAACACAGGAAGGGCTGGGACATGATTAAAGTGGAACAGAAAGATCTTCCTAGTGAAAAGTTTCTGAATCTAAATTTGCCTCATCATAATAAGTATCTACCTGAAAGGTGAGGTAGGCCCTGTCTCTCAAATGGGAAATAAGGTTTGCAGTGATGCACCCAGCACTGCTGCTAAAGATGCTGCCTTCGAAATATCAGGGAGGGAATTGTTACAATGGCCTAAGACCATTAAAGACTCACTTCACATCAAGTAAGGATCACAGCCCAGTCCTGCTGGTTTACACGAGGTTGTCAGCATTTGTCAAATGACAAGCAGCCTTGTGTGGGAGGGAAAATTACCCACCATCCATTATACTAATAGTTTTATAGTCTCTGTTAGCTAAAACAATTACTTTTCTCCCCCAATTTCCTTCAGCTTCAGAGATATAAACCATGCATTCCAGAAGTAACAGCACCGAAAGCCCAACCAGACCAAAGCTGAGCCAGCCAAGGCCGAAAGACCACCACAAAGAAGAGGTTGGTTACAATGGGAGAGGAAATGCACAAACACAGCAGAAAGAGAAGGACGATGCAGCCCAAGCCAGTACCACCCTGAGAAGCCCAAAGGCAGAGAAAAAACAAAAGAGTTCTGTCAAGAAACGGGAGGATCTCTCTCGTGATGACTTGCTATTTCTTCTTAGTGTCCTCGAGGGTGAATTACAGGTAATGTATTGTCTTATTTTATATTCCAAATTAAAAGATACTCCACTCCCCACCCCCAAGCTCTCCGTTCACTACAAACATGTACTGCTTTTATGTTAAGCAAACACCTTACTAGTCTGATACAGGACAAATATGAACTGCAAAGTACAAAACCGCCCCAAAATTATAGCTAGTATACCTATCAGACAGGAAATGTCATCTTTATTCCATAAATAACTCTCAAAGCAGAGAACTCACAAAACTTCCTTGTTGTGCTGCTCCATTCTAAGTATTTTGAATACAAAGTATTTGTCACTGTAAAGCTGATACGGAGAACATATTACAGACCTTTAAGATCTTCTACTTAATTATTTCCTAATATCCTATGAAGTCATGAGCTTTACTCCCTATGAAACACTATGTGCCAGTCCACAAGAAGTAACTCACTCAACAGTATTCTAACACCTTTTGCTAGAAAAATAAAAAAAAAAAAAAAATTTATTTCCCATAATATGAAGCAAAAGTGTTACATGCCACTTAGCCCACAAATTACTGGATTTTGAAGAGCGAACATTTTTCTACCTAGAAAAGGAACCATCTGTCAAATGTTAAATGATGCCTAACCTGGTCAAATGTAATTTCAGGAAGTGGGAACCAGATTTCCAGTGAGCAGGAAAATACTTCTGTGGCAGGCTTATTGCACAGAAGCAATGATTTTTAAACTGCTCACAGGCAGAGGAAAAAGCAAACTGGCCAAAGTGGCCTAATGGGTGTAGCACATAGTTTCAGAGTTTATTACCTACACAGTTCTGTTCTTAAAATATGTGTATATGTTTATACAATAATACAGACATGCTCAACAGAACACACATGTGATATGAATATTTAATAGCTACGCCAATCTTTGATGGTAGATCCAAGGCAAACTTCTACAGATTGTTTCATCATGCAAACAGAACACTTTACATGTTTGCAAAACATTTATCTCCTGCCCACTTGGCCTTTCTTAATTTAGGTTAAAATTCAGATGTCACACACTCTTCCAAAACAGTTCTCTTTTCCTCTCAATAAAAGAGAGGTCTTAAAATACATATTTATATATTTATTTATATTATGCACACACTCTTCATTACACTTGCATCACATAAATATGTATATGTGTATATATACACACACACTTCAATTATTAAGATTTAAAACTGGAATAGAGTGAAATGAGAAACTGGAAAACCATGAGCCTGACATGAACATTTTAAATCATGTCTGAAATTCCAAAGGAAGTAGCATTATGAACGAAAAAGATGAAAAATCTTTTTTTATTCCTTATTTTTCACCTCCTGTAATGCCAAGTCAAATTACTGAAGATCAGCTGTCAGTCCAACCAAAACTAAGTTTCTAATTTAGATGTCATTCCTTTCCAAATTCTAGAACATTCAAGATGCACAAAGATGACTCTTCTATTTTTTTTTCTGCAATGCCAAGGATTAGAAATAGACTATTTTATATTTTAAAATTTGCTTAAACAATTATAAGTGAACAGGGATACATACAGAAGTCTTCCAGCCAAAAGGAGTCAGACTGAAAGTGTTACCCTCCCCTGACAGATTCTTCTTTCTGATTTTCTTCCTTCCTATTCTATCCTTCTAGGATTAGCACATACTTATTTTTAACAGAGATCATTGCAGACAATGGATGTTTGAGACAGTTCATGTAGTTATGTTCACTGCAGTGGAGGCAGAGAGCAATCTCCACCACCAGAGGATGCAGAGCAGGGAAGAAAAAATCCCAGAGATGGACACATCTTTAGTGGGTTTAAACTACAGAAGCCATCTGCACCCAAAACAGACAGAATGTACAACACTTTCAGGCTTCAAGAAACATCCTACTACCCTGCACTAACAATTTTAAGTCAATTTCTAATACCACAAGCCAAATTTTGCCCTGAAATTTTGTTTTGTGAATATTACACACTGGTCCAGAAACAGCAATGTGATCTAATTATTAAAGAAGTATTCAAGCTTTAATAAAGGTCTGAAGGTCTTGGAGTTTATGTTGAACTAATAAAATACAAAGACCAGTACTTCCCTCATGCTTATCCATTGTCTTCACATTACTGACTATTTTGGAATACTTTACATACACAGCATTACTTAAAAAGTTTTTCAGTTTTCTTAGAATCCAAAGCAGAGAGCTAACCTGTAAATGCATATATACAAGATAAAGCCTTACTTTGTCTTTCTGCAGGCTCAAGATGAAGTTATAGGAGTACTTAAGGCTGAAAAAATTGACTTAGCTTTGCTTGAAGCACAATACGGCTTTGTTACTCCCAAGAAGGTGTTAGAGGCACTCCAGCGAGATGCTATTCAAACAAAGGCTGAGCAATGGCAAGAAGATATCTATGAAAAGCCTATGGGAGAGGTAAGAACAAATAATCGATATTTAACCATAGCTCACACCAAATTCAACAGAAAATCTCAATCCACTTCTGGGGAAGAAGGCAAACGAGCTCTAAATCTGGAATGGAACATGAGTGTAAGTGAGAGCAGAACAAAGTCCAGGGTCCAGCTGGGGCCTGAATCTAATGATCCTCACTTATACTGCAGAATGGGAGCTTCACACGTTGACAGGCATGATTTTGTCTAATTCAAACCACCTTCTTCTTCCCTTTCTGTTATTCATATTCCAGCCCATGCAAGAAGAAGCCTCCCCAGCCCCCACGTGGCTCATGGAGGCTCATCTTACCAGTGGCAAGGGCTCATGCAGCTGCAATGGCACAGCTGTCCACCTCTGCACATCTCTGCTCCCATAAATTCGGGGGCAGTCATGGGGATACCTGCTTGGTCTGTGTAGTTACTTATAAGGAACTGGCATTAGAAATTTCATCCAGGCAGAAATCTAACATTCTCACGTTATACCTAAGTAACCTTTAGTTTAATTACACTGCAGCAGCAGCTGCCATACTTTCTGAACAATGCCATCTGATTCATTTCTGCCTCGCAATGCAAATTACTGGATATTAAAACACCTTCATACGACAATGTGGTTTTTTATCCCAGGTATTTGTCTCCAATTCAGATAAACGTTTTTTAATATACTGTTCAGGATAGATAAACATCGCAAAATAAAAGCAGAAATTATGAATAAAATTCTCCTACCAAGTGTTTTCCAAGTTTTCTGAATAGAAATGTATCTAAGGACACAGAGATCATTCCAGACAAAATTATGTCAGGCAAAAGGTCAACTCTCATTTCAGAAGCTCAAAGGTTAAAATCTCTCGATATAATCTGAAACAGATAAAGTTCCTCTGTGAAGGTTAATTTATTTTAGAACACTGTGGTATTATGTCACAGAAACTTTGAGCACAAATGGAAATTATTTGAGAAGTCCCAAACAGTTTGAAAATGTAAGCTCAGTCTGTTACTTTACATAAGTTTATACACACTTTTTCCTTCTTACACTTAATGGCAGAGAAATAATTTCTAGCACCACTGGCAATTTTAACAGGCAAAGGTAAACATCCTGAGAGCAACAGAAAGGGTAGAAGAACCACTGCCACTTCTTGGTCTTGGTAAACCAAAGGATGCTGTACTTGGCAGACATTCCACAATTTCATCAAAATCCCCCTGAACTATGACAGAGATCCATTTAGTTGGGGGTTTTTTGGGGTTTTTTTGGGTGGGGTTTTTTGTTGGTTTTTTGTTTTTTTTTTTTTTTTTTTTTGTTAGTTGGTTGGTTGGGTTTTTTTTTGTTTGTTTGGGGGTTTTTTTGTATTTTTAAAACACATATAAAGACCAAAGAAGAGCTGGGACCGACATAAAACCTGGGAACAGACCATTTAATTCCCCCTTTGCTACCAGGACAATGTACCTTTGTATTTGCATGTACATCTCACCCTTGACAGTTTTGCCTTGTAGCTCCAAACACAAAGAATCTTCCCAAAACTCAAATGAAATTACAATGAATTTCAGAAGGCAACTGTAAAATTCCCAGTCCTTTAACATTCTCTCACAACTCTCTTACCTATTCTAAACTGTAAGTTTCTTGGCAAATTTGATTAAGAATGTAGTGGGAAAATTTGGTGACTGGACAACTTTACTCATTGGGAACAGGATTCCTAGATGAAGAAATGCAGCAAATTAGAAAACAGCATTAATACATCTTCCTTTGCAAAACCTATGAGAAGTGTGACAGACTAAAACCGTTTCTTCTTTGGACATGAAGAGATTAAAAAAAATTTTTTTTGAAAACAGAAGGTTTTTTCAGTCAAATCTGTTCCACAGCTACTTCTTTCTGCTACCCAAAAAATGTCAGATAAGCTTAGTCTTATTCCTCACATTTGAAGGGAATAAAAGAAATTAGACTTTTATTTTGGTTTTGTTTCTGACTCAAGGGCCTGAAAAGGTTTTCCAGTTCTGCATGGTATATAAATTTAGAATGAGTCAGATTTTTTTCATTAATAACTATCTTCAGATCAATTGTCAATTCTCTTTAACAGAAAATGAAAATGATTCAACATTCTAGTAACTGCATAACAATAATATAACTTTCCCTGATTAAAAAGTAAATAATCTTTTTTTAAAGGAATCAAAAAAACATCTGAGATGGTGATGTAGAAAAAGAAAGATAAAGATGAAGATACTGCAGAATTTGTAGTGTCTTCTTCTTTTCTCTTCATGGTATCAGAAAGCAGATTCTGGTTTCTAAGTCTCCCAATAATGCAGCCAAAAATGTAAAAAACTATGTGCCTCACTGTTCAAAATAGGATGATTTCCTACCGCTTTAAGAACTCCTCTAAAAATTGTGAAATAAGAAGAAAGCCCTTATTTTGCATCCATGAAGGATAATTAAAAATTTAATCCATTTTTAAAATCCCATTGCCAATCGACCTGGTTCAGAAAGATGCATTCTCATCGGTCTTTTAACAAAGTGTATCTAATGGTGTTCTCACAACATCTTGTAAGTGTTGGTCAAAACTTTCCAAGGACCACAGCTGTAGGGCACCAATAAGTCAGTCACAGGAAGAGACTGAAACAACAGCGCTGACAACCTGGCATTCAGGGGAAGACCACCAACACATCTGCATGGAAATTTGGCTCAGCTAGCGTTGAAAAAGGCAACAGAAGAAATGCTCCCATAATCTCTGGTAATCCTAAAGTCAGGATTATACATTTATAAACAAGGACCACGAGGATATTATTAACAGGAATAATATTACGCTGAACTTTGGATAAAAAATGTAACTACCCTGGACTTTATTCTGGCATACCACCAAATACAAAGCAGTCTCAAAACAGATGAAGAGTCCAGTTTCAATGTAATGAATATGAGATACACCATTCTAGTTTGACTTCAGTCAAGAGTTACTGGCAAAATGTAGTTAAGCTATTAAATTTGCGTGAATTTTTAGTTTGTTCAACTATTCACAGTTACGTAAAGCTATGCCTCTTATTTTCCATTGTATTGTACAGCATGTTCAAGTATTAGTTCTAGCAAAAAGCCCATATGGTTAGCAAGAACAAAACAACAAATCACTTAATTAAGATTTTATCATTTTAATTTTCAACAGAAGATGTTTATACTGCTGCTTATTAGTCCTCTGTGGTTTTTAACTAAGAACTGTGTAGGCTGAGTAAACTTGTGTGCATACATATAAATGCATACTTCTGCATGGGCAGATCTAGCATTTGGCCACAGTAATCTGAGGGACCCTGGGCTGTTGGAGATGCTTCTGTGTGAGGATCTCACACCAGCAGGGGTTCACACGACTTGTCTCTCTTCTCTGCTAGATACATGGGAGTCAGCCACAGGATCTCACTGGGGAGATGCAAGAGTCATTTGCTCCCCAGGGAGGTGCCCTTATCTTGCAGAGGGACACGTCATTTTCCCAACAAACCACACAGAAGTGCAGCAACCCAGTACCAGACCCTGTTTTGCATGGTCCTGCAAGGAGGGACAGATGTGCTGCACAGGGACACACAAGTGTCACAAGGCCAAATATCCATTCCTGTTGCACACCTCATATGCAGATCTCAAGTGTGGGCATTAATTGTGATGCAGGATGTGCTGTCTCTCCAATTCTCTTCTCTATGACCCAGCCCTACCAGGAGACAGTCCCAGCACTTCTTTCCTTCCCTCCTGAGCTCACACTCTCCACCTTGATCCCAGCCACAGCAGCCAAATGCTCACAGTAGTACTGATTTGACAGCATAAAAATAAATTAATCTTCTAGTCCAAGCAACAGGAGAAAACTACAACATGCAAACTGTTTTAATGCAGCAGCTTATTTACTTTTCTCTTACCCTTTCACGTGGGCAGGTCTCCCCAGGACACTACGGCTCTTTTTCCCATTTAAAATTCTTTGTTACACCTCCCTGCCTTGAATACACACCTCACCCATCCCAAACACCACCTTGTAATCCAAACTTGTAATCTCAACAATGTCAAAAACACTACTGTGAAGTGAAAGGCATGGAGAGCTGCAAAACAAAACCCTGGAATTGCTACTTTTTTTCCTGGCATACATGCTGCTTGGATTACTGCTTGAACTAACCTCTTATAGTCATTCAACAAATACTCTAGAGCAAACAAAATATACAGAACCTATAAAACCCTGCTGGCAGGTCCCACATCCTTTACACCAAACACTGCAGAAGCAGGACTATTTTATACTTGGTTAATGTTGCTTGGCTGATGACTAACTCTCATCTCAATCAAGCATTTACACGTTTGGAACTAGGATCATTTAATTTATGATCAGCTTGTAGCCAGAAATGTCAACGCTGTCTTATGACAGCAATTTACACATCCCCTCAGATTTTTACATATACTTTCAAAGTGGTCATCCAATCCACATAAATGCATACCTTTACTTTCTTAACCCCATCCATGCAGACTGCCTGCCAAAAGAAACTGGATTTTCACACCTTTGCCTCCTTCCCACCTGACCTCACACTGAGGGCTGAGACCAGGAGGCACTCATGCAAGGCTGCTGCCCAGTGCATATCAACTTAAGCAAGACAGAGCCATAGTTGCAAGCAGCACTGCATCAGAACTTTGTCAAAAATCAGAAGGCAGGTTGCCTTCTGAGAACAGTTTATATTCAACAGACAGCATGATCTTTAAAATGACAAGGATCAGAAATAGGTGATGGCACTTCATGCAGCTGCAACAGATGTTCCAGAAACGCCTCCAAAATCTTCGGTAGTGGGGTGGGGGGAAGGTTGATAAAACATCTTTCTGCTAAGTTAGAAGCTAAACAAAATCTTTCCATTTTTTTAATTTCCACTTCTGGTAAAATAAGGGAGAGTGTGAAGAAATTAAAATGGACAGTTTTCTTCAACCTGACCTTTTAAGGCAATCCAGTTTTCAAGTGCTTTAAAAGATATAGAAAGCACAGCCAAAAGATTACTGTATAAGGCGACTCTTGCTTACTAAGAGAGATTGCATATGCAAGGGTTTAGGTAAGAAATATTTTCCCAGGAGAGGTCCTACTTCAGGATAATGATTCCAGAAAGCAGTCACCTTGCTGGTGTAAAGCATACAAATTAGCAGTGAACAAAATAAAAAAAACTGTAATGATTTGCTATAAGAGCACCACAAAACAGCACCAAAACAAATAATCACAGGTTTCTTTGCATTTCTTGATCATGCATGAAACAAGCTCAGCTATGTTACAACAGAAAAGACACTCTCTAATGACAGAAGTAGAAAGTACAGGAAATGTGAAAAATGGTCCACTTTTTTTTTAAAAAAATATTTTGGACTCAAACCATCTTCAAAGACTTGTTGATAGCTCCTTTTTCTTCATTCATAGCAGTGCCAACAAAAAGTTAACAATTATTTTGGAGAAACATAAGAAAATATATATAGCTTTAAAAGAAGTGGAGATAAGCAGGGGAAGACTTGGAAACCTATGCAAAAATTGATGATATCCTCACTTATTCAAGAAACTCATGTTTAGGCATTCCAGCTCTCCCTTTCATCATTTCTATTGGCCACACTGTGAATAAACATGAGGAAAAGATAATTAATCATACTCCTTGGAATTAAATTGTCCAAAATAAGCAGTGGCCCTAAGAATCTGAAACCCCAGTGTTTCTTGTGGCACATAGAATTCCTTGTGGGGGAAACATCAGAGAACCAGAACCAGCTTTGTTTCCCACACTGCCCATTTGTGAATTCTTTCCTATTAATAGAGTGAAACACTACAATCAGATTGACCTACTAGAATAGACTGCGGTTAAAAGGAGGCACTGGGCTGTGAGCTCAAAATATCTCTTTTTCAAAAAGGACACAAGGATTCCTATGTTGACCTGATGAAGGAGGCAGTCTCTGAAGGGGAACAAACAGGGAACCAAGTTGCTCACAAATACAGGCTCTTCCCAGATCTTTTGATGGCCTCCAGTGATCCTCCCTGAAACCTCAGGTGGATCAGCAATGCCTAAGGAGGAAAACCACTCATGGTTTAATACGCACACGTGCATAACTTGGTCACATACTGAACTCAAAATTTTAACAGAATCCTGAGAATCACAGCTTTCTCTAAGTTTGGGGAGGTTATTTTGTTTAACAGCATAAGTCTAGTGAACAGTTATGCCAACCTCTGTGGTTTAGAAAAACTAAAAATGATTGCCAAACCCTAAAATAGAGTATTTAAATTAAAAACTTCACTATATAATAATATTTAGAAAAATAAAAATTTTTTCACTGAAAGGGTGATCAGGCATTGGAATGGGCTGCCCAGGGAGGTGGTGGAGTCACCATCCCTGAAAGTGTTCAAGAAACGACTGGGCATGGCATTTAGTGCTACGGTTTAGTTGGCATGGTGGTGTTTGGTCAAAACTTTGGTTCAATGATCTCAGAGGTCTTTTCCAACCTTAATGATTCTATGATTAGATGTTAAGCAGAAATCATTGAGGAAGAGAATTCTATGCTCTAAGTGTGCTATAAAGGTGCCATCTGAAAGACAAAAACCTCAACAACACATGCAATTTGAGGAACATAACAGGAAATGTCACAATTAAAAAGAAATGCTTCTAACTATTAAAAAATTTAGCACTTACTTATTCCAGAAACCCAGAGCCATGCTCAGAGTAAGCACAAGAGACAGGATTGTTTTGCACTCTTGGCACTACAGTGCATTTACTGTGAAACCAGAAAACTGCTTTTTGACTTACCTCTACCTTATAAAAACAATTTAATGCTCTTTTTCCTCTGTAGCTACAAGTGAGGTAGCTATTTCTATTCAATCAAAAGTCAGTCATCCACTGTGTGAAGCATTGGATGATGCTTCTTCTGCCAAGACATCTGGTTCTCTACCACAATGATCAATGAGAAAAGCACAACCCTGGGAACAGTAAATGTTAATTAGTAGCTGTTGAGGATCAGTCACGGCAGGAGGAGGAAAGGAAGGTGACTGAGGGTCCTGAAAAACAGTACTTTGTTTTTCAAATTTCTTGGAATTAGACTGACAGAATTAAATAACCATTTCCAAACCGATACCAGCAGACCTGGCTACTAGGCTATTATTATTATATTATTAAGCTGTTCTTAAAATTCTTTTATTAATAAAAACCTAAGAAAGCAATAGTTTCAAAATACTTCAGGAATTTTTGCTTTTTTTTTGTAGCTTGATAAACTTGTAGAGAAACAGAAAGAAGTTCACAGAAGAATGCTGGAACAACTTCTAATGGTAGAAAAATCACACAGACAGACACTGTATGAACTAGAGGAAGAAAAGAGGAAGCACAGCAAATATATGGAAAAAAGTGATGAGTTTACAAACTTGCTGGAACAAGAATGTGACAGGTAAGGTTACCTCTTACCATAGTATTAAGAAGTATGTACAATTTAACAGCACACCTAAGATCTGTCTGCTTTTTATTTTGCATCCACTAAAAATTAGAAATGTTTGTGGAATTGTATTTTGAGAGTTCAGCTGTGAAAACATAACTAATGACTTCTAACTAACAGTAATGTCTATATCTCCATCAGTCACTGAGGTAGGTCAAATGGTTGGCAGATTCTTCAGCACTGCTGCAGGATGCCAAGGATGTTATACTACAAAGTACCCAGGGAGATATGCAGATGTATGAAGTTATAACCAACAGGAAGCAGGCAAACCTTTCAGTGTGTTTGAGATGGTTGGTACACACTACAGTATGTAAGGAACAAACTATGTCATCAGGCATGCAGCCTTTCATGGCAGAAGAAAAAGACATGAGGAAAAGTAGATGTTCGGGCAAAACACAGAAATATGGGGAGAGAAAGCAAAGGTAGAGGATAATTTCCAGAAAGCTTTGAAAGTAAGAATGACAAAGTTCTCATATCAGGGTTGGCACAAAACCCATAAATCCAGCTTTATTTTTTAAGAGTAACCTAAAAGTAACACAGCTTGTTTAAGCAGAGTGTTACAGTTTCAATACCAATTCTCAAGAATTAAGAATAATTTAATGTCATTTATTGTCTTTTAAAAAAAGCCACATTATACTGTGATTTCTCTGAATCTGCAATAAAACCGAAACCATCTAAGGAAAAAAAAAATCTAAGAACATTTCCTATTCCCTGTATAGCTAGCCCAGAAGATATGAGAATATTGTCTCAGTTTCCTTTCGCTTAGGAACAGATGGAAATGTTTGGGTGTGAGAACGTCAAGCCTATTCTAAACTCACATTATGCATAGATAATTCTTCCTTTGCTTCGCCTGTGTAACATCATGTCCTACGTATTTTGGCAGTGCTCACCCTGTGTGCTGCACCTCTCTCCTGCACGTCTATCAAAGGCAGCACACACCGAGCACACAGCCGTGCTTATGGCTCGCAGCTACAGAGGCTGCGGAAGGAAATGTTTGCTTCTCAGAAAAACTTGTACAGTGCAGGCAAGCATAGGCACACACAGAAAAGCACACACTAGGAACTGTTCTTGGGAATCACCATCAATCAGGAACCAAACTCTGAGATCAAGAGGAGTTTTCGTGTCCCTCTTCTTCTCAAAATCTGAGATACTCATCTCTTAGAGGCAGAGCTAGACAGTCACTTGCTAAGAGCGGCAGAATGTTACACCAGATACGCGAGCACACACTGTGTGAAAAGCTGCACAGAAGACTAAGCACTGGAGTAGTAATTTTTTTTTTTGAATAGTATAGATATGGGATTAAAACCCTCTCTCCTGCCCCTCCTCCATATCCCTCCTCCTCTGCCCCACCTCTGTCCCCATTCTCAAGAAGACTGTAAAGCATTTACCACTATTGTCTGCTGCATTTAGTCAAGCTGCCTGGAAAATGGTGGGAAGAGGGTGAATACTGAGGTGCTTAAAGGGACCTTAGAGGATACAATAATAGATTTCAGATTAAGTCTAAATTTTGGGGTTTTTTTCTTTGGAGGACATATTTTATGTGGAAAACCTTAAGGGGGTGTGATGTCACTTGCTGAGCTGATTCCAAATTGTTTGCCAAGTAATGTCACCATCAAGATCTCCATGCAGTTGCCTGACATAACAAAAAAAAAAAAAAAGAAAAACCCAACAAAAAATCCGCAACCAAAAAAACACTCAGCAAGTTAGGACATAGCTCTTCCTACATGAGCTTGCCTCACATGGCAAAGTTACCTTTTCTTCCACTTCAAAAGTCTTAGTCCAATTTACATTTTCTCAGGATGCAAATTTTGCATTTGGATTAAGAATGAATAGAACTCTATAAAAAGTTTCACACATAACACAATGCCACGAATTTTTGCTTACACCCAATACATGTTTAAAAAAAAAAAATCAGTAAGTATTCGCCAATGAACGTACTTTGTTTTCAGCCAGAGGCAATATCCTCTTCTATGGGATAGATATATAGCATTCCAAACAGTATTTCAGATTCAAAGCAAAATCCCCGACTTTCAATTAGTCAGAGAAGTGCCTCACTTTTATCAAAGAGCAAAACTACAGTATATGCTAAAGATATCTTTAGAAGGTATAGAATGTACACAAGCCAAAGAAGGTACATGAATAATATGTGATTGTATGATCAAAAGCAAAAAAACTTGGATGTTATGAGACAGTGATGCTGATGTTCTGAAAACTACTCCTTGTGGCAAGAATAAAAAAAAATTAGTCAGACCCAAGTCTTACAAACTGTTCTGGATATATTTTCATATTGGGCAGAAAATAAGCACTTCCTCTCTCTTGCCTATATGCTCAGGAAGAACAGAACTAAAGAGTTCTTAAATAAAAATTTTAGTGATGGATTTATCAGATGATCATGTTTTACATAAACAAGACAACCCTTCATCTCTAGGGACTTTCTGCTGCCTTATGCCCTTCACTGATGACATGTCTCATTGGAAGAGTTAATGTTTGGATTGTGCAAAATGTAACAGTCTTTGATGACTCAAGAAAAGCTCTTCACTTTCACCATTTGAAGTCAAGAATTGCTTTGACTTCACACTGAGGCAACAAGACTGTCCCCAGCAATTGTACATTGCCAGATTTGGGAGTTAAGGCTTATGACAGCACTAGTGAAAGTTTCCTAGATATGAGAACCAGACTAGCATTCAATGTTAAACCTTTGAGCATTTAAAGCATTTTTCTTATTGCCAGCCATAAACTAATCCTCCATAGTGAACTACTTCTTGTAGTTCAGAGAAAAAGGCAGATCTTCAAACTGAACAGTCTCATTCCTTACAACAGACATTTTCCAGCAAACAAAGAATAAAACTATGCTACTGTGATTGTATTTAATAATCTTCAGTCACACTTTTAAAGCATGGAGCCACAAACAAGCCACAAGCCTGACAAACCCCTAGAATATACAAAAGAACTCTGTGGAGAAAAAGAGATCTTTCAGCACCTTCCTTGCCATCCTACCCACACAGTTTCTGTGACTCCAGCTTGGTCTCATTTCTCTGAGTGTTCCACAGGGTACTCTGAGATGGAAACTTTTTACCCTCTGTGCTTCTCCTCACAGAAACTCAAAGTCGGGCATCATCTCTATGATAGTGACTCGAGTGTACTCCAGCCATTACCAAAACAACAAATCTCACCATATGAGCAACTCCTCATCACTCCCAGCTCCATGAGAACAGAAGGGAACTCAGTCTTTTATCCCTCTGCCCTTGGCTTCATCCTTACAATTCTTCAATACCTCCATTCTTAAAACTGAGGTAAAAAAAGTCATATTGCTTGTCACTCAACCTGGACTCATTTTTACCTGAGCCCTTTTACATTTAAGTCTCACAAATTCTTCTTCATAGTACCTCCAAGAAAAATAAATATTAAAAAACAAAACAAAAGAATGAACAAACCAAACACACACACAAATAAGCCAAACAAGTCTTTCTGTACTTCCAGATAACTAAATCCTTTTCCAGGCTCTCACTTCAAAAATACTTCTTGATCATTTCCACATTAGCTATTTCAGGCTTCTCTGTATATTCCCTGGATGCACACTCAATACTGAATTAAGGCTATGTTTTTTTCTCTCATGTATTTTCACAGTACACTCTTACCCTCTAACGCAATGTTATTACATGGTTCTTATGCATATACATCACACTAAAACTGTACCAAAATTAAATCATATTACAAAACTGCTCAGGGCTTGAGTAGGTAAGAAAGGTGATTTCATTAAACTGAGAGCACTAGGTAAAATGTTTTGGGTTTATTTTAAAGTGTCAGATGAAAGCAATTGCTACACACAGTAGTTAAATAAATGGTGCTTGGAATTTGGGACAGGGCATCAGGGAAAGAAGGAACCATCTTAGCTAAAAGTGTGTTGGTATGTTGCCAGCGTAACATTGCTATACTTTAATTCAAACACATTTACACATTGGTATTATGATATTTTGCATGTCCAGCTCTGGAAAATTCAATATCCTGTAAGAGTGGGCATAATTTATATTTGCTATTTTTCTTAATGAAGCCAATTAAATATTTTAAGAAGCAGGACCTTATCTCTACAGAGAGCTGCAGTAAAAATAAACACTGTCAACTTATTTATTCTACACGTGTTACCAGCGGTTTTTAATTTCATGCACACTGAACTATTGTTGTAGATTGCATTGTACTCAAATGCAATCATTTCCTTTTAGCTTTCTGGCAATGAGTTATATGTATTACATATGCTGGAGACTATGTCTTGCAAGTTGTGAAATGGGTGCCAGATCTGTGTACATTTGACCTTTTTCATGGGTATCTTGTGTTCTGTAGGTGAATAAGAAAGACCCACCACAAGCACAGCATTAGCATTCTTATTCTACATTATACTCCAGTGGGACAGTCCCACTAGTAACACCACTGAGGCACAAAGAGAGACTCAAGGAAGTGATGTACACAGATTAATTACCTCATGCTCGTATGAGGGAAACTATGTGCTGTTGCACTACATAACTTTCAACAGATGTTGTGAAATCAAATCTTTGTCACAATTCAAGGATTTGAAGATGCTTACAACAGTCTGTGCATGACGGAACATAAAAACACTTCTATCTTAAAGAAAATAAACAGAATTCATGGTTAAGATCCTAAAACTGTTAAACAAGGTCACATTATGCTTTTTCAATGCAAAAATTCAAGAATAAATACAAACAGGGCTTTCAACTCATCATTAATGTCACTGAGAAATTCTCTTTAGATCCATGGTGCAATTCAAACTTATTCTACCTACTGTCATTAGCAAGGAGATGTGAGACGTAGATTATAAACATTTCTCATGCAACTCCAATGACATTGGTGGAATGACACAGACAAGTGAGACTCATATTTAGGTGGGTTTTTTTTAATTCTGGGCACGTAACATGTCTGCTCACTGTCTCAGGCACACTATCACTATTAGCAACCAATACTATCACTGCACACTTGGAAGATGGGGAGGGCACAATGAATAACCTGAGCCAAAGGACTTTCTCCTACACTGCTACCCTC
Organism: Entomyzon cyanotis; assembly: GCA_024500445.1. Taxonomy (NCBI): domain Eukaryota; kingdom Metazoa; phylum Chordata; class Aves; order Passeriformes; family Meliphagidae; genus Entomyzon; species Entomyzon cyanotis. The sequence goes on from JAKEPQ010000739.1 coordinate 1,294,594, forward strand.
TCTCCCTCCTCTTGCATGGCGAAAGAGATGCTCATTGCCCTCCCTGCAAAAGGACATAAATTCTCCTGAAAAGAACGACTGTGGAAAGCCACCCTTGGTGGTAGCCCTGGTCAGCACTTTTTATCCTAGTCAGAACTCAAAGGGAAAGATGATCTTTCTAAGCTGGCAAGTCTCAGCATATTTATGGCTCTTGTAAATCAACACCTAACCAGTGACCAGCATGGGCGATGAAGCACTGGCCAAATATGCTCATGGGGAGGCATTGCCCTCAGTAATGGGGCACTCGTTCTAGTGACCAATTTACATTTCCAAATAAGACTGAGTTCACCACTCCATGTGTGGCACAGCATAACAAGTCTAATCATAAGCAACAATAGAAGCAGATGACTGTACCAAGACCTGTGACCAAAAAAAGACAGGGTGCACTTCTGATTCATTGCAGGGTGGGGCTGTGAGAGAGGGAGAAATTGGCACAGGATTTTGTAACTGTAACTTTGAAAAGCAAACACACAACATCAGACAGACAGAAAAATCCCTAAATCGTTCTCCAATATAGAAAACTTGACACTATCATAATTTTCCAAAACAACTCATTACTATGGGAAAAGATGTACTCCCATTTGAATGCGGAGGAGGAGAAATCTCAATGAAGTTAAGATCTTTCTCGTGGCAGAAAAATTTAAGTGACTTACAAGTGCTATAATTAGTTTCATATCTTAAAAACAGGCAGGAGAAAATGGCCATGAGAACTTAGAATGCAGGTCACACATCAGTTACCAAGACTTGTGATCTAAACTCAACCAAGTTTCCCATGGCATGCTGTGAGCTTCAATGCATTTATGCCCAGCTAGAAAACCTCTGAGTATTATATACACATATGAAAGAACCATGCATGGGAGACAGCAGCAATTTAAGAAAAATGTCTTAGCCTCAGTCTCTGTGCCGAGACAGTAATTTTAAACAGAGAATATATAAAAAGATCAGGAGTACTAAACCAGTTAAGAACACAGATTACTTGAAAAAATTATCAAAAATAAGCACCAAAATCTTCTCTCATGGTAATTTTGATTTTCACGTAAATACATTACTTTGTTTCTTCAGCCTGACAGGCACATTTGAGAGCCCTTCAGAAAAACACCCCACACAGGGACAAGATAACACAACCTATTTAGAGTCTGAAGATCAAGATCAAGATCAATATCTTCAATATTTGAATCTTTCTACATAGAAGATTGGAAAAAAGCCACAGAAATTATCTAAAAGTTCAGAAAGGACACATGACCTCTGGTTTTTAAAATTTGTAATTCAGACCCGTGTATGTGTGTGTGAAATGATGGGGCACAGGTTGGACGGCTCAGAGTAGCATCAGAAGTAGATACAACAAAAACTACTGGACTATCTAGTCTTTCCCATCCAACACAGGGTTGTTCTCCAAACACAGTGTTGACAATTTTGCTTCTCATTTCAAATACCCAAAATACAGAAAGGCCTTAATCCCTCCAGAAATGTTCTGAAAAAGTTGCATTGTCATAAACAAAATAATACTTTTCTATTCATTCAGTAATTCATTAACAGCTCACTACAGTACTTCCTTCCCCTACTGAAAGATACTAAATACGTGGCTAAGACTGAAAAAGAACCCTAAGGCATCCACTTTTGTAACAGAGAGATCCATAGCAGACAAAGCTCCTAGGAGAAGAGTCTGAGTGGACTGCAGCAAGGACGATTCTGAATGGAGGACTTCCCACTCCCCTGCTGTGGTAGCTCTCAATTTAGCCCTAGGGACAAAATCCGACACAGTGGTCCCTGTGAGGCACAATTTGAAGGAACTCCAAAGACTGAGCAGGCAGAGAATTAACCAGTCCCTTCATGATCCCACAGAAAAATTTATGCTGGGAAACATGGCTGGTAAAAGCTAGAACTTGTACAGACATTCTGACAAGGGAAGGCTCCAGCAATAAAGACTCTCAAACCGTAAGTTGATCATCAACAACAGCCATAAGCAGATAAAAAACCAAACCCAATAGTTGTGATGACCACTGAAAAATGTGAGGAGAAGCATTTTGCAGTAGAAAAGTTTTATTCCTTCCCCCTCCCCAAAACAGGAGATTAGAAGTCCAAAAGGGACAGTAACACTAAAAATACTCAGTTAACTGATTTATGTCTGCCAGATTTGGCCTAGTATCAGTTACCGTCTCCTGGACTCTGTGTTGGAGAAGGGAAACTCACTGAATCCAGCAACATGGCTGTTTTCAAATGTGTACATGAGCTTGATGAGATATACCTTGCACAGGTCTGCTCACATTCTCTGACCAAGATCCACTGGGCATCTCCAGCAGAGACAGAGTCCAAGTTAAGGCACTGCAAAAGCACATCACCAAAGCTGCTCTTTGCCTTATTTACTTCCTTGCCAATACCTAGCAAGTCACACATTTTGCTTGAAAATACAAGAGCTGATTAAAAATCTTCAACTTAAAATAGAGCTCTTCACTTTTAAAAGCACTCAAGGTCTTGGCTTCTATATGCTACTGGGAAATTCCTTAGCCTCAGCACTTTGATTCACAGCATCTTCAAGTCACTGGGGAAAGACACATGGCCCACAAACATTATCAGGTTCTAACAGGTACAAAACCTTGTTTTTCTTCAACTATCCTTCATTTCAGTAAACCATCATTGTTACCATCTCACTTGCACTTCTTTACACACAATGCCAGTCTCCTTCCTCCTCACAGCCTGAACAAAACCAGACAGCCTTGTGGAAAAGGAAATAAAACCTAGCAGAAATGCAGACCACGCACCCTCCTCTCCCTTCACTCTGATTTGTTTGCTAAAAACATCAGGGTTATCAGGAAATTCAGAGCACTGTAAACCTTATCCTGACGTACAAATTTATGACTATTAAGATGACTTTTAGGAATGTTCAGATCCTACAATTTGCGTTTAAGTCATCAGGAAATTGGGACATCATTTATTAAATGTTTAGACAAGATTTCACATGTTTCTCATTTCAAAATTTCATCTTGCATCCAACTGAGGAACTGAGAAGCAAGACCCACTTCCTGAAATCCTAAAATTCTCCCTTTTTTTGAACAGTCTTGCCAGCTAAACTCTGGATGTCTTTGTGTTCTGTCAGACAGGAGAATGAGTCAGTCTGTCCCTAACTGGCTTTCTAAAAGGGAAATTGAGATGTTTGACGACATATTTGGATAAACCCACTCACTGGATAAAGTTACTTAACTTTTTATATCTCTAAGTTTGCTATAAACCTCCAGAATCCTTATAGGCTAGATTTAAGTATAGCCAATAAAAACTATAGTTTATAAATAAAGCTAATGAAAACCACTCTATTAAAACTCCAAGGACCTTGTAAACATGCTTATCAAAACTTATCAAAGCTTATCACTGAAATAGAGCACTAGATCCATAAATCCATGTTATTAACTGCTAGTCATCCACAACTCTTTTTGAAACATCAACCCTATATAGGTTGTCTTTGGTTCAGAACCCAGTTTTCTCATGGTCTCTGAACACAATGTAGAGCCAACACTGTAGCTCTGACTGAAGAAGCTGTGAGTAAACTCTGAGTTTACATAGCTCAATTCTCCTGAGAAAACAATGAAAACTCCTGTGATCATCTGCATGTGTTTTTGGTCTCCCTGAGTGTAGCATTTGGCATAGAAAAAAAGGATGATTGAAATATACTGAACTGAACCTACAGAAGGGCACAAGTACTGAGCTGATTTAGCCTCCTAAGCCCCTAGTTTATCAGAGGGTGAGGAGGTATATAATACCACTTTGGAATGCATCATTTCTTCCAATAGCACAGTATGTAACTGTTTTATCAAAGGAATATATCTTACACATTCAAGATCCGGATCTCTGTGAATTCCCATCTTCTTTAGCTCTGTATTAACTTCGGATGCAAAGCAAGAAAAGCAGGCATTCCAATACAAAGAAAGAAAAGGTGTTCCAAACAGATGTTTTACTAGTTGCATAACATAAAACATTTATTTTACATTAATTACATATCAGCCTGTTTTCCACATATGTTTATAAGTATTACTGAATTTTGAGATTAGTTTGGTCTAAATTTCTTGTCTGCAACCAATCTTAAAATTCAGCTAATTCCTTATAATATCAGATTTCACTGCCAGCATATCATTAAAGTGTGTAGTTTAACGCTTAGGTATGCAAAGATCTGAGTCTCAAAACAGTACACACAACCTTGCCCTTGGGTATTCTGATCACTAAATGCAAAGACAGGTGGTTTTATGATACACAGCAGACATCTAGAGCATTTTTGGAGAAAACTGAGAAGGAGCTGTTCATGATAAAAATAACAACATATAAAAGAATTTTCAAAGTGCTTGGAGAACAAAATTAGCTTTTTAGCTACCTGACAACAAGACCGTCTCCATGGCTACATCTCTGAAATAGTTCTAGTACCAAAGCACAGGTTCTGGCTTTAAAGTCATATTTCATAAAGTAGTTGAGAAAATGATGCAGAAAGAGCTCAGTTTTATTAGACTGTGGAAAGACGTTTGGAATAGGATACACAACTTTACCTAAAATAAAACAAAAATATGCTACTGGCATCTAAGCTTAAAATTAAGATGAAGACTATTTAAACTTAACAGAAAGTTGGCAGGTGCTAATGCAAGCATAGTTCAGGACGACGTACCAACTAGAGATGCAATCATTAAAACTCTGTGTTCTTGGAAATAAAGCATTTAAGTGGCTAATGAAGTTTGACGGGAAATACCAAAGCTCTGTCTAACCAAAAAGCATTTCAAACAAGGAGAATAAAAAAAAAAAAAACCAAAAAAACCCAAAACATCCCCCCCAAAACCTAACTACAAAACAAACAGCCAAAAAGCAAGGATGCAAGGACTCCTATACAATTTCAAGAATTCAACATAAAAATTAGTCTGTCCAGTTGTAAATGTGGCCATGGATAGAATGTGATTTTATGCTTCCATACCATGTGAGAAGAACATCCAGAAAAATATTATTTATTATGAAAGATTTGATACTATTTGATATGAAATACTTGTGATAAAGTTTTAAAATAAGAATCACAGAACAGATTATGCTGATGTAGGAGCTGTACAGCTGCAACAAAAAAAGAGACAGCAAAAAATGGAGCAAATCAAAAGAAATGTAATTAACTGTGTAAAAGCATATCCAGACTTTCTGAGAGTTGAAGTACATATATAAACAGATAATCATAGAAATGCTAGACTATTGATCATCAATCCAAAATAATGACAATGGCTGAAATCAGAATCTAGAGATCCTTCTCTGAACAATGAGGTATAAAATTAATTAGGTTCTTTTGTCACAACCTCTTTTTTATTTGTATTTGTCTCTGACTGACAGCATTGGATTCCAATGTTTTGGAAGTCAAGAAGGTTTTCATATTAGACTCTTTATGGAGAAAGAGTCTGTGAAGCCATCTGAAGCCAAACTGCTAGTAGAAAAAGCTTTAAATTGAATTTGTACAACACAAAGCAACAAGCTTATTAGCACTTTACCAGGACTAAATGGTATTTAAGTATTCTGAAAGAACTTGCGTGAGAAACTCATGAACCATTACATGGTGGGTCCTTGAAGCAGACAGGGGAATGGGAGGCAGCACTAGTTTTTAACAAGAGAAGAAACTACAGTAAAGAAGAGAACTGGAATATATCTGGTGAATACAAAAAACTCCAGCCAGTTGAGAGGAAAGCAGAATGAGGTGCCAGGTCTGCTCTCCTTCCCCACCTGTCCTCAAGTAATGCTTTGCTGTTCTATCCTGTTAATCCTGGTATCTGAACCAAAGCAAGACTAACTGAATTTAGAGCAGTTCATTTACCCTTCTCCCAGAATGGAGATTTACTTACAATGACTATTTACTTACAATCGTTTGGAACAGATATTTACAAAGGCCAATTTTTAATTGAGTTTCTTAGGCTGTGTGCCTATCCATCATCATCCCAGTTTTTCATCCCTAAGATAATTTCAATTCAAATGCAAGAAAGAAGCAAAGGCTTCTGAATTATTAAATGCCTACTGGGCTTTTGAAAACAGGTACCTTTCAGTGTCCAGGATATTAAGCATGAGTACATTGCAGAAAAACTTTGTGTTCCTCTAACAGGGTGGAAAGCTTGGTGGCTTGCACATTATTGGGCAATGAAAAAAAATCTGGTCACAAAACAAACTTCCGTAATTCATTTTGTTGCACTAAACAACCAGCTTTTCTCCACAGCAAATAATGCTGTTATTACAAACAGCTTCCTATCCTTACTGCACCCAAATGAAGAAGTAGTATCAGAAGTTTGATTTGCCATTGCAAAAGCTGAATATTTGGATCGCTGTAGAATACCACACCCTTCACTTTTTCCTTCTTTTCTTTCTAAAAATCAAAGAATTAGATCATAGGAACCCATGCATAAGTCTCTTGAAAATATCTATAATGAATGATTTAGTGAAATTTTAAAGTAAAAGTACTAGCATGTGGGTTTATAGTTTCAAAAGAGCTCAGGCATGCAGCCTTCATCCTCCTAGAGAGCCGCAGCCAGACTTCCCAATGAAATAAGGCATGCAGCAGTTCATAAAAATAATGGTGAGAGGAATAAAGATGCTGAGCTCATGGGAACTGTTAGGCTTTTAAAAATTATTCCCAATAAAGCAGAGCTCTCCTACCTCCAAGAAGAAAGGGATAGGCTGTTTGTTTTTAAAAGAAAAAGACTAAAAATATCATCAATTACATTTATCTCAAAAAATGCTGGAGAGACCATACCACAAGTCCTCCTCAAATGAATGCACACAAATAAAAGAGCAATAAGACAAAATGCATATGATGAATATTTAGGACACTGAAATATCTTCAGAATTAGGACATAAGAATATATTTGGATCCCAACACAAGATGACACTAAGCACAGGAATGCAGCAAAAATCTGTCCTGAACTATTTAAACACCATTCCACTTCCTTGTAGCATCCAGACCTCTACCTTAATTATTTAAGAAACTTCTCATGTTATTTTGTTTGTTCAGCTGTTATAATTGCAGTGGGAAAGAAAAAGCTGATGATTTGCTGTGTAACACTCAAGAAGTCCTTCCTTATTTAACACAAATTCCTCACTTTCCTGCATGAAATGGAATGATGACGCTGTAAGTCATTACAGGTGCCAAGCCTTACTCACTGTCATTGCATTCAGAACAAATACATAAAACAAGAGAGTACAAACAACTACATGTTAGAGGAATTTCTAAATACTTCATAAAGTATATACTAAACAGAAATTCACATGCAGGTTTTGTGCATTGGTTTCTTTTTTTTTTCATATGTTTATTCCATTTGATCCATCTGTTCTCAGATACTTCGGTCCTTACTATTAAAATCATTCAATTTAATTTCCTTTTCTGTTCTTGTCATCAGCTCTATAAAAAATACATATTTTTGCAGTCATTATGGCAAAACATGCAGTTTTGGTTGCAGCTCAAAAAGAATCTCAACCTTTGATTTCTATTCAGATTATGTTTCTGTTTCTCCATTCTCACACAAGGTGTCCAGATGATCTTATGACACACATATTACTATTACCTTTTAGTAAGTCTAACATGGAGCAAATTCTGTCCTTCTACTGCTCGTGCTCCTACACCCCCCCCCCCCCCCTTTTGACTACAGCTCTAAATTATGTTCAGAAACAAAAGATAAACTCTGTTCCATGTTTGGCATTAAAGGCAAGATTCAGCTTATAGATCTAAAGAGGGGGACTTGGTTCAGATGCCTCCATTTTGGGGCTGGTACCCATGATTCCAGTGTTGTCCATGAAAATACACTCATGACAGTTCCACTCAAGTAACTGAAAACAGGCATCTTTATTTACAGACTAAAATCCCACTCCAGAAGTGATAACTTGCAGATAACTCAGCTAGGTCACTACTCCTTTCCATAAGCTCTCTTTGGTCAGGCAATTTGCAGGATCAGTCTGCACTGGACTCTTCATATATTACACAATCACCTGCAGCACAGTTTCTTGTACCTCTCCCTCAAGTGCAGGTATTGACCACTGGGCTCTGACCCAGCTTATCTGTTTCACATCTTCAGCATCTGCCCATTCAGATTTCTTACCATTCTACTTCTGCCTACACATTTAGATGTCACATTTCAGTTCTTAAGGAAAAACTTTTTTGAAAGAAAAATAATTCATCAAATTGAAAAGAAAAAAAAAAAGCAAACAGCAAAATTACAAAAATATCTGAAGATTATACATTTCATAGAAGTTCACTAAATTGTATTTTGCATGCTTAATTTGGATCAAGTGGAATGTGATAAGCAGATAGGCCATGTATGGTGGAATCTGTGTCAGTCCTCACTAGGATACACTTGGTAGTGAAAAATAAAACAGGGAATTGGTGTAAACCCACATGGTTAAAAAAAAAAAAGGAATGTGACAAAGAAGAAAAGTTCTTTAATTATTGCTGTCTTTTCTCATTATTCATGTAGAGATATCCCTATTTATCAGCAAAGGAAAGGAAAAATATATAATGACATTTTCATGGGAAGGGGAAAAAAATACAATCCCTATTTGATTCTTAACTGTTTGGCCAAGTTTAGAGTTACAAAATGTGTCTACATTAAGAACCTAAGGTTTGTTTGAATGTTTAGTTTACAAAAGTTCTGAGTTGAGAAGCTTGCAGCGTGAGCTGCATGATACTGTCAGTGTAAATTACAGGTTTTGTTCACCACAGCCCTATGCAATGAGCAGCTGGCCAAGAGCCAAACAAAAGGGCATAATTTAAAACACTCAATCAGTCATATTCTGAGACATTTTGTTTAGTGTTTAATAAGCTCTCCAGGGATGGAGAAATTACCAAAGCACATTGTCCTGACATGAGCTAAAACGGTCCTCTCTCATCACTGCATTTCTGGGAATTTGACATTAATGCATTAGATGAACATAAATCCATATATACACATACATACACATATGTATAAATGCTCATATTTCTGTACATATGTATATTGAGATACATTTTATTTTACATTGTTGCACATCTGATGTCCTTTATTGCATTCCACCTTTCAACTGAAACATCCATGGTCAGTGAAATTTCCATACCCATTTATTCACTCATCTACTCTCTCTGCATGATTTCTTGTTTCATATATTAAGAGAGGACACAATGAAATGCAGCACACACAAAGCATCATGAATGGAGAGTGAAGACCATTCAGGAGTTGTTCTTTAGTTTACCTCACGTAATGGAGAAAGAGAGCCTCTACCAACATAAAAACAGGGTAACTCCAAAACTAAAAGTATATCAAAAAGCTTGTTTCTTTTATTGATGATTAGCTTATGACACTTCAACCAGAAATTCCTAAGTTCTAAAATGTAGGAAATTCTGACAAGCCTTTAGATGCAAAACAGAGGCACTGAAACAGTTAATACTTGTTTCTGAGGATTCATCAGCATGCATGAAAAAAAGAGAAAAATATTATTTCGAAATCAAATGTATCTCTGATTAGAAATCAAAATGAGACATTATTATTGAACAAATTATTCCATCTGTGCTGACGGTACAGTTTGCCTCCTACACCTTTTTTAGGGATCCTATGCCAAGAGTCCTGATACCAAGCTAGAATAAGTGTTCTAACATGATTTACATCATCTTTTTATTCTCCCGAGTCACTATGAAATAGCAATGGCTGTTGTTGGTACCTGTTGTTCTTTGCCTGTTGTTGGTGAAAATCAATACCAAAAAAAATTATGATATTTTGGATTCCTGAAAGCAAGCAAAGAGAAAGGAGTTTGTAATGCCTATTCCCAGATGGACAGGAATCAATCAGAAATGTAAAATTCCTGTTCTGGTGACCATAATCTCAAGTGCATTTAGGTTTCAATTACTGTCATCTATTTACAGAGTTGAAATATTTATTTCATTAGTATACAGGTAAGATATTTTTGCACACTTTAATTTCTCCACACTAATTAGCTAACATACTAGGATTTTACATCTTTTAAAAACATACAAACATTCTGCCTAAAAGGAAATTATATAAAACAACATCAGAAGACATTCTAGACTTCAAAACCCAAATATTTACATAGGGTCTCTACTCTACTCATGTTGCATCCTCCTCTTACAATATTTACAAACTTCAAATTATAATTTGCAATAAACCCCCAAGGCATTAGATTTGTTGTCTCTTCAGTTTATTCAGAGAGCTCTCCAGAGTATGCAATTCTTAATCATCTCTAGGCAAAATTTCAACAGGGAAAACAATCTACAACAGCATCAGCAATCCAGACAGGATGGGGAAGTAAACAAGAATACTGATCCCTAAGAGCCATAGAAGAAACTCATCCCAGTACAGTAAACCAACACAGCTTATATTTGAGCCTGAAAAAACAACTCCAATGACACTGGACAAAAGAATTTAAAGAATTTTGAAGAACTTCAAATCAACTCCTATCAGAAGCTGCAGCTGAGAGAACATCCCATCTTCTCAGCAATTAGAAAAGGCAGATTGAACCCAACCATGACTGTGATATCCAAATCCAACTCAATTTGCAACTATGCTCAAAACAGTTCATACCCATTGCTGTGCACCAGCAGAGGTCAGACATGTGGAAGTCAGAGCTACACGTCTGCAGAAAATTTTTCTCAAATATCCAGAGCTGTACTTTTAGAAGCCAACAGCTCATGAAAAACAAGAGTGACTTTTTACAGAGCAACTAATTGCTAGTACTCTTGGTAAGAACAGGCTCCTAAAGCTCAGCTGATCTAGGGAAGGATATAACATTTTATCAAGAAAAGGTTAGACCCTGGTGAATCTTATCTAAAGATAAATAGCACAAAAGCACAGATTTCAACCTTCAGTGAGGGAGGAATGACAGCCGAGGCTGGCTCTCATTCAATACTTGTTATATGGGGACTGAAGTAAAATGGAGCAGTAGAACTAATCATCAACTCAAGAAAACGAAAGGAAAAAAGGATGAATTCTCTGTTAGCATTCCACAAGAAATAACGACTAGTGTACATGTGTTCCACACCCAGCAAGCAGCCCATACACATCCCTTTGAAATCTGCCCTTCTGCTGGATGGGTGCCCCTCATGGCACACAGACAGGCTACAACCCTGTTGCTTTAAAAGGCTGCACAAACCATTTGGAAATTCCCCACACCACAAAAGATGCCACATCTTGAGACTTCAGTTACATGATGGTGGAGGACAATGACATAAGAGCCATGCACTGATTGGCTTCTGACACCTGACAGCGGATAATAGTTTGCATGTTTTAGCCAATGTGCTGAAGCAAAAGGCTCTACCTCAAACATGAGAAGTCCTCACAGCATTTTATGCTGGTGTGATGCTCAGTCCAAGGAAAAACTCCCATCAGGTGAAATATTTATGATACCACATGTAGTTCTCTCCTTAACCATGATTTGCTCAGAAACCAAAAACATGACCAGAACAGCAGGACAAAACCTCTGTGCTCTTCAAACTGATTCATGGTTAGGAGGCAGGGCCTCATAGCAAGAATACATGTCCTTGTCCATTCTGACCTGCATTACTGTAATCCACACATTTACAGGATTCTGCTTGCATGGAAGTGATTCCACCAAAGTCAACTCACTAAAATAAAAAACCAATCAAACAAAATAACCCAAACAAATTATGGGGCAATTGCATGCATTTTCATGTAAGTAAAATAAAACATACAGAAGCTACAAAATAGAGAATATTTAATAATTTTCATGAAAATTCTTTTAAAAGCCTCCTCTTTCCTCCAAAACAAGTAGCCCATTAATAATTTTTTGTTGTAAAAGTTCTCCTTTCCACATAAATAGGAAGAAAAAAACATCTAACTAAGTCCAAAGATTTCAACGAATTCCAGATGCATTTTCTTGGCTTTTTGCTAACATGGGTGACAACCAGAATAACATAAATAGGTTTCCTTCCAAAACATTTGTTTTCATTCATTTTTCTGTATTCACAGTATTTGTGATGTCATTTACTCTGGTAGAGATACTACCTCAGATTTCTCAAGTTTTCAGAGTGTTAGTTGTTAACACAGAATACTAATTATGGAGGCTGTTTTTATTGTTTTGGTTTTGTTTTTCATAAAAGCTAGAGCTGGCTTTTTATCTATTTTAAGAGGTTTAACAAAAGCATACTTTCTGAATTTAAATAAGATGGGTAAGGCATCTGTCCTTCACCTCCCCAGAATAAGCTACATTTGCTGGCATAATGCAATCAATTTACCAGTATTTATAATCTCACATAAGACTTAGCATCTCAGAATTAAACCACTACACCATAAAATCCCAGAGCCAGAAGAGGTCAGAAGGAGGAGTGAACGAAATTAAAATGTCGTTTAGTCAATTTTCCTTTTCCATGCAAGGACTAAGATCCCCATGGAATAAGGGCCATAACATGACCAGTCAGTTGCCAAGTTACAGGTCTCCAAGGGCCTCACCACTTGCCAGAAAAGAGGCCACATTTCTGAAGGCAAATGTGGTGGGAGACATTCCCCAAGAGTTTTGATTAATCATTTTTCAATAGAAAGAAAACAGACTGATCTCCTCCTAAGCATTTTTGAGTGTATATTATTTGGATTGTAGAGTTTTAAGCTTTAGGCCAAATTGTGTTCCTAAACAAGCATTTTGCCCGTCTTCAGAAGCTCTACAGGACCAGGTTTGACCTTGCTCTTCCCAACAACACTCTCCCTTGAAATGAATCATTCAACTCAGGGCACAAAATTAAGTGAGGAAACAGAAAGAGCTACCCACATTCTCTCCACACCCCATACAGCTTGAGATACTGTGTTTTGCTTACAATTGTGCACAGTTGTATGCGTGGGTAGAAACCCTGCTTTGACTCAAGTCAGCAGGTTACCTCTGCATGTACTTCACACTGGAAACACTATTTTGGATGATGCCTGTTTCCAGGACAGCTATTCTATTCATTAAGCAGTAAATCTTATGTTGCATTAAGCCATAAACATCCTTGCTAACTCAACACAGTAAAAAAAATAAAAATGCGCAAAATTCAATACTAAAATAAAGGAGGTTTTCTAATCTTCCTCTTTTAAAATGAGAATATGCATGAAGGTTTGTTTGTCTATTTGCATCCAGATTTCCTCCTCTATTCCTTGGCTGAGGCTCTGAACCTCTCCCATCACCACCTGCTCCCTCAGAGAGCAGAGACATTATGAAGGCACCACAGAGAAATGTAGGCCATTTCTCTATGTAGGCCACATAGAGAAAACCTGAATAAATGGAGCATACATTTTGTCTTTAAATAAATCAGTCCCTCAGAAGTTAAGTGTACCAATTATGTGGCTAACGTTAGGGCAACAAATTTTTCCTTGCCTTCCTATTGCCATATGCCTGTCATTTTTTTTCCTACATTTTCCACTCACTGTTTCAAACATATGTTGCCACTTATATGCCAAGAAAGGAATCTCTGAATTACCCCCTTCAAGTATGATGAAATGGCAGACTGAATGGAGCCAGAGAGAGCACCATTAGCAGTTGTTCACACTTCTGTTTTCTCTTAACTTCCTCTTCTCCAAAGTTTATTCCTCTTATGCAACGGGATGTAGAACTATAAAGCCATCCATGACTCATGCTGCAAAATATATAGCTGCAGCCATGTACTGGAGAAGCCATTTTTTACCTTTTTTTTTTTTTTTTTTTTTTTTAGAGGCCACCTTAAATAAACTTTTTCTCCTTTCAGTTTCCAGATGGAAGATTCCTTTGTGAATCGCTTACCCAAGCATCAACACTGGTGATCCAACATTCTTTTCTTGTAAACTCACTGCTCAGTTTACCAGTGGTTTGCAGTCTCTCTCCCCACAACTTCTGCTTTCCAGGGTCAGCTTGGGCACACACTTCACACTGCCAGAGCAGTGGACCTCAAGGAACATCAGTAACACAACACATGCTCTTGTTTTTGTTGTCAACAGAAGACCATGAAAAGCTAAAATCATGCAGATAATTTTTCAGAAAGGTAGGGGGAAAATTAAAAGAGTAAAAGAGGGACAGAGGGGGAAAAAATTGATGCCATCTGCAAAAGCAGAAGTGAGCAGTTACCTTGGTACCTATAAACAGACGTAATTAGTCCATTGAAAAATACATTTTTTAAACAGGTTTAAGATAACCAAGCATTTCCAAAAGCAGTTACTCAATGACAAACAGCACAAAAGTAGATATGTTGGCCAGCTTCAAGAGAAGTTTCGTGGAATAAAAATTGTTACTAAAGTAAACTGAATTCAAATAAAACTTCTCTATTTTCTTCTCTGATGCTCTTGCACTGATTATCAGCATCACAATCACCATGTGGAAATACTAGATCTTTTCCTTTTCAGGTTTTGTTTTTAATTTCTTTAGTTGGCTGATTTCAGGTTTTGGGGTTGGTTTTTTTCTTGTTTGGTTAGGGTTTTTTGATTGTTGGTTTGTTTTTAATGTGAGGAGGTGCAGACAGAGGTTTTCAAAGGAAAAAAAGGGAACCATACATTCAATGTCAGGAAATTACTCAAATTGCATAATCAGAGACTAAAGAATTACCTTGGCCTCCACTTAAATCCTCAAGAGCATAATGAAAGCTATAGGGATGCACAGCCTGAAACCTGGTATTTTCTTAATTTCGCAAGGCCACTGCTAGTTACTTAAAGACATGGGTTTATGCAGAGAATGGAAACTATCCAGCACATCTTACTTTATTTACACTGTTTTGTTATTGAGTGACTCTTCCTGGACATGTGTGGTTATTTTTACTTGTTTTTTAAACATAATTGTCATCCCAGGGGTGTAACATAACGGGCAGCAGTTGTAATGGATGAGTGACAGCAGTTCCCCCTAGCATTCATGTAGCACTCATTGGTTCAAATAATTGTTTTACAATTCTGTACCTTGTTTTTCACCTCTAGTTTAGCTGAGTCATTCCCAGAATGCTTTTCTAGTTAGCCAAAGTGACAGGAGTGAGCAAGCGTTTTACAAGGAAGACAAGGCCGTTGATTTATAAGGTCTTACCTATCCACTACACAGGGGTTGAAGTTTGCTACTTCCACGGTGTCCTATGAAACTGACTGCAACTCATGTAGAATTATGCTTTTCCTTATGTCTCTGAGCAGTATTCAGGATTAATTAAGAAAGGCAGGGAAAAAAAAAAAAAAAAAAAAAGCAGAACGTTCATGCTCCACTGTCAAAAGAGATAAATCCTATAGGCTGATGCTTCTCTACCAAAACCTGGAGGGTGTTTATGGTGGTGCTTTCCTTAACACATCAGTCACATGTATATTTAGCTCTCCAAATTAACTAGCAATCCTTTGTCCCAGCGTCTGCTCCACAACTGGTATAAATATTACTGGGAGACTGAAACAGAAAGTTGCCTACGTGAATAACTATCAGGGAGAAAATGTCACACAAGCTGATCCCCCACCCAACCCTCCCCTCTCCACTTTTCTAAACAGAACTGCTAATAAGTAAAAAGTAAAGCAAGCTGGTAGGATGCTAAACACCATCTATTGCTCATTCATGGATAACACCTGGAACATGCAGTCATCAAAAATTTGAATATTAACTTTATTAAGCCTACTGAGTGCTCATCCATGCTCTGTCCTGGGTATGCATTTCCAAAAAAAAAGGTGAAGAACTACACTGTCTGCTGTGCCCTGGATAAAAATACAATGAAGTTCTAAATAAGCCTCTGCTGGCTAATAAGCCAACATGCCTTACTTTTCACTTGAGGGTTTTCAGTACTACACACATTTCTGTCCCAGTGGTCCTTGAAGGATCAAGGCAAATATTCTGAGGCCAACACTTCCAAAATCAGTAATTTGTTTCAAGATTTTTATGGGAGCACTGTCCATCTGGAACTGATCTGGTGAAGAACTGGGTGATTCTATGAAATTACCAAATCAAATGTATTATTTCTAAGGGTATTTTGGGACAGGCACAATAACGAAAAAAAGTTGTCAACAAGTTCCCACTCTTCAACAAACATACCTTAAAAGCAAAGTCACTGTGTAAAAACTGCATTATGACAACACAGGAAATCACATGTAGATCATCATAACATAAAGCTAAGACTTCTTTAATGTGGGAGTTTGGTTTGGTTTTTTTTAATGTGGTCTCATTTCCCACAGAGTAAGGACTTACCTATTTATTTTATTTATTTAAAGAGGTTTATGAAATCCAGCTTCATTAAAACTAGAGAGAGATCAGAGAAAATACAATGACAATCAATAAAAGACCAAACTTTGGTATCATTTTCATGTAGCTTGAGAACTATAAGCTCCATATTATGACTTTCACAAAAAAAGGTCTTATTAAAAACCAGATCAGTTCTGAACTGGACCAGTTAAAATCACCAGACACATATTTTGCACATATGGTCCTTTACAATTGAATAACTCTAAAAAGTGCTTAAATTAACTTAGAAAGACAAATTTAATATTCCATAACAAAAAAAAAATTATTTCTGGTATTTTTAAGTGGATCATTTCCCAATAAATTAAAACCACAGACTCAGTGGAAATTGGTCTACCTCCTTTGAATTCATCAACACCAGGAATTACACCACACGAAAGTTCAGCAAATCAGTCTATAAATATATCCATTAAACTCTTCTGGTTCTTGCTGTTTGTTTCCGTACATTTAAGTGCATTTACAGAAAGATGATGAACTCTTTAAACCAATTTAAAATCTTATTTTCTTTAGCTACACCCTTCCCAAGTGAATCCTATCCCCAGGCTATTATTTCACATTATAGTCATTGATAGGATGGTTAGGAAATGGTTAATTCTGCAAGATTATATCTTCCATATGCAACTACCATTCAGCATCCCACCCTAAGGGTACAATCAACCAGTAAAGGCTTTGTTCTGATTATGTAATGCATGTATTTGATATCCCACTTGAGAACTCTGTTGGATGTAAAGACAGCTATAGCATAGTGACTTTGCAAATAAGATGATGTAATATTACTTTGGAAGTAACAAAACATCTGAGCATGCTCACTGTGAACCACAGAATTCAGAAGTCTAAACACTTTTCAGTCTGAACCACTCAGCTGCTTGAGAGCTCTGTGTCCCTTTATGGTTTGCTTGCTCTGTAGCACTTGCAAACTTTCTGACACCGAGAACAGAATCACAATTTTCTTCCAAACTAGTCACGCAAAAAGCCACACAGAACAATCCAAATTCATTCAAATTTAACAGGTTCTCAAAAAATGGAATAAAATCTTCTCCCAAACTGCATCTATGAATTTTAAAAAAAAAAAGTTTTCTTTAAGTAACTTTAAGAAATGCATATGCGCAAAAGATAGCAGCCAAAAGAACACATAAGAGATCTGTGCAATTCCTAAGAAAGAAATTATATGTGGAATTCTAACTTGTGTCAATATACCCATTGCTTAGGAGTTATGAAGGTGTTTAACTTATGATTTGCATTCAAATGTTGCACATGAACGCATTCCCAGCACATTCACTGTTCATCAAAGTAGAAACAGCAATAACCTGTAAATGTCATAAAGCCATGCTTACAAACATGTACTTTTAAAAGGACTATCACCTGTTAGGGTTTTACATATAGCAGCTTTCATAGTTCAGGTCAATGAAGACGTGTTTTTTAAAAGAGAAAAAAGTTTAGTGAACCTAAAATATCCAAATATTCACCAGAAAAGTGACACAACAAAACAACAAGGCTCTATTATCAGCTAAGTAAAATCACTCTCACTTAAGAAATTACATGAATAGTGAGAGAGATGTCAGGGTAAGAAGAATGAAGACAGATAAAAAAAATCAAACCTAAAGCCCTCCTAGAAAACAAAGTGAACATTTTTCTTCATTATGACACATGTGACCATTTTCACTGTCCTCAATGCCATGCAATTGACAGTAACAAGTTGGCCCTATTTGGAACACAAGATTTCTAAGACAAGTCCACGCAGAAGTCCAACACCCAGGCATTTCCCTTTCTAAACTCAGATTAACGTCAAAGTGAAAAGCATGCATTTGAGATTCTGTGCGGATTATTTCCTGATTCCGGACCTCTTCCCTTTGCCATTGACCTCCCTCAGGGAACAAAAGTGCAGTCAATAAGCCTGCCTGTATTCCAGTACAAATGCTAAAAATACCTCTAACCATTCCTTCCCAGTCACTCCATTGGAGATTGGCATCTTCACATTGTCCTCCCTCCACCTTCCAATAATCCACTAATGGATTTTCTTATTCCAACATGACAAAGACAAACTGGAACCTCACCTGACAAATGTAAGCCTCTTTAATGGCTTTTGGCTCCTAGATGCACATAAAAAACAGAGAAGCATGGAATAGCCAAAGAAGAGAAGAGAAAAAAATTGTTAATAGCTGGTGCAGTAGTTAAAGAAAAAAAATCCCAAACAAACAACTTCACAAGGTGATTTGGTCTATTACACTGCAGTTATAAAAAGAAACAAATTATTATACTTGCAAAAGGATCCACAAACATGATTTCCCACTTCTTTTGGTATTACTTATATTAATGCTATTCCCTGAAGCCTGTAGGAATCCACTACCAAAAACTGGCAGCTTTGTTGCTTTTGATAAGTACCGAAAATAGAGAAAATGCTTCCAAGAAAGCATTTGCCACAATATTGAAGCGAAAGTAACGAGTCCAAGTTTGGCTAAATGACCCAAATCCTATGACATCAATACATGTGGAATACAGACCAGTACTGCATTTAAAGCTAAGGTATCACAACCAGCCCTCAGTCACTTGTTCTAAAGATTAACTAGCTGAACAAAGTCAAAATGCATTTGAACTATCATTCATTGAAGTTCAGACACACCCAGAACTCCTTTGTGTAAAACTGCATATATAAACTTTGCAGAGCAATTCCCAAAAGACCTGGAGGCACTTCAGAATTCCTTCCAACTCAGACCCTGCTCTCCAGGATCAAAGCCACCCATGAGGGTCTCCACAAGCCTCTGAGCTATGTGTGTTTCTGCTCCAGGGATACCTGTGCCTACCGCAACTGCTCCAAGAACTGCAACCATCCACCACGCTGACCACTGAGAAAAGTATACTTAGCAACATCTTTCGGGCATGACTTGCTTTGATTTACATACACACAGATAGCCAAAAGTTAAGGCTCCACTTAGGTTCCCAAGCCTCAAGGTCAAAGGAATTTTATAGCTCTCAAAGTGTTTATTCTTGTCAAGCTCTGTAAAACCTTATGTCACTCTGGACACATCTTAGGCTTCTAGCAAAATAACTCCTCCTAATTTGGTAGTGTTGGATTCAAAGTGCTCCTCTTTACGCAGCAGCAATATCAAGGACTGATTTGTTTTATATGAGAATAGCCTCTGCCCATCTACTATGGAAATCTGAAATAAAAACAATTAAAATCAGAAAAATAGAGTAAAATAGAAAAGAACAAACTTCATGTGTCCTAAACTTGAATCAAACTAAGAAGTCATGCACAACTGGATCTCATTTAACCAATACAACATACATTAGGAATTCAAAAATATACTTGTTCTTTTGCAGCTTTCTAGTTCTAGGCCTCTGTTTATTATACATGGAATCAAGACATTTCTTTATATATAATTTTAAAAGTTAAACAAAAAAAGTATTATCATAAGTATTATCATAAGTACTGCAAGCATTACCATAAGTACTGCATCACAACAACTAGAATCACTTTTCTCCCTCTGTCCTTGCTACTAGCTTGAGTTATACACAAATATTTACCTATACATTTAGTTCTGTATTTATTGGAGAGAGGGCAGGGGGGTAAACAACCCAAAGATCAACAAATTTACAGTGCTTAAATCTTTGTTCTGTAGAGTCACCTAAAAGTACTAAGGTCTATGTTCTTTTGTTGAATCCATTTAAGAAATTAGCTTTTTTTTCCTCAGTAATAGTTCATTCGGCTTATAAGATAAATTATTAGCAATTATCAAATGTTCTATGAAATTTCATAGCGGAATATGCCACTTCAGATTTCGCTTATATGAAATTCTATCACTACAAGAAAGAACCCAATACATTGCTCTCTTTAATCAATTCTACACAGTTCACCCTGATCACACACATTATAAATGCAATTTGTATGGACTGTAACTATCTTTCATCTAATTAATATTAATCTTCATATTAGAAGCTCCTGGGTTCACTGGCCAGAGCAAATAGAAGCCAGAAATTATGCTCTGTCGAAACACTTTCAATCAAGTTCGCCAGGGCAAACAATGTTAAAAGGTACAGAAGCTTCATCCTTACAACTAAAAATAAGGTAACTGAACAAAACAGATTAAAGTACTCAACAACTTTAAAACTCCACAAAATAAAGCAGACTATAAAGCAGTGGGAAAGGTTGCAGGGAAGACTGTTTAAAGAGCATAGGATTTTAGGGTCTAAAAGAAAATTTTGCCTTTCCTGCGGGTGCTGGAAGAAAATTCCCTTAAACGACTTTTTTTTTTTTTGCGCTTTAGTTCAGTTTTCAAGCATGAAGCAAACTGTAGGCCATTCAAGCATTTAGTTCATCTCCTAAAAGACTTTCTTAGTAATAGTCCATCCTGTTGACATAACACCTGGAGACATGAGATCAATAAAAGTGTTCCCAGATAATGACATAACTTCAAACAGTGCTGAGTTGAAAGTAATGGTTCTTAAGGCTGATATGTCTCATGCCAGCTGCCGTAAAAAAGCCAAATTAATACCCTTTTGTATTTGTTCCCCTTCCTCACTCAAGGGTTTTGTAAAATTTTTGTTGCAAACTCTGGAGCTGTGGAGTGTCTGAGTCTGCTAAATACATTTCCCCAAGCCCAAGAGACTCCTTGAACAGTACCTGCTGTGGGCAAGACTAACACAAAGAGCTACATGTGACTATACCCTAGGAGATCAAGAAATTCTGTAAATACTTTTCCAGACCAGAGAACTGAACCGCACAACTAAGTCACATTTCTAAACTATGAATCTATCAGATAGCTCAGCAATTCTGAATCCCAAGGGGATCAAAGTTTTACGAGTTACATTACATCCCTCGGAATCCACAATCGAAAACAGCCTGTATACGATACATTTGCCTCTGCATTATTTCAACACATATTCCTTGAACAGGTACCAAAATCACCAATAACTTGAAGTACTGTGCTTTAAACAGGAACTAACATATAGCTACTGAAATTACAGAGAATAAGAAAAGCCTTTTTGAATACATTTCTTACCAGGAATCCTAAGGGGAGGATTTATCAAGGCAGAGAATACGTCTGTTATTACACAGATTTTGTAATATAAATGCAGCATCTACAGACTCAAAGAAGGGCCTCTGGGCCCAAGAGCATGTTTGTATTTTACTCTGCTGTTGCATGCAGCCCGACAAAAAAATATTTTCTCTCCTTGCAAATTTTGCCTTCCTTAGCATCCATACACATTCTTCTACAACCTTACTCCCTTTCAGATAAGCTCTTTAACAGCTCTGTTTTCACTGGGTTAATCAGTAGGAGGCCTGCTCAACAGAATTATAACAATGAAGTGTAGGCTTCATGATACATTTTAATTCTGGATTCTCTCTGCTTAAGCACCAAAAAAGAAAAAAAGCATGGCAACTTTGTACTCCTCTTTGCATAGTGTCAGTGGCACCAATGAGCCTCCTTTCAATTCCTATGCTGCACTCAAGTCTACATTCACCTAAGCATGTGTCTGACAAGCTTGCACTCTCAAAGTAGCCAATGGCCTCAGGAGGCAACCTGCAAGAAATGCACTGAATGCCAAATCCTTTCTCCCTGTGCGCTGGGCTTTGCTCTCCAAGCCATTGGTGGAACGGCATCACCCAGCAACAAGTGCAGAAACAACACATGTGAAGGGAAGAGCACAAGGGAGGAGATGGTGAATGATATGGAGGAGCTGAAAGAGTCTGCAATAACTTAATCTACTTTTTCACCTCATATCATCAAATCTTGAAAGGAACATCCTCCACTGGCACCATGTTCAATTCATGGCAGTGTGAAAAGTTGAGTCAACAAACCCGTGCAGTTTTTATTCAAACAAGAATTACACTGCTCTGAAGGGAGTTGATCACTTTGAATAAAATGACTGAAATAACAGCTTAGATTAATACATAAAAAGGAAACAGGGATTCATGTGGAGTCAGACTTGAAGCTCAAAATGTTTCAGCCACACAAGTTCCCTGAAGTTCTACAAAAAGAATCTTGCTGTGACTGAATTTCAAAGGAAATGGATGAAGAAAAGTAGTATGTAGTGTCACATTTTTTTCTGCAGTCTAATGACTAATGGGAGACATCTAAAATGTGTTCTCCTTTCAAGCAACGTCACAGACACGAAACTTAGTACCTTCCAAGGTACTAAGTCTTCACAGGATCACAACTCACTTTTGCTATGGCATTAATACTGAAATGGCTGTCGTGCCTCCAGAAATAGCCCAACTAGACAGGCATACTTGTGGGTGGGGGTGGGCTTATAAAAAAATCTCACTGCAGAGCCATCACAAACAAAACAAACCTCCAATCCCAAACTTCTTCTTAAAATACACTCTTGTACAGAGCTTTCATGAACTAAAGCACATTATCTCATTTCATTATGTAGAAAAGATTACTTGGCTATATATGGTTTATATGGAGTAGGGGAAGGGACACAAATTTAATTCATCTTTGTTCATGGTAAATTCTGCCATGTAAAAAAATGTCTTTTTCATAAAAAATTACCTTGGTCCCATATACAAAAGGAAACCATCTCACAAGCAGATCTGAAGCACTTGCAAGCTCTCCTTAGAAGCCATTAGTCGCTGAGAGGTGCAGTCATCAACTTCCCAATGCAGCGCCCAACATAAAGGGATCAAATTATCCTTAATATTTGGCTATGAATTTTATTTGTATCTGCCAAAAAAGGGAGAATAATGGAATCTGCAAACAATAGGAGAGTTTGAAAAAATATTTCTTTCTGCTGCCAAAAAGAATTAAAAACACAGAGTAATGAAGATATGAATCTCTTTCCGCCCATGGTTCATAGTAAAAGACACATGAATCTGAAGAATGTTGTCTTTAGAACTTAACCCTGCTTCTGCCCCTTGCCTTCCACATGCATTTATCAGTTGTCAGTATGTTTCAGACTGTAAATAAGCCACAACCTCCATATTTCTCTTTGGAATATTCAGTAATTAATCTATACATTAGGATATAAAACACTAAAATATTTTACTGATGAAATCTAAGAGATCATCAAACACAATGCTAGGAGAAATAATAAAGCTAAATTTAAAAAAATTTGAAGGATGTTATTAATCTAAGAAATAATTAGACTGAGTCTTCTTCCATTAAGTAATGTCAAAACTCACACAGATTTCTGAAACAAGGCTGAGCACACAGTGGAGTAAAATCCTTGAAGTCACATGAGTTATTAAAATATTAAATATCAGGTCCCATTTGTGCAAGACAATAAAACTCAACTTGTCAATCCTGCATATATTTCAGTTCTCCAGGTAATACATGCAAAACTTAAACAGACCACCTCCAAAAAAGCAAACAGTTTTAAGTAATGTAAAATACTAATAAAATCTTTGACAATATTTGTACTCCAGTAGATACTTATTTTTGGAATATGAAAGTAATCTAAAGATTTAAACCCCGAGGGAATTCCAAAAGCCCAAGCTTCAACAATATCTACATGAAGTAAATGTGACCAAGAGCCTGATTCAGTCAAGCATTTCAATATATCATTAAAATCAGACTTTTGCTGAAGTCCTTTCCTTTTTCAACAAAAATACACGGGGCTATGTTTTAAGTGCTTTGTTGAACTGAGGCCCAAGTTCTAATTTCCTTTATTTATCTTAGATACAAAATGGCCAAAGGAAGGGGTCAAATGCTGCAATAGATAGGTTATGGGTTTAAGGACACTGGAACTGCTGCTATGAAATGCCATGGGAAGAAAAAGGAAAGAGAAGTAGTTTAACGATGGAAGTAATGGGAGGAATTCAGATAGTTTAAGACAAAGTCTAAACAACTGCCTCAAAGTCTTTTAGTTTATTTGTCCTATCTTCTCCTTGCCTCATATAATCTTCCATCTTTCCAGCTTCCATTTTTTAAAGTAAAATCCTGAGAGAATGTGGGCACAAATAACAACACAAAACAATAAGCAGGGCTAGACAAAAGTCACAGCAAGCTGCTGTGCAGAGAAGCCCTGCTTTGACAGGAGACGCACCAAATGATTTAATAAGATTTTCTTTTGGTCTTCAATTTCTACAAATCCACAGTTCCTTTTGCTGTCACAATACTTGCAAATGCACCAATTCTGTGCAAAACTATGTGTAGTAACTAAGGAAACAGAATTCATTTTCAGGGAGGAATGGAGAATGAGACAGGCATAGCTCCCTGCTCAAAGGCTTTTTTTTCTCTTTGGTGTAGTTCAGCAATGCCAGGATTCCACCTACAGATACTGAAAAAAAGTGTAAAAAAACCATAAAGGAAGGCTTCTCTGCAACTCAGTTCATTGCCTCAGATAAAAATAAGCTTTTCATGTTATAGTATAGTAATCCAGAACTTGGAATTTTTAATAATATAGTTACTGTACTCTGTCCTTTAAGTCATGACAATAAAAGAGAAGGAAGTCATTATACACTCAGCTGATGCTCTTTGATAAAGCTAGTTTGCAGAAGGTCACAGATGTGCACTTTTGTATTTGCAGAGGAGAATTAATCAAGAAACTAGTTCATATTTTGGCCATCCCCAGATGTAAACACAGACCTATAAACAGAAGGACTTGCATCCCCTATTCCCTGCTTCCAGACTACAAATAAACTTATCACCAGAACTATCTGAGCTGTGCTCCTTGCAACTCCAGATCAAAACTAGACTGTGAGGATTTTGGATTTTGGATTTTTTTACCAGCTTTTGAGAAGTCCTCTTCTTCAAAGCTGCTTATGGCCTAAACCAACTGTTTCATGTGGGAGAACAAAAATGCAGACAATTTTCATATAGACTACAGAAACAGGGTGTGTGCAGGTAAAGGCAAAGATGCAGAAAACCAAAACAATTGCAAAGGGAAGGAAAGAAAAAAAAAACCAAACCCAGGACAGAAACAGTAGTTCTCACCCCTAAAGATTTATATGCTTGCATACACACATACATATGTAAAAAATAATGCATTCACATTTAACTCCTCCCTGTGTTCCACTGAATAGCTAACTTGACCCCCTGCAAATCAGAACAGGATACAGCAGTACCTCCACTGCCTGCTCTAAGGCAGTACCTTGCACCTGCAGTTGTCCTGTCTTTTTAAACAGAACCCCAGCAGAAAGGCTGAGTTTGTAGCTGAAGATGTTCCCCATACCAAGGTCACCTGGGTGAGCCTGTATTTCAAATGATCCATAATGACATAATACTTTTGAAAAAAACTAGACAAAATGGTAGCTTCCAAAAACATTAGCCAAGGAACTGAATAGGTCAATTTTAGCTAAAGTACAGACTATTTTGGTTTTGTTTGGATTTGGTTATTAAATCTCCCTAGAATAGCAAATAAAATATTATCCTGGTCTGTCCATCGGTACATTCAAGTAAGATGTTTTCTATCTCCAAAACCATTTGGGAAGTGTTAAAATGATTTGGAAGTTTTCTGATCAAGTACCCAAATCTTGACTTTCTCAGAAACTTACAAAGAGGACACAGCAGGATCACCCATACAAATAAGCAACTTAACTCTGAGGAAGTCTACTCAGCAACAATGCAAGGGTTTGCCAGGAATTTTCCAACTAAAGAATAAATACCTTTTTCAGGCTACACTCAGAGTAAATATATGCAAGATAGCTAAAAGATGCCTGTCTTGTAAATAAAATGCAAACATTTTAATCACCATTTGTCTTCATACTTACAGACAACACCCCAAAATAAGTAAATTGCCTTATGTTAGCATTATGCTCGATATGACAAAACACACCAAAAGCAGACAGAGAACAGCTTAAGTCACAGAGATAGAGAACAAAATTCAAATGCTGAAAATAAATGAACTGTGGGTGCACCTACTTTAACACTCCACACTTTAATAGTGTGGAATGCCTTTCAATGGTCTAATTTACCCATCAACATAAAGGGAGTTTATTTCACTGACTCCCGTTAACCCTTAGTGGATTTTCAATAACAAATTCTGTGCCTATTTCCAGTATTTTTTTCTTCTGTTCTCAGTGTTTATTCAGGGTGTACACTAAAGGATGGGGAATACAAGAGATACATTTTAAGTTCTTCCATCTAAATCCTACTTTTTGGCTTTCTGCCTCTTTCCTAAATATTAAAACAAACGACTCATTTCTTCAAGACCTTCTTACTAAAAATAGTTGGTTGGACTGCTTAATTGTGTTAGCTGAAACACAAACATATGAGAAAGGAAAGGGGTTTGTAGAAAAACATCGAAGAGAAAAAAAAATCAGATTTCATCTGGCCTTCCCATCATCACTTAAGAGAATTGTTTTGTAGTTACATCATCAGGAAATAAAATACTATCCTCCAAGGACCCCGACTCTTTACAGAACGAAAAAAAAAGGAAGGCTCAAAGTTCATATCGCCCTCAGAGGAGTTCAGCTAAAGTCACATTTTTTGTTATATTAAAAAAAAAAAAAGAAAAAAAGAAGAAAAAAAAAGTTCCCTTAGAACAACTAATTAAAGAAGATGACTTGGAATTTAGTTTTTCCCTTTTCAAACTCTAGGCTGCGTGACCAAGTGGCAAACATTGTACCTAATCAGTAACAACTCCTAACGACTTTATTATCAGCGCAGGAGAGGAACTGCCCTAACCCAAACCTTCTGCACATTCTTCTCGACCCTGAGCGTGTGGACAAGTGCAGCGTTTCACGCAGCGCTGCGCTCAGCCCGACACAGCAGCCCGGGCGGGACGAGCTGCCCAGGGCGGGCCGAGCTCGCCAGAGCGGAGCTCGCAGAGCCCAGCTTGCCCAAAGCCCAGAGCAGAGCTGCCCAGAGCTCAGCTTGCCCAAAGCCCAGAGCAGAGCTGCCCAGAGCAGAGCTGCCTAGTAGAGCCGAGCTTGCCCAAAGCCGAGCTTGCCCAATACCCAGAGCGGAGCTGCCCAGAGCGGAGCTGCCCAAAGCCCAGAGCCCAGCTTGCCCAGAGCCCAGCTTGCCCAGAGCAGAGCCCAGCTCGCCCAGAGAGGAGGTGCCCAGAGCCCAGCTCGCCCAGAGCAGAGCCCCGCTCGCCCAAAGCCCCGCTCGCCCAAAGCCCCGCTCGCCCAGGCTGCGGCCGCCGGCGGAGAGCCCCGGGCAGCACGGCGGGGCTGCACCGCGCCTTATATGGCAATGCGCTGACGTAATGCCGCCTAGGCTCGGGCGCGCCTTGCGCCCATCCCGCATTGTTCCGCGGGAACAGCGCTGGAATGCTCGGAGCAGCGCCGATGGCACCGCGCAGCGCCCGCGCCCCGCTGCACCAGCTCCGCCGCGACTGCCACAGCCCAGCGCAAGGTAAGGCACAGGGTGGGAAGCGAGCTTCTGCTGGCTAGCGCTGGCGCTTCTGGCTTTTTCCTAGGGAGATACCTTTGCTTTAAAAAGTCACTTCCAAAAAAAAAAGAGGGGTGAGGACTGAGAAACAATGAAATACCCCAAAACAGCATCAGGAGATCTAGAAGATGTCTGCTTAATAATATACGGGGTGACTATTTCAAGCGTTAAAAAATGTCTTTAAAACAATTCCTACAGAGCCAACAGATGAGGAATTAACGTAACGTTAAAGAAGGAGAGAGTTATGAATTACACACACTTTCCAAATGGTCGGATAAAATCATGACTGCATTTAAAGCTATGGAAGGAGTCCAACAGTATTGTAATATATTAGATAGAGCTACTGCCTCTCTTTCTGCTGCATTTACATGCATATGCTATATATTAGTAGATGTGTATGCACACATGCCTCTAAGCACTTACTATACTTTTGAAGAACTTCTACTGTAGTTTACAGAGCGATGTATAAATTGCCACAAATATTACTTTGCAATAAGTTTATGCTATGTCTAAAAAAGAATTGCAACTAGTTTAATTACTAACAAACTTTTCAACTCCTACACACTGCTTCCCTCTTCTGTGTCTTGCGTGCAAGTGTCAAATCACAACAGGGCAGAACTGTCAGATTTTGATGAAAAAACCTTTAAATCCTGGTCAAACACATGATGAGTGTGAGAATCAGAAAACATACTGCTCTCTTCAAGGCTTATTCTGCAAGATGCTCAACAGTATTGCAGTTACCAACTCCAGAAAACAGGGAACGAAAAACAGTGCTGACAAGGCGCAAAACACCTTTAAAGATTAGACTTCAATGTGTTTATAACTCACACCTGCATAGTATGCAAAATTACACTGTCCTCTCCGTTAATTAAGGGCCAAACCCTGTTAAATCCTTCTTTATAGGAACAACTGCAATTAAGTCAATTGTACTGTCCTACTTGCAGTTTGGAACTACTGTGCACTGCTCTTCAGAGTCCTATGTGTAACTTAAAATGTCAGAAAAGTTAAACCTTAAGACCTTTAAACTTAAACTCTTCTTGAAGGTAAAACATGTTTTTGTGGTATGTCTTCCTTTTCCTTAACACAAAATTAAATCAGCATGAAATTTTAGGACAGAAGTAAAGATTCTTTTTCCCTTTAGTAATGTTTTAAATCCTGAAAAATCCCTGTTCAGGTATATGTTTAGGAAAAATCAGAGCTGGTACAAACATATGCATTATTGTAGTACCATGCATACATGGATTTAGAGGCTGAGCCAAAATATCATGTGTGAACTTTTTCGTAACTCTTTTTGGCTTTAAATGAGAAAATATGAAGCAGTTATTTTCAACATGCTCCTAAAAATGAAAATATAAAGAGACCTTTCATTTCAGAGATAATTCAGGTATTTGTGTATTATTAACCTTGGCAATTAGATAAAAGTCACATCCATGCTTCCAACACCATCCTTTTTGTAACAAGCAGAGTTTATACCTCTGTTGATGAGAGAATCAGGGAAGAGGGCACTGTATAGTGCACATGTAGAATGAAAAGAATACTAGCAACCAGAACAAATGTAATTTCGTAGTAGAAAAACAATAGCCCTGATCAGTATTCTGAGCCCCTGACAAAGTCTTCTGCTTGCTATTCTGTCATATCTGCAGAATTGCATCCTGTGTCCTGGCAGTCTTGGAATGATTACTTAGTTTTGTAAATATGCAGTGTGGGTTTATAAAGTAGAAAACTTAGCTACGTTATGAACAGATGTGTTAGGAACCAAAGTTGAGTAACAGTCCTCAAAAAGTGTCTCAGTAGAAAGGATAAACTGAGGAAGATGAAAGACTACAATATGACAAAGAAAAAATATTAACAGAAATGCTACACATGCAATAAATATTTAAATTTGATAAAAGCACTAACTAGAAAAAGAAAAAGGTTCCCTAAGATAAGAGACAATTTCAGCTGCTCCAAATCCAACAAAGGGTAACTTCTATCACTAATTACTGCTTTAGCAGTGTCTAAAATACCATCTGTACTGTGAATACTGTAAGCCTAATACAAATAATAACATCTATCAAAAAGCCAGAACTCTACTTCCCATAGTCTGTTTTCCTTAGATTAAAAGGAAAAACATTCTTCAGCTAATACTTACAGGACCAATTTTGCTCTCATTTATACTGGTGAAACTCCAAAATAATTAGACGGAGGTATAATGACTAAATTGCCTTTGTGCTGTTTTCCTATCCCACACCACCTCTGTATTACACACCTTTGTTATATCAGATTTCTTTATATGTATTGGTTATTAATAGATTGGTTTTCCTAATTTTAAATGATTAAAATGCTAGGTTCTGTTAATTAAAAGGAGACAGTGAAAGAAAATAATCATCACATAACTCAGTCTTAAACAATTTTATTTGTTCATCTAAATCTTTTTATAGTAATTTTTCACAATATCCAATGTGAAAACATTTTAAGAACAAA
The DNA here is from genome assembly GCA_024500445.1 of Entomyzon cyanotis. Taxonomy (NCBI): domain Eukaryota; kingdom Metazoa; phylum Chordata; class Aves; order Passeriformes; family Meliphagidae; genus Entomyzon; species Entomyzon cyanotis. The sequence goes on from JAKEPQ010000739.1 coordinate 1,324,548, forward strand.
CATATCCTCCAGAAATGAAAGTCAACTTCCTATCAAACTGCATTGACCCTTCGTTCCTTTCCCGTCACTTCCTTTTCCTCCACTGACAAACATCTGCTGACAGCAGAATTTTTAGGGATTTGATCCAAAAGACAAGGGATCTAACTTAAACTTAGTTTCTATTCCCCATCAGTATTAGTAAAATAAAATTATTTCTTGATTTGTGCTGAGTAGCAACATTTTCATAGTATTTACCTAATACTATGATGAATTACCAAATTCGCCCTTGCCAGAGGATTTTAAAAAAAGCCTGGTTTTACTCCCGATGAGTTTCCCCTCTGTGGCAGATCTTAAAAGACTGACTTTTCTTCAGAAAAATTCTTTACTACATGTAGTTTGGCATGGGCAAGCGAGCAACCACTGCTCCTCAGGACCATTCCTACAAGCAGGTGTTCTCAAATCCTGGGTGTGGTACTACCTGAATACAGTTCATTAAAAAAAAAATTAAAATATCTAAGTCAGAGAACCCTAAGGAGTTTACAGTGTAGGACGACATATCTTTAAAAACTATTGAATAAAACTGTAGTTCTGTAAAGTTCTGTCTCATTAACAGTTTCCCTCAACACTTTATCTTATCACCGAGTTGATTTGAACTTAGAAACTGTCTTATCAATAATTTTTAATTGCTTACGGTTTTTCGTTCATATTGAATGGATTCTGCCATGCCACTCTTAAGTTTTAGGTTGAGCTTTTTGATGTAGTTGAAAGCTTAGGTAGTTCAACCATTCACTAAACTGTCCTACTCGGCTCCAAGAAGGCAAAAATCACTGCTGAAAAATTCTAAATATAGTGCCCAGTCCTGTGATTTTAGTGGAGTAATGGATATTTTGACTCTTAGCACCTCTCAGTACATTATGCTGATTTTGAAGTTTGCTGTGTTTCCTGTCAGCAAGACAAAAATCACTCTGACTGTATGTCCAGTGCACCACGTTGTTCCTGAAGTTCAGTAACTGCACTCACACCTATATGCAGCACCAAATGGAGCACTCTCGGGCAGTTAGAGCTCACTTCTCTCAAGTGTTCACAATTTCTAGAATGTGTCTGAAGATTTTCTGAGGCAGTCTCTAGCTGTCACTTAAAAACAGTATAAAAAACATTTCCCAAAGCAATTGTTCCTCACCAGAGCTGATGTGACTATGAAGAGGTTAATGCTCATGCAAACAATAAATGCTGGCTGAACACCCAGCAAAATCATTGTAAAACCCTCCTTTAATAGCAATATGGAAATACTGGGGGGGGAAGTTCAACCCAACCTTGCTAGGCAACATTTCAGCACAACTTAAAAGTCCTATAACCTTGGCCATTCAAGCTGATAAACACGTGTCCTTTCAACCTGTTGCAGAAGTCACCCTTCTGTTGCAGCTCATCGTACTTATGATGATGAGGTAACACAACTGCTTGACTTCAGCCTCAGGCTGGGCAGGTGACCACCAGAGTGGCTGCTGAGGCAAAGCAGCAGAACTTGAGCCAGTTTGCTGCACGCTGCATGCCCACAGAAGCTGAGAAACCAGAGCTGCCTAACTGCTCATGCCCAAACTTCCCAAACCTTTATAGATGTATGTCAGGTAGGGTACACAGAGCTCTAGTGAACGTGACTGAAAATGTGGATGGGAAAAAAACCCACTCTTGACAAGAAAAATACTCATCTTGCATACATTTCAGGCATGTGAAACAATGCGTCAAACTTCATTATCCTTTGTAGATTTCCAAAGGCCTGGGAAGGAACATAACAATTGCACTTAAATGATGGCTAGAGTTCTTAAAATCTGCCTTAAACCTAATATTCAAAGCATTTTCTTTCAAATTCATTGCAGACTGGTTATTTTAAACTTTGTCTTTTTTTATTAGAGACACAAAGCTTATCTAGTGTTTGCATAGCAACTATTGCAATGACAGAGTAAGAGAATGAGGAAAAATTTTTGAAACTGAAGTGAATCAGCGTGATGCTACTACCATAAAAAACCACACAAAACTGGCTGCTTAAAAATGGAAAGTAATGCACTCATAAAACTCACATTTTAATTACACATTGGATTTTATCACATGGACAAAACTATCTAAGAGTTAAGTTTAAGCTGACTGAATTCTGTCAACTTTCTATGGATTTCATTTTTTTTTGGTACAATTTACACAGCTTTCAGTCATTAAGTCTAATTATGAAGAAAATTAGGAAATTTTATGACATGTAAGTTTGGCCTACCTGAAACTAACATCACCCATCACATTCCCAAACATGATTGTATTCTACTTAGCTGAGAGAAAGAGGTTACAAAGAAGTTTCTCAAAAGAAGCCAAGTTGTTTTTGTTTTCAACTTCAAAATGCTACCCCCTGGTCAAGCACATTCTACACCTCAGTAGAGCCATTCTGTTACACATCCATACCTAAAAAAAGGAGAATGATTTATATTGGTCACTTGAACCTGAAGGGTGTAACAGCTCCACATTTGGGACAGCCAATCCCTAACCTAAGTATCTGAAATCCAGTGTTGAGCACACTAACTTGGATGTAGGAAGGTGTGAAAAAAAAATGCAGTGCTCAGGTGTTAATGCTTAAAGCTGAAACATTTTTCTTAACTTGCAAAATACTACTAAATACTCTTTCATATAAAGAGAAAAATCTTTTAACTAGCAGCCCATTATAATTCCCAAACTAAATACTGAATTGCCTTCAATGAAAAGGCCACTGTGAACCTTGGCAGCCCTTAAACCTCTAAAATCTGTGTTTCTAAAGACATATCTAATATATACATGGGCATGTTCATTTGTATGCATATGAGCAAGCAGAAAATGGGGATAAAAAGCCTCTGGAGCAAAGTCAGCTAGTACAGCTTCACTCCAGGCCAGTTCCAGATGACAAATAGCTGCCGACGAGGGTGGTGCAGGGACGACACCAACTGGTGGAGAATGCTTAGGCTTGCACTGGGAGATGCACACGTTGGTTCCCTTTTGGGAAAGCAGCTGTTGTCTGCTGACAGGAATATTCACTCTTACACACTTTGCTAACCCATATAAAGGAGGAGGGAGGAAAATGTAACCTGGTATACAAAAGAGCAGCCACTTTGGAAAGGGTCTACCTGCCCCTGCTTTGCTCCCACCTGCCACTTAGAGCTCTATAGCATTACTGTCATCTCTGTAAACAGCAAAATTTCCCTATTTCAATCCGGATTAACTGGGTGGGAGAAATCAGAAAACTCACATAGGTAACGTTCTATAACTCTCATATATCTAGATTACAGCAGTTAACTAAACAACTTGCAAGTTCTGTCTAGAGATAACTCTTATTTCCAGCACTTGAAACCATGTTATAAATTAAGGATAAAAGCTAAAATGTATTACATCAGAAACATACTGTACATGGAAGCATGCTACAGCTCCTTCATTTTTGGTGATATCTGAAACAAGAAAATATAACCTGAATACCACAGACCATCAGCCAAGAGGCAAGAAAAGAGATCAAGTAAGGCATGTAGCCAAATGTCACATAATTATACTGAGTTATAAATCAGTTTGGGGTACACTAACAAGGCACAGAATGTTCAACTGAATTCACAGTTCCTTAAAGAACAAGGAACACAAAGTCTTCATATGAAGGGACAAGGGAAGCATACATGCACGTGACCCTCCCCTTTCCTAAAAAAGCCTTTTCCTATGACAGTTTTTGAAAGGCAAAGAACACTGGAAAACAACTAAAGATGGAAAAAGTAAGTATCTCTCTTGGCTCTAGGAAGACTGCTCAGACCAATTTTATAAGAGTTTAAGAAATCATTGGTCACAGAAATGCTAGAACTAGTTAAATCCACTTTTTACTTCCCAACAATTTGGGGGTTTTTTCCCTAGGAAATAGAGAAACATTTATTTTACAAAGCAAGCAAGTTACTCCAGCTGCTGAACACATATTCTAGCAAGTAGCTAGAAAAACCAAAACACCACAACCACCCCAAACAGTGCTATTGGCACTACAAGTGGACATACGACTAAAAGATCCAATTTATTTTACTCTTAAGCAGGGTATTTGATCTTTAACACAGTGAACTCCCAAGGCTGCACAAAAATGGAAAAATCTTACTTCAACACATCATAATCAACAGATCTGAGAGTAAAATATGGTCTTCAGTTAAACAGTTCATCACAGGTGAAGAAACTACTTAAAATATCATTTACAATTAACTATGTGAATTAAATCTGTGAAGTAAACCTTGGTTAGAAATATAAACATTTCAAAAATTCTCAAACTATCATCTTTAGGTCTCCAATGTAGCTTCCAGTCTGGTAGTCTAAAACAATGTGTTTGTCCTCTTTTTTTGAAAAGGATCAGTTTGGATAAACCATGTCAACATAAATGCTGAACAAGAGCACCTTTGCTGAGGATTAATATGCTTTAGACAAAACATGATTTAAACTGCACCTTTAGATAATTCACCAAGTGCTCACAGGTCTATGTGGCCAGAAGGCTACTGGGAGAAGAGAAAATACAACTTCCAAACATTGAGCAGGTTTAGAACAGATAGCAAGAATATTAATTATCTCCCAGGTTGCAAAGTCACCAGAGCTATAGAGGTTCGATACATAGAACTGTATCCAGAAGCAATTTGTAATGCATCAGAAATCATTCCAATTCAGTTTCTGAAGGTCACATAGTGCAAACCAGGAAACTAGTGGGATTCTTCATCCCTTGTAGCTTCAAAGGCAGCTTTAGCTAGTTAACCCTGCTGCAATGCATTGCTACCATCTCTCTCACCTGATGTCTCCAACATGAAGTGCTGGCCAAGCCTAACTTAGAGAAAATGGACACCCTGGTATTATCAGGTCTGTGGGGAGAAGATGCATATTTAGCTTCAAAATGAAACTTCTGTTTGATATTATCACTATTTCTCTTAACATTATTATTTATAGTCTTGGCTACCAGAAAAAGTTGCGGCTATATTAGCAAACCTAATAAAAGCCTCAACTGCACTGCTTCTTGCAAACTAGCATCAGGGAAAACTTAAATACTTCAAGCTAAATTTGCAGTAACAATTAAAATTTACATTTTCTGACAAAAAAGAAGGAATGGGATGCCATCTAAGCCCAATTTCAAACAGTGAGTTTAGTAAACACACACACAGAGCTACTTCAGGAAATAAGCACACCAGAAAAAGAGCTTACTTTTGTCTTAGGATGTTTGTATATAATAAAGATTTTATGAGTATGAACAGAACCCTCATGGAATAAGTCATGGAATTTGAATCCTCCTGCAAAGCAGTGACACCACCTATGTAATTTCTGAGGAGTGTTTATCTAGTTGTTTATAACCAGCCCCATTCCTCCAAAAAATGGCAAACTCTCAGTCTTCCCTGACAGTCCCATTCAGTACTATAGTACCTTTATTTAACTTACCCTGTTTAATCTATGTGGTTTTAATCACAATTTCAGCACATAAATACTTGTCTTGTGCACTGAGCATGAAGGGTGCATAATTACATTTGCAGACAAGTTCCACCTGTCTAGAAGCAAGTGGCCATTGTATGACTGAGCAGCTTATCCAGGGGCTGGCAGCATGAGTAGGATGCCTTCAGTTCAAAAGACAAAGTGTGCATGGCAGTATGGAAAGTTCTAAATTCTACCACTGGTGATGACTGATAATATAAGGCTGTGGTTAGCATAAGAGATAGGCACAATGCCTACTCTGCCTATGGATGAAAATGCAGCGCCAGGCATTTATTTTTATATAAAATGTGGGTTAAAATTGTTTTAGAGAACATCCAGTTCCTGTAAATGTTATGGGAAAATGACATTTACGACTAACCAGTCTCCTTTGAGTAACATGATGTGTTATTGTTGGCTGAGTGCCATTTTCTGTCATACCAAAAATATTAACTAATTGAAGTTTAAAAAAGTTTATATAAATTGGATCCTTGCACAATTATGCCCAATTCTCGTCAAGACAGCATCACCAGAGTTGCCTCAGGTGAATCAGAAACCACAAGAGCACCTATTTTCCCAACTGCCCCCCCCCCCCCCCCAAAAAAAAGGTCCATAAAAGAGGTCCACCTTGAACCTACACATTGTGATGTTACATACAGAATAAAATACCCCACAGGATTTATCTATAGAAATGACGTAAAGAAAACTCAGACTGTTCTCTTAATATAAAACAATATCATTAAATTGAAGTGTAAAAATATGACTGAAGGATTACAAACTTATACCAAGCTGAAGCAACTGACTTGTTCAGAGAATCAGAACTTCTGCAAACTCCTCAGTCAACTGAAGGATGCAGAGCACATAGCCAAGACAAAAACTCAGACCTCCAAACATTACTCTTCCATCAATAGTAAACACAGCATGGCAGTGACAGCGAAGTAGTATTTGCCTTACACAAACCAAACACACATGGCTATGATCATCAGTGCTAGTAGCAGCCTGAGCAGAAATACCCAGAACTTGGGCAAGCTGCACTCCCTTGTTTGTGCCTAATCTTTCCATGGGGAATGGGGTGAAGACAGGCAAGGCTCCAAAAGACAGTTTTCAGGGGTAACTCCTGTAACAGGTTTTCCCTTGGTAAATCCTAGCAGAAGGCTGCAATGGTATCGATTCCTAGTACTGACACTCCAAACAGAAAATGCAAACCCATCCACCTGCCCACAGGGTAAGGGGTGGATTAAGCCCTGTCTTGTTTACTTCTACAGTATTGAGTGTCATAACATTGGTGATTTTAAAAACTGCTCAGTAACTGTGGTCAAGAAGTAATGTTCTAGCAGGCATAATGCTTAAAGTACACACTTCAAACTCAGGTTCATAAAGACAAGAAATTTCTCCCATCAGTTTAACTTGTTATTATGTAACATCAAATATCAAATAATCAAATGCAATCATTTCAATGACACTGTTGTTTAAAAATCACAAATTATAAAAAGCAGTAGTTGTCTAGGTTTATTTTGTGTAATTACTGTTCTTAAAACCTATTTGGGTTAATAATAATTCTCAAAATCTGTTACAGTAAGTTAACACTGCTTTTCCATTTTAATAAATCTGAGGATTGGGCACAAAATTTCACTTGTTAAGGATGAAGACAAGACAGAAGCAGGACCTGGATTAGTAACTGAAAAGTTCTGCCTCAGTCTTGTTGCTCTGACTCCTATACCACATCTCTTGTGGTTCATCTTTCCATTTCCTTCTGAAAGCTTTCCATCTGCAGAACTATAATTTGCTGGCTGACGTAAATTTGAAGAGTTCCAAATTCTGGAGTTGCATCTGAAATTACTGGCTTTATTTCTGACTTTGCAGGCAATGTGGAGGGAGACCTGGAGAGAGATGGGGGAGGAAGGGGAAGGCGGTGAATATGCACTATGATAATATAAAAAAAGAAACCCTGAATTTCTAAGTAACAAAAGCAAAGTGCTATTCCCATGAGCTGGTTACCTTACTGAGGTATTTAGATCAGAATAGAAGAGGATTAAGTCATGCTACATGCACAATCATATGGCATTGAAATGCCACCAGTAATAAATACTGAATTCAAAGAATACCTGAAATAGCTGTTAATTCTAGAAAGAGGGAAGAAGAAAGCAGAGTGCATCTCAAAAGCAGTGCACATCAGAGTCCAACTCAAAATTCACTGTACCATGTTTTCTAATAAACTGAGTGCTGGGACCCAGAGTTTTTAAGGCTAACTTCAACTAAAGCTTATTAATATTGTGGTCTTGTCAGGTTAATGTTCATTTAGATTGTTTTCAGAATAAGCAGTCAAGGAAAAAAACAAACCAAAAACCTGGTAACAATTTAATAGGACAGCATCTTCTTCACTCCCACCTAAAAATCCCACTCCTACCTTCCTATCATAATCTCAGACACTGCAGATGGCTGCCATTAGAAGATTAGAAATTAACATCAGAATTAATAATTATCACATTGACATTCAAATCCTTACTGCCACAGAAAGCATTAATGCCTTTTACACAAGACTGATGTTTTGATAGGTGATTTCCAAGAACATCTAGATATGGAAAGAATGTAATTCAAGATAGAAATTTTTTTTCTTAAACTGAGGTTCCATAATAAAACAAAACTGAATTTTTAGTACTGAAGTAAAATTACTCAAACTGGAAGTTAATCCAGTCTTAAATCTTAAATTAACCAATATAAATTTGCTAAAAGTTTCTCACATCATTTATGTCACCAAATTTACCTGGGATTTCATAACATTTATGAGTGCAAATATCCCTATATCACCAGTAAGAATTTTCAGCAGCTTAGTAGTTGTGAAATCATGGTCACAAACAATATTAATATTCCAGAATAATTAATTTTTAAAAGCATATACTGTCTGCCTATGTTTACTCAGCATCACAGCTAAATATATCTGGTTATCCATGTGAAATTTTGCCAGTTAACCCAGAACTGGCAATACCATTCATCTTCTATGACTTTTATTAAGACTTGTAAAGCAAATCAGCATTTTAAGCATCAGATAAAACGATAATTACTTTGTGATAGTCTATGGAGTAATAAGAAGAATTCACACCTCCCTCATTAAAAGTTCTCATTCTATAAAATAAATTTCCTTATTGGGAAATTTGCCTTACACAGTCTTTTGCAGTTGAGACATGCTTTGTGTAGGTTGCAATCCTAGCATAAACCAATTCTTTGAAATTTACAGATGGGAATTAATGTAATGGAAAACAAATTTAAAAATACGTATTCGCATTCTGTTGGGAAGTGCTGACTGATTCAGATAAAGCCAGCAGATTACACAACAGCTATGGTATGTTGTTGCTGCTGTAATTTCAAAGGCTTTTGACTTCCTTTATGACAGGGGAAAAAGAAGCATTAATAAAGATAATAGAGAGCCATAAAAACGCTGTAACATATGTCTTCATAAAAACTGCACATCAATAAATAGAACTGTAGGCAAAGGAAAATACAAAATAAAAAAAAAAAAAACTGTAGGTGCATCAAGACCAGAAACACTTCAACAAACCCAAACTTTGTTTCAATGAACTGTGGAAGGCACAGACTGGCTTTATTACAAAAATAAATATTTAACTGCACTGGTGTCAAGAAATTACAACAACTTGTAAGATTTACCAGAAATGATGAAGCATATTTCTTCTCTTATTAAAGGCCAGACCATGTCTTATTGCTAGTTGGGAAGAGTGCCTCAAAGGAAGAGGCATGACTTCATCCACATTTAAAAGCTTTCAGCTTAGAGCTTTTATTTGCTTTGTACCAGGGGAAATTCAAGCATATGTCCAAAACCTTTAGAAGCAAGTCTCCCTCATGTAATAACCTGTAGAACCTCTCGGAAGCCACGTCTTTCATCTAGGGAATGGTGAAGAGCGTGAACTAGTTAAAAATATGCATCTTCATGATTAAAAAAAAACCACCTCAGAAATTAAAAATCCCAGCCATTTCTGCAGAACAGTCTGATACAGATATTGACAATATGTACATTTAAAACTACACAGCACTTCAGTGAGAGGAAAGACAAAGCTGAGTTTTACAAATTATCATCTATTTCCCTTGCATCCTTAGAAGACAGCCTTTTCTAAAGTTACCAGTACCAACATTGCTTAAACAAACAAACAAACAAACAAAAAAATCACCATTTTAATTTTTATTATTCAAAGAATAGCAATTCATTTCAGAACAAAAGAAAAAAAGTTAAAAACCAAAAGTGTTGCAATCTCAGCCTCCCATACTTTCTTTGGTTTCTGTGAAACTCATAGGAAAAGTCGCCCCTTTCTGTTCTGTTAAGAACATAAATTAAACAAAATCCATGTAATACAGGTCACCCCAGGAAAATGGAAAATCCCACTTAAAGACAAAATGTTATGACATGACACCAGCACTGTTATGGGAGTCTCTACATCTTGTAGAGAATACAGTCACTATGTTGCCAAATATAATGTAGAGTAGCTGAAGCTATATGCATTTGGAAAAAATGAGGAAAACAAGACAACACAACTGAATGCACTAGATTCTGGTGTAGCCTGCATACCAAGGGAAACAACTACAGTGGACAGAGGAGAGCTGAGAAATACAATTTCTTCCAGGAAATAAAGGAGCAGTTAACTGGTATTGCAAATAAGTACAATATTAAGCCACAATAAAGCAATAATTTATAACAGAAGCTCTGAAGAGTAAGTAATAAGACACTGCCCTGACTCTGTTTAACTACCTATCAGTCATGTTCATAAAAACAATTTCCAATGTCTGTTTTTGCTGGCCTTAATTCAGAAAGGGTTGTTGTAGTCCTGTGAAGTCAACTGCTTAGAGTTATGTGAAAGCTTTGTCTAAATTATATACCTACATTTGCCTAACACAAAATTACATGATCATGAAATTCATCTGGCAAAGAAAATGATAAAAATATTTTATTGGCTAGGGGAGTGCCTGTTCATTTAAAAAAATTATTATTTATTTAAGCCAACTTTTTTGACCTTTGCGTATTTTCAGTAAAATTGCTCTCTCAAATACTCTGGATACTGTTTTTCAGGAAGACAGTATTTTGGATGAAGTTAACACAAAATATTTTTACCCTGTCACTAAAGTCACTAAGTGCTATTATCAGTTAAAGTACTTCTTCAATTAAGCACTTGATCTCTTAATTCAGATAATATATATAACCACGCATTAACCAGCAGAAGTTGGGTTCCCAAAAAAAGCCCTGACCAAAATGAAGCAATTAATTTAAAAACACAAGCAAACAAATAAATAACACCAAAACCCTCAAACATTTTAGGGTTCTCTTCTATTCTTAAGATATATCCAGACACAGTCACTGTCACCTACTGAACCACGAAAGACAAAGTCAGCAGCCAAGGAAAAATCTTTGCAAATATTAACAGACTCCCAGCTGACTTCTTACAATATCAATCTTTATCCATCAAATCACTATCTATTCAGCACTGTTGAGGGTATTTTCTATATAGGAATATATGACTAAGCATACAGTTATCAAAAGAAAGTGGAAAAACTTAATGACACAGTATCAAAAATATACTATGCTTAATACATCCCTTTTTTGTTTCTGGAAACACATTGAAATCCTTTAACTCACAATTGCTGCACTATGCTTTTAACTTCAATCAAGTGGTTTTATAGAAGTATTTTTTTAAAACTAAATAGATCTCAGTCATTACAAATATTTGCTTGTGAGTCCTAAAACTGCATTTTATCTTTTGAATGAAGGAATAATTTTTAAATATCCAAAGGCATTTGGCATGACCAAAGAAACAGACTCTCTTGAAAATCCTTACACAATTATCCAGGTACCACTAATTTAGGGACTTTTGTTCAAATAGCCCATGCAACACAAACTTGATCAGACTTGATTGTCAACTTATTTTATTGTTTATGCACAATTTTCTTTCTTGCATCATAAAGAATTTACACTGCATCTCTATGCAAATTACAATTCTTCATTACTATTTGGCCTAAGAGCTTCTTTCCAAAGGAATTTAAGAGGCATGAGTCGCCGGAGCATTAGATTTTCATTTGGCCAGAGAGATATCAACTAGTTAATATGGAAGTGTTGGGTAAAACACTGACTACCTAAGGTATTAATGACCACAGCTAAATTTGCCTTACAAAAAGAAATTACAGTGAAGTAAGCTACAATAAATCAAATGCTAGTAAGTCCAAGTAACCATATTAATATGTCTTAACTTCACGCACACACAAAACCTGAGTTCATTCCAATTGAAATTGTTAGTTGTGCTTCTGTTATGGTTTTATAGCTATGGCAACGGTAAATCATCAATTGAACTTCACTACTAAAGCATTTGGAGACAAGGGTGGGGAGGCAAAAAAGATTTTTACACTAAAAAGAATTTGAACTGAAAGTAGCACTGAAAAGTGGACAAAAATTTATATACCATGAACACAGTAAAAAGCTGCCTTTAAGATGGTGCAATCCTCTCCCCATTCCTTTGTTGTCAATGAGCAGCGTTCCTTCAAACTCATTTCACAAACCTCTCCCTCTCCATTTCTACATTTTACTATCTGTTTTCACCATTATGTTAATTGACTGTTGTAAAGAATTTGTTACTGCTTCAAGACTCTGATGTTTATGGCTACTTCCCATTCTGTTAATTTTTCATACAAAGCATTTCATTACATTCAACATAGTGCAACTTAGACACTAAAATAGAAACAGTAGAGATTATGAAGATGTTATAAGAAATTTTATTGTCATGGATTTCTATGCAACATCACCATTAAATCAGACAAGGCTGATGGACAGTTGTAGAATGGCAAGGACTTTGTCTCTGTGCAGGAAACCACATTGCTTCCAAAGGGGATGCTGCTGAGGCAGCCTATTGCCCAGGAATATATGCCTTCAGTCAGTCAACAGCTAATTAAAAGCTGTGCAAAGGAGGCTGTTATCTAAGCTCTTCCTGAACTAAAAGGAAGGCTGCAACAGGAACTTGTCAGTGGGAAGCTGTAAAGACTCATCTCTTGGACAAGGGCATCACAACAGTGACCACAGACAAATGTGGAACAGAAATCCTGTGTGTCAGGATTGCAGCAATTTCTAGTTGTCATCATATTTCAGAGGAGGAAAAAGATAAAGTTTAATGGGTGCTAATGGGTGCTTAAACAGTCATTTTGTACAAGTACAGTCTTGATAACACAAATAATTTCTTTCACATGATCTACACAACTGAGTCTGTATCATACATAAGAACAACATACAAATTCTAGTAATTTATTACTTCAACCTACACTTTTCAGATTTTTGTTTAATACCAGAATATACTTACATTGGCTGTAGGAAAAAATCAAATTTAAAGGAGGCATATGTGGTGGCCAAACCTAATCATACTTTAGACCAACTCCGCAAGCATGACCAACTCCACAAGCATCTCCTTGACAAAGAAAAGTCTACAAAAAAACCTAGGAAGTTGAGGTATTTGGAGGTTTCTTAAGCTCTTACATAAACAAACGCAGAACCTTATCCCAAGTCTCTTGCAAATTAAGTATGTTGCATCCCAGTAAAGACTGAGGATTACCATAAACTTGTAAAATTAATTTTGGAAAATCCTCATGGAAACCTTCAAGAATCATGTAAAAGGAGGGTTGCACTGATCATATCTGCAAATCCAGGCCTAACACACATTAACACATTTGGACTTTGTTAAGTTCAAAAGGCACAACCTGAATGCCTGTTTATGTGCTGGCTGCATTTTTTGTGTGTGTGTTTGATACCCAGTCACAAGGTCTGCGCTTTCACTGAGGACCAATTTACCTAATTTTGCTCTAAAATGCTGCTTAGGAATTCACATGAGGCAGCCTGACTAACTGCCTGGTGTGGCTACATTTCCTTCATCTACTCAAACATCCTTACGGTTTGATCGTAAAATATCAGGATGGTTTATAAGTAACGAAGGTAGGAGGTTTATGATGCTGTAAATTATATCTGCCCTTGAGGGCTGCACGGACTTAATTTCACAAGCATTATAATAATCACATTCCTTAAAAAAAGAAAGGCACAATACACACAAAAAACTAAAGAAAGCTTGAATGCACATACCTAGCCTCAGCAAATAGCTGAGAGAATTGCAGTTATAGTGCAGAATAGCAAAATAGTTTTGTTACAGTGATTCCAGTCAAAAGTTGAAAATGTAATCAAAGATGCACAGTTAATGAAGTTGGTAAGTCTAAATGATCATACTGCAGTGTTCATTACAAAAGAACTTCTGAACAGAAAGTAAGGCCAGAGGGCACTTCCAAAATTATGCTGCAAGGAGAGGTCTGCTTGTAGTTACAAGTGGATGTTCATGGACATCTGACAGAAATGTCGTAATATTTCAAGTGTGTTTTTAAATGCCCACTAAAATGGCTACAAAATACAATATTATTTCCTCCCACAGATTGAAAAAGCTTCTTGAACAAGAGACAGTGTATCAGGCAAAAAAAGAAAAGGAAAACAACAAGAAAATAGCTAAACTGAAAGAAGAATTGACTAAACTGAAATCCTTTGCTTTAATGGTCGTGGATGAACAGCAAAAACTCACTGAGCAGTTGAATCAACAAAGTGAAAAAATTCAAGAATTAACCACTTCTACAGAACAAGCACACGAGAAGCTGACTTTTGCTGAAGCAAAAATTCAAGAAGAGAAACAGAGATCCAGCAGGCTGGAGGCTGAACTTCATGCCCAGAGCAGTAAGATTTCCCAAGACCAAGAAGCAATGATGGCCAAACTAACCAATGAAGACAGTCAGAATCGCCAGCTCCGGCTAAAATTAACTGCTCTCAGCCGACAAATCGATGAGCTGGAAGAGACCAACAAATCTTTACGAAAAGCGGAAGAAGAGCTGCAAGACCTGAGGGATAAGATAAATAAGGGAGAGTGTGGAAATGCCACACTTATCAATGAAGTAGAAGAACTACGGAAACGACTGCTGGAGATGGAAGGAAAAGATGAAGAGCTCATAAAAATGGAAGATCAGTGTAGGGAACTTAATAGAAGGTTAGAAAAAGAAGCATCACAGAGCAAGAACCTTAAAGGAGAAGTTGATAAACTTAATAAAAGAATTATGGAGCTGGAGAAACTAGAGGATGCTTTCAACAAGAGTAAACAAGACTGTTATTCCCTGAAATGCAACTTAGAAAGAGAAAAAATGTTAACAAAGCAGTTGTCCCATGAACTGGATGGCTTAAAAGCTAGAGTCGGTGAGCTTGAAGCAATTGAAAGCAAGTTAGAAAAAACTGAGTTTACACTTAGAGAAGATTTAACAAAGCTGAAGAGTCTAACAGTGATGCTTGTGGATGAAAGAAAAACTATGGGTGAAAAAATAAAGCAAACAGAAGAAAAGCTGCAAGCTGCAACTTCTCAGCTTCAGGTGGAACAAAATAAAGTGATGTCAGTTACAGAAAAGCTGATTGAGGAAAGTAAAAAAGCCCTGAAATCAAAATCTGATGCAGAGGAAAAAATGTCCAGTGTTACAAAAGAAAGAGATGAACTGAAAAACAAACTCAAAGCAGAAGAGGAGAAAGGAAGTGATCTTGTTTCCAAAGTGAATATTCTAAGTAAAAGACTTCAGTCACTTGAAGATGTTGAAAAAGAGTTTCTTAAAAATAAACGTAAGGAGGGTACTAAATCTAGCACCTCCTTGCAGCAGGAAAACAACATAATCAAAGAACTTTCTCAAGAAGTTGAGAGGCTTAAGCAGAAGCTCAAAGAAATGAAGTCCGTAGAAGATGATCTTATGAAAACTGAAGATGAATTTGAGTCTCTAGAACGAAAATATGTCAGTGAACGGGACAGAGCCAAGCTCCTATCAGAGGAGCTGGAGGCTGTGAAAATGGAATTGGCGAGGTATAAATTAACAGAAAAGGCAGAGTCCAATCAGGAGCAGCGCCTTTTTATGAAACTCAAAGAAGAGGAAGCTAAATCAAGTCATCTTTCCAGAGAAGTAGATGCACTGAAAGAGAAAGTTCATGAATACATGGCAACAGAAGACCTAATCTGTCACCTGCGAGGTGATCACACAGTCTTACAGAGGAAACTCCTCCAGCAAGAGAACAAAAACCAGGAGTTAGCAAGAGAAATGGAAAGCCTCACGAAAGAACTGGAGAGGTACAGATCCTTCAGCAAGAACATCAGGCCCAGTCTCAATGGAAAGAAAATTTCGGATGTGCAAGTTTTTTCTAAAGAAATCCAGACAGATCCAGCAGACAATGAACCACCTGATTACAAAACCCTCATGCCTTTAGAGAGAACGGTCATAAATGGCCGTGTCTATGAAGACAGTGATAATGAGGAGGAACAATCAGCGTCTCTCAAAAGCAACTCATCCACCACAAACGCCGCAAACAAAAAGTTATGGATCCCTTGGATGAAGTCCAAAGAGAGCCATCCTCAAAATGGAAAGGTACACATAAAGCAAAACGGAAACTGTGCACAGACTGGAGATCTAGTGCTAAGCCATACACCTGGCCAACCTCTTCACATAAAAGTAACTCCAGACCATGGACAGAACACAGCAACCCTTGAAATAACCAGTCCTACTGCTGAAAGCCCTCACTCCTACACAAGCACAGCAGTTATACCCAACTGTGGCACTCCAAAGCAAAGAATTACCATTATTCAAAACGCCTCATTAACACCTGTAAAATCAAAAGCGGGAGA
Organism: Entomyzon cyanotis; assembly: GCA_024500445.1. Taxonomy (NCBI): domain Eukaryota; kingdom Metazoa; phylum Chordata; class Aves; order Passeriformes; family Meliphagidae; genus Entomyzon; species Entomyzon cyanotis. The sequence goes on from JAKEPQ010000739.1 coordinate 1,340,705, forward strand.
AGGTTACATAACCCCGGAGCATGTAATTTCTCCTATTACTATGACTACTTTTGCAAGATCTCAAACTCCTGAATCCTGTGGTTCTATAACTCCTGAAAGAACAATGTCCCCTTTGGCTTTACCCGGCTCAAATTCTCAGGAACAAACACTCTCCTCGGAGCCTTTGGAAATGGGAGCCAAGCATGCTGTTTTTAGAGTATCCCCAGACAGGCAGTCATCATGGCAGTTTCAGAGATCTAACAGTACAGGATCAAGTGTAATAACTACTGAGGATAACAAAATCCACATCCATTTAGGAAGTCCTTACGTCCAAGCTCTCACCAATTCCAAGCCCATCAGCCCTTGTAATGCAGTGCAAGACAACAGAACTCCAGCACTAGCTAATGGCCTCCCCACTAAGCCCACCAATAAAATCACCAGCAGTATCACTATCACCCCAACAGCCACTCCTCTTCCACGGCAATCACAAATTACAGTAAGTAATGTCTATAACTGACCCCCCCATACATGCTGACACCCTTACCAGCAACCCATCCTGTTTTTCATCCCAGCAAGAATTATTTGGAACGGCCTCTTTACTTTGGGAAAGATCTGTGCATGAACTATACAACAGCGTATGGAACTAACGTTAAGTTTTGCCTGCTTAGTGTTATCAAGTGTGCACTTACTGTATACCTTCTCATTGAATTACAGTTATGTAAAATATTTAGTCTTGCACTTGAATAAATGCATCTTTATGTATTGCCATTTTCAAAATAACTCACATTACTTTTGACTGCAACTTGCCTTCGTAAAATATTTTAACATTACAAAAAAACCAGTAAATAATTGATTATTTTCATCATTGCTTGCTGAATATTTTTTGTTTGTCATGTGTGGTTTGTATTTTTCTGCATGTATGGTAGAATTTGAATTAAGCCATAATACTGCCTGCTAACTTCAGATAAGATTTGATTCATTATCTTCCCTGCTATTTCCCAACTCCTTCTGGCCCTCTCATTTCAGGTAATTATCAGTACATTGCACACAAACATACAAAATATTATGTATGGTATAACACTGTTTGGTTAAAACTTTTTAAACCTTCTTACAAACTTTGCTTGTAAGTAAACCAAGTCCAGAAGCTTGTATCACAAAGTAATTCTCCCCATAGAAGGGTTTTTTTCCAATACAACAGAGAAACTGTAATCTTTTAAGTACACTGTAAAACAATAAACAACAGCATTTATATTTCCAAACAATTATTCAGGAGAATAGATTTACATATAATATTCAAATTTCATCTAAGCTCCTAGCCATCAGTTTGACAAACAGTATACATCACACAGGCAGGCACACTGAAAAAGAATCAAGATTACCCAACTATGGCATACCTTCATGTTTTTCACTCCACAGGCAGAGAAAGCTTGACAAAAGCATTAATAAGCAATACTAGACCAAGTCTCCAAACATGAAGGCCTCTTGATCTGGGATAAATAGGAGTGTCATACAGAATGGACAGAGCACGTTAAGGTATTTCAATGACAATTACAGTATTTGTGCTGAGGAAAAGGACATAAATGTAACCAATTCTGTTCTTTACACATGTGCCAAGCAGTCAATTTTAATTTCCCAGAAAATACTGCTAGTGGTGGAGCAGTTCCACATACAATGTAAATCAGTCCAGAAGATCTGGAATGCACTTTCAAACTTATCTTTTTTGCAAAAGCTGTCACTCCAAATCTAAATTGTAACAATTGTTCTTATTCTAAAAATTTAAATGCCTATGTATTTGATGCTTTTGGGGGGAAGTATTATTTAAAGAAAAATAACACCTGCAATCTCCTTATCAACAAGGAAGTTTGCAAGTAAGCAGAAAGTCCCTATTCACTAAACCCTTATCTTTATTCTGCCTATATTTCCCAGAGTAAAACAAATATTTCTGTGGTATAACAGCAATGGATTCAGCAAAGAACTTTAGCCCATGATCTCACACAATAAGGGGACTTCTATCATTTTAAGTCCTTTTGATTGACAGGAAACGAAATGTTTATAATTATAGCTAATAACTGCTTTTAGAACAGTTTCTACTGAAAAGCAAAGTCCACCACCCATATACACTTTTTCTCAGTAAACAATGGGAAGAAAAAAAAATTAAATAAGATATGTGATAGAAATTGATATTAACATATGTATTACAGTTGAGCAATGGCAATGACAAAAAGAGAAAATGTGGACCTGCACAACTCCAGCATATACAACCTGAAGTTACTAGGCTTCATAGGCTTCATAAAAGGTCCTTCTTCCTTGTTTTGTCTCACTCTATCTCCATGGCTGCACAAGTGAGCTCTGACTAAGACCTGGGTCAGAAGGAATATATGGTCTTATTCTGCAAAGCAAATTTTGACTCACACCAACTTCAGCAAAAGTTACTGATGAAGACAGCAGCCAGCATTCAGGTAAAATGAGATTATGTAAGTTTTAGAGCATGATAATTATACAAACAAGTTACCTAACTACATTCAGGCTGCACATGCTTAATTTCAGGGCTCAGTCAAAACCAAAAATCAGTACATTCAAAATACATTCTCTGCACTTCTGTTTTTGGGATACTGCATATCCTGCTGACCTATACCTTAGATCTCTGCAGGAATACATTACAAGAATGGTACTGAGTAACTGTGTCTGAAGTACCCACTTGCCAGCATATTAACACACACCAAATTCTCCAAAAATTACAGGATTAGTGCTTGTCCTCCAGAGGCACTAATATTTTCTTCAGTTGGACTTAAAACTTGTAGAAAAAAAATTGTATCTTACTTTCAAAAATACACAAAAATGTGTTGATCATTAACCACCCAGCCATTTATTACAATATCTTATAAAAGAAAAGCACAAATCAGGACATAGCAATAAGCCCACACAGTCCTTTGGACAATTACCAAGCTATTATGAATAAGGACGTTCAGTCTTTAAAGCTAAGACTTGAATACAAAACATAGATGAGAGTTCACACCAGTACTTCTGTCCCTGTCTTAAACTCATAATGATTTTGCAGTAACCCTCTAATTAACAAAAGACAAAGGAAGCAGCCAGTCATGACCATTAACTCCTAAGTAAAAGCATCAGCACTGCCTGGAAATGAAATTGCTACATTTCCTAAAAACACACCTTGATTAAGGGACACTTACATTCCCCTACTGATGAAACAACCTCTGTTGCAGATTTAACTGACTTCACAGCAAAATTTTTGTCAGGCATTTCAACAGATGAAAGATCAAATAATTATTTTTCCCTGAAAATAACATTTGCACAATAGAACAGGTTTGTTCTGTTCGAATTCCCAAGATCAATTTCAAAGCAGAGAAAATAAACACCTGGATATATTTGCTGAGAGCTGAAACATAAGTGTTTAAACAGAAAGAAGTTAGCTGTACTTTTATCATAAAACAGCAAATAGAGAGCACAGCTTAAGGAATCAAATTATCGATTTACAAATTAATCTCAAGTTGTTCAGATCACCACTCCATATTTCAGAGTATTTCCATTTTGCTGAGTGGGAATATCCACCTGCTTCCTTGGCAGATGAGAAAACAGCAGAGCAAAGAGAAATTTAAATAACTTATCTGCACATTGATTCAAGCACTCTGAACAAAAACATCATCAAGCACAATTCGACAAGTAAGGCAGTTTTTCTAGGAATTTCAACTACTCTGTAAGTGGTAAGTATTGCTGTTAATTTGGAGGCTGAGACACTTTTGCTTTCAGCAGTTGCTCAAAAGCCTAAAGTCTGACAGATATGTAATGATTCATTTAAATGTTACAGGGAAATAAGGTCACCCAGTAAGAAGCATATATCAGAGGGATTAAACTGTGAAAGAGAGCGTAAAAACAGTTTTCAGCAGATCATAATACCAATCCTTCTCTTTTCCAAAACTCTTGGCAAGCATCTCCTCTAAGGTCTAAAAATTTACCCTTTCCCCTTGATGTTTCGTTCCCAGGAAAAGAAAGGGAGAATTAACTGATTAAAAAATGACAGCAGTTACCAGCCCACTTTCCTTCATCTTTTTGGTTTTATTTCAGTGGATGATCAAACGGACACAAACAAGGGCAGCACCAACACTTTGGTGCTCAGCATTTTTAAGCCATTCTTTTTATGTGATTAGATATCTCAGAAGAAATACTTGTAATTTTTGTCCATAGAGGGAGGATAGATGAGGAGAGGGAGGGAAAAGGAGGAAAAGCAAAAAGAAGAGAATACAAAGCGATAATGGCAATTGGAGAGCAAAGTGCCCATCCATCAACTTTGAGGTAGCATTTCAAGTTATTTAAAGAACTCTTGTAAGTCACTAATTAAGAAATAGAACTGACAAAAATTACAGGAGCAGACTGCTAATCTTCCTGATCCAAAGCACTGTAGCCAATAAGGTGTCTGAGGACAGAATGTAAGGCTGTAATAAGAAAAAGTTCTGTATGTAAGCATTTCATGCAAGGCTTGGGAAGGCATGCTCCCCACACTAGGGACAAAGTAATCAGAAACAGAATTTCACAGCTCTAGTTTCTGAATAAGATTCAATGGATGCTGCAGGGTTAGGTGATGGAAATGCAGTAACCATCTGCAGGATGACTTTGTCCCTAGGAAACAGATATTGAGACAGGCAAAACAAAAACTGACAACTGCCTAATCTCCAGGCTTAAGCAAAGACTACCAAAACATTATGTTACCAAGAAACAGAAGAGAAAAAGATCTTATGGTTCAAGTACAGCACAAGTGGGTGTATAAAAATGTTTTAAAATTAACACCAAGTACTGTAAGTGGGAAAGTGCTCAAAAAAAAAAAAAAAAGACAAACCATAAAAATTTAAGCAGTGTGAAGTGTTTTCACAGATCTGCAGCCAGAGGCCCCAAGATGAAGCTGAATTCTCTCTGTGCTGTAGCTAGCACATTAGCCAATGACCCACCATACTGTGGGCACCCAGAAAGCCTCAAATATCAGAGCTGCCAATCCAATATGATTCTCTTCTGACCACAAAGCAAAGCATTCTTGAGGAACACATTTTGAGTACAAGTGGAAAGTCTTCTTTTAATCATTGTTTCATTATGTGCCATGCCATGGTCTGACATCACAGGGTCTTCAAACAGGGATGGGCCAAAGAAGCTCCCTCCCCTTTTTTGCCCCTACCACAACCCATATTATAAAATACTGCCCTTTCAGTTGTGCTGTCACTACTGTTCCAGAAGGCAGCACTGTGAACCAGATCAAGAAACTAACCTGGATTTAAAAAAACAAAAGCAAAACCACAAGCAAAAGGCCATATACCAGAAATCCTCATTAAAAAAAAAAACCCAACCAAAAAAAAAAAAAAAACCAAAAAACAAACCAAACCAAAAACCAAACAACCAACCTCAACAAAACAGGATCCATTTCACAGCACAACTTCATAAAAGAGCTACATCAGCATAAGTGAAGGGACATGCAAAAAGGAAAAAGGAGCATTTTATAGTTCAATCACTGCCAAAGTCCTGGTCCCATCACCTTTGATGCTACCACTATCGTTTGAAGAGATACAATCTAGCATGCAAATACATCACAAAGCACTTCAAATATACAACAAACATTCATCAGTCCCATTAACATCATTCTGGATCTCTCATGGGAGAGAAGTTAATTGACTTGTGCAAAATCCAAGCAAGGCAGTTTTGAACGTGACTAGTATCTTTATTTTCTTATTTGTGATTGTCTCATAAGCCACTATAGGTCACGTTTTATCCTGAAGAAACATCAATCTTAGCTGGATAAAAGGCAGAGTTTTTTATTTTAATTATGATTTTATACATATTATGGAAAAAATACATATATTTGAAATAGCACTCTGATTAACACACCTTTTAATGTGGCCTTGCCAGAGGGAAACAGCCTGCTCACAGACAGAAAAAAAAGCCATGTTGGTGAAAGCACAGGGTTGTTTTCCTTCTCCATGCATAACACATTTGGGTCCAACATGGTTACCCCTGTAAACTTTTTCAACATACAAATTTACTAGCATGGGGAAAATACACTGAAAGCTTTTGGACAGACAATATTGATAATGATGTTTTCATGTTAAAAGGCATGTGTGGGTATAAGTGCAGTTTCAAACTCCTTTAAAAACTGCCTAACTTAAAAATACTCCAACACAAATATCCCTACCTGCCCCCAGTCTGTACAGAATGATTTTCCACTGCCAAGAATTTTGTTCAACAAATGGCAGTGCAGCTTTGTGACCTGCTGGTCTCACCCAGAGAATTGTATTCTCTCTAAAACCTCTGACACTTCAGCGCCTGCAGAAACATGTAAGTGCTGACACTCCCCTCTGCAGGACACAACTGTTTCTGCAGTGTGTGTAATACTCTAAAAAGGTCACACACTTCTGTTCCTAGAGGACCCCAAGGGCCTTAACAAGGTGCCTAAGACCCCTTTGACTTTCAAGGGGCAAAGGGAATATTAACAACAAACAACTGTTCATTCCAGCTGCATGATGATGCTGATAAACCAGCCCCAGGTAACCTTGTCCTATGGAGTAGACCCACAACATAAACTCAATTCTCTATTAGAAATGAGGCTTTAAATTATCCAAAATTTAAAAGGTTATCACATATCCCAGTGAAGACATGTCTCAAGGAAAGCTAGGCACATAACAGAATTTTAGAAACTGCAAATACAACTTCTGCCTCCAACCCTTCTTTTCCCCACCACCAGAAAGCATTCAGGAAATAAGACCACAGTGACACATTTAAGTGCATTAGTGCAAATTGTGTCACATATATGGAAATAAGTTTTAATATTAACACATATTTTTCTGTCAAGTATGTCATATTATTGAAATCAAGACGGCTGTAATAGAGCAAATATCAGCAGAAGAGTAGAAGAGGCAGAAAACAGAGATAAAAAAGGATCTCAGGACATTTTTGAGCCTGTTGCCTTACTATAACTTGACTTTAAACCTTCCAAACAAAAACCTGGTTCAGATGGTTCTAAGTAACTTCTGCAATGACAACTCCACAGTTACCCAGGAATCTGCAACAGAGCTGAAATATCCTTGTCGTTAAGAATCTTGCTGATTTCTAAACTAAGTTTATGTTGCTGAAATTGTACTCCAGTATTCTCTTTTCTACTCCCCCACTGGACTCTGGAAATTATTTTCTCTGCAACAGACTTTCACATATTAGAAGACAATTATCACATCTCTTCTCAGTTTTGTTTTCTCCACATTAAACAAACCCAATTGCTCTCTCACTTACTAGCTCAAGTACTGCAATTCTACAGATTATTGTAGAGTCATTTTCCCTCTGCCGAGCTGTTTATAGTGGTGTGACAATGCAGTGAACCAAGCCAGACAACAGCCTGGCTTAAGTCCTACCAGTGTCAGTCAGAGCAAGGATTACACTGCTCCTGCTCACACATCTCAGTATTGTCACACACACAAATGTGTTGCATAAAAGGAAATTCAGAGCAACTGAGACTTCTCACTTTGGATTCATAGATAACAAATGCCAGGACCTAGAGAAAGAAAAGTAAAGGAAAGGAAGTATCTGAATGTTCTGTGCAGTTGAGGATGCCCAACCAGAAATTTCAGCCAAAGCTGTCTTGGAGACCAAAGGGAATATTCAAGTTTATCACTTAATCTTAACTCGTTCTCACTTGCAGACCTGGCTTTCATTCTGACTGCATTCAATCACCCAGGAACAAACTTAAGTCTGGCAAGAGGCTCACTTGTGCACATACAGACATGGACTTCTCTGTTAAGGATCTTCAGCACCATCCTCTGGCCACTTTCACTAAAGCTGGAAATGATACTCTGTTACTCAAAATTCTTAAACGAAAAATTTAAGCAATGAGAAAGAACCTTATCTAAAGTTATTTCTCCTAAATCAGATTCTACAATGGCTGTAGAAAGACAAACATGAAAACATATAGCACAAGCACTGCATACCCCCCCCATTTAAATTAATTAAGTTCAAACAGGAAGCAAAGCACACATCAGACTTTCAGAAGGAAAAAGAAAGGGTTAGGACCAAAAGCAGAACTACTTCAACAGCACAGAAATATTTTCTCTCCTTTACACTCCCACATACACTTGCCTTAGCCCACTCCCCAGAAAGCAAGCATCGGTTTCTGTTAAAATCTGGCCCATAAAATTAAGCCGTTCTGTGCCCTTGGGGGAAAAAAAGGTGTATATGGATATATATCCTGATACTTCAGAGCATGTTCTCTCCATTGACTTCCTGAAATTTGAAGGGCCATTTTCACATTAATGTGTGAAATTTTCACAATTGTCACCTGTGCAGCGTTAGTCCCCGTGCCTGAAGTACCTGCTGTCATTCACTATGAGACAACAAACATAGTCCCCATGTAGAGTCATCACTCTAACACCCTTTCTTCTGCCAATTCCTATTACAGGTACTTGATGTCTACTTCAGAAGTCAATTTAAAAATGAAATTAAAATGCAGCTTTCTTGATTCTTAGATCATTGCTTGCCTTGAAAATTAGCTTTAACTGTTTATTTCTCCAACTAAGCATCACTGACAAAAACTTTTCTATTTTCCAAGTCTAATGCCTTGAACCTATATAATGTTGTTACACTTACAGACAGAAGTACTACATAATCTTCTAATTTAAAATATGTGGCCAGTTAATGTTTTTGGGGTTAGTTGTCATTGTTGTTGCAGTAATTTTTTGCTGGTGCTTACTTAGACACATTAAGTAAAGAAAAACTGCATAACTACTCTGATAGGTCACTCCTGGGCAGTATTTTGTTTCTAGGGGTGTTTCAAGAGCATTAATGGGAACTCACAAGGGATCTCTGGAACAGGAAAGGCAGCTCTGCTTGTTTTTTTGAAAAATAAAAATATCTTTTTTCCTCTTCTATCACTTGGAAAGATAGCAGCTATAAAAAGTGGCCTACAGATGGGAACTCAAGGAGCCATAACTAAGCAGCAATGATGAACACAAAGCCAGCAAATTCAGAATAGAAATGAGAGTCCAAAAAACAATGAGGGAGACTAAAAACATTCACCTTGAAGGAGAAAATGAACTGGTAGAAAGGATGCATAAATTTGAAGAGAACTGAAGTAATTCATGATATGCACATAGATTTCCCATACAACAAGAGTTTAAAATCAAATTGAAGAAGGCCACTAAAATCTACACATAAGAGTTTCTTCAGTCACTGAGATCTGTCTAAAAACCAAAATAAACATCCCAAGATACAAGCCTGCTATAGCCAATGTATCTGCTCACATGCCTCTATGCTAAGTAGTAGGGAAGGACCTAGGAGTGTTGCACAAGGATTCTCAGTGCACATACAACAAAACCAATGCAGAATTATGGTTACTTACAAGTGCTTTCCAGACAACTCCCACATAATGCCGTTCCTTCTTTATAGGTACATCTTACAACAGTTTAAGCACTGATCCAGTGAATGGACCCAAAATGTTCTGTTTACAACTCTTGTCTGAGATTCATAATTTGTCAAGTACAAGTTTTAGAAAATAAACAAGTTCAGACCTTGATCTAGCTAAACATGTAATTGAATTCAAAAACTTAAGTGTCAATAAGTGCTTTCCTTAAAATTGAGTTATTCAGTCTTTCCTCTCTAGAATTTATATCAGGAATGATGAGAAAGAAACCAATTTTTAAGTGCTGTATGAGGAGGAAGAGAACTAGATGGGCAGTTTGTTAGATCCTTGCCTTCAGCAGAAGTCAGATTGGTACAATCACTGAAGTGCAAGTTCAGCTGTCCTGGCAGCTATACCACTGGTATAGTCTATCTGTATAGAAAAAAAGCCTCATAATACAGCTGTTATCCTTAAGTTTGAGCCTATCCAAAAGTTAGAGCAATTCAGTTATTGTGGCTACAATCAAATACAACACAACCAAAAGAGAGCAATACAAATTCTGCAAGCAGATCAAAGCTTGACAAGTCTATCAGTTATAATGCAGCTCTAGGAATTAAATGATAATACTTTAGACATATTCGATACTGTCATTCAGAATTGCAAAATACATCATTTTGAATCACAAATCAAAATCTGCTTGACATGAAATCTCATGAAAGCCATATTGTCAGTGATGGTTTAATGAACTAGACAGTAGTGCAAACTATAGGCCAGAGCACAGGGGTATTTCAACACCTAACTTCTCACTGATTCAATAAAACCTTAGAGCCTGAATACCAGTCAGATGCACAAAACCTGTAAAAAATCTGGGTCTGCAAATACCTTCATGAAGTACTAACACAGCTGGTCAATCAACTCCAGACAACACTCCAACCACTCTGTAACCTAAGGAACCTCTGAACTGGAAAACTTCTCAAAAAAACCCCAAACCAAACAACCAAACAACTCCTAGAGATACAATCTCACTTTCGCATGCAAGACTTTACATAAATATTTTTATTTATTCACCTCAATGTACTTAGCAAATGATGGCTAATCTAATTCTTTCTATAGCTGGGAAACAGACACATTTTCTATCATCTCTATAATTACATCAGACAGCAGCACTGCCAGTAATAGCCCACCCAAACATTTTATTCTCAATACCATGCCTCATCTACCAGGCCATACCACATGGTCAGAGGCAAACTCTTCCAACTCAGTACTCACGGAAAGCCATACAGCAGTAAAAACAATTACCCCCTCCAACATCAATTCCTTTCTGAACACAGTGCCTTTAGTAATTGAAGCAAAATGCTTTTTGTTTTGGGGGCAAAGGGGGGATTGGGTTTTTTTTTCCTTTCCTCCTAACAATATGAATGCCAAAATTCCAGACTACCATGAAAATGCATGTTAATTTTTTTTATTCAGCATTTAACAAAGAGTTTCAGCCGGTATTAAGTGAAAATATTGGGGGTGCAGTGCAAAAGGAAAACTTCACTGCCATCTAGAGGTAGAATCTTGAAGGAACACAGGGAAAGAAAAATGCATCTCCTTTTTCCTTACTCACTTTCAAAGCCAAATACAAACTCCTTTCTCAATGCATTAAAAAGAAGGGGGAAAAAAGCGCTACAAATTTAAATATGCTGATTTTAAAAATAAAAACATGTGAGAAGTCCTAGAGGTTCAAACTACCTATCTCCTCTTTGGTAGTGACCAGTGGTAAATGCCTATGAGCGTTAAGTACCAGGCACATGGAGTAGAAAACCCAGCCAGCCTCTGGCAGCCTGTAACTTATGGCTATCCACAGAACAGCCATCTCCATCACATCTTTGTGTTTAGCAGTCCTTGATGGATGCCCTAAATCTGTACAAATTGTCTCCAAACCAATTGATATCATCACCTCAAAAACTGTCTGTCCCAATGAGTCTCATAGCTCACTGACAAGGGAAAACTCTTCTTGCACACCTTTAACCCACCTTCAGTGTATGCCCTCTCAAGCATGCTAGAGAATTGCCCTATTCACCATAATGCCACATTTCTGCTGTTATTTTTCTCACCACAATCTATTTTCCAAACGTAAAAAGATTTAGTGTATTTTATTAATCTTCACTCAGAACACATTTCACAATTGACAGTCTTTTCCACTTTTTCAGCATTTTGGCATACCCTTTATTGAGCTGTTTGGACAAAACCCTGCAAAACATTCACAGTCTAGGTACTGTTTGGAATCACACATGAAGAAATGATGGGATTTGTTTTCTTCTACTTTTTTCCTAGTAATTACTAACCTGCCTGTTACCTTTCTGACAACTGCCAGCTGCTGAGCAATGAGGACAAATGTACAGTGACTCCAAGATCTGTGTTCTGAGTGACAATACATGTCACTACTGTACATGAACTAGTTTTCCCTACATGTACTATTTTTCGATTGTTACCATTGAACTGACACACATTTTTACTCAATAACATGAATTACTATCAGCTCTTGCTTCTAATACTCTCCCTGTTATCACATGCATAAATACTATTATTTCAGTACTGTCTTCCCATGCAGTTTATGAATATGTTGTGTTTCAGAGGTGTCTGTGAGGGTCAGATGCTATCTCCTCTATACTATTAAAAACTAGCTCACTGCTCTGCTACCTATCCACCGCCTCTTACTAACCTTGAGAATTTTCCTTATTTTTCCACAGCACTCACACAAAATCTGCTCTAACAAGATTCTTCTGTTAGAGACCACAATCAAGGGGTTTTTTTAAAATCCCAATATAACATGGTCACACCTATAACAGTAAGTTAAAAACTTACCTAGGTCTTTCCCTCCCACATGGGCCTCATAACCAAACAATCCAATAGCGTGTACCTATATAACAATATCTGACTAAAATACCTGAGTTTTATCCCTGACAAGAAATGTGGATGTTTTCCCATCACAAAATCAAGCATGTGGGCAAACACGTTCCTTCTTAACTGACATTTCTACACTTTGATCAGTTCAGCAATTACACTTATGAATCTTCTGCGAAGCTTTACTCTAAAGCAGCATCACACCCCTCTCTCATCACCAACAATTTCAGTGGTGGATTGCACATACTAACAAGAACTCTGCAATTTTAAAAATCACCTCCTTCAGTACTCTTAGAAACATACCACACTGTTCTGGAAGATCATTACTAGTTTATCTTCTTGTTGTCAAAGTTCAATCAAGCCCAATTTGATTTTTTTTTCCCTTACTCATGATCCATTAAGCCCATCTGTGACATGCAAACTTTCCCCAAATTCCTCCATATTGAGCGCATGCAACGATCTGATGTTGGCTCTTCTTCATCCTTTTGAGAACCCCGGTCATATGCAATTACCTGCAGGTAAATGGCAAGCTTTTGATTTGTGATTATTTTTATTTTTTTTAATCAGCCCAGACAGATCATTATAGCCACTAGGAAGTTGTTTCTCAAAACTCATTTTGATCTAGCTCATTCTTATTCATACTGAAGTCACCAGAGTTCCAACATTGTTTTCTACTGTCCTCATTTGAATAACATTTCCATTTTACATGTTTTTTTAAAAATTAAGTTCTTTTACCCTGTGCCTGACTGGAAAAGGTATATGAAAAGGCTTGTGATGCAAAAAGGTTTTCTGATGAATAGTGTGTGTTTAATCCTGGTTTCAGATAATGGCAGCTTTCAAACAAGCTTCTTGACTTTACAGTTCTTCACCCCTTTTCAGTGCACACACTAACTTTTTCTTATTATTTTTGTATATTTACTTCTTTGCAATTAAATATGACTATGATGGATACTAGAGGAAGAATTTTCTCACAATACATTAATTTTGTTTACACTGGTCACTGTCAAAGAATGATCTGTCATAGTAAAGTATCAGCTGGGTATTGCCTGCTGCTCAGGACTGAATCACGATATGCTTCTGCATGTGGAAGTTCTCAGATTATTCACACAGTCACACAGTTGAAGACTTTACACTGCATCACTCACTCAGCTCCTAGGGCTGATACTTATTCACCTGACAGACAGGAAATCCCTCTTATTTATACCCTGGGTTTCACCATTCAGATTTTTTGATATTCACCAATCAATTAGGTAAGTTAAACACAAAGCTTCTGTCTCATTACCAGTGACATCAAGGAAGTTCAGACAAACAGTTCTAAGAGCAGTACGTTCAGATTTACAAAGTGGAAAAGGCAGTGACAAGCTAAAAACATAATTTGTTTCTCCTCCCTAATGCATGACTTGTTTTCTCGGTTTATTTGCAGATTACCAACGCGTTCCGTCGCTCAGTTCCAACTCGGATCCCCAAACCAAAGCCTGCAAGCACAACCAAAGCACCTGTCAAAATTCCTGCTGAACATCTCAACAAACCACTCCAAGACAGCCCTTCTGGAAAGATACGCATCGTAAGGACTGTGTCTAAAGCCTGCCTTCAAGGTGGAGGGAGAAGGTAAATAATTTTCTATGATCTATGACATTAAAATGGATTTAAGTAATCTGAATCTCAGCAGCAGCTGTTTCCACTGGGGAAAAATCAGAAACTATCCACATGGTCAGCACATCAATGGTCACCAATACACACAGGACATCAGCAGACAGCCAAATTCTTAGGAGCCAAAGTTAACTGCATGTCTGCAGGGACCATGCTCTGCCCCATTTTTTCTGGTGCAATTCCAGATTTTGGCACTCACAGTACAGGAGCACAAGACACAAATAAGTTTCTACTATAAATTCAGTTTTGACATGTTCTACAAATAACAATAGTAAGCTTGTCTCAGTAGATTTATAAAAACGTGGTCAATCACATGTTGCAGAAGTTGTCACGTTTTCAGAGTTGGTCTATTCAAGTGTCTCAATATGGATATCGTAAGTTCAACAGTAAAGATGGAATGAAGAGAGGCATGGAGAAATCTGCTATTGTATAAAGTATTGAACTTAGAGAAATGCAAAGCTTAACAGTAAGTCGTGGCTTACACAGAAGTGCAGTTTTATTCTTGCATTCCTCTACAATTTTGCCCTTCCTTTGAACTGCTCACAGTCACACAAAACATGTAACTGTATTGATAGCTCCTAGTGAAGGAGGTTTTTTTAACTAAACTTTTTGCACAAGAAGTTCTAGTTCATCCATGAGAGAATTTGCCTTTTTGCTTTTCTTGAAGCATAACTTCTTCAAAAGACTTAACATTCAAAGTTTCCTTTCAGCCGACATACACACGAGAAAACCCCAAAGAAAAAAACACACAAACAAAAACATTAGAAGAGAGTCCACGCTTGTTGTTTCCAATTTTCTGAAAAATAGCAATTGTTGGTCTGCAAGAAACTTTCTCACTGTTCTACAGAATGTTAAGAAAGACTAACAAAATACTACTACTACTGCAAGGACCTCCTCCCGCCCAAGAATCCTGTAATACCAACTAACACAAGTTACTGTTTTAAAACATAAAAATTAATTTGTTTCTCTGGTATTAATGTCTCACTCATTCTTCTTCCCCTAACAGAGTGCATTCCAACAGTCTAAATGGCTCAACTGATAATATGTGGAAAAACTCCTTACACATAGGTGTTTCTTTAAGAACTGCCAAATCCTAATTCCTAAACAAAGTAAAAGCTGGTCATGATCACAGTGCCATAGCCAGAACTGCAATCCTTTTGCTGAAGCAAGGAGAGATTCTGATGCATTCAGTTACTCGATTTTTCCCTTTTGTTTCACAGCTAAAAGTTTAACTTAACCACTGAGACAGTACAACACATTAGCACTGCTCTGTGACTGTTTTTGCAAACCCACAAGAAACCTATGCCTTCCTCAACAGCTTCACAAGAAATTCTCTAGAAGTACTTTAAAAAGTTTCAAAAGATCAGTCTACTGAAAAACTATTTGAGCTGTGTCCTACAAGACATGCCTGTGTTAATATGCAGACATTACAGAATGACTTCTCTATCAAAAAAGAAAAGGCTTCCAATCTTATTCACTAAATCTGCCAGCTATCAAGTTCTGAGACTCCAGATCATGTATGCTCTGATCCAAGCACATCTCACAGAAGCAGACCACTGCAGCTTGCAGAATGTATATATATGTAAAGAAACACAGATTTCAAAAAAGCAGCTGTCAACTTGGCACACTTATCAGAAAGATCTTCAAATACTGACCAAGTTCCATCACAAGGAACAGCAACTCACTGATGAGCAAAAAAAAAAAAGAAAGTTTCAAACCTCTTAACACACAGTAGACCAACAGATCTCATCTCTGATCAAGCAACAGTGCTCCCACTGAATGCACTGCAATAAAGAATCTGCTTCGCAATAGCTGCAAATCATACATTACAAATTGATGTTAACTGGCACTCTTCAGTCTACAGAAAGAAAAAAGAACCTCTGGCAAAAGAAATCAATTCCTGCAACAGCATCCTTTGCCTTAAAGCCCACAAAGGACCTCACAAGTACTGCCAAATCATCCTCCATGGTCCCATGTAATGCTTCTCATCTTTTGCGCTGCTGACATACAAGTGTTTTGCTCCTGTCTTGCAATGACACAATTAATTTCTATCTATGAGGGGCACAGCCCACACAGACCCCCTACTTAAGGATCTAAAAGTCACAAATGGGGATGCTACACTCCTGCGGGATCAAGGGTGATAAAGAAAGCATGGAGAATGAAAGACAAGGAGTGGTAACATAAAAGGAGGAAACTGGAAGAATTTCTGAAAAACAGAAGTCCCTCTCCTTCAAACTGATTGGGAGATGTGGCACACTGATTACAGGCAAGATCAGGAAGTTTATGGCAGTGTGAGAATTGCTCTTTTCTGTTTATGGAGAGAAGAGGGAAAAGTTGGTGTCCTTCACCAGTATGAAATAAACGCCGAATTCCTTATCCTTCCCCTTGTAATTCTGAATGCAATATAAAAATCACATGAAAGACTGTGACACAATCTGGAAAAAGGGAGGTAAGGAAGCCCTGCAGTTGCATGACGTGGTACATGTGTAACACTAAACTACGCTGCTAAAAAGAGAATAATCCCTAACCACTCCCTCCACAAATCTCATCTCAAAGTTAAAGGTTTGCTGAAGAAGTTATTGGGCAAGATTCTTTAGTTTGTGTCATGTGACAAGGTAAAAAGATGGGTAATCCCTTTAGCATTTTTTCCCCTTGGGTTTCATGGACTTTTTTTACATCTACAGATTACCTGCAACAGGATAAACATTCATGTCTCAAGGTGAGAGTAACTACCTTTAATCTTTAATGTGGACTCTAAAATGACTTCCAATGATGTGGCCAAAAGCAAATTTAGAATTCTTTATATATCCATACACTAGGATATATATTTATATATATTTTGTTTTCCTACTCTTTAGGTGGAGTGTATGAATGCTGTTCAGACTCATTTTAAAAATAGCCTTTTTTAACTACAAGTTGCTAAAATCTAGAACACTTTTGAGAGCTGAGTTATGATAGGTCAGAACCTCTGACCTCTGTAGGTCAGAGGTTATCCTAGGTATAATTTTAAAGGATCTGGCAAAAGATCAGTATTTTAAAAGTACATTTTGAATTCTGCTTTGCACCTACAGTTATGGCAGAGATGCTATTTTAAAATAGGTCAGCAAATGAGCTTGGATAGTATTTTTTTAATGAAACTTGACGTTTCACAGAAATGAAATTGACCAAGTCTGTCAAAGGTGCTCATTAATGTGCAATTATTTTCTTGTATTGCTGCCTATATCATACATTGTGAACCCTGATATCCTCTTTTATGCCAATTGATTTTAAAGCATTTTACAGTATCCATAAGATGCTGTAAAAATTAAGCTTTGATTTTACCTGTTTTACATGAAAAATAGCTACACAAAATAAAAGTAACAGATGTTTTATGTTTACTGATAACTTGTGTCAACTTAATCCAACAACAGGCTCCATAAAATGAACCTGCTCCATAGAAAGAAGCAAGTTTACAAAGGTGGGCTACAGACAGCAGAGCTCCTGGTTTGCACAACACTCACCTGTGATCACTACTCTCAACACACTCAATTAATGTTCTTGGAGGGAAGTATACAGGATCGGGTTAGACACCTCAAGAGGTTATTTTCCACATAAATTATTTTAGGAGCTCAAAAATACAATTGCAGAAACCCAAAGGAGTTTTTTGTAACTGGAAAAGTTGTCATTCACAGTCTCACCTCAAAGTCAGATGGTTCACCCATCATGTCAAAAGTTTATAATCAAAGCCCTGCTCTGTATCCAATTTCTAAAGGAAAGTTGCCAACATTGTAATAGCTAACCACACACCCCAAATAAAACCTGTGGTTGGCAGAATGTGCAGGTAGGCTCTAAGAAAAATTCCTAATGAAGAGTTCCCATTTGCCATGGGAAGTGGGACAGCTTAAGGAACCTACATGAGACTAAAAATAAAAATTAAATGCTCAGAAGCCTTATTAGGTCTTGTGACCCCTCTTTATTACATACATACAATTTTTATATTGCTTCCTCTCTAACTATTCTCCAAGTACCTTCTCACAGGAAATAAGCAGCAATTATCCAGACACTCAAAGAACTGGAGTCTTTGCAGAGGGGCAGATAACTCCCAACTTACCAACATTGTATTAAAAAAGAAATTTAAAAAACAATCAATAAAATAAAGCACTATAAAGTCTAAAGGCATTTTAGTTGCCTAGACCTACCTCAACTTTCATGCTAAATCTAAACATTACAGATAAAACATTTCACAGCCTATGGTTTTGAGACACATTGAAAAAACACAGGTGTATGAGCCAGGTATCATAATCATCAGGGAAAAAAAGACAAATCACTCACAGCATTATGCACCAAAGAGCAATGGCTGGAGAAGAGCTATTTAACTCCTGCCCGTTTACAGTAACACATGGCAAGGGTGATGCGACACACCCCAGGGAGCACATGGGTGATGCTTTTCGAGTACTACAGAGACTTTCCCTCCAAAGGCTCTACTGTGGATTTACTGTTTCCAAGGCCTTACAGAACTGTAAGTAAGTTCACGTCGGTAATGGCAAACACAATCACAGAACACTCTGAGTTGAAGGGATACACAAGAATGTTACACTATGCAAAAGCCTTCCATCAAACAAACTCCGTAGGGAAGAAAATATGGTTTGGAAGGTAAATGAATGCAAGGGAGAGCTTGAGCTCTGAATTCAAAGCGAGAGGTTTTCTCATTCCCTCGTCCCGCTTTTTCAACTTTGCTTGACAGTATTTTTGCTAAGTGGGTTCCTGTCGTTACCTAAGCAGTGGTATTTTCGTTTGCCGCTCCATCGTCTATCCCAGGGCTCAGAGATTCTGCTTACAAGCAACCCCGCCGTCGGTAGCAAGCAGGGAGAAGCAGGCACAGGAAAAAAGGCGAGTGAGAGTGGAAAACCCGAAGAAGTGAATTAAAAGCGGAGAAGGGAAAGGCGGAGGGGGGAAGTGGAAAAAAAGCCCAAAGCGCAAGGAAAAGGAAGGAGGGCCGGAGAGGAGGGTGGGGGGCTGGCTCTCGAGAAAGCCGCTTTAAGCCCAGCGTGAGGAGTGGGCTCAGGAGAGCAATACCTGGCGTGCCGCCCGCCCCGGTCTCGGTCCCGATGTCGCTGTCCCACCACGGCTCCTCCAGCGTGTCCCCCATGCCGCCACCGCCGCCGCCGCGCATGCGCAGTGCCCGCGGGGCGGGCCGGGCTCCGTGCGCTCCTGCCGGGCGGGAGGGGACGGCGGTGCCCGGGGGACAGCGGTGCCGAGGGACAGCGGTGCCCGGGGGACAGCGGTGCCCGGGGGACAGCGGTGCCGAGGGACAGCGGTGCCCGGGGACAGCGGTGCCGGGGGACAGCGGTGCCCGGGGACAGCGGTGCCGGGGGGACAGCGGTGCCCGGGGGACAGCGGTGCCGGGGGCACGTCTAGTGTCACTACATACACTGCATCCTGCAGAGCAGCCTCCTGGAATAAAAACAGGCGTTTAAATGCATGTTGTGGATTTTTCCCCTTTCTTTCTTATTTTTTTTTTTTCTTTTTAGTGGAAAATACAGAAGTGCGAGAAAGAGGAAAGGAATTAAAAGTATTACCCCCTCCTTCACAGCATCCGTTTAATTGCCTCAAAAAGCCCGGTTTTATACCGTAAAATACCCGCTTTCTTGGTTGAGGTTATTCATGTAATCTTTTCTGAGGAAGATTGGTGCCTGCAGAGAGCGCGTGTTCCCTTGGGATGGATGCTCCCGGCGCTTTGGGGACCCGAGCCCGTAGGATAAACGTGCCTATCCTGTATCTCTTCCATAGGAGCCGAACCGCTCCGAGCCTGGAGCGCACCCCGAGCCAAGCTGTGCAAGTGAGACACACCAGTGTAAGGACTGGAATTTCTCATAAGGCGGCACTGTTATTCCGTGTATGACCCGCTCCAGTGATTTCTCTGAACTTCCACTGAAGGATACTGTTCATTTTCCCCTCTGAGGGTGCAGGTGGGTAAGGAACGTGCGTGACAGGGAGCATTGGTGTTGTTCTGCCCAGGGTGGCTAATGGATGTCACCGAGAGATTTTTAACTCTTGCAAACCAAGAATTCTGGGTGACACTTGTGAGTTTTCGCCGAGTACAGCCTGTAGCACATTAAACAACGTGGGGAAAACCACTTAATAACAAAACTTACATCTGGGAAAGCAGCTCTGCTTTATGAAAACCCAAAACATTGAAATCTCCGGCAGAACGTCCCCCTGCCCTGCTCCAGGCGCGCTGCGCCGCCGCTCCCTCAGGGGCTGTCCCGGGCTGTCCCGAGCTGTCCCCGGCTGTCCCAGCCTATTCCCGGCTGTCCCGGGCTATCCCCAGGCTGTCCCGGGCTACCCCCGGGCTGTCCCACGCTGTCTCACGGTGTCCCGTGCTCTCCCGGGCTGTCCCTGTCCCCGTCCGTCCCCCGCCGCCGCCCCGCCTCCCCCCGTGCCAGGCTTCCGCGCTTTGCGGCCCGCGCGCCGGCGGCAGGCGGGACAGCAGCCGGGAAGCGAACGGCCGGGAGGAGCTGTCGGGAAGGGAAACACCTCCCGAGCGCGCTTTACGGCCGGGCGAGCGGGCACGTCAACAGCTATGGCGGAAGGGGAAGAGGCGCCGCCGCCGCCGGGCAGCTGGTGAGTTACGGGCTGTGGGTGCTCTCCGTCCCGCTGCCCTCCTCCCCTCCGGGCGGGGACGAGGGGGACGAGGGGAGAGAGGCTGGAACGCCCTGCCCGGCGCCGCTGTCCCCCCGGGAGCCGCAGCGCTCGGGGCGTGTGCGGGTGGCTGTGGGATCCCCGAGGAATGCCAGCAAACGCCGCCGGCGCTCGGCAGCTCCGTGTGCCCGGAGAGGAAGGGAAAACACGGCAAAACACGGGCCAGGCACTCAGCGAGGGCCCTGCCCAGCCTGCAGCCGGGCGGTCGCTCCGGTTTGGAATGACAGCTTTACTATGCGGTAGGAGCTGCTCCAGGAGCCTGCCTGGAGTGGAGTTGCTTTGTTCAGTTCAGCTTTCCCTTTCGCTGTGTGCCTGCTCTCAGGAACAGGTGACAGCAGTAGGTCCCACCTTGTTTTCGGAATGATTTTGCTCACCGCCCTCCTTTAGCACAGCTCTTACTTATGATGGATTTTGTATTGAAGCTCTAGGACAAGAATAGAGTCTATTTCTGGAGCGTGTGTATGATCATTTTGATGGTAACAGTGATGTGATTTTAGTATTTGCTGCATGCGTCTTCACTCAAGATTGCTGAGGCTTAAGTAAACATTGTGTTTAAACACTGCAGCTGTTCTTACTGCACCCAATATCTCCATTCATTTGCATCTTCACTTTGTTTTCGTCTTTG
Organism: Entomyzon cyanotis; assembly: GCA_024500445.1. Taxonomy (NCBI): domain Eukaryota; kingdom Metazoa; phylum Chordata; class Aves; order Passeriformes; family Meliphagidae; genus Entomyzon; species Entomyzon cyanotis. The sequence continues at coordinate 1,361,908 of JAKEPQ010000739.1, forward strand.
AGCTTCTGCATTGCATGTGATTTCTTTCTGTGGCTCTGTGCCACACCATTGCTCTTTGTCCTTTCCATGTATGTGCTTTTCAAGCAATTACTTTACAGACCTGCTTTTTATGATCATTTCCAATCTGATGTTTGTGCTTTTAGGCTTTATTTGATGTGGCAAATTCAAAGTTTCCTGAGCCTAGCCTTCTTTGTGCTTAGTTATCTCACTGTAAAGAAGGCAGAACACACATGCAGGTGTAGGTGGAACCTCTTCTTTGTCTAGGTTGGTTCTACAAATACAGCTCTTGGTTCAAGCAACTTAGTATCATTAGCTAGAAAATGAAAATTAGCTGATGTCTTTTTGTCCTTGGTTTTTTTGCTTTTAGTTACAGCCTCAAAATTTATGAAGCTCTTTCTGTAAGTACAGTGTTGCATAAGCATTATTTCTAAATACAGACCTGACTGTTGGGCTATATAATTACAAAGCAAGGGATGGACTCACAGGTGGTGCAGTCTTGACACTTTGAAATATAACCCTGGACATTGAATAAGAACCATGTTCAAATGTCTCTGAAAAAAGTACTTCAAACTACTTCCATTACTCATGTTGGAAGACTACTGCTGTCTCCCAGATCATAACAAACTTCTCTAGAATTTCTCTTAAGGATTAGGGTGAGTGTGTTTCCAGACATATTTCAAGGCACAGCCTACATTTTTGTTATTCTGACTGGCAGCTTCAAAACTGTAGTAAATTTAATATGCTTGTGGCACTAGAAAAGGCAAACTTGAAGGCATTTGTTAAAACAGATTTTTTAAGTCTTTATGGGAGCAATTCAGGAAGTTTGTGCTTAAGTGCTACATTAATATGTGACAGTGCATCCTGTTATTAGAGCTGTATGCTGGGAATGACAAAGTTGCATTCCTTATTCCTTGCTTAGAAACTTCACATGGCTTTTTGTTTTTTGTTTAAAAGCCAGTTTCAGTGGAGTGTTTTCCATTTATTGATTTAAACTGTTGTATTCATATTCCAGTGCTCTGAAGAGTTGTTGTTATTCTAAGTATAGTATATATCTTTTGAAAGAGCTTTTTGGTGTAAATTACTACCTTATCAAATTTTGAAGTATCTAGGATTTTATATTAAAAAAATCCCCAGACATTAACTTAACACATATGTACACCTGAGTTCTACTGGAAGAAAAACTGGTAGTGCTGATTCCATATCCTCTCTTCACTTCCTTAGGAGGATTAAAAGGCAGATGTAATCTTGTGTTCAGAGAGTGTTGCAGCACCTTGAGTGTGTAGAATCTAGATATGCTCACTAACATAAAATTCCCTGTTTGTTTTCCCTGGAAGTGTCCCAAACTAATTATGAGTTAAACCCCTGATCGTCTGTACTGACTGCTTGGTGTTTTGCTTAACAAAAAGCAGGGATGTTTGCCACTGCACAATAAAGTAATATTTAAAAAAGAAAACCAAACAAAACCAGCATCATCACCGCCCCAGACTTACATGTGGAGAAAGATGAGATTGTAATTTTTTTTCTTCAGTAAATACAGGAAGTTGTTAGCACTTTTGATTTAAAAATGAGCAAAATCAGATCTTGTTTGCTAAATGTTTCTTTTTAGCTATTTGGCATATTCTCAAAAGCTAATTTGAGAAATTGCCAGCATTATTTTATTCTGGAAGATGTATCTGTCCAAAGCTAAGAATGCTGTGTAAAACAAAGGAGGCAGGCTGTTTTTAGATTGCTGTAAAATCTTCATATCTTTTTTTTTTGTGTCTGCTTGTTTATTTTAATCATCATTTCAGTCAATGCAATACATCTAGTCAGTAGAATATCTAGACACAAATAAGATGGCCTGTTATTATTTAAAATGTTTCTAATTGGAAGTTACAGATTTTTCTCACCTCATTTATCAAGGAAATCAGTGATTTGGACCTTATTTTTCTTGTTCAGTTAAACGAACAGATTAGTGGTTATGAATTAATTTCTAAAAACCTTTTGCAGATGTTCATTTAATACTCAAGCTTCGAGAAACTTGATCGAGTAGTAATTTTTAAGATCTGTACTTGGAAAGTCAGGACCTGAACTAACTAAATATAACTGTAGCCACAGATGGAATTGTTCCCATGAATTTAACTTTGCATTTGAATAATGCATCTTATGGGTCCCAAAATGCACTCCAACTGCCTAAGACAACAGGGTGACAAATCTAGTTTCTCTGTATCTTTCCCATTCTCACAATCTGGCTAATTAGTACTTGGAGTCATAGTATTTCATCTTTAAGCCCATGAACAGAAAAATCCTTTCCAGTTAAGCATGAAATTAACACATTTGCGGAAAAAATAGAGGTTAAAATGTCAGGGAATTGTTTTTCTCCAAAATTCTATTGGAGAAAAAAAGAATGTTCAGTGATGTTCTGGATACAATGGATATTTTGAAGTACATGTGAGGGATTGATTTTTGTTTGTTTGTTTTCAATAGAGAACAAACACTCATTAGTTTCAATTCAATATAGCTCTTGTTGAGGCTTTTTCCTGGTAGTCAGGAAAATCCTGAATTAAAACTAGGAACTGTAGTAAATAGATTCTTTAAAATTATGAAATTGATTGTAGAATGCATAATACTTTATGTAGTTTATTGATCACTTACTGTTATCTTTACTCTGCTGTTCATATCCCCATACTTTTAATCCATTCACTAGTATTTATAAGTGATTATTACCAAGTACCTCAGTCATATATAAATAATACTTAGAAAAAATATCTTAGGCTGAATTCCCAACAGTTGATCAATTTTTCTTGCCTCCAGCTTTCACATCTTAAGTTATAAAAAGTCGTGTTTAATATCCGTGAAAATAGTTACCTATTGATTATAATATGTCACCAGACTGGCATCTATTTAAGAGATCCTTCTGTAAGTGTGGAAGTTTACTCCAGATACACTAATGGGAACATTTTGTATTATGACATTTTAAACAGTGTATCATGTGGGAATTTACTTTTCAGGCAATGGCTCAGGTAGAGGCTGGAATTCTGCACATCTAACCAAAATTTTGAGTACAATCTAAAAACAGGCAGTGAAGCCATGGCAGAGCAGAAAGTACAGATATTCAGGTCTGGAGGACTTTCTCATAGGGAGAAGTGCTGCTTTCTTTTCAACGTAAGTGTAATAATTGTCTATGTGAACAGAAGACTTCCTAGCTGATCTTCACTCATGAAAGACAAGGATCCAGATTGCTGGCAGTTTACTGGAGTATTTATAGAACAGCACTGACTGAAATAAGGTAAAACATAGCAAGTGGACATGTGTTAAAGTGTTGAAATTACTTGCATGTTTTGTACTTTGCAAGTTAGCCTGAATAGAATGTTTATTAGAAAAGAATTTACTTAATCTTTGAAAAGTCCTTACTTAGAGCCTGTGAGCAATCTTGCAGTTGATGAAGGAAATGAGCACCTAATTGAATCACAGCAGAACAATGCATTTTTCCCCCCCTGCTGTTACTTCATTTAACTCCATGTTGGTAATGCATCGCATCTCTTCATGTGGCAGATGGGCATGTCAGTGTCTTGCTTTGTAAGGTGAAGTACTAAAACTGGCATTTGCCTCTCATCTTTACAGTGTACAAAGTGAGGATGACAGCACTTGGAAGAAGTTTTTGCAAATGATGATACGTTATCAAGCAGCAGAAGCACACATTTGCAGATAACATGTTGCAGTTGATGTTAACCCATGCACAGCTTTTTGAATGCTGGGCATGAGTAACTGATAGAATTAGTATTTGTAGGTTCATGAAACATTCTTTGATAGGTGATTCTGAGTGTAGATGTGGTTTTAAGTGTTGTTTCATGTTTGTTTCGAGTAAAAATTACTTTTTTATTCTCAAACGAGTTTCTTTGTGTGACACAGAAACAGAGTTTAGGTATTGCAATTTAAGACCTTTCTACTTGAAATGGAACATGCACACAGCTGTTGCATTCGTTTCCACATACCTGTTCAATACTTGGACATAGTTGTAGCAACTGTTTGTATTTGGTGTGCTGTAATTCAAGGCCTGGCTGTTGCTCTCTAGTCTGCTTTTCATACACAGTGTTCACAGAAACATGCAATATGTCCAAGAGCACCTCATTCTCTCCAGCTGATGTTTGATGTCAGCTTTTCTTGAAGCTAGATCATCCTAGAGTTCATGCAGTTCTGCTGAGGGCTAGGAGGTCTCTTTGTGTTAATGTCCTGGAAATACTTGATTTTTATTCAGGGCTAACTGATCCATTTGTTTAACTTTTCAGGCATTGACCATTACGTACACTGTTGGACAGCCGGATAGGTGATGGAAGTGCAAGTGTATTTCCATATTCTGCTTCCCCTCCAGTTCTGTCTCAGGAAAGGGATTGGCAACCTGTGCAAGCTGTAGCCCTGTAAAACGTGGACTTAGGGACTTTTTTTTCTTTTTTTAGAGTACTAAAATGTGAGAAAATAAGGCAAATCAGTCTCTTTGTAATCTGTGCTTTCTCTCATCCAAATTTGCAAAACGACTTGAAGAAAACAGAGTTGTGCCCCAGTGTATATTTGAAATATAATTTAAAATGCAACCCAAAAAGTAGTGACAAAGAAACTGGCTGATACAATGCAAGGAAAATACTTACTCTTCAGATCTGTAAATATTTTGAGAAGTCTTGAGTAAAGCTGGCAAAATGTCTGCATACATTCTTCCAGGTCTGAGATTTTAATCTACTTATCCAAAAGGATGTTATTTAGAAAATCAGTAATGTGTGTCTAAAGTTTTCAGGAAACCAAACTTGTGACCCTTTATATCAAGGAGTTAGTTTGGAAGTTAAAGCAGACCAGAATTCAACAGCTGGCATTCTTTTTCTGTGACTGTTTGACTTGATTACATAGCAGTCATGGAGTAATTGAGAATTACACTGATAACACTTTAACATCTGTTACTCCATGTGTGTATATATATATATGTGCTATTCACCCGGAATGCATCTTCCCACTTAAATATCTGTCCTGGAGAAACAATCACGTTCTTTGCTTTGCTCTGGCTCTAAAGCCCCTGGATGTGTGTTTAACTCACCAGGTATATGAAGCAAAGCCTTTCTTAAGGCAGATGTCAGAGCAAGTAGAAAAGGGTTAAGAGGATATAGTAAGGGAGAAGTTTTGCCTTTCAGGACCTGTGTGTCACTGCCATTGCTGTTTTTCCAGTGAACCTGTTTTGCCCCTGCTCTGCTACATGATCTTGAAATCCTGAAATCATCAGATGTGGTTCTCATTACTGACAGCATGGAAACATTGAAACAGTCTGCAGAAGCTATCAGAGAGATTGTAAAGTAATCATTCCTGAATGCATATCTTCTTACCTATAATGCTTGTGAACTTTTGCTGTCTTACTACAGCAACTGTCATTACTGATCGTCTTGTCAATTTGTGTATTTTGCTATTCTCTATACTATTATTAACATTTTTATATGTTTTAATTCAGTCTTGTGAATATGTCCACACTTAGAATACTGGAACTAAATTGTTAAATAAAGCTGAGTTTGACTAAAAGGTCTTTTCCCATTTGAGGGAAAAGTAAGGTTAAAAGCTGACTGTTCTAAACCTCTGAAATAAGTTTTCTGTTTTCTAGGACAGCTAATATTTTATTTAAAATTACTCCACTTTCTAATTTAGGTGTAATGTTTGCTTTGTGTGTGTGTGAAAACTTGCTGAAATTGAAAGTTGCTGAAAGTTGTAAACTGCAATTCATTTTGCATTTTTATGATAAGTTTTGCAACCTTGCCACTTTAAAAAGTAACCTTACATTTTCTTGTATGTAAATTGAATGGAATTACAAGTTGAACAAGCAGTCTTAAAGTAGAGGAATAAATAACATTTTGCGGGTATTTATTTTTAGTAATTTCTGCGTTGTCTTATACCTTTGCATATGTGTGGGATTTGCCTGACAGTAGCCTTCAGTCTACAAAACACTGAAAAATAGTATAATTGATTTTTTAAATTATGTTTCATTATTTTAGGATAAAAGATCTTGCAGACGCTCTAGAAGAAGGAGGTTGTGATCTTGAAACTGTGAGAAACATCATTCAAGGAAGGCAATTACCTGCTGATCTAAGGGCCAAAGTCTGGAAGGTAAATATGAGCTTAAATCAAGAAGCAGGAAATGCTTGAAGTTGTGTTTGATTTGAGGTAAAAAGTTTAATTGCCAGGCATTTCTGCAGAAGAGATGTAGTACAGGAATGAATGTTGATTGTGTATTAAATAGTTCTCTTTGTTTTAAATTACTGACTTCAGTAATGGGGCAGCTACAAAAATACACTAAAATCTTTAGAGGGCTTTCTATTTTTGTTTTCAGATTGCACTTAATGTTGTAGGAAAGGGGGACAGCCTAGCATCCTGGGATGGCTCTTTAGACCTACCTGAGCAGAGTATAATTCATAAGGATTGCCAAGAGCTCATTGGTAAGTTCTGTTACTTTTAGATAATCAGTTTGAAAACTTCTGTATTCTCAGTTGTCTTAGGAGTTTATTTCAATTAAATTATCTGAATGATGTTTATATCTTGGAAGAAGCTTTGAGGAGGAAGATGAGACAGCAGATAAAAATCAGTAAGAAATTGTAAGAAAACAATAGTATCTTACCTGTACTCAGACCCTGGGGTGGGTCACATCTTGGAAGTTTAAAGAATTAGCTTGTAAATGACATTTTGCATAGTCAGAAAGCTTTGTGAGTTGAAAAAATTGTAATTGTTTTCCAAGCTCTATCTTTTAAAGCCGATGTTCTTTGTATAATGTCCTTCAAGTTTTTAATTGTGAAAGGCCTGGTTCTTAATCTGAAAACCTGGTCTAGCACAAAAATGCATATAACATTTAAGAGAAAAAATATATTAAACATTTTGGACTTCAAAAACTATTTTAAAGAAATATATTTTTCAACAGCATTTTCAGTGAAAATGAAAGGTTGTGTTTGTGCAAGCAAAGTGCTGCCAAGACATAGGAAATAGTACTCCAGAATGTCTGTAAGGAGCTGCCACAGGATCTGTATGGCAGCTCATCATAAAACTGGTCACATCCCTGACATGATGCAACAGCATTGATACCAATGATCAGTTGATGAAATCAATGCTGACTCATAAATTAGGATGCTTCTCATGACTTTGATAAGATAATCTTCTATTTTCTTACCCGTCACACTTTATTTGTTTTTGTACAATTGAAGGTTAAGGCATAGAATGGAGTTGCTGCATGTGTACGTACCTACCATTTCTGAAATGCAGTTCTACACTTCCAAGCCCTAAAATCTAGTAGGACTTATTTTCCTACTCTCTGTCCTGTAAAGGAAAGAGATGAGGGTGGAATTTCCACTGCCTCATTTAATCACAGTGTCTCTTCAGGAACATGCAGAATGTCCCGATTATATTCATAACATACAAAATAAAGCACTTCAGTGTCTTGATAGTTCTCTGTATTTATTGGCTAATATTTTGTGATATGTAATGACATTAAACTGATAAATGGAACAAATGTAAAGTTACTTCAGAAGGCAGGTTATGTAGAGGCTTCAATTTTGTGTTGGTTTAAAGGTTTCTATTTCAATGTTTTAGCAAAGCAAGTAGTCTCCAAATTTAAAGTAAATCTTCAGATGGCTTGTGAGTTGTATGTGTTGTTTCATTTTTCTGAGAGGTAGAGAAAAGCAATGACAAATATTGACTGGCTTTGATGGGAAAGTATTAAGGACTTTCATAATGAAAAAAGTTATTAACAGTAATGAGACTCATGGGCTTCTTGTAACTGAGGGGGAAAGATTTTTGGTAGAAATTTAATGCTGCTGTGTTAATGTAGCGTGTACATATCTCTTTCCCCCATCCTGGACATAAAAAAATGGGATTTATAAATTAATGCAAAAGTTTAAGTCTGTAAAGTCTAGCTGATCTCAAACTTCTAATTTGTATAAATTTACATGTCAGTGAGCTTTTGAGGAATTGAAGGTATGCATTGTGGGTTGATCTGTGTTGAAATTCAAATGAATTTGTTGCAAAATTGAGCCTAAGTTATGTGCTGAGCACATCAAAAAGGAATAGAAGAGGAACATTCTGTGCATTAAAAGAATATTGTTCCTTCTTTCATATAGATCCTGAAATTCCCAAACTCCTTTCATCCTGTTGTTGCAGTTTTTATATGATGTTTAAATGCCTTATCCTACTGGGGTCATAAAATCACTTGTATTTTGGTGCCTTTTTGGATTCCTTTCTGTAAGAATTTAATCCAAATTGCCAGTTTTTTATCTGTTTTTGTTGGGTTTTTCCCCCTGATAAAACCCTATTTGATGCAATTGTGCTATGAAATAATCTCACTCCATTTCTTTGAAAACCTTTAATACAGATTATATCACTGTGCCTATTTCAGACCAGTTGTCGGTGCCAGAAGAAGAGAAATCAGTATTAATTTTGGATATTGAGTCTGTTATTACTTTTTATTGTAAATCACGCAATGTTAAATACAGTTCTTGCCTCGGCTGGATACATCTGCTCAAGCCTCTGGTGCACCTTCATTTGCCCCGCAGTGATTTGTACAACTGCTTCTATGCTATCATGAATAAATTCATTCCAAGGTACAACTCTTTCTTCTCCATATGTACTATTCTTACTGGCGTTACAAGTATTCTCTGAAAGATCTGCATGTTGGTTTTGGCTAGAGTAGCACTGTTTGTAGCTGTGTTGTCAGATTCTTTCATATGATAATAAATTTCAATACCTGTTGGTTTGAAATCCAGGAGATTATTAGGTTGGTATAAGATGCAAAGAGTTAGCATGTGACTGATCTAGACTCAATCTGCCTTTTAAAGAGCTGTCCTTTCATGCAATATCAAAACATTTGTTTATGAACTAATTCACGTAGTTTATGTGAAAACTGTTATTTGTTTCCTTTCCTAGCATTTTTGGTATCTAAAATACTTCTATCCCTTCAGAAACGGTAATTTGTAAGCACTAATTAAGTCTCAAAATCTCTTTAGAAGGAGTTGATATTTTCCCTATGTTCTATTGAGTTGGGACTGAATTTTTTTTTTAATTGCTAGATATTTTTAATGAAAAATACTAAATTTGAACTTTTCATGCTGTTAAGTAGGTACTCTCACTAAGATAAGTTTTTATATATTTTGGAGCACCATGACACTTCAGCAAGTTGGGATAGTCTGTAATTAAAGATCTGTCTGATTGCCTGGAGAGGAGATTCCAGCCTGGCTGATGGATGTGTGCCCAAAATATGAAAAGTGCACATTTGCTGTTGTGGCAGGAAGCATTCATCAGTCCTGTCACTTGACTCAGCTTGTGTCCCTTTCTGGTCTGAAACACTCTGGGGCTCTGTGAACTGTTTGGGAATAGTGGCATTATGGTCACATAACTCATGTGCTCTCAGCTGTAGAAGGCTTGCAGAGTATCTGGTATTTGAGCTGCTCTGTAGGTGGTGTTTCACTGTTTCCTGGGTTTTTTTGTCTTCAATGGGAGAATGAAAGACATAGGCAATTTATTGTAGATCAGCAAATCTCTGCTCCATTGGTACCATGCTTGCCTTATTTTGAGATTGAAATCTGTTTTAAGTACTTCTGTATTATATAATCCATCAGGTATTGCCAGTATTTCATTCTTTCTCCTGCCTTGTTAATTTTGTGGGAGTTTCAGTGTTTTGGGGTTTTTGTTGGTTTGATTGTGGTTGGTTGGTTTTTTGACTCTTGAGGCAAGTTGATGTCATGATCAGTCCCTGTGAATTAAAAGAGCAATGTACAGGAAATTACATAATCATAGATAGTAAGGAACTGCTACTGTAAGTCTGTAAAATTGCAGTACTACAGGGGAGTTAATGATTATTTTCATTGCTACTTTCTAGGGATTGTTTTATGAAGGGAAGGCCATTTCATCTATTTAGACTTCTGCTTCAGTACCACGAGCCTGAACTCTGCTCCTTTCTTGATACCAAGAAGATGACTCCAGATTCATATGCACTCAACTGGGTAATAAAGTGAAAGTAGGGAAACATAATGAAAAATAAATTTTTGTTAAGATTTAAGTACATGTTGCCAGTTTATGGAAGAGTAGTACAAGTGATTAGAACTGCATATATTGAAATAAATTGCATGTTTTAATATAGTGTGGGCTTTTTGTCTTCAGCTGTTTTACATAAGGTATGAGGTCTTGATAGTGTCACATTTTTATTGTACTGGTTGAGTAATTGTTGAGCCACTGATGGTAGGAACTTCTTGGAGTAAGAAAGAATGAGAGCAGCTGACATACTCAAGATGCAAGAAGCCCTAATATTAGTTTTGATAGTGGGCAACTATATGTTGTACATATGGATAAACATCAGTCTATCAGGTCTTTTAATGCTGAAATATGAATTGTTTTAAAAACCTCCATGCTAGTAGATACATTTATGTCTTTCAGAATTGAGGCACGTATATTTTACAGCTTTTAAAGCATTAGTCATTTCCTCTTCAAAACTGCCTCAAATTGGGGGTAGTTACTAAGATGCTTACCTCAGTCTTTTTTTATAAAGTTTGTGTAGCAGGACTATGATAAGATTCTCATGTTTCAATGCTGCTTAGTATATGCAATATAAAATCATGATACTGTGCTTGCACAGACAAAATCTGGCATTTAATAGAGAAGACTTTGACCCATGAACTCCTCTAGGTTCTTCTTTCGTACTCATTGGCTATGTAAAATTTTTTTCAACTTTGTTTATTTTCAGTTAAAGAAGACTGAAATGAATTATTAAGGTCTGTGAGGTGTGAATTTGTTTTTTTTTTTACAGCTGCTACCAGTTTTAGTATAAAAAACTGGCAGCAGTTTTGTTTAGCACACAGCAGTTTTGTGTCCAGGAAGAATTTTCCTATTCTCAAAATCTGCCTTTAGCCAGTCATGAGCCTTCAAAAGAGAATTCGTCTTTTTTTTTTCCATTCAATCTCAATTTTTTAATAGAAATTTCCTTAGTAAATACAAAGTTCTTTGAAGTTGTGTGTTAGAATTCTGATGACTAATTAGAAAAAGAATCTTCTCTCTGAAATGTGATAGTGAAGTGAGCTGGTGTAGCTGCCAGTCCTCAATGCCATGCTTCCTGGTATACAATTTTAGGGAAAAATCTTAAACCTCATTTTATATCATGAGATTACAGTAAAATTCCTTGTTTCATCTGTGAAAAAACTTTGTCTATAGAGGTATTACAACTAATACATGGAAATATATAAGCAACATATACAGACCTGCCACTTGTTCATCTTGTTCATGGATGTTTTGTCTTCAGTTATATTTGAGTTAGAATTGAATTGATCTTTTAATCTTTTGCCATAAAACTATACTAGGAAGTGTTTAAATATTCTATGATAGTGTTTAAAAACAGATGCCAGGCTTTTGAAAGCTGTAGCTGTGTTGATACAGAATTAGTGTGCATCAGCAAGTTCAGTAAGACCTCTGAAGTCAAGTGGTGTGCATTTGAGTTAGGTGTGATTGTGAATGTTATCTGGCATATATGGAAAGAAGTTCCTACCTTTTATCTTCTTTGAACTTTGCATATCAGAGAGGATGTATTTTCAAGTGGGAGCATGGGAACAGGCAAAGAGTTTCTTAAATGGTAATGAAAATTTTCTAATGCTTTCAAATGTTTAATTACTCAGTCATCATAATGTAATGTTAAGTAAGTGATGTTGTCAAACTAATCTGCAACAATGTTCAATTAGCCCAATTCTACTGTGGAAAATAAAAATAATTATGTTTGCAGGATCCTTTCAAAGCCCTAATTGCTATGTTATTTGAGAAAATATATTCTCTTACGATTGTCTTGTTGGTATAAGTAGTATTTAGCAGTGTCTGTGAGCTAAACAGCATTCCAGCTTGATTGTGTTATCTGTGGTTGAATTTGCAAGGCTGGCAGTGTACAGCTAGTTTTGCCTTCACAAAAGGCATATTTATTCACTGATAATCTGTAGTGTTGTGCACTGTTTCCATAAAAATTGGTTTAGAGGTTAGAACCATCCTTCAATACACTGTGCAGATGTAGATTTTATCATAATTTAGTTGGGTTTATTTTCTTTTAGGTGTCTTGTATCTGTGTTAAAAACGTAATCCTGGTAAGATTGTTCCTAGTAATTGCCTTTTCTCACATTATTTTCCAAAATTTTAGCTTGGAAGCCTCTTCTCTTACTACTGTTCAGCTGAAGTCACTCAGGCAATATGGGATGGATATCTACAACAAGCAGATCCATTCTTTATTTATTTCTTAATGTTGATCATCCTTGTCAATGCAAAGTAAGTGTATAGTTAATTCTTTGGGATTCTTTGCTGACACTGTTTTAATCCAGGTTTATTTGATTTTGGTTTTACTGACTTGATCTATGCCTGTGACTTTACTGTTTTCAGAGACGTTATCTTAGCACAAGAATCAGATAAAGAAGAAATGATAAGTAAGTACTTCTCTTACATAGCTGCTAGTGAAATACTTACCATATACTGTAATCACCATTTATTCTTATTTTAATTGCTAAAGAGCTAGACTGTTTATTTCCATGTAATTTTTCTCATTAATGAATCCCTTCACCCACCAACTCCTCTCTTACTGTGCTTTTGGTGCTCTGCCCTTGGCCTTCTTTCCCTGTTTCCTTTTAGTACACCCACACCTAGTTTTATACTTCAGTTTGAAGTACTTGAAACAATCATCATGTTTCTAAGCCCAAAGCAACAGCTTTCAAATTCTTCTTTAAATCTGCTGGACTTGTTGCATTTTCTGGATTATCTTATATGCACTTGATTTGAGCCTAATTCATTGTTTTTATAGAAAATGCATTAAATTTCAATGGAAGGTTTAAATAACTCTTGCCTTTGTAATTTTTTTTATAAATATAATATAATGTAATTATTTATTTCCTAGTAGTTAAAAATGAGAGTGCTTGGGATTTTGTGTCTTTGCCATATACTGCAGAGCTACACCCTGGTATTATCCTGGACATAGAACAGTGCTACTGATCAACTACTCATTTTAAAGTATTCTCTTGGTCTCATTTTAAAGTATTCTCTTTAGAAAAAGTAGCTGACTTAGAATTAGACCTGAAAGCTAAAACTGTACAGAAGTAAGAATGTGGTACAAAATAATTTGCATAGAAGGTTTGAACTTCTAGCAAAAAGCATGTTTTCTATAGATAAGGAGTATTTCCTGTATCTTGTCTTTTCATCTGGAGAGTGGATCAATATTCATGTTTAATCAATATAATAGATTGTTATGCCTTATTAAAAGTAAGCTCTTTCATGATTTAAAAATATTTATGTTGCTTAATTTCTGTGTCTGAAATAGTGTTGCATTTATGTTGTTTGTCTGTCTCAGAATTCTTAGAAACATCACCAGCCAATCTTGATTTAGAAGATATAGAAGACCTGTTCTCTTTGGCACAATATTACTGTAGCAAAACTCCAGCTTCTTTCAGGAAGGTAATAACAGTAATTTTGAAATTGTCTTCTATTTGGTGAGTGTTTAAGCTCCTGCTGACAGTAACTTTGAATATTTCATTGCAATTTTTTTAAAATAATTTTTTCATGTTGTTCCTCTAGTGATACTTTACTGTTAGGATCTTTGAAAAATAACAAAATTAAGTGAAACACATTAGAGAGGAGCTTCTCTGCGATATTTTCACTTCAAGACTGATAACCTCATTTTCCAAATGACGTTCTTGTAAGAGGTGATGAAGCTAAACTTCATATTGACACAATTGCATTGTAGTACACTGCACAGCAGTCCTAGCTGTACTTGCAATAGGAAAGAGGAAAAAGTCACTTCATAGAGATAAATCTGTTATCACCTGCCCTGTTTTTGCAGCTCTTACTCATGATATCTGACTTAATGAGTGAATGAAATAAAAGTATTTGATATCTATTGCCTTTGGCTTGTATGTACTTTCTCTGATGTGTATTGACAGGTAGGGGAGGTTTTTTTGGGGGGAAAAACGAAAATAAACAACCAACAAATACCACAGGCACTGCATCTTGTTGGCATGGTCAAAGTGGTGAACAATGTTTGTAATGGAAGTGCAGACCTTGCCATGATTTTCAGAAAGAATTTCAGTTGATCAAAAGTTTCATTACTATGTGGACAGGATATGCATGTGTGGAACTTAATATTTGTGATTTAGTGGATATAGTTTTATTTTAAACTTCTACATCTAAAGACAATGGCTTCAGTTAATCTTTTTTTTCCTTGCCTTATTAGGACAACCACAGTCTTTTTGGCAGCAGCTTGCTGGGCCTCAAAGATGATGACACAGACTTGAGCCAGGCTCTCTGTCTAGCAGTTTCTGTGTCTGAGATTCTGCAAGCAAATCAGCAACAAGGAGTCAGTATACTGAATTAACCTTCCCCCACAATTTTGTAGAAAAGGAAAAGAATTAACCACTAACCCATATTTTTAAATGCTAACAGCACAAATGATTATTTGCTATTTCAGGAAAATATTTTTGTCTTGAAGTTTTCTGCCTTGTAAATGATCTGTCTTCAGTGCATTTGTGCTGTAGGAAGGAGCATAGGGGAGCTTGAGACAGCTGATTTGAATTTGATGAGTGTGAGCTTAAAGTAGTATTTCACTAATTTGAATTCCTTTCCACATGTAGCTACTGTAGAGGAAAGTTTAAAATCCACTACTCGGTACCTTTGAGAAGAATGCTCTTAAGGAATATCTCTCTTTTGTCAATGAAAGGTTTAAATGAAAAAAAGAAAATTGATTAAACCTATTTCAGTAGTAATTAATTGCAGACATAGATGCAGGGACTTCGCTAGAAGTATCAAGACATGTATATGATCGTAACATAGATTACAGCGTTTCTTACTGACTGCTGACTTTTTGTAGCAGTTTCCAGTTTTGTCATGCATAGCTTATTTTTTTTCCTTGACCAAAAAAAGTTAAGCATCTGTTTATGTCCTGTTTAAGTTGGTGGGATATAAATCTATCCTTATGTGCTCTGCTCATTAGTAGTGGACTCTTGGATTGTCTCTTACCCACTATGTTTCCTGTCAGTAGAAATTATATAATTGCACTTGGCTGATCCTTTCCCACGCACAAGCTGATGTATTCTTGGAAAGCTGCTACTGGAATACTATTGGTGTCTGGTAACTGTAGCCAAGGTTCAGACTAATCAAAGAAAGTAAGATATTTTAATAACTTGTTTAATAAGCCCCTTTGAGCAGTTCCTTTAGTCCTGGAGTTAGTATTAGAATGTAATTGAATTCTGTCAATGATTATGCAATTTTAAAATGTAAAAATTTCTCTTTTAGGAAGGAGTAAGATTCTTTGTGGTGGATTGTCGTCCTGCAGAGCAATACAATGCTGGTCATTTATCAACAGCATTTCATTTAGACTCAGATTTGGTTCGTATGCTTTGTGTTTCTTTACTGGTATTTGAATCCTAAGTGAGATAGAGGGGGAGAGAAATGTCTGCCGGGAAAAATAAAGTAACCTTAGTTTAGGCTCTAGTCTGTGGACTTCAGTGTCTACCTATGTGAGGGTAAGGTTTCAAAACTTAGCTTCTCTAAAGGACATGGTAGAGCCATCATTTTACCAAGAAGTTTAGTCCTTAATGATGTTAGAATTTGGGATTCCAGACTTCCTGTTCTTAGGTTAAGATTGGAAACCCATACCGACTAAAGATTATACATTGCTTGGAGGAGAAGTCTATTTTTAGCACCCCAGTTTCCAATGAAAGGTGTAATTAATTTTAAGAATGAGCATGGGGTTTTTTGCCTCTTTTTTTTGCCTTAGCCAATCTAACTACAATCTGCTTGTAAGGAGCATATGTCTTGAAAAGGACTTGGTTGCTTGTTTAAAATTCTTGCATATTGCAAATTCTTGCATATTGTACTAATATGAAAGAGTGCAATAACTCTGGGACTGAGGTGTGCTGTGGATGAAAAACCTTAGTCCCAAAATTACTGCACTCTTTTTTTTTTTTTTTGTACAATGTTTTGTACATTCTATTTGATTATGAATTTCTAATTTAACATTCCTTTGTATTTTTCTCGGTCCTTTTTTCCCCAAAATCACTTCTATTTCAGCAGTGTATTTATCACTTCTAGATTAGCCCTCAACTATTAACTTTAAGCACTCTATGGAAGCTCTATGGAATTATTTATATGTATATACACCATAAAAACTTTTATACTTTACTTAAGTTCAGTCCTTCATCTAATATCTTTACCTCTCTAATTAACATGACACATTATTCATTATTCTACGCACGAATATAATTACATAGGAGAGAAAAGGAGGCTGAGGGACAACCTTAGTGCTTTCTATTACTATCTGAAGGAGGTTGTAGCAAAATGGGTGTTAGTCTCTTCTCCCAAGTAAAAAGCAGTAGGAAAAGAGGAAGTGGCTTCATGTTGCACCAGGGGAGGTTTAGGTTGGATAATAGGAAAAAATTCTTCCCAGGAAGGGTTGTCAAGCATTGGAACAAGCTGCCCAGGGAAGGGGTTGAGTCACCATTCCTGGAGGTATTTATTACTTGTAGACGTGGCACTTAGGGACGTGGCTTAGTAGTGGAGAGGTGACAGTGTGAGGTTTGTGGTTGGACTCAATGACAAGGGTCTTTTCCAACCTAAATGATTCTTTGATATAGTGTGGGTTTTAACCTAGATCAAAAATCATTTAGGAAAAATCGTTCCATGTGCTATATAGGTGTTCTTCTAGTCTTAATTGAATGTCATATTCAATGAAGCATTATAAATCATAAAGTAGTACAAAAAGCTGATAGTATATGAAAAAGAAGTCCATGAAAACAAGTCTTAAATTAGATGTGATTAGTTCATATGTATTTAAGTTGTATATTGGAATTAACTTCTTCAGCATGTGTCAGTTGGTGTGATTAGGGTCCTTCATGAACCAGGGTGGATGAATGTCACCAGGTTCATCCTTGTTTTTAAGTTTAATGTTAGGAAAATATTATAGGGAAAAATCTTCGTGATGAAAAGTCATGAATGGAATTTCAGTGCATTTTATATTCTTGTATGTGCAAAGTACACAAAAATTATAATAAGGGGAAACAATGGGCAAATAAAGCACTTTGGAATGCAAATCATTGTTAGATCAAGGAAGTAGTGAGATTTAGGACCTGTGTAATAAAGCAGCAGCCTTTATCTCTAGGAAAGCCACAGTTAAAATTCAGCCTTACTTACTGATGGCTAGGCTGTGTACTTGTGACTTTGTCCTTCATAATTTAATCCACTGAAAAGGCTAGATAATGAGAATCCCTTCTGCCCCCCAGTCCAGGTACAGGTCAAAATTTCCTTTTTAGTTTAAATGAGTACCTTCCCCAAAAAGACAGGTTAAAATTTCAGCCGTATTGAGAAAGTGCTTGTTTTCTCCAAGTCTTTCATATAGAACTCATGTTTTGGCATGCATAGTGGGCCTTCAAGAGATCACAGCCTTAATTTCTTGAGAGTACAAAGAATCACAGATACCTCTTTGTACTCTCAATTGTAATTTCTTTTCCCAAATCTTGATAAGTAAATAAGAAAAAGCTTAGTGGGGAGACAATGAGAGGAAGGCCTTACTGGCACTAGAAATTCTAGATAATTTAAAGTGTTTCAAATCTCTAAAGTTTGAATGTGTTGTGCCCAAGCATGTGTAAATATGGAAACCAGTCCCACTGCTGTATTACCAAATTAATGGAACATGAAAGTTGCAAAGACTTGTTCCACTATTATTTGATGCCTTCAAAAATAAACTAACAAATGTTTCTTTCCTGAGAAGAGCAAGTGGGGTGAGGAAGTAAAGGACCATTCACAGTATTCTTTATGTAACATAAGGTCTCAGGTTCTGTGTGTGTGTGTGACTTGTACAGTGCTGATGTTGCCTTGTTTGTGCCCAACAAATTATAACCATTCTCAAAGTTTGTCTCTTTCCACAATTTATGTTACAATATGTTGGTGTCAAACAGCATTTTTTGTTTGTTCATTCCACAGATGCTTCAAAACCCATCAGAATTTGCACAGTCTGTAAAATCCCTGTTAGAAGCACAAAAACAATCTATTGAGTCTGGCTCCATAGCTGGTGGGGAGCATCTCTGCTTCATGGGAAGTGGCAGGGAAGAAGAAGATATGTATATGAACATGGTGTTAGCACATTTCTTACAGGTACAATTAAATTGCCATGGATTATTTGTCATTGATGGTAAAATGGTAAAACCGTACATAAATGGTAAAATATTTTCCCTTTAAAATCTTAGCTGTTTTTTACATTACTTGAGTTTACAGGTTTTAGTAAACAACCTAACCCATGTTTCATTACCATACTTGCCAAACTTATTCCACAAGTTTTTGCTCTGATCAGAATTGTCTTTTCTTTTGCAGAAAAATAAGGAGTATGTAAGCATTGCCAAAGGAGGCTTTATGGGTAAGTTCATTAGTTCAATAATAAAGCTTTATGAGGCTTCATTATTAGTAATGAACTTTGGCTTGAAAAATCTTGAAATCTTAACACTGTTGGTATTTTTATGAGGCTTTTGCTAAAAACCATCTAAATGAATAGCAACTGGGTCTCATTTGCCAGGTTTTTGTTTTGTGTAAATAAACACTGTACTTGCACATTTGTGGTTAACTCTTACCTCTTACCAAAATTTCTGAGTGAAAAATTAATGCAGGAATTGAGGAATTTCCCTCTTTCTTCCAACTTACCATTCTTGATGTTTTGGCCCCTGTAGATTGCAGATTCATATGAAGATGCAACTTCATAATTAGTGTTAACTGCTGTTATGATTTCTTAAATCAGCAGTTCTGCAGTTGATGTTGCTGGAAACAATCAGGCTCTACAAGAGTGGAGAGATCTGTGCTGCAATATCTGTGTAGGGGCATTATTAATCAATATATGCAGTGTTGTAAGAGCTGTCTTCAAGATCAAAGCAGCGATTTATTTTTAGTTGCTGCTATATTTTAACTTTACTAAAATAATTATTAAGTAGGTAAATAGGCATTAGATAATTAGATTCTCTTAATGCCTTTGTACTACTGAAAGAAAAGCCAGGGATTATTATAGTGATATCTGAATTTATCTGTTTTATTAAATTGTGAGGAAAAAATCGTTACTGATTAGTCTCGGGAATACACAGTGTTTTCATCAGCAGACTAAGTTCAGTGTAATTCTGAGTGTTTTTTAATGGCCTTTTAACAGCCCTCCAGCAGCACTTAGCAGATATCAATGTGGAAGGACCAGAAAATGGATATGGCCACTGGATTGCTAGTACCTCAGGCTCAAGAAATAGCATAAGCTCTGTTGATGTAAGTGAATTTTAAGCACAAGTGTTATAGTGGGATGGGAGCCCTAGGTGTACTGAATTTTTTCTTCGTATTCTGCATTCTGTTCTGTAAAATGGATTGCTGCAAGTCATGACTGTTTTCACTTGTGTGGTCACTGTCTAATCAGAGGTGACCTAAATATTTTTATCCTCTTGAGGGGAAGAGCTTATAGATAAGGACTTGTTGTAGTCATTCACCAGCAGAATACATGTAATAGATAACTCTTTTCCTGGCTCTTACGCACTCTGGGAATAAATTATTACAAAGTAGCATGCAATTTCATGGCAAAGCTCAAAACTGTATCTTTTTTACAGCTGATATATTATGTGTAGGATTTGGCTTTTAATTTGGATGCAATGGATCATTAATAGGATTGCTTGGTCTAGATGTTCATAGCAGAGTACTCAGAATTATAATTTGTCGAGCTTGCTTTGTGGGACCATATTTTCCTCAGTCACATATCATTACTGTTATTTGATAGAACTCTAAAGAAATACTCAATTCTGTAATTAATGTTCTACTGAGTACCAAAAAGTAAATTACTATTTTGTAGTCTGTTTCCTACTAAATTCATTGAGATTAAATAATGTATTTTTATATGATTCATCCTGAGAGGAGTTACTTTTACAGGGTGATTCTCCTAACGGTTCAGGTGATGGAAAAGGAGTGAAGTCCCTAGTGAACAAAATGACGGTTGCTTTGAAGACTAAATCGGTGAATGTGAAAGAGAAAGTTATCAGTTTTATTGAAAACACATCTACTCCAGTGGACAGGTGCGTCATTTGTGTCTCACTGTTCATTAGCTGGCAGCAATGACTTCCTATTTCATGTGGCTATTCCGTAAGTGTGAAAACTGGGCTGATTAGGAGAAAGTTGTCTTCCATATTCAGTTTTTAAGTTTTTTGCCCCTACCCTCCTCACAATTTTACCATGGCCCAGTGAGCCTACTGCGCTATGTTAGTATTGCAAGGCCAGTGTGGG